>CM057453.1:246567500-247767500 GCA_016271365.2 Neoceratodus forsteri
ATATTATACAGTATACTTAAGATTAAGGGCTTATACCAAGAGACTAGTGACATACAAATATAAACATATAATAGGTGTCTGAAGCTGACCCAACATAAGAAGGTTTGAAGCCAGCACAGTGTTTTTTTTTTTTTTTTAGTTTAGAGCTGTATATGTTTTTCATACTTACTTTTATAGTCTAGGTTATGATGTGAAATGAAATAAATCTGCATATCTTAGCAAAATTAATTGTGGAATACCATTAATGGTATGTCAGAATTTAATTAGGAAATATAAACAGTATAAATCCAAACTGCTTCAGTTAATTGATGGGCTTGTATCATATTTGCTTTTTACATCACTCATCATCATCATCACATCATCATACAACATACCTTGACAAAGGGCCTAAAGGCTATGAATCCAAAAGACTTTGAATATGAACTTTGAGATAGAACTTTCACATCTACATTAAGTTGGAACATTTGTGCTAGATACACCAGAACTACAACTTCTCAAACTGGTGATCATCAACTAGCAACAGTCAGAGAATTTAATTGACTAACATAGTTTTCCTGCCATGAACCTGTAAAACTTAAACTACAGAGGCCCTGCTTGTCAAACCATGAACCACCAAGGACACCACAAGGTGATCAAAAATAGAAGACATCATCCACCAGTCTGAAATCCAGATTTGCCTGAATGATTCTGTGACCTGAATACTACAGTCCCTTTAGCCAGGGTCTTCCAGAAAAGTGTATACATAGTAGAAGTGTTATCATTCTAAAAACTGAACTTCAAATTAAGGCTTTTACAATTAAAGACTTAGCCAGTTTAACAGACTAATAATTGAGAAACTGAAATTACAATGCATGACAGTATTTGTCCAGTGAATGTTAATAAAATAACTCATTTTTACTGAAATGCATTTTGTCATTAGGTAACCTTAATTGACAATTACATCTCTTAGAAACTATTAATTACTAACTGCATAGGTTTTACCTTGCTTTATAAATGACTAATTGCTCTAATGTCGCAGATTAAGAACATTTTAAAGGAACTATAGGAACTAATTTCCTTTTTTTCTAAATGATAACCAGATGCTTCATTCTAAATTGCCTTCACAATTTATGTTCAATGTGTGAGAATAACTTTATGCTTCTGTGAACTTATGTTTATGAGCTTATTTTGGCCTTTCTCATTCCCACCCTCGGTAAAGAAGCCAGGCAGCGGAGCGGGAATGAAGGTCCAGCATCAAGGGTGAGAAGAGTGATAGAGGAGGAGGCCCTGATTGTCCGGTGTTCCCTGAGTCAGGGTGTCTTTCCGGATGCCTTGAAGGAGGCTCTGGTGAGACCCCTTTTAAAGAAATTTTCTTTGGACCCAGAGGTCAGGGCAAATTACCGTCCTATCTCCAATCTCCCATTCTTGGGGAAGATTGTTGAGAAGGTGGTATCACTTCAGTTGGAGGAACACCTCATGACTCACGAGTTATATGATCCTTTCCAATCGGCTTTTAGGCCAGACATAGCACCGAAACTGCGTTAGTTTGGGTGCAAAATGACCTCCTCAGGGCTAGAGACCGAAGGAAAAGTCAATTCTTGTTCTCCTCGATCTCTCATCAGCATTTGATAATGTGGACCATTGTGTGTTGCTTCTTCACCTGAGAGAGTTGTATGGACTTACCGGTAATGTTATCAAGTGGTTTGTGTCCTTTCTCACCAATAGGAGACAGCGGGTTGTGATGGGAAATTTCTCATCTACATCCTGCCCCCTTTTGTGTGGAGTTCCTCAGGGTTCGATACTGGCCCCAATGTTGTTCACAGTATACATGCTGCCCCTGGGGATCATTAGGAAGTATGGTTTGAGTTTTCATTGCTATGCTGATGATACTCAGCTGTACTTGTCCTTTGCCCCAGGAACATCAAACGCAGTGGATGTGTTAAATATCTGTCTGGCTGAGATTAGCGACTGGATGGCCACCAGCTGGCTATGACTGAACCCTGACAAGACTGAGGTACTGGTAGTGGAGTCGAATAGAGTCAGTGATGGGATGGCCTCTGACTCAGCAACTGGACTTGTGCTAGGAGCTGCGTCATTGATGGCCTCCCCTTGGGTGTGAAATCTTGGTGTGATTCTTGACAGGAATTTGTCCATGGAGATTCAAATTTCCTCTGTGGTACATTCCTGTTTTTTCCGTCTCAGAAACATTGCCAGGATTAAGCCCCTTGTTCCGTCTCTGGACCTCCCTACATTGATACATGCCTTGGTCACTTCTAGGCTTGACTACTGTAATGCTCTCTATCTCAGGGTCTCTGGGGGCTCTCTCCGCAGAATGCAGCTAGTGCAAAACACTGCTGCCCGACTTTTGTCTGGGCAAGGTAAATTTTGTCATATTACCCCTGTGTTGCACGAATTGCACTGGCTGCCTGTCAGGTGGGAGATTGCTTTTCAAGATGAGTTTTCTCACCTATAAGGCCCTAAATGGACAGGGCCCTGGCTATCTGTCAGATCTCCTGGTACCTTCTTCCTCTTCCCGAAATCTCCGCTCTTCAAGTGGTGGCCTCCTAAATGTTCCAAGAGTGAGGTTAAAATCTGCTGGCGACCGAGCCTTCAGTGTCGCCGCTCCCACTTTTTGGAACTCTTTGCCAGCAGTAGTTAGGGAGGCCACCACTTTAACTGCCTTCAAGGTTTGCCTAAAGACCTTCCTATTTATGCAGGCCTTTGGGATGTAATTTTGTTTACGTATGTTGTTAATTTATATGTTTTTTAAATTGTTGTAAATTTTATGATTATATGGTATGAAATGCTGTTAAGTTTTTGTACGGTGCCCAGAGCCTTAGGGATTGGGCATCCTCTAAAATAAATGTGACTTGACTTGACTATGAAGAGTATAGAGGGTTCTAAAACTAGCTAAGCACTGTAGACTGTGGCAGACTGGAATAAGTAGTACTGGTGGGAGGAGTCATTCCCCCACATTGAATCATTGACAAAATCTCTCCCATTTAATGTGTGGGAATAACTTTATGCTTGTGTGAACTAACATTTTATGAGATTATTTTGGCCTTTCTGATTACCACCCTTGGTAGAGATGCCAGGTGGAAGAGCAGGAATGAGGCCAAAAAAGAGTAGCGTGAGAGCCTACTCTAGCTAATGGAGACTGTGAACAGATGCACGCAGGAGAGGAAAAAAACCCTGTGCAGGAAACCTCTGAAGAACCATGGCCACCAAACCTCCCTTCCTCTAAGCATACTAAGAGGAGGTAATCCTAAAAGCTTTCTATTTAAGGTGATGGATTTGTATAGATGCATATCAACAAAGGTTCTGAGGTAGTGAAGTCAAACTGGAAATAATTGGATGAGTGTAGCTGTTAATCTCCCAGACCTTTATGTAGGTCTGCAGGAGAAATGCTTACAAAGAAGTTGGTTTCCTTGAGACTTCCATGTGGGGATGCCAGCAGTCAATTAGAATTTTGAGAGTGTAGTCTTTTTGATTTTCAGGATCTCCCCAAAAAGTTCTGTATGAAAGAGTCAAAATGGTACTGAAAGGAACTGAGAAATTAGTAAGCTTGTGATTCAAGACCTCCATGAAGGTCTAGAGTAGCAGAGCACAAATCTATAAAAATGTGGAGTGTGGTTGGTAAGAATTTCAAGATGCTGATATGACATTTTTCTGAAATTCCAGAGAAAATAATCTATCAGCTGGGATGGATGGAAGAAAAGCCTTATGAAGGTTGATGATCCACTTCATTAGGGATGTAGTGGACATAACTGATGTGATCAAGAAGCAATAGGGCAGATGATCATGGAATTGGGCATCGCTACAAAAACTGCAAATGTGAAGATAGCAACAACCGGCAAATGAACATCCTGTGGAGTTGAAACTGTTGCAAATAGCTTTGTTTTCCAAGAAGGTTACTGGATGACCATGTTTATCATGATCAGAATGGGGAAGAGCACCAGGATTAGAAATTGTACTAGTTAAAATTGAAGAAGTAGTGGTTGGGTTCACAGTTTATTTATTTATTTATTTCAAAGTTTGGAAATACAACTTTGAGCAAAAATGCTCATTTACAAAAGTTCCTCATCAGAATAACAATTTGTTTACACCATTTCAAAGACAGTATTAAAAACTGATTAACAAAGTCTGGACAAAATTGATTCAGTGACAAAACAAAACAGAATGAGTAACATAAGTACGGTTTTGGCAATACAGAGTAAACAAAGAGGTTAGGTCTGTGTGCTATTATGGCACATTGGAAGATAGGAGAAGCACATGCCTTAGGAGATTGTGTGATGGGTAAGGTACTGGCATCATGCGCATGTGTAAGAGGTGACCTTAAGGGGTAGAAGCACCACGGTCAGATGGTGCAAGGGTTGGGTTGGGTAGCGGTGCAATTGGCAAGTGATAGTTCATGTGATGGGGTTTTACTAGAAGAAGCAGCTACATTTGGAGCCAGGTAGGAGTAAATCTAGAAGTGTCCATTTGAAAGGACCCAGCTTAGTTGGTGTCTTTTGTATTACCTGAAGTTCATTAAACCAGCTTGGTGCACTGGTTGCAAAGAAGCATTTGGCTAGAGCTGTTCAGTTGAACAGCAAATGTACCCATAGTCATGGCTCTGGCTAAGTAAGGATTTTGGGTAGGTTGTAGAAGAACTTGCAACCCTAGGGGGTCAGGCCCATGAGGGCTTTCTTGGCTAGTGGGTAGGTTTGATAAGTTATTTTGTCCTGCAGAAGAAGCCAGTTTGTGAGACAGTAAATAGTGCAGCTGTGCGTGAGTTTGTCAGTCCCAGTTACAAAGCAGCAGGCTTTGTTCAGGACTAACTAGACCCTGTTTAACACAGTGTCTGTGGCACTCCCATAGACTGTTAGGCCATAGTCAACTATGGGGAGGATGGAACCTGTAACTTCCACTTTTTTGGCTTTTGGCACAAGATTGTACCTATGTCTATATAGTGCTCCTTGTCTCCTCTTAATGTTGCAGATGATTTGGTCAACATGTGGTGCAAATGTTAGAGTCTGGTTGATGGTGACCACAAAGTATTTGAAACTTTCTACCTGTTCTAGAGGGTCACCCTTACTGTTAAGGATGTTGAGTGCTTGTACATTAGTTCTGTTCTGTGCATTTGAGAAGAGTATTATTTTGATCTTCTTGTAGTGGAGCAAAAGCTTGTTCTGCAGGAACCAATTCTTGAGGGATGCAAAGTTGCATTGGAGGTCTCAAGTGAGTAAGTCCTTACAGGGGTTGCTTACACAGATGACTGCATCATTTGCATAAAGTAAGACAGTGGAACTAGGGCAGGCTTCAGGAAGGTAATTGATGAAGAGGCTGAACACCAGGGTCCCCAGGATGGAGCCTTGCGGCACACCCGATTGGACAGGCCTGGCATCAGAGAGCTCCCCATGTATCTTAACCTGTTGTGATCTGCCAGAGAGGTAGCTTTTAAACCTGAGCACAGGGTCCACAGATGTGGGTAGATTTGTTAATACTAGTGGGTGGTTTACTAAATCAAAGACCTTGGTGAGGACTATGTAGATAGAGCCCACCAGGTGTCCTTTGGCAATAGCTTTGTGTAGTATGCTTGTGTATTCAAACAGTTCAGTGAAGATGCTCTGCATTTTATGGAAACTGTGTTGTTGTTCATAGTGGACATTATACTGGCTGAGGTATGAGATGAGTTGGTCAAATATAATTCTCTCAAGAGTTTTGGACAATGGGGAGATACTGGATATAAGCCTTCACTGTAGTTTGCAACTAATGTACAGTCTCCATTTTTATGGATGGGGGTGACCAGAGCACTTTTCCATTCCTTGGGAAACTGTGAGAATCTGAGGAAGAGGTTAAAACGTTTAGTCAGGGGGATGGCGAGCTCATCCATGACTAGGGTAACTAGTTTTATGTCAAATAAGTCATTTCCCATCCTTGTTTCCCCCAGTACTGACTTAACATATCAGGCTGTGTCCTATACCAAGAAAGATTTGAAGTGGAATTCTTTTTTTTTTAATTTACTATACTTTACTGAGTTTCCATGTCCAATATACAGGCTTCATGAACAGACCAATCATACATTGCTGAGTGTACACATACAAGACACAAATTCTAAATGCATAAAAGTACAGCAATTGTCAAACAGGAATTATGCTTCAATGACTGTATTCCACCCTCCCTCTCCCCCAAATCCCCCAACTCCCCACCCTCCCAACACACACTTCCCACTTACCCCATGCCACAAGTAAAGAGCCTAGGTCATTTTTTCATATGTTTTAGGTATACGGTAATGAAATAAAAGTTAAATTAAAAAGGGACATTTATACTAGGAGTGGCTGTATTAGAGACCAGCATTTGATGTCATCTTGTATAGTACTTACAGTGGTATCAAGATTGAGTTTTTACATTATCTTGGGGAGGAGTGAAGAAAAATACCCAAATACTTAAGTTTGTCTGATCACCACTGTAGGCCCAAGTTAACTGTCTCTAGTCTTTAGAAGTACTGATTGAGAAGGAAGACTTCCATTTTATCAAGGTTCAATTTATAATTAGAGATGATACTAAATTGGGAGATTATTGTAAGTGCTGCGGGAGGGACTGCGAAGGGAATGAGATATGCAATAGAATATCATCCACATAAACAGAAAGTTTATATTCTGAGTTTCCTACTGTGATGCCCGAGACTGACAGGGAGGAGTTTAATTTTCAGATAAGAGGTTCTAGAAATATGTTAAATAAATAGGGTGAGAGGGGACAGCCCTGATGAGTGCCCAGCCTTAAAGTAAAGGGAGTGGAGAACACGCAGTTGCAGTGGATGTGTGCTGAGGGAGAAAAGTAGAGTATTTTAATCCAGTTTAGAAATTACTGAGGGATACCATATCTGGGAAGTAGGAAGAATAAATATTCCCAGGACACTCTATCAAATGCTTTTTCTGCATCCTTGAAAACTAAAGCAGCTGGAATGAGAGAGTCCTTGGACACAAAAAAATAGGTAAGCCAACTTCCTGAGGTGGCCAGATGAGTGACGGCCCTTAACAAACCCTACATGTTCAACACTAATTAAGGAATCCCAGAACAGGCCCAATCTTGAGGCCAGGATCTTGGCCAGGATTTTTAGGTCCATGTTAATAAGGGAAATGGGACTATAATTGTGTATGAATAATCGGTCTTTACCAGGTTTGGGTAAGACAACTATAATAGGCTGGGTTAGAGAAGCATTGGAGATACCGTTTTCGTAGAAACATTGGAAAGTATCTAGAAGGATAGGTGCCAATGTATTTTTCAGTGCCTTATAAAAATTAGTGGAAAATCCATCTGGACCTGGGTATTTGTCTACTGTGAGTGAGTCAATGGCTCCCGATTTTTTCTTCTGTTTCAATCGAGGCTTTTAAACTGGAAGATTGTGTGTCAGATAATGCTGGGAGATTGATATCCGTAATGAAGGAATTAAACATTTGCTGAGAAAAAGAGAAGTTAGTAGGGGTGTACAAGCATTCATAAAAATCCTTAAATGCTTCACAGATATCCTTAAGGGAGGTAAGAAGGGTGCCTGTAGATGAATGAAGGGAGGCAATAATCCTGTCTGAAGTCTGGGACCTAAGTCTAGAGCTAGGAGTTTCCCGCTCTTTCACCTTGGTCAAAATAAGATATCCTAGATCTAAGATAGGTAAAAAAATATGAAAGTCAGTTAAACCGGTGGGATTCTCATCATACCCCGCTCTGTTTGTGACAACCATGCAGTCAGGAGGCGATTGTACCAAAGATCAAGATATATGAAGGTATGAATATGTTTAAAACAGTACCATTGTCCAACTCAGAATGAATGATTTTTTTTCTTTTGTCGTATACAAATACATCTGGGACTGTCACATAAAAACAACACTGCAATTCAAGGACAAACTATTATATTACAAAAATAGAGTTTTACATGTAAACAATTATTTTTAAAACATACTATGCAAAATACAGCCTTGTTTTCTAAATTACCGTAATACCTTCAGGGTGTAGGCGGTGATAGGCTATGCTGGACCTTCAGGACCTGGGCCCTTCACTTGCAGCGTTGGGCCTCGACACACCCCTGGTCGATGCGGCGCCAGAGCAATACCACCCACCCTGTCAAAATGTTCATGCTTCCACCTCGCTCACCCTCTCTCATGAACATGTCCTGGTGGTGCAGTGGACCAAATGCCTGATCACGGCAGTAAAATTATAAACCCACCTCCTCCTAATGCAAACCTGGTGGTCAGTGGATAAAATGCCCAATATAGAGACAGACATGTACAAATGTACATATCAATACTGTTGCTGCTCCACCACTTACAGACTATATAGATAATGGTGTGCTGTACCCCCACAAACAAAATAAATTGTTATTGGAATATGTGACCATAATGCATGGTCTGTATAATCAAGCAATATTATGTATATAGTGGCTGATTTACTGTTGTTGCAAGTTTTTAAAAATTGTACTGCGATTCACATCTAATACTTACATTTTTGTGTTTACTTTATGATAGAACATCGGAGGTCACCCGCTTCTCACGAGTAGTACCAGCACAGACTGAAGCTGTGAAGTGGTCAATCGGACACTGAAAGTGTCATTGTGATTGACTCCGACGGTAAGAGTTTATTATTACAAATCTGTAATGGTGTTTACAAATAAGAAGTGAGGGTTTCTTCTGACACAAAGGGTGGGATAGTAAAACTGCACCATTCATAGGCACAAGCCATTGTGCTGAGCAAAATAGTTGCGCAGGGGTGTGTCCGGGGTGATATTCAAAGGAGTTGGTATTGAGCAACTCCTTTGAATATCACCCCCCAGCAACAGCCACTGTGCATGGCACAGTGGAACTTGTGCCACTGCAAGTTGACAGAGTGGAGCATTCAACTTGCGGTGGCATAAGTACCACTGTGTGATGTGGAAAACTGTGATATTCAAAAGGTGACATGCAAATGGGGCAATAATTCATGCAAGGTGCAGGGGCATTGCATCTGATAATGGCGCAATTTGCATGCCATTAGCAAAGTAAGTCGCGGCGATCCCGAGGACTTTGCACCTGGCACCCTGAAAGGCTGCAGCTGTTGAGGAATGATGCCCCTGCACCAGATCATGGACAAACAGTGTAGAATACCCCCAGCAACCCTCATTTGGCTGATTGCAGGCATGGTTCAATTTCCTCACCCCCCACAGCCGGATCGGGCAGCAATGTGGCCCCCTCAAGCGTATCCCTGGTGGTCCAGTGAACTGAAAAGCCATTCATGGGCATTAAGTTAAATAACCTCCCCTCCTCGAATGTATCCCTGCTGGTAGGTGGAGCGAAAAGAACCTGAAGTCGCAGGTAGTAAGTTTAATAACCCCGAACATGGCCGTGGTGGCTGCTGTGCCACACACCCACCCACCCACCTGCTAAGCTCCACCACCCCGCTCCCACCCCCCAGCGGTGGGTGGCAGCATCCCACCTGCCTGCCACGCCGCCCGCTGACTGACTGCACAGTATGGCTGCATGCACACTGTTGTGAAGAGCCAATGGGCATGCAGCCCATACTGTACTGACCAGTCCAGATTTTGAATGAATGAATTCATTCACAAATCACAGACTGTCATGTACAGATGGGCTGCATGCATTGGGTCTTGCTCTACACCAATGGGTGTCAGCCCTACAAACAGCACAGTCGGTCAGGGGAGTAACGGAAATAGTGGGTGGGATACTGGTGCCTCCGCCACCTAATAGGGGCGGGGGTGATGGATCATGGGTGGGTGGGTTGGGGACACTAACCACCAGGGATATGTTCGGGGTTATTAAACTTACTGCCCATGATTAGCCATCATTTCAGTCCACTGGACCACCAGGGATATGTTAGGAGGAGGGTTATTTTACCTTACTGCCTGTAATCGGGCATTTTGGTCAACTGGAACACCAGGGATATGTTGGGGTTATTACAACAATGCCTCGCGATGGGGCATTTGGTCCACTGAGCCACCAGGGATATGTTAGGTGGGGAGTCACAGTACTGTCCATGATGACCATTTAGGTACAGTGGACCACTCAGGGGATCGTTCGGGGAGCCACATTGGTGCCTGCGATCTGGTTGGCTGGTGTTGGGGGAGTACACTATGCCGGTTGGGCCAGTGGGGGGTGGTGGTGAGGGATTTAACAGATGCAGCTGCCTGCGATTGGGGTGCAGAGGGCAGAGGGACTGGGTTGGGGGCCAGGACAGGTGGCAGCTGCTGTGTTGTGCCCTGCAATGCAGCAGCTCAGCTATGGGTGGCCCTCGACTTACATTTTTTTTTGCCTCCAAGTCATGCAGGCACAGGTTGGTGGTTGCGCCTACACAACTCTGCACAGCTCTACTGAATAGCGGGCTGTGGAGTTAACGCATGGTTGCTCCCCTTCCAGTTGAGCATGCATTCATTTGCATTTCGCTGTTGCTCAGCCTGTTTTCAGTGGCGCAACTGTCTGCTGCTGAATATCGCAGAATGGGGCAATTTCACAGTTGCAGATGTGCAACCCTATTGCGCATGGTGCAACCCTTTTGAATATCCCACCCAAAATACTTTAGAAAGGTATTAACCAACTCTAGTGAATGTGCTGTGGCAGCATGGCACAAGATCCTGTACTAGCATAACAAACTGGTATTACTACACATGTGACTGGGATACTATTCTTCATGAATGTGACAATGGATGTATGTGCATAGCGGTACATGTGGTGTTGTGGGGGGGATGTCTTCTCCTCTGCTACTTTTGGCGGTGGACTTTTATGTACAATGAGTAATAGATAGCCAATTGTAATGGTGTAGGTGTTTCACTGGTATTCAATGATGTGCTGCTTAATTATCTCTTGCTAATTACGACATGTCCTAGATCTTATTACTTAATATTTCTATATCTGCTGCCAATGTTTCATTTTATAATTATTATACTTATTAATTGACAGATAGAGTATCTACATGTTTGTTAATGTGATTTTAAGCCCTGTAGGGTCATAATGTAATAACACATGACTTGACACCATATTCAACTAGAGGGTCATTGAGTGAAGAATAATATTATAGTAATGTTTGTGTTTTCTTATTATAATAAGACACATTTTGAAACTGTTTAACAAAAGATTTTCATATAGTTAGTGTACATGTGTGTGTTAATTGAAGGTACATGTAATGTTTTAGGATGTTTCTGTGTAACAAATATGCACTATGACAATGTTATAACTATTACCATTGATGGGTAGGGCACTGCTTGTTCTGCAATGCATACTACCAATAATAGATTCAGAGTTTTCTTTCAGAAAAGCGTTATTGAAAGAATACAGTGTTAGAGGAAGCGCCAGGAAAAAATGGATTTCTTATATTGAGTGTTCTGGATTGGATGGACATTAGTCTTGAAAAAGATATACGTGGTGTAATTATTTCAACTTTGCGTGTTTTTTTTGCAGATGAGAAGACTTGTTATATGCATGTAATATTGACTTAAGAACATACATCTAGCTGGAGAGACAGCTGTTTTTGTAAAGAGATATGTGTTCATATGATAGTTGTATGAATGATGTAGTATTAGAAATTGATGCTTTAAAGAAAAAGTCTTTTATCTTGATATTTCATCTATTAATGTGATAATTTTTTTACTTCTTTGCTTTAATAGAGCCCAGAAGCTGCTGCTGAACAAGCGGAGGTGAAGCAGAAAGCTGGTGCCAGCCCACCACGTAAGTGAAATCTGTTGTTGCTATTATCTGCATGCTTGAGAGAGTACCATATGGTTGTCAACTATTTGTGGTGATTAATGCTCCTGTTGATAACTACACCTTGCTGTTTACTGTCTGACAGGGAGCGCACTGTCTGTTGGCATACTTAGTCCAAATGTTAAGATTGTGTGGGGTATGCATAATACACCTTTGGTGCGAGCCAGTACCACTTTCTTTTTGTTTGTTGTGGGGGCTCAATCACTGTTGACATTATTGACTTTATATGTGCTGTAACCTTGCAAGGGTGGCAATGCATCGATGACTGCACATACCCAATCCCCCAAAAACACGACATGGTGGGAGGATATTCTAGTGACCTAGATGGTGTGCAATGCAGAAAGTGTCCAATTATGATTTTTGTTTTTCTCAATGTACAAGTTCAAAATGTGCCTTAGTCTTCATGATCCACTTTTCCCAGTTAAACTCAATTTAACATTGCAGTGTGTCTGTCTTCAGCCTTGCCAACCTCATACTTACCATATACAGTCCAGTGGCGATGCTGTTCAGTGCACTGTCACATATCTGTATTTTTAAAAGGTGATCATGAGTGAGGGAATGTTGATAAAGTAATAAAACAGTAAATAATGGGACTGTTTGTGTGTCACACTATGAATATTTCATTTATATATAGCACTATGGAAGTTGTCTCACCACATGTAAAATGCAGTACTATGACTACTTGCAGTGGTGAAAATTCCACCACATGCAGCCGCTACTTATAACTGGGTTGAGGCTATTACAACGTAGTTCTTGAGTACTGAAACTGTGTTCAGTATTGGCCCCAGACATTACATTGCTACATTATTCAATGCTGCATGGCCTTGCGACACATAGTGTCACTTTTTATGCTGACCTATACTGTCAAACTGTGTTTTCATACTTTACAATATGATGCTGTGGTTGCTGTAGTGAAATCACTTTTGGGTACATAGTCACGAGGGCGTAACAGTGAGACTGTATGTGAGGAAGGTGGTATATGTCTATTTAAAACATTTGTTGTGAGATGAGTATTACATTATATGATTGCAATCCGGTGATAGAATATTCCCATGCACTGTGTAGGTTTGAAAATGTTGTGTATTTATATACAAATGTTTAACAGTGTAATATATTTTTCACCTCTGATGTACTGTACAGCTGTTTTTTCTCACAGCAGTATGAAAAACATCTTTTCTGCCCTGCTATATCTAACAGCCAGAGGACGCTGATGCCTGTCAGCCGTGCAGGAGTCACGAGTGCTTTGCATCAGTAATAAACTTTATTACTAATGCGCTATCAATGTTAATGATAGCAAATCAATAATTCTAATTAAGTGTTAATTTCATATAATAGAATGTTAGTGCATGGACTGCTGTGCTTTACTGGGAGGGTGGGTGCAGGAGGAGACAGCAGACACACTAATAACATTACAATGGGACTGTTTCTCTATTCACTGTGCCTGACCATTGAGAAATCAAATTAAAATACTTTTAAGACTTTTGTAAAATGTTTCTTTATTAGTACCAACAAGATATTGTATAATAGCAATAATGTACTTTGGGGTCTGTGTTGTGCTGGGATAATGTTACTTTGGGCTTATCAGTTGCACTTGGCCTGTAGCCTCTTGTCTAGCTACTCCAGGCGCGATGTTATCCCACAACGCACTTACCTGGAGTGCATAATTGCTTAAATGTCAGATAGTACATGAAGAACCTTATTAGTGCTGTGACCACATTGTTTGAAGATTTTTTACCCTGTGGCAGCACAAAGCACAGTGATCTAGATATTATGGGCATCCAATGGTACAGTAATGAATAAAATCTGTTTGTTTTGACTAGATTTTCCCATAATGCAGTTTAAGTTTTAGGTTAGTTGTCTGAATGTCTTATGGTTATGCTACCTAGAAATCTGTCATTTATGTTCTTTATGTACTTGATCTCTGGCATGCTTGTGGAGCGCATGTCATTTCAGTGACTTAATTATTAACAATAGTGACGTGTGTTGTCGGGCTGAAATATGGCTGAAAAGCTGTTTGCTTTCAAACTATCATTAAAGTGATCATTATTGTGCACACATGAAAAGTATATTATGATTGTGTGAATGTCAAGGTAGTTTGTTTTTTACTGCGGAGATGACTAGACATTATAGGCAGACATGGTGAAGTAAAAATTCTCACACTTGATGAGGATCTATTTCAATTCTATGGTATAATAGTGTTGATAATGCAAAAGTATGTACATACTGAATATTTATGACTACTGAAAAAATATAAGAGTAGCATTGTAAGCCACATCTAACTATACATTTTTTTATGTTGTAGCTCATTAGATTATATAGATAATAAAGTATGACAGAGACAGAAATAAGATAGCTAAATAGTTTAGCATCATACTTAAAACTATTATCATAACTTTGAAATGAATGCATTTATGACATTACAGTAGCTAAGAAATATTTGAAGTTAAATATTTGAAAGTCATAACTGTTTAATTTGTGTAGTATATTCATCATTACTTTTTTTAAAATCTTTGTAGGGCGCCGGTGACTGCGAAAATGCAGAGCCCACTGCCGCTGCTACAGATGGCTCGCGCGCGAGGTTGGCAGTCTGTGGGAGCAAAACAGTGTGATCCTTGAGAGGCTGGACAGAATCCAGTCTTTCTTGGATACACAACAGCGGACTGTCAACCTCGTGGCTGAACCAGTTGTAGCAGTGGCTGACAGTGCTGTGGCCAGTAGCAGTGCTTCACCTCCACCAGCACCATCTGTTTCTGCAGCTTCCCTTGGCCAAACTGACCACCCTTCATAGTTGTCCAGTATCTCCTCCGGAGGGTGCAATAGCTTCCACTTCCTTTGCGCCTCCACATCGAATCCAGTTTCCTGCCTGGATTGCCTTATGCAGTGCATACACCTCTCACAAATGTTGCACAAAACTTAAAAAAAAAATCTACAATTTTTCTATATTTTTATATTTATGTAAAGAAAAATTTATTTTATTAAATATTTATTTTGTGTATGAGGCAATACACAGTTTAATAAAGTGTTTTTTGGTGTATACATATTATGTTTGTAAATATATATTTTGTATTCTTCATAGAAAGAAAAATATTTCTGTTTATCATTTTTTATATCTAAAATATTTTATAGTAAAAAGTGAAATAATACTCTCTTGTGTTTGGTGTGTATTGTGTACTGGAGATGTTGTTGAAAATAGTTTTAACAAAGGTTTATACAACTGTGATTTTCTCATTTGCTGAAGATCATACCACACTATTGTGGTATTGCAGTTAGGATTCTCCATATAAGTAACTTAGATGTGACAATGCTACCTTTCACTATCTATGGCATACTGTTGTTGTTTTTATACACCTAGTGCTACAGAATGTGTGTATGTGTATCATGATGAAGATGAGTATGTACCTGCTAGTACAACAGTGAAATGTCTGTGTTGGCATACTTATAACAAAGTTATGTATTCAGTACCAGCAAACCTCTTCCACATCTCTTCACATGATTGGTGCTACCACCACAGTTGGTAGTACAAGCAATGTCTATCAAATGTAAAGCTACTACAGTAACATATCCATTTGTTCAGTAGATGAACTAATGGTGTCCATCTCATGTCATATAGTCTTTTACTTATGTACATCTTTTTCTTTACATATGTGCTCACAAAGAAAAAGAGTAAGACAGTCTTACATAAAAAATATTACATGGAATAACAATGGCAAATTACAATTTATAAAGTTATAAAAACAATATGATTCACAGTTAACTACTGTTACTGTTAATAACAGTAAATGCAACTACAAGAGTTGAAGTATTCCTGATATTGGAACATTTTTTTTATGTATGTGCAGTATTCTTACAACTATAAATCATGTACTATAGTGAGTAATAGTTCTTAAAAAGACAGGGGCCCGGATATTCAAACTGCGCCCAAAATGTGCGCAACAGCAGGAGCAAGCACAAATCCAATTGCGCATATGCGCAACAACGGCGATATTCAAACATGGAACAGAACAAATTGCGCAAGCAGCCAGCGTCTGAATATCGCACAAACTGCGCCATAAGCGCCAACCAGGAAGGAAGCTGAGCAGAAAGGTTGAGCTATGCGCAGCCAGGGCAGCCAGCTGAGCAGTCCAGAAGGTGCCATAAGCGCAAGCGAGACCCCCACAGAGCAATGGAACTGCACATCCAGGGAGGCAGGCTGGGGCCCACGCAGCCATGCCACACATGGGCACAGGAACACACTGCAGAACCAACAAGACACCTGCACACCCCAAGCACAGCATCACTGGGGTGGGACGGATGATCCACTGGCCCCTGGGGACAAGCCAACAAAGCACAGCAGGGCCATGATGCCCCAGTACAACCACTGGCAGGCTGAGACTGCCACACACAGGGGGATGACAACCACAGTGCACATCAGCCCCCCTATGCACAGCACACCCTGCACCATGACCCCAAGACACCAGCCATGTGCAGTGACTGGCACTGCAGGAAACACCATGCATCCCGCCCGGCACACGTCAACCCCATGTAGCAGAGAAGCATACAAGCCAGACCCATCCTGTACACCCAGCAGTGGGCGGCAGCAGATGGCAAGACCAACAGAAAGACACTGCCACACTGGAGACACCTCCCCATGCACACACACACACACACACCCAGGACCATACCACCCCAGATGGCATGCACACCACTGCAACTGAGCAACCATAGCCAGCTGCAAGCAGAGACCACCACAGTATTCATAACAAAATATATATATTTGTAGAAACAATAAAATACAACAACAAGAACAACTATATACAGTCATGTACAAGACAAGGGGGGTGGGGTACAAGGTAGGGGTGGGTAAGGGGTAGGGGTGAACAACTGGGAGAGGGAAGGCAGGTTGGGAGGAATTTTTGAAGTGGGAAGGGGAAGCACAATCATGGCCTGGCAGGCTGGTCTGCCGCTGCCTGCAGCCATCGCTGTCCCCTCCGCCGTCTCCAGATTCCATGGCGGCAAATGTTGGTCAGGATCCCATGTGTTGCAGTTGACACATGTGTAATCCGCTGAAGGGCACGCTCCATCCTTCTTAGGATGCTGAGACCTAGGAAAAGGGAACACAGTCAATGGCTGTGACTGTCCAAAACCCTGAACACCACCCATCCTGCAAGGCATAAATCCTAGTGCCCCGCACCTGTGATAGTATGCACCCACCCACAGTGACCATGCACATGACATGCCCAACCAGGCAGCACCAGCTATGTGCACCACTGCACACACACACTGGCCATGTACATCACAGCACAAACAAGGCTGTCAAGTGACGTGGCAATGTGGTGCAATGCCAGTCCCACAGCCATGTGCCCAGTGCATGTGTGGACCACCAGTGACGCATACACAGACGTGCTGTGACACTGGACAGTGATGAATGTTGTCTGTGTTGTGCATGGTTGTGTTGTGCATGGCTGGTGGTCATGCCCCCCCAGCATGCAATAGCATCCATGAAGTAATGATACTCACACTCCTCAAGCAGCTGTGGCTGCTGCTGCTGCTGCTGGGGCACACCACCCACAGCACCACCGACCGGCACCGGGAACCTGGCACGGCCCTCCTCACCCCATGCCTGCATCCTCCCCACCCGTCCTGTGGGAGACAAATGTTGAGAAAAACATCAGTGTGACTCCAAAGCAGACTGCCCCCTGCCCCAGTGAGAGTGCCTGCCCACACAGCCAGCCCCATGCATCTCACACCTGCACACACTGACACAGCCAACCATGTCAGAGCCATCACCTATGCACATCCACCCAAAACACAGTCACACCCCTACAGAGAATACAGGTGCATAGATGGTACACCCACCTGGCCTAGGCACCACGCCCCTCCTGGCACGTGACCGTAGCCACCATGAAGCTCAGGATCCCTCCTGTGGAGTCACTGTGCACGGTGCCGGCACTGCTCAGCTGACCGGCATGCCAGTGACCCCACCAGGTCACTGGCCACTTGCTGCCAGACCTGTCTCTAGCTATGGTGAGGGCACCTCACCATGCAGTGCCCATAGTGGGGCTCCACCAGAAGCCACCAAGTTGGCCACTTCCACAGGGCTCCATTGCACTGCCCTCCCTCGTGCCATGCTGCCAACTTTACAGCAGGCAATAGTGGTGCCCCGCTGCGCTCGTAACCCCATGTGGAGATGTTGCAATGTAGACCACCATAGATTCAATCCGCTGCTCAAACAGTGCCGTCCAGTTCACATAGCGCTGTCACCAGACAGCGCAATAGAACTTCTTACACATGGCGGCGAACAGCACGGGCAAGGTCGGACACCAGGTCATGGGCAATGACGCAAGGCCACGCACAGTGCCATCTAACATATATGCATCCTGTGCGACTGACCACCTGTGTACCAGTGCCACAGTCGACTATTGCGCAGTAGTGCCACAGCGCCATATAGTGCCCAGTGCTGTAGCACCACTGGCACAATGGTGGCCATGGCCTGAATTGCCGATCACGCACAGCACATCAGCAGCGTAGCAGACACCTGCGTAAGCTATCTGGGCATGCTCAATGCAGTGTACCACACAGTCACAGATCTGCGACATTGGCTCAACCCGGCTCAACCGTATTGCGAAGCGCAACTGCTACACGATATTCAGCCGACACATGCAAATCATCTGATCAGCCATTCAAAGGCGCAGTGGCGTGATTTGCATCTCATTATAGTTGCTCCACTCCTAATTTGCATGCATTGCACTATAAATGTACGACATTGGGCTGCACTGGCCAGATTCGGGTACTGCAGGTGAGAGGTGAGTTGCATGCTGTGTGATGTTTTGGACAATGGTCATGGGAAAATGTTGTAGACTGCACAGTGACAGGTGTCCACTTCCCCCCATACAGATCGCCATGACCGAGCAGAGACAAGGTGAGGGTGAGGATGGTGGGCATAGAAGGAGGCCCAACTTTACCCCAGCAGAGACAGAGGCCCTCTTCCAGGCCTACCTGGAGGAGGAGCCACTACTGAGTGGACGGCGGGGCACCCCTCAGTCCCGTGCGGCTGCATGGGTGGGGGTAGCTCAGGCCGTGAACCTGCACAGAAGACACCTGCGCTCCATGCAGGAATGCAAGAAGTAGATGGGGACAGACCGCAGGAGGTTGAAGGAGAAGGTGGCAGCCTTCAGGGCGGCACGTGCTGGCACTGGCGGGGGCCAGCCAGCAGTGTTGGATCTGACCTTGGCTGAGGAGAGACTGGCTGCATCAATGCAGTGGAGCACTATTGAGGGTGTACCAGGAGGTGGATTCCAGACAGGTGGAAGCCCATCACTGCACGGTATGACATGGTGGTAGTGTTGGGGGGGAAGGTTGTTCACATGCACTCACATGTACTCTCTTTCTGTTACTGATCCTGTTCATCTTCAGGAGACGGTGGTGGTGGGTCCAGGCAGTGATGATGACCTGCTGGACATGGAGGAGGGTCCATCCACCTCTGTCACCAGCCAATGCACTGCAGCAGCATGCACACTGGGCTGCCAACTCTGGTGTAGGTGATTCGGGTGTGGGGTGCACAGCCTGTGTCTCCAGCAGTCTGGCATGCAAGCATGCCAGCAAGCTGTGACTGTGGCTGTAGCATGTACCTGCACCATTGATGATGCAAGGACTGCAATGGGCAGTGATATGTATGTGTCCCATGACGGACACACAGCAGGCACACATGCCCTGGGCCTTTCTGGTTCCAACCTGTGTACCAGTATATTGGCACAGTCCCAGGCTGTGCCTGTCAGCACTGGTGGGGCAGCACCAGTGGCTGTGCAGGTGTCTGGCACTGTTGCGGCCACAGCAGTGGAACGAGTGGACCCTGGGGCACAGCGGTTGGAGGGGCAGCAGCAGCAGTCACCCACCAGGTCTGGGGGTACAGTGTCAAGCAGTGGCACATGTCCGCCACCCTTTGATCTGCCCATTCCTGATCCTGGCGAACAGCACCCACCCTCAAAGGGTGTTGTGCATCAGGACCTTCCACACCCTGGGGAACAGGATGCCATTGGGGCACAGTACCCATTGGATGAGCACACCCACCTGCTGCAGGAATCAGTACAGCAGCAGAGGCAGGTTGCAATGTCCGTGGAGGCACTGTCTGTGGCTGTGGAGCAGCACAGCAGGAGTGTGCTCTGGACCGTGCAGAGCTGGTTAGTATGCAGGCGGATGTGACGCTGCCATTGACAGAGCTGACCCAGGCAGTGGTCTCTGTCGTGGATGCATTGGGCACCAGTCAGGTGCCCTGTACCACACACCCACAGTTCACTCTCACTCCCGTTCCCGGCATCGTGCGACACCAGGCCTGTCGATGCGGGTTCTGCTGTGGGCATCCCGAGCACCCCTGGTGCAGGTTTGTTTGGCATGCTGCAGACCCTGTGGGCAGGTCACGTTCATGCAGTGGGACCCCTGGTGGTCCAACAGTGCCACCCATGGCCCCTGCTCAGCCTGCCAGGGCTGTTGGGTCCGCAACAGGGCCACCCATGTATCCTTGGTGGCCATGGGACAGTGCTACATGACTGACCTGTCTCCCAGTGTGGGCCCTGTCTGGTGCTGCCCTGTGTGCAATGTGTGTCATGGTGGGCAGTGCACTGCTGGGTGCTCTGCTCAACACGCCGACACACAGACCACCTGCCACCCTCCCAACTGCTGTCCACAGGTGCGTGTGCATGATGATGCCTGCATTGTACTGTACACCAGGTGCAAGGGTGCCCAGCATCTGACACACGTACTTGGATAGTACAGGTGGTGGGGTGGTCAGTGGTTCTGTGTGTTAGCAATGTTGGTTCTGCTGTGCTGTGCATCTGCCCATGTAAGCTCTGTGCCTGGTGTGTGTGTGTCCATATGAGTGTTCACCTCCCTGATGGTATGTTTGTATGCCTGGACCCTTCACTCCCTGGCCGTCATGCAGCCCTGTGTGTGTTACCCTGTGTGCCTGTGGTTTGTGCATGGACACTGTTGGTTGCACATGTCCCTTGACTTACCTGTGTTGTGCATAGTGCTCCTCTGTGATGGTGTCCTGGTGCAGCTGGGCCTGCCAGATCAGTCAGGGGTCCCGCCATCCTAGGGGGGCTGCTCATCACCATCAACACTGGCGCCACTGGTGTCCCCATCGCTGTCCCCCTCTTCAACCTGTAGGGCTATCCCACAGTCTTTGGCCATGTTGTGCAGGATGCAACAGGCCAGGAATATCCACAGGCCTTTTGGGGCTGTACTGTAGGCACCGCGGAGGTGTCTAGGCATCGGAAGTGTGCCTTGAGGCATCCCAAACACCCACTCTATGATGTTGCGTGTAGAGCATGTGCCTCATTATAGCATTGCTGCGATGGGGTCATGAGGCCCGATGCGGTGTGAGCAGCCAGGGATGGAGTGGGTATCTGCTGTCACCTGTGTGGAGATAGTGGAGATCAGTATCATGTTCAGGTCCATATTGCCCATATCCTGTGTGCCACTACCATGGCACCTGTGGCATTCCACCCTTGCCCGAGTTTGCATTCGTACATGTGCACTCACCCACTAGATGGCCTGTGAGGATGTCCCACTCTTGAATCGATGGCACAGTGCAGACTGATACCATATGAAGGCATCATGTGCTCCACCAGGATGTGTGGCACAGACATTGATTATGCGCCCAGTGGCATCACACACCACCTGGCAGTTGACACTGGAGAAGCCCTTTCTGTTCCTATATGCAGACCCATCGGGGCCAGGTGGAGTGCGAATGGAAACATGGGTGCAGTCTATGGCCCCTAGCATGCCAGGCATTCGTGCTACCCTGTGGAACTCCTGCATGTTTGCTGTACGCTCTGCCGCGGTGCTGGAGAAATGGATGTACTCCGCAGCATGTGGTAGCAGTGCGCTGAGGAATTGGGTGAGAATGCGTGACGTGGCCGACTGTGTGATGCCTGTGGTGTCTCCTGTCAGCCTCTGGAAGGTGCCCGTGGTGAGCAGGCACATGCAGGCTGTCACCTTGGTCTCCACTGACAAAGCGTGACTCCGTCGTGAGGGTGCCTGCATCATATCACTGCACAGCTCACAGAGCCGCCTCAGTATTGCCCTGTTCAGGTGGTACCGGCCACGATCTCTACATCTGTGTACAGCTCATAGCTGATGCGGGCGCGTTACTGCCTGTTGGGCGTGCCGTAATGGGCCCTTCCACGGCCTCGTCCCCTGCAGCTTGCATTCTCACCCCCTCATTACAGCTTCCATGGAGCTGGCACTTCCATCTCCCTGGCTTCTGACCCCCGGCTGGTGTTGCTGTGTTACCCCTGGCCTCTGCAGCCTATGGCCCACGCTTGCCTTGCCTGCCCTAGCCTGTCACTGTCTGTCTGTCTGTCTGTCTGTCTCTCGAACTCTCTACCCCACTTGGCATCCTTGTAGCATTCTTGCGCCGCTTCCTTGAGCCTTTTTATTTTGGCTCATTTCCGCTAGTGCGCAATTTCCGGCTGTTCCGCTGTTGCACATTGTGCAAGTCTTTGAATATCGCATTGCGCTCTTTATGAATGGATCCACCCCCTTCGGTTGCGCATGCCTTCATTTGCATTGCACTGTTGCGCAGCATGTTTTCGGTGGTGCAACTGCCTCCTGCTGAATATCGCAAAATGGCACACTTTTGGACTTGTGCATGCGCAACTCTGTTGCGCATGGTGCAACCCTTTTGAATATCCCACCCAGGATATTCATGGCAAAAAACTCAGTTTAATGCATTAGTTAGGGTTGTTCCACAGCGACAAAAGTGAGGAAATTCGCTGTTAGGGTTGAAAACCCTAACTCTGAATTCACCCCTCCCCAGCACCACACACACACAGACACACACACACACACACATTCAAGTATGGGGGAGGACCAAGTCAACACAACCAATGACAGACATCTAGCAGCAGGTAACAGAGATAACAAACAATTGTCTAAATGTACTACGAGACATCCCCACCCACCTGACCAGGTACTGCATGCTCAGTGGAGATCAGCAGCAAAACTGAGGCCACGTACACCAAATGTACACATCCCTGATTGCAGCTGCACACAACGTACCACACTTAGTAGTTGCATGGCCTTACCTACCAATGCCCCACACCACACCACACCACAACTGGTACTGTGCCGTTATTCAATATAAATGCTGAAGGTGCATGATGACAGTTGTAGAAAGGTTTTTAACACTAGTGAGTATACATTAATTAAGAGAAGCACATAAATAAACTACAAGACACTAGCATGCTCAAGATAAAAGTAGTGTTACATTTAGTAGGTGATTTACATAGTAGTGCATTTACTGGAATGATTTACTCAAGATAGAGAGGCTGATGTAAACGTATGGAAAAGCATTGCCTGTTCAACGCTGTGAAATTCATACTGCCAGTATCAGATGCATTCTTACTGATGAAGGTGTACTGCAGATGTACATACATAGACCTTCAGTGTGTTTCAATACTAAAGATGTAGTAAGTATTCTTTGTAGAAGCATTGTAATTGCATGGATCAGGCCAACAACTTCTAAATATCATAGCACTACTGAGCCAACGATGACGTACCTGTATCAGAGATGTATGTAGGATAGATTTTACTGTAGGCACTTACTGAGTATGTTGTACCTAATAATGACAATCTCATTGCATCTGTGATGACTAACTTATTCAAATAGTAATACATTTACTATTGTTGCAATGAGTGATCTATGCCACTCATGGACACAGTGTAATTTTTTTTAACAGTTGTTTCATACTCAGGCTGTATGTCTAGTGTTTGGGTTTGCCACACTTCTGTCACTGATGCAATCAAAGTGATAACTATGTTAATTGTGGTACAACAGGAATCAAGTAGGTATGATGTAGATATAAACAGAATGTTTTTTAGTATTGATTTAACTCACAATGGGGTAAGTGTACTAGGACAGCAGGGGTTATTCTCTATCACTGACTCTGTCAGTTATAATCACACTAAGGTTTTGATGACTGTAATGATCAAGTTACACTGTTCATCTTTATGAGTTCATTTTCACAGCCATTCTCCAGTAACTAGACAGTGTATGGTGTAATTGGGTGGGACACTGTGTTCAAAGCTGCTGCAGTGCCTAGCAGAGGAGAGTATCTACTCATAAAGACAATTAAGCAATAAGGCATGACCAGCAGTTATGTTAAATGGTCTGTTAATCACCCTGTAGAGGTTTAATGTTGAATGAGCATAGCCGAGTGCCACATGTTGCTAGACAGTGAAAACTGACCATTAACATAATATCTGGGAGTGGCTTATTATATCATAATAAAACTGTTTTAAACAACATTAAACCTTGTTCATCATATGGTTAGGCTCTACATGTATGTTAATAAAACTAAACATAAGGCTGTTACATTGTTTACAGTCAATTAAGCTACATTTCTCAAACCTATGTTATAATCAGAGATATTATACCTGTACAACTCCTTGGTTTTGCTAAACTCTGTTGTTCAGGTGGCCCACCACATGTGGTGTGGTGTGGTCTGGTGTGGGGCATCGGTAGGTAAGGCCATGCAACTACTAAGTGTGGTACGTTGTGTGCAGCTGCAATCAAGGATGTGTACTTTTGGTGTACATGGCCTCAGTTTTGCTGTTGATCTCCACTGAGTGTGCAGTGCCTGGTCAGGTGGGTGGGGATGTCTCGTAGTACATTTAGACAATTGTTTGTTATTTCTGTCACCTGCTTCTGGATGTCTGTCATTGGTTGTGTTGACTTGGTCCTCCCCCATACTTGAATGTGTGTGTGTGTGTGTGTGGTGCTGGGGGAGTGAATTTGGAGTTAGGGTTTTCAACCCTAACAGCGAATTTCCTCACTTTTGTTGCTGTGAAACAACCCTAACTAATGCATTAAATGGAGTATATATATATATATATATATATATATTTATTTAATATAGTTTATATATATTAGAGGAAAAAACTCCATTTAATTCATCAGTTAGGGTTGTTCCATAGCAACAAAAGTGAAGAAATTCAGTATTTAGGGTTGAGAACCCCCCTTGGACCCTCCCAACTGGCATTGGGGTGCGTGTTGGGGTCATCGGTCCTAACTCTCACCCCATTCTCCTATACCACTGCTTCTTTACACATGTAATGGGGTGAGAGTTAGAGCCGATGACCCAAGCAATGCACCCGATGCCAGTTGGGTGGTGGCTGGGGAGTCCAAGGGGCTTGCATAACCCTATCACCGAATTCCCCACTTTGTCACTGTGGAACAACCTAACTGATACATTAAATGGATTTTTTTGCCTCTAATTTCCCTTCTTTTTCAGAATGATGATAAATAGTGAATGGAATGCGGTGGCGGGAGTATTCAGCCATTCAGGCCCCATGCTCCCACCATGTGATTTCCTGTTACATAGTAACAGGAACTGCAAAGCAAACACAAGTGGCAATGGTTACGGACATGGTAAAGCAAACGTAAATGATAAAGCAAACGTTAATAGAAACGCAAGTGTAAAGTGACACTGAAGCGAACAGTGATGTAAACGGGCACACAAGCACATACAAAAACGCAAATGGTATCACTCACAGTGACAGCACCAGTACTGTAAATGCAAATATTAAGTGTTACAGCAACAAGAATGACAAACATAACAGAAATGAAAATGTGAATGCAATTGCGCACATAAACGTGAACTGTAAAGCGCACGGGCACGGTACCACAATTGTAAACACAAATGGTAAAGTTAACATGAACAATATCACCAAAGGAAACAGAAATGTAGACTCGAACATAAGCGTGTACATAAACGCAAACCGTAATGCGCACAGTCACATTACTGCAATTGTAAATGCAACTGGTAATGATAATTGCAACAATAATGCCAAAGGAAACATAAACACAAAAGGAAATGCAAGCACATATGGAAACACAAACTGTAATGTGCACAGGTACAGTAACACAACAGGAAATGCAAATGGTAACAGTAACAGCAACGAAGACGTCAAACGAAAGACAAATGCACACGCAAAGGAAAGGGCTCCCTTAAATGCTAATGCCAATGCACATGGTGACACAAACCGAAAGGCAAACACAAACAGTAGTGGAAATGTAAACGGTAACAGTAACGCAAATGCAAGCACAAATGAGAGCATAGCGTAATGCACAGTGGCGCGTACTCAGGAATAGTAACGCAAACGGGTACATAAATGCAAGTGGAAATAATAACTGTAATATTAACTGAAGTGCATACCCTGTTTTTCCCCAACAACTGCATAGAGAAACACAGTGTGTACAAAGAATGTATGCATAATAATGGGCCTCGGAGCCAAAAATGAGGTGTTGGAATACTAAATAATTTATATCTCAGTAACCGTAAGACGCAGAAAAAAAAAAGTTCACATAATTCATGATTTTCCTGGCTATATTTTCGCTGGATGTGCAGCCGCCTAGTCATGAAGAAAATTCCGTATCTCACACCGCTTTCGAGATACAAGCCCCAAAAGGCGTGACATATGCCACCATGTTAATTTATGGAAAAAATTTAAACTTCAAGTACTGTAACTTGCCATCCATGCAATATTTTTCACATATGTGAGATGTTGGCTGCCTTCCCTCCACATTTGAGCCAAAAGACCAAACCGTTCTTTTTGCAGCAGGGTGGCAAAGAACTCCTGTCATTTGCCCATAGTCTGGAAAAGTAGCGTCACAATTTGCAAAGCTTTCACAAAATTTTGTGAAAGTGTCACAGTGCTGCACTACTTTGCAACACTACTTTTTCCAGAAACTTGAAAAACATATTTCTGGTACGTTTCACCCCAAAATAAAGACAAGGCTAGCATCCTGAGGGTCCGACTAGGCAAACACAAAAAGAATTGTATTCCTAGAGGGTCCAAATTTTAAATGCCAAGCATTTTTCTTATCAGTAACTGAAAAAAATTGTGGATTTGCAACACTGCTAGGGCCATTTGCGACACTAAAAAGTGCATTTGCGAAAGTGTTGAACTTTTTTGTTAACTTTTCTCATCGACTTATAATGGGAACTTGTTTTTTTGAATAACTTTTGAACCGTTCAATATTTTTTCATGAAATCTTCAAAAGGTACACGGGGACCCTGACTAAACATTCTCTGAAGTTTTGGATGGGTCATGCAAACCATGCAACCTGTAGATGAGAGCAAAGAATTTACAAAAAGCATAATTGCACTTTCAGTTGTCCTTAATAACTCTGCAGCCGTATATCTGACTGGTATAACAGTTGGCAGATCCCAAGATTTACAATGCCCAACTGTGCCTGCCAAATATATCATGCAGATCCGTTAAACAATGGAAAAGTTATTAAGGTGCAAAATGTCACCTTTAACCTTAAAGTGCTATTCAACCCTAATTATTTTATTTTTTTATTTAAATTATGGTGACGGGTAGGCCCACTTAGACGAAACAGTCCCTTTTTCAGGGTGACCCAGAATTAATTACATACATCTATAAACATAACAAAATACATACATGTCATTTCACAATTAACAATCAATATAGACATACTGACCCAGTCAAGGATACAATAACAGGTTAATTACAATCAATATCAATAGGAGTAGAAGTACTGATACACAAGACAATCACAATCAGACTGATGTCCAAATAAGGTTAGACTGGCAGCAGAGAGTCTGGTAGACTCAGTGGTAGCAGTTGCAGAGGCTCAGATCCAACAAGTGGGCTTTAACACCCTTCTTGAAGCCCTCAAGGGAGGTACATTCCTGGAGACTACTAGGGAGACCATTCCAGATAGGAGGGATGAAGGCAGCATAGGACCAGAGTCCTAGGGAAGTCCTAACACTAAGGACATGGTGAAGCTGGTGGCCAGAGGATCTTAGTGTTCTATTCTTTTTGGGAGCTAATGTGTTAATTAGACCTAGGAGGGGTACCATTTTGCTGGAGCTTAAATGCAAGGCAGAGTGATGGATATGATGATTTGCCATCTAGAGAAGGCCACCTAAGAGATAATAGTACCTTGCAGTGATGCTCCCATGGTGACACCCCTGCAGCAAAGTGCCCTATCCTGTGATACAGTATTTTTAGCCTTTGCATTTCAGAACTTCTTACAGAGTGTAGTAAGGGGGCCCCATATAGCAAGGTTGGAAGGAGTATACCAATGGAAGCCTTGAGTTTGGATTCATGAGTGAGGAAAGGGCTGAGGCGATATAATAGACCTAACTTTTGGTTGAGTTTCTTGGTCAGATGGTCAATGTGGCTTTTAAAGGAGCAGTCTTGGTCTAAGAATACACCTAGGTATTTGATACAATTGATCACTTCAATTTTTGAGCCATTGAAAAGAGCTGTGGACAATAAATGTAAACACGTTGGGCCTAGGCTTTTAGGGCCAAATAGCATGGTTTTGGTCTTTTTACTACTAAGAACTAATTTATTAGCAAAAACCAATTCTCAAGTAGACCAAGGTCTTGACTAAGAATGTTGTTTATTTAGACAGTGTCTTGGGAGGACCTATAAAGCACAGCATCCTCTGCATATAAGGTCACCTTGGCCCCTCCACAATGTTGAGGCAAATCATTAATAAATAGGGAAAATAGGAGAGGTCCCAGCATTGAATCCTGGGGCATGCCATCTGTGATAGGGCATTTGTTAGATGTAGCGCCATGCCATTTGACAATTTGTGATCTGCCATTAAGGTAGTCTGTGAACCATTGAGTAGACAGATGATCAAGACCAAGAGATGTTAGTTTAATGATAAGCTGCTGATGATTTACCAAGTCAAATATCTTAGTGAGGTCTATAAAGATCGCACCAGTTGAAAGGCCATCATCTAGAGCCGTGAAGATATCCCCAGTAAGGCTAATCAGGACTGTATTGGTACCATGATTTTTTCTAAAACCATGTTGTTGTTCAGTTAATAAATTGTTCCGTTCAACATATTGCTGGACCTGTTGGTATACAATTCTCTCTAACACTTTACTTAGAGTGCAGAGGATGGATATCAGTCTGTAATTGTCAACAAGCTCAATATCCCCACCTTTAGGGCTAGGAGTGACTAAGGCAACTTTCCACACAGTGGGGACCTTGCCTTCAAGCAGGGATCTGTTTAGGAGCCAAGTAACTGGAGAGGCAATAACATGGGCTGCGATTCTGAGGTCGGGCTCCAGCTTGTCAAACCAGCAGAGCCTGAGATTTGATTTTTAAATAATTTTGGACCTCAGATTTAGTTGCAAGTTTGAAGTGAAAATTAGGGTAAGGGTTTCCTCTTGTAGATGATTCTGGGTAGGAGGGGGGGCCCAGAGAGATTATTTTTAAATTTGTCCAGGTCAGTGAGGAATGCATTTAGTGCATTAGCAGCATATTGTGGGTTGGTATAGTGGACACCATTTGCTACTATGTCACTTTTCTCATGGGTCGTGTTCCCCTTTAGGAGAGAGTTAATTTGGGACCAAAACTTTGTAGGGTCCGAAAGGTTTTTAGTTTGTAGGTTCTGGAGGTATTGTCTTTTAGCTGATTTTAGTTCCTTTTTACACTTGTTTCTCAGTTTTCTATATTATACCCAATTCTTAGTTAGATTTGTAGATTTGAATTTTTCCCCAGGCTTTGTCTCTCACCCTCATTTTTTTAAAGGTCTCTGGACAGCCACTTTGAGTGTTGTACCTTGACTCTGATTTGCTTTGGGGCATGCTTGTTGGTGGCCGAGGAGGAAGTTATCAATGAAGAAATCAAGGGCTGAGTCCAGATTGGGGCTAGCTGATTTGAGTCAATCCACCACTGCTTGGGTTTCAAGAAAGGGCAGGTGTCGAAGTGGAATATTCTTGAGCCCAAGAAATTCTGGGTGGAGGGTTGGGATGGTCATTTTTCCAGATGCCAAATATAGGGGCATGGTCACTTATGGAGTCTGCAAATGTCCCATCAAGTTTGAAACTACTTGGATTGGAAGCAAGAATCCAGTCTAATGTGATGTGGTTTCCAGACTTAATGTTCAACCTAGTGGGTCCTTGGATCAATTGGGTCAAGTTGACTTCTAGCAAGCTGGATTTTACATCACTAATGGTATGCTGACCCCAGTGGAGGTTAAAGTCACCAAGGATTATTTTCTACCACTGAGGTAGCCATGGCATCAGAGCCAGAAGGCTCTTTAAGGCATCTTTTGCAGTCTTAGATGGGTTGCAGATGCAGCCATTAAGCAGGGGCTTAGTCCTGCCAAGCAGTGTTTTGATGAACACCACCTCACCATCTGATTGGGTATGGTCTGCCATCTCCAGGGAGGCATTTAGGGAGTTTTTAACATAAATGATAACTCCACCACCCTTTCTACCACATCTATCTTGTCTAAAAGACTTAACCCCCAGGAGTGCAACCTCATGGATTAGGATACTAGGCTTGAGCCAGGTTTCAGAAATGGCAATTATGTCAGGGGAGTACATATTTACCAGTGCCTTGAGTTCATGCATTTTAGGTCTGAGGCTGCTAATGTTCATGTGGACTAGTTTCAGACCTCATTTTGTGAACAACCATAGAGGTGACACAGTTGGAACATTAGGACATGGAGGGCCTGAATTAGATTCAATATCCCAGCAAGTAATAACTAATGGTCAGCAGGAATTTCAGGAGTGACCCAAGGGGAAGATCTGATGTTTGTAGATACTGAGATATTCCATAACCATATAGCAGTTCCCTTTTCTAAGCCTGTATATGGTGATAAGGGTAGGATTAAGATTGGCTTGAGGGTAGATACATGAGAAACTGGAATACAGGGGTCTGTGGACTGACCTGTGTTCTGTCTGAGTGAGCAGCAATTGGTCTGTGCCCAGTACTAGAAGTATGTAAGTACAAGCCAGCACAATACCCAACACAATATTAAAGCTTAAAGATGGGTCAGAAGAGGTAGAAGTTCAGATTAAAATCCAAGATATTCAATAGTAGCAGGATAGGGAAAAGCCTGGAGTAGAAAAATGTGGTGGAGAGGGTATCTAGGTGGAAGTATTGAAAAGCATGAGGTAGGATAATGTGGGTGGTTAGGGTCATCTCCACTAAAACAGGAGGCCACAGCGTCCTCCACTCTGAGCCAAAAACCCAAAATCTGAGCCAAGCACCCCAAACCTGAGCAAGAGCTCTGCAAAAGAATGAAAGAAAGCCAGGAGAATATTCATTGTGTGAAGAAGGAGGAAACAGTGACCCCTAGGGTAGCTGGGTATAACTTGCCTTAACTGCCTTAACCACAGTATTATTTTTGTAAACTATAACTTTTTAACTATAAATCCAGCACAAATTCTTAGTGCAAGTACACTGCAACACTAAAGGACCCTGTGGAATGCAGACAGCAATGAGTAAGAGAATGAGTCAGCACTGGTATGCTGGCGAAAGGCACCAGTGCAAATCTGCTGTTCACTGCTCCTGAGACAGAGTGCATCAGCTGGAAGTAGAGGGTGACTCGGCCCTGCTAGTCTAAGCGGCGGCATTTTGGAGTTCCCAAGGCAGCAGGTGTGTGTGTTGGAGGGGATCTTGACCTGAAAGGAACACAACAAAGGGGTATTAATACTTAAAGCCACAGAGGTATGCGGTATGATGAAACAAAGAGGCAGCAGGGATGCTGAGGAGAACAAAGGGAAGGAGGAGGGAGAGAGAGAGAGAGAGAGAGCAACTGGCTGAGAAATAGTGGAAGGTAAGAGAGAGAAGGGGGTTAGAAGACTGCAGGAGGGAGTTCCTTAGCATCTTAAGTTTAAAATATGGCAACTCATTTTAAAAACTCCAGATTAAAAAATTAATTAGAAAAAGGTGCTTTTTTAGCCTACAATCAATAAAGTTTGCAAAATAGGCTGTGATTGTATTTACAAAATTACAAACAGAACTCCTGAATCCCCCAAAGCATGAATTACTTAAGTAGTTAACAACTGATACACAATCAAGCCCCTGAGACATGAAATAAAGTTATACAGACTGCACTCAATGATGGGTGGAGCACCTATGCCCCCAACTCACAGAGTAAATAAAGCAGACTAAGCTTGATGAAAGCAGGGCTCTAAGAGCACAGTTTAATTCCTGAAATGTAGGACCTGCCTTAACCACACTTATTTTTTATAAACCATGAATTTTTTAACTATAAATCCGGCACAAATTCTTAGTGCAAGTTCACTGCAACACTAAAGGACGCTGTGGAATGCAGACAGCAGTGAGTAAGCGAATGAGTCAGCACTGGTATGCTGGCAGAAAGGAACCAGATTCACATCTGCTGTTCACTGCTCCTGAGACAGAGTGCTTCAGCTGGAAGTAGTGGGTGACTCGTACCTGCTAGTCTAAGTGGCGGTATTTTGGAGCTCCCAAGGCAGCAGGTGTGTGTGTTGGAGGGGGTCTTGACCTGCTAGTCTAAACAGCAGCATCTTGGAGCTCCCAAGGCAGCGAGTGTGTGTGTTGGAGGGCATCTTGACCTGCTAGTCTAAGCAGCAGCATTTGGAGTTCCCAAGGCAGCATGTGTGTGTGTTGAAGGGGTACCATGGTTAGGGTTGAGTAGCCCTTTTAAGGTTAAGGGTCCAAAGTTTGCACCTTAATAACTTTGCCACCATTCAACTTAGTTGCCTGAAATTTGGAATGCATGATCAAGAACCATATATCTTGGGATCTGCCAACTTTCGTAGTGGTCGGATATATTCAGCTCGCGGAGTTATTAAGTGAGATCTAGTAAACATTTTTATGGTTTTAGGTGAATTTTGTGCTTGCGCCTACAGGTTGCTTGGTTTGTGTGACCAGTCCAAAACCTTCAGGGATGGTGCGCCGGGGTCCCCAATGTGACTTTTGAAGATTTAATGAAAAATATTAAGCGGTTCAAAGTTATTAAAAAATAAGTTCCCATTATAAGTCAATGGAAAAGTTAAAAGGTTCAACAGTGTCGCAATTGCACTTTTACTGCTGCAAATAGCCCTAGTGAGTCGCCAAATCCACTATTTTGTTTTCAGTTGGTGATCAGAAAATGCTTGGCATTTAAAATTGGGACCATCTAGGGACACAATTCTTTTTGTGTTTATCTAGTTGGACCTTCAGGATGCTAACCATGTCTTTATTTTGGGGTTAAACACCCCAGAAATGTTTTTCAAATGTGTGGAAAAGTAGTGTCTGGTGGTGTCACAATCATGACACTTCCGTGGTAGCATTTGTGAAAGTGTCGTGATTTGCGACACTATTTCATTACTAAGCCAAATAACAGGAATTCTTTGCCACCAGGCTGCAAAGAACAACTTGGTTTATTGGGCTGAAATTTGGAGGAAGACAGTCAATTACCACAGATGTGCCTTTTAGTGTTTGGTGAGAAAATATTGAGGGCTGCAAAGTTACACCACTCGGAGTTTATGCTTTTCCATAGGATAACATTACGGCGTCCATCCATTGAGCCTTTTGGGGCCTGTATCTCAGAAGCGGTGGGAGATACGGACTTTTCTTTGGAAAAATGCTTAGCCTCCCAGACAGGGGCTAAGTACAAAACTAGTCAGGAATGTCATAATTCACATGTTTCATATTTTTTCTATGTTGTTCAGTTCCTGAGATATAAGCAATTTAGTATTCTAAGTCCTCCTTTTCTGCTCTGAGGCCCATTATTATGCATGCATTCTTTGTATTGACTGGCCCAGATATTCAAAGGTTGTGCCATGCACAATAGGGTTGTGCCAGTGCAAGTCCGAAAATGAGCCATTTTGCAATATTCAGCAGGAGGCAGTTAGCCCCCAAATCACACTGAGCAATAGTGCAATGATAATGAATGTATGCGCAACTGAAGGGGGAGGAACCATGCATAAATAGCACAGTGTGATATTCAACAACATGCGTCATGCGCCATAGGAGAGCAAGCAGAAGTTGCGCCATAGTGGAAATGAGCCAAAATAAAAAGGAACAAGGGAGAGGTGCAAGAATGCTACAGAGAAGCCACAAGTTGCTGAACTATAGCCAGCCACACAGGCAACACACACACACACAGGGCAGGACAGTGAAAGGGCACCTGGAACCCACAGTCTCAGGGAAGGTGTGGGGAGCCACAGCCACAGCCACAGCCACAGTGCAGAAGGGGGAAGTGCCACACAGCACTGAGGTCAACACAGTCAGGTGTTCCCGGTGCAGGGGAAGTAGCAGCCAGGACAGTGGGGGGAACACAGAAACAGCTGCCGGGGGGGTGAACACAAGCCAGGGACTTGGCCAATGCCACCATCCAGATGGAGGCAGTAATGATGGGGGTGAGAAGGTGGGCAGCAGGGGGGCGCAGCCATGGAAGGGCCCATCGGCGCTATGCCCCCAACAGGCAGTACCGAGCCCACACCAGCTTCGAGCTGTACAGTGATCCTGAGATTGTGGTCTGGTACTGCCTGAATTGGGCAACTCTGAGGTGGCTCTGTGAGCTGTGCAGTGATGTGATGCAGGCACCCACACAATGGAGCCATGCTCTGTCAGTGGAGACTAAGTGACAGCTTGCATGTGCTTGCTCACCACAGGTACCTTCCAGAGACCAACAGGGGACACCACAGGCATAACCCAGTCAGCCGCATCATGCCACCTCACCCAATTCCTCAGCACACTGCTGCCACATGCTGCTGAGTACATCCATTTCCCCAGCACACTGGAGGAGTGCACAGCAAACATACAGGAGTTCCATAGGGTAGCATGTATGCCTGGTGTGCTATGGGCAATAGACTGCACCCATGTGGCCATCTGCACACCACCTGACCCCGAGGGGGCCACATACATGAATCACAAGGGCTATGCTAGCATCAACTGCCAGGTGGTGTGCAATGCCGGGGGCGCATAATCAATGCCTGTGCCATGCACCCTGGGGGAGCACACAATTCCTTCATCTGGCACCAGTCGGCACTGTGCCACAGATTCGAGAGTGGGACATCCCACTGGCCACTTAGTGGGTGAGTATGCAAACCACATAGACAAACATAAGGCTTGGGAGGGGCATGGTCAGAGGTGACATGGTAGTGGCCTACATGGCCTGGGGCAGGGATGCTGATCACCAAACTAACCTACACCCTCTATACACAGGTGACAGTGGATACCCACTCCGTCCCTGGCTGCTCACACCATACCGGTGGCCCGCGACCCCATCGCAGCAATGCTACAATGAGGCACATGCCACCACACATAATGTCATTGAGCTGGTGTTCGGGATGCTGAAGGCACGTTTCCGTTGCCTGGACACCTCCAGCAGTGCCCTACAGTACAGCCCCTCAAAGGCCTGCGGGCTATTCCTGCCCTGTTGCATCCTGCACAACATGGCCAACGAATGTGGGATAGCTGTACAGGTCGAAGAGGGGGGACAGCGATGGAGACAATGAGGACACTGGTGACAGTGGTGATGGGAAGCCCCCTCTTGGGCGACAGGACCCCCAAGTACTCTGGCTGGCACAGCTGCACCGGGACACCATCACGGAGGAGCACTTCATCCAACCCAGGTAAGTCATGGGGCCATGTGCAACCACCAGTGGCAAAGACACAACCCACAAACATGCATGGACACACACCAGGGGTGCATGCCATCAAGGGAAGTGGCCAGGCATGGAACCACACACACCACCAGGGATGGGTGAGGTCTAACATGGCACACGACAGACACACACACACACACATACACACAACTCACCAGACATGCACAAAGGGTAGGAGGCACACCGACCCAGAACACCACCCATAGCCACACACATGTCCACAGACCACCATGCCCACTGCCTGTCATTGTGCATGTGTCAGACGCTGGGCATCATTGCACATTGGAGTACAGTGCAATGCAGGCATCATCATGCACATGCAACTGCGGACAGCAGCCAGGAGGGTGTGCAGATGGACTGTGTGTGTGCGTGCAGGGCAGGGTACCCACCCATGCATTGCCCACTGAATGACAGAATGCACACAGGGCAGCATCAGACAGTAGACACACTGGGAGACAGGTCAGTCATGCGCCACAGTGCCCCGGCCACCAGAGATGAGTGGGTGGCCCCGCTGAGACCCACCAGCAGTGACAGACTGACCACTGGCCTCATGGGGTGTCACCGATGGTCCCCCAGGGGTTCCACTGTGTGAACGCAACCATGCTCGCACCGGGGTCTGCAGTACACCGAACATGCCTGCGCCAGGCATGCTCGGGATGCCCACAGCTGAACCCGATGTCGACAGGATGGTGTTGCGATGCCGGGAATGGAAATTGGACATTGCACTCGCGGTATCTGCGGCCGCATGGGCAAATAACTGTGTGCCACCTGTGGCCATGGCAGCTGTGATTGTATATGTCAGCCTGTCAATGGCAGCGGTCATCCTCCTGCATCTGGTCCATCCCTGCCAAGAGCAGACCAGTTTCTCTGCTGCGACACTCCTCTCGCACTCCAGAACCACACTTAGTGCATCCACTGCCGTCACAAGCGCATCTGTTGATTGACTGATGCTTGCAGTATGCGGGTGTGCTCATCCAAGAGGTCATCTGCCTGATCGGCATGCTGTACCTCAGGGTGTGTATGGCCTTGATGCTCATCAACCCTTGATGGTGGGTGCTGCACACCAGGGCCAGGCCTGGGCATGTCCACAGGCAGTGCACTGACACCTCCTCTGACACTGTACCCCCAAGCCCATTGGCTGACTGATGATGCTGCCCCTCTGACTGCCACTCCCCAGGGCTCAATGGTGCACACGCAGTGGCCACAACAGTCCCACTGTCCTGTACACACACCAGTGCTGCCCCACTGGTGCTGACAGGCACAGGCTGGGACTGTGATGACATGCAGGCCTCCACGGCGGCACCACCCACAGCCATGGCCGTGATGTTACTTGCTCTGTAGCCATCCTGTGGCACACATGTGTCACTGCCCATGACGTTAGAGACATCATCATCGGTGATGGACCTGGCACCAGCCAGAGTCCCAGCATGCCGGCATTTGTGGATGCCGGCATGCTGGGACATGGGCAGGGCCTCCTCCACACCTGCTCCAACAACATCAGTCTGGACATCCAGGCAGGCCTACTGTTGCACTGAGCCGCGTATTCCTGTGGAGGTGGATGGGCCCTCCTCCATCTCTATCTGACTGGCCTCAGTGGAGAGGCCACCACCGCTGACCCATGCAGATGCTCAGGAGCTGTAAGGGAAAACAAAGTCATGTTACTGCATGTGACCTACCCTGTCCCCCCCAATAGACAGACCATGACCTACCATGCAGTGACGGGCTACCACCCATCTGGAATCCACCACCTGGAACACCCTCAATGGTGCAACACTGCATGCTGCCAGCAACCCTGTCCTCCTGTGGGGTCAGGCGTAGCACCTCCGGCTGTCCCCCAACTGTCGCAGACCATGCTGCCCTGATGGCAGCCACCTTCTCCTTAATCATCCTCCTGTCTATGCCCATCTTCTTCTTGCACTCCTGCACGGAGCACTGGTGGCTGCCCTGCAGGTTTACAGCATGCACCACCTCCTCTCATGCAGCAGCATGGGCCTGTGGTGTTTCCTGGTGTCCGCTGAGAAGTGGCTCCTGGTCTAGGTAGGCCTTGAACAGGGCATCCGCCTCGCCTTTGTGAAATTTTGCCTCCTCCTCCTCCCACAACTCTATTCCTCTTCCTCCACAACTCGCCGGTCATGATTCAGTCTGTGAGAATGACAGGTGTTACCTGTGACTGTGCAGTCCCATTCATGTCCCAAAATCCACAGTCCACACTCCCAAACAGCATGCAACTCACCAATAGACTGCAGTAACCGACTATGGCCTGTGCAGCCCAATGTCACACTTTTATAGTGCAACCCATGCAAATGAAGTGAGGTGCATCTTTAGTGGATGCAAATGCAATGACTGCACCATTGAATGGCTGATTAGCTGATTTGCATATGACGGCTGAATATCACGCTTTTGTGCTTTGCGCAATTGTGTTGAACGTGCTGAGCCAAGGGCGCAGTTCTGTGACATGTGCAGTACACACCTAACTGCGCATGCCCGGGTTGATGATGCAGGCACCTGCCACGCTGCTGACGTGCTGTGCACGGGAGGCAATGCAGGGCATGGCCACCACTGTGCCAGTGGCGCGACAGCGCTGTTCACCTATATGACGCTATGGCACTGGGGCATCGTAGGCGCACTGGGGCAGCAGCACGGTAGGCCACTTCAGGAGGTGGCACACAGGCACCCAATCATGCTGGACACATTGGGTTCCAATAGCACTGTGGCTGTCCGTGCGCCACAGACCCTTGACCCTGTGCCCGACCTTTGCCCCCTAGGTGCCATGCATCAGGCATGGGTGCACCACTATCGCGCTGTTCTGTGACAGCACAATAGGGAATGGCAGCGCTGTATCATGCAGCATCTGCACATGGGGGAACCGCACTGCAGAGCGCCATTTTGACTGAACCGAGCAATAGAGATGGTGCAGAGGAGAGCAGTACAGTGGAGCCAGGTGGAGATGGCAAACTTGGTTGCCATTGTGGAGCCATTGGTGGTCCACTATTTGATGAGGCACCCCTGGACAGGGCCAGGAGTCAGGTGTGGCAGGAGGTGGCTGACGCCCTGGAGGAGGCCACCAGTATGGGGCGGATGGCGGAGCAGTGCCGCCACAGATAGGGGGACCTGAGGCGGAGGGACCCAGACCTGCTTGCCTGCCTTTGGGCACATGCCAGGAGGGTCATGGTGCCATGGCCAGGTAGGTGCAACATCCGTACACTTTTATCTTCCATACGGATATCACGGTTGCATGTGTCCCGCACATGGGGGGGGACCGTCCGGTGTTGGCTGTGGTGGTGTTATCAGGGTGTGGGGTGGGTGAGTCTGGCTGTGTGGGATTGCACACACATGGGGTTGGGGGGACTTTGCTACAGGATTGTACTGATGTTCCTCTCTCCATGTTTGCACCTTAGGCCCAGATGAGCACCATCTGGCGAGGGAGAGTAGGCACCAGCAGGAGGACCATCAGTCCGGGAGGGGCGAAGGTCCTCAGAGGCACAGGGACCAGCCTGATGATGGTGAGTGCCTTACATCCATGATTACTATTGCATGCTGTGTAACAGGGCTGGCAGCAGGGCATGGCCACCATCCATTGACACCACTGCCATGCACACAACTTGTTACAGTCAGCACTGTCCAGTGGCACTGCATGTCTGGGAGTACATCAATGGTGATCCATGCATGCAATGGGTACCTGGCTGTGCCACTGCCTTCGCACCACATAGCCATTTCACTGAACAGCCACGGTGGTGCTGTGCAGGACTTGGCCGGTGGGTGTGTGCAGCGGTCTGCATGGCTGTGTGCACCTGGGTGAGCAGGTCTTGTGGACATGATCATTGTGGGTGGTCACACACGCGTCACAGAGGCATGTCCTATGGCTGTATGCCATGCACAATGGGTGGGCTGCATGGGGCTGTGCATTCACACCTATTGACTCTGCTCCCTAGTCCTAGGTGGATGGCAGTTGCAGGCCATCTGACAGATGCTGCAGGAGATACTGCAGGTGGCCAGGGCCTCCCTGGAGATATTGGAGTGGATAGACCATGTGGGAGTCCGACGGAGGCATGGCGGGAGGAGCAGCCAGAGCATGGAGCGGGGCTCCTGCTGAGCATACTAATGCCCCTGATTTTCCCTACCCCCTGGACCCACCCTCACACCCCTCCTTCCCTCTACCATTTGTTCACCTCTGCCCCTTACCTACCCCCACCTTGTTTGTGGCCCTCCCCCCAACCTTTTGTAAATATATGTAAATAGTTTTGTGTGATTTTTTACAATACATTTGCTTTGATATACCTAATGTGGTGGTCTCTGTTTTGCAGCAGGCTATAGGTGCTCAGCTGTAGTAGTGAGCATGGAGTCAGGGGGTGGTGCAGTCATGTGCATGTGTGTGTGTGTCTGTGGGGAAGTGACTATGGTGTGGGAGTAGCTATCAGTCAGTGTCTGTGGTGTGTGTGTTGTTCCCTGTGCACTGGGATGACTGTGTGCAGTGGTCCATGGTGCATGCTCTGTGTCCATGGCGCACCTGTCAGCCCATCCATGGCCTGTGCAGCTGACACCCTTGTATGTCTGTGACCTGCATGGTCTGCTGGCATGTCAGTGGTGGCTGTCCATGCAGGACAGCCACTGTACCCATCACAATGCCTGGTTGCCTCCTGTCACTGGTGTGGTGCATATCTGCCTCGGGTGACACTGTGGCCTCCGCTGTTGTTGTCCCACCTCCATGCTGTGGCTTGTGTGTGTTGTAGGGGATGTGCACTACTGTCTGTCACTTGTGCTCCAGGCAAATGCTGGTGGCATACAGCTCCACAGTGCCTGTACAGGGTGGTTGGCACTCCTGTGCCATGGAGGAGTGCTGGTCGTGTGTACACAGTTTCCATGGCCACACGCTGGGGCCTTGGTTGCCCTGCTACTGTGTCCCTGTGTTGGTGTGCCTTTGGGTATGGGTGGGTGTTTGTCCATGCACTGTGTTGCATCCTGTGTGGTGCATGCTTCCATGCACCACTGTGGGTGTCAGCGCTGGCTGTTGTGGCCAGTGCTGGGTCAGGGTGTGTCCTTGGGAGGGTGTGCAGGGTGCTGTACCACTGGTGGTGGGGTCCGGGGCATGCCCTGTCACATGTGTGGTACCTCATGTGCTGACACATGGTCAGTCTCTCAGCTGTACCTCGAGGGGAATGTGCATGGTGGCACTGTGTATGCAGTCATTGCATCGCTATGTGCTGCCACCCACTGATGGGTGCTCGTGGTAGGGCTGCCTTGCATGGTTCTGTGGTGCACAGGGTTGCATTGTCACAGTGGGGGTGGTGGCATGCTTGGGGTATCCTGCACTGGTGGACGCTGCTCCTGGGTAGGGTGTCTGGGGTCACAGTGCAGGGTGTGCAATGCATTGGTGGGATGGTGTGGCATGGGAGGTCTGCCCTCCTTGTGCCATTCACAGCTTGCCAGTGGGTGTGATGGGGCACCATGGCCCAGCTGTGGGCTGGTTGCTGGTCTCCATGGGCCAGTGGTTATTCCAGCCCTCCCCCAGTTGTGCAGTGCATGGGGTGTGGGGGGACGATGTCTGTTCTGCTGTGTGTTCCTCTGCCCATCTGTGGCATGGGTGGTGGGCCCCTGCATCCCGGGTTGTGCTGTTGCATTGCTGCCCTACTGCTGGGGGGCATCCCTGGTTGCGCTATGGCACATCTAGACTGCTCAGCTGAACATCCCTTGTTGCGCTATGGCACAGGTGGTGCGATATTCGGTCATCGGCTGTAGGCGCATCTTGGCCTATGCAGTTTTTGAATATCGTGCCTCTTGCACATGGGCACAATGGACTTGCGCTTGCTCCTGCTGTTGCACACTTTTTGGGCGCAGTTTGAATATCTGAGTCACTATCTTTTTCAATGCAGTTTTTGTGGAGAAGAAGGATGTGCCCTTTCGTTACTGTGCCAGTTAGCATTTCCAGTTGTCTTCCCATTACCGTTTGCTTCACCGTTCCAGTGTACGCCACCGTGTGTGTTACGGTTTGAATTTTCATTTGCGCTTCTGTTTGCATTACTGTTACCATTTGCGTTTCCATTACTGTTCATTTTTTTTTTGTATCAGCCTGTGCATTTCCATTTGCATTTGTGGTTGACATTCCATTTGCATGTGTCTTTCATTTTGGGTCATCATCGCTGTTACCATTACCATTGGCATTTCCAATCGCGTTACCATGACCGCGTGTGTTATAGTTTGCATTTCCGTATGTGCTTGCATTTGCATTTCCACTTCTGTTTCCTTTGGCATTACAGTTGCTGCTACCATTACCATTTACATTTCCAATTGCAGTACCGTGACCATGTGCGTAATGGTTTGCGTTTCCATACGCGCTTGCATTTCTGTTTCCTTTGCCATTATTGTTGCTGTTACCATTACCAACTGCATTTACAATTGCAGTACCATGCCCGTGTGCATTATGGTTTGCATTTCCATACTAGCTTCTGTTCATCTTTCCGTTTCTGTTTCCTTTGACGTTATTGTTGCTGTTACCATTACTATTTGCATTTACAATAGCGGTACCGTGACCATGTCGTTTCAAGCGGCGTTACATACATGCTTGCGTTGTGTCTCCATTTCTGTCACTGTTCACTTTGGAGTGACTTTGCACTTGTGTTTCTATTACCATTTGCTTTGCCATTTCTGTTTGCGTTACCATGTGCGTCACTTTTGCCGCTTGCATTTGCTTTGCAGTTCCTGTTACTGCGTAACAAGACATCACGCCACTGCATTTTATTCACTATTTATCATCTTCATTCTCAAAAAGAAGGGAAATTAGAGGCAAAAAACTCTGTTTAATGCATCAGTTAGGGTTGTTCCACAGTGATAAAAGTGAAGAAATTTGGTGTTAGGGTTGAAACCCCTTGTTCCCCAGCCATCGCAACTGGCATTGGGGTGCGTTAGGTCACCAGTCTAACTCTCCCCCATTCTCCTATACCTCTGCTTCTTTACACATGTGATGGGGTGAGAGTTAGGGCCGATGACAATGCGCACCGGTCGGTTGGGAGGGTGGGCTGGGGAAAGGGGCTTTCAACCTAACACTCAAATTCACTTTTATCACTGTGGAACAACCCTAACTGATGCATTAAATGGATTTTTTGCCTCTAATATATATATATAGTGTGTGTATATATATATATATATATATATATATATATATGGATACATGATGGGCAGGGTGGAATATGGAAAATATTCTCACTCCTGCAGTGTGAACTCTGGATATTTCATGGGTGCTGAGGCACGAGTGAAATATACAGTGGTTACGATTTAGGAGTGAGAATATTTTCCATATTCCATGATCTGCCCATTATGTGTGCTATTTATACCATGGAGGTGAGACTAATTTCAGGGAGAGAGGTATGTTTGTTGTTATGAGGATCATGTAACTTTAAATGATGCTGGTGCTGTGGTAGTGTGTGTGTGTGTGTGTGTGTGTGTGTGTGTGTGTGTGTATACTTTTATCAATGGGTTGTTCTAGTGAGCTGTTGTTGGTGGGTGTGTGTGTGGGTCTTGACTGAGTGTGCTGTGTTTTGGAAATTGGTTGCCTGAGGAGGTTCTGTTCTGTGGACAATGAGGAAGATGGTAATGATTTCTTTTGGCAGGTTTGTGTTTTCATGTTTGGCTGTTTAAGATTTATTTAAACATGTCAGGCCTCATATGTTTGATTCAGTAATGTACTAAACTTGGGTATTGAAATACAGCACAAGAGATTTGGAGATTGTTACATTTAGAAGAAGTGCTGCAGCTGACTGTCATTATCTATCTTAACTGTGTTAATTTCAGTGTAGGGCCTGTTTTAGAAATCAGCAAATTACAGGGGTGTTTCTTAGTGTTTTAAGATGCAGGTGAGTGATGTCAGCAGAGTAGGTATAAATGGTATTCATTTTAACTGTGCTGATGTCATCAGGATTTATTTCACTCCAATGAAAGAACATGGTTTATTTCACTGGAATTGGTTTCACCTCATGGTATAAATATATATATATATATATATATATACAGTATATATATATATATATATATATATACATACACACACACATACATACACACACACACTGAAGATTAGGCACCCTCCAGTGTGTGGTGCCGATAAACTGCAGATGCGAAGTGGATTGATTAAAAAATGCAGGCAATCAAGGTGACTCTATTACAAAGTATAAGCATCTTTAGTGGAACCCGGAGAAACAGAAGACATAAAAACAAATCAGTGTATTGGCTAAGATTTGAACCCAGGCAATACTCAAATATTGTGCTGTCATTATAGTCATGCTTCTAACAGCAAGCAGCCCATGCCCCTTAAAACTTACTATTCTATGTGCACGTATTGCCAAACTACATGCTCTTAAAGACTAGACCAGCTAGTTAACCATGCTCTCAGGTGATGCACTGGATATGTCTTGGCTTTACAAGCAAAAGGTCAGGGCTTTGATCTGTAGATGAGTGCACTTCTATACTGCCTTATCAAGGACACTCAAGAATTATGCAGTCACTATTATCATGGTTTCACCATGCCCTACCTGTTTTCACTTGCTATGCTGTTTATACTATGACCCCAACAATTACTTAAAAAAAAAAAATGGCCTCCTGATAGGGTCTGCAAAATAGCGCAGAGGTTAAAGCACTGAGCTGTGAACCAAAAGACCTCATAATCCTAGATCTGAATCCCACAACCACCAGATGTACATTGTTACCTGAAACAGCAACTGCATGTGTCAGAGTATCTGATTTTGCCACATAGTCAGCATGCAAGCTGCACCTCCAATATCCTTCATCCAAGCTCTACTTCTAATCTCACTCCATGAAGCCCTGCCTCAATGTCACCCAATGTATGCCCCACTCCAGTATCACTGCATGTAAGCCCTGCCCAATATCTACCCATGTAAGCCCCTGCTCTAATATCAACCCATGTAATTCCTGCTCCAATCTCTCCCCATATAAGCCCTGCCTCCAATATCACCCAATACAAGCCCCACCTCCAATTTCACCCAATGTAAGCTCTGCCTCCAATATCACCACATGTAAGCCCCACCTCCAATATCAACCCATGATCAATGCTACTGTCATCTCATTACTCAATCCAGAATGGTGATTTCATGGCCATTGCTCAGAATCAACTTTTGGGATGTAAAATCCCCTTTCAGAAGTGATTAACAAAATTATAATCCTGGTCTTGATGGGGGCAGGTCCCAAGAAGCCAATGTTTAAAATTTGGTGCAAAAAATTCAAAAAATGGCCGTGTTACAAGCATGCGTTGCGCAGTTTCTACGCATGCTCATAACATCACACTTTAATATTTTCACTCCAGATTTTCAACATTGCCATTTTTTTCACACCTCCTCATAAACAGTATCACTGTCATTTCTCACATCCTGCTGGAAGTGTGTTTTTGCACCTCTGCTGCAGAATGGTGTGTCACTGTGCAAAGTCAACTTTCGGGGTGGATTAACAAAATCACAGTGCCAGTGCTCATGAAGGGATTTCCCAAAAAGTTCATGTTGAAAATCTGGTTAAAAAATTCCAAAAAACTACTAGGTTACGAGCGTGCCTTACACAGTTTCTACGCACGCTCATAACTTTGCCAGTTTTCCATATTTTCCCTCCTGGTTTTCAACATTACCCTTTTCCACACCTCCTCATCAACATTATACAGCTGTCATTTTTTACATCCTGCCCAAAACATGATTTTGCTCCTGTGGTACAGAATTGCACATTTGCTGTGCGAACTCAACTTTCGGGACAGATTAATGAATTGGCAATGACATTGTTCATGATGTGGGGTCATCAAAATGCCATGTTGAAAATGGGTGGAAAGAATTCTAAAAATGCCCAAGTTACATACGTCTGTTGAATTGTGGCCACCGTGGCACCTCTAACTCAAAAAGTATGCAAAATAGAGGTTTCATCGACCTGTTGCAAATAAAGCTCTTGCTGTCATCATTATAATTACATTTGAATTGTTTTTGTAGCTGCTACCATTGCTGAGATATTGGCTCATTAGTGGCATGGTTCCTTGGCCTATATGGCTGCTGTACGGCTCCGTACATGTATTTGTGAGGGGCAGTGCAGAGCCTAGAGGGCCCACACTCTCACAGATGCATATAGTTATGCAGAATTGAGCAGCTTGGTGGGACCGCAGAGTCCACCAACACATGCTGTTTCCTAGATATATTACACTTTTTCAAAAAGTAAGGAAATTCATTACAAAAAAAGCAATGTTAATGCATCAGCTAGGGTTAAACTGACAAAAGTGAGGAAATTAGATATTAAGATAGAGTCGCATCCCCACAACACACCATCCCCTGTCCTCCACAGACTGACAGATGGCTTGGTGTACTAAGGGGTCGGGAGGCCTAACTCTCACCCCATTCTCTCTTACTGTAGCATGTCAAACCTGTTTGCAGATGGAATAGGGTAAGATTTGGGCCTCATGATCCTGTGGCATACCCTGGTGTCTGTTGGTGAGTGGATGATGGGGGGTAGTGGGGGTTAGGGGCTCTACCCTCACATCTCATTTCCTCACTTATGTCAGTTTAACCCTAACTGATGCATTAACAAAAGATATTTTGCAATGAATATCAATTATATATAAATCGTGTGACTGGCCCAGTGGTGCTGAGGGCTGAGGCACTAAACACCTTATCTCGCACCACGCCAGTGACCTGTGTTCAGGAATGGGCATAGGCAGCTGGAGGATGGCAGGGGTGGAGAGGGATCAAGCAACTGAGGAACTGCTCTCCCTCTCCAGGAGGGGGGACTCCAGTGGTCAGCATGCTTCTGGCCCCTAATGGAGGCTGGGGACAGTGTGCTGTTGCTTAAAAGAAGGGGTTGAGATGAGGCAGTCATACAGAGGAGCTTGTGTGGATGTGTGCGTGCTCCCTCCACTGGAGTCATTGCACACCCCTCACACGTAAGGGCTGCAAATGAGAAAAATGGTCCTACCAGTCAATCAGGATGAAGCAGCCACCTTCCACAGGCCCTGACCTTGAATGGCGCTCCCTGAACTGGATCCTGGAAGAGTTGCATTGAGCTAGCAGGGCTCCATGCCACTCCCACCATGGGGGTAATCCATGGAAGAAGTGTTGAAGCTACCTGCTGTCAGGGTAAGGTGCTGGATGGGTGGCTGGAGATGGGTGCCAACACCACCCCTGTCTGCACCATCTCCAGCCACCAGAGAAGAAATAGATCATGTTAGGGTTGAAGCTTCCCTTGGACCCCAGCCCACCCTCCAACTGGAATCATGGTGCACAATTAGTCGGCCCTAACTCTCACCCCATCACACATGTAAATAAGCAGAGGTATAGGAGAATGGGTGAGTTAGGAACCGACAACCCCAATGCGCACCACGATGCCGGGTTGAAGAGGTGGACTGGGAGGTCCAAGGGGGCTTTCAAACCTAACACCAATTTCCTCACTTTTGTCACTGTGGAACAACCCTAACTGATGCATTAAACAGAGTTTTTGCCTCTACTATATCTATCTATCTATCTATCTATCTATCTATCTATCTATCTATCTGTGTGTGTGTATATATATGTATATGTATATATATTATAGTGGCACAGTAGTGCCACTATAGTTAGGGTGGAGTACCCCATTTAAGGTTAAAGTGTGAAATTTTGCAGCTTAATAACTGCCACTGTATGACAGATTTGCCTGAAATTTGGCAGGCATGGAGCGGTACCACAGATCTCTGGAGCTGCCAAGTTTGTCAGAACGGTTGGATATACAGTTGTGAAGCTATAAAGTGCAATAGAAAGTCATATTTAAGCTTTCTTTTTGTTCTGTTTCTCGCCTCAGGTCACACAGTTTATGTGACTGGTCCAAAACCTTCAGTGAGCATGCTGCCAGGGTCCCCGATGTGCCTTTCAAAGATTTCATGAAAGAATATTAACCAGTTCAAAAGTTATTCAAAAAACAAGTTTCCCATTATAGTCAATGGGAAAAGTTAACAAAAAGTTTGACAGTGTCGCAAATGCAGTTTTTAGAGTCGCAAATGACCCCTGTAGTGTCATGAGTCAGCCATGTTTTTTTTCAGTTACTGGTCACAGAAATGCTTGGCATTTAAATTTGGGACCCTCTAGGGACACAATTCTTTTTGTGTTCACCTAGTTGAGCCCTGAGGATGCTAGCCATGTCTTTTTTGGGGAGGGTTAATCACCCCAGAAATATGGTTTTCAAATTTTTGTAAACTGTAGTAAACATAAAGTAGTGTTGCCTTGCAACACTTTCATGATTTTTTTTGCGAACGTGTCGTAATTTGCGACTCTACTTTGTGACACTATGCCCAAAAGAATAAGAAATCTTTGTCACCCTGCTGAAAAAGAATGGTTTGGTCTTTTGGGCTGAAATTTGGAAAGAAGAAAGCCAAGATCCCACAGATGTGCCATTTGGTGGAATAGTGACAAAATATTAGAGGGCTGCAAAGTTACGGTACTCTGAAGTTGACTGTTTTTCCCTTATACTAACATTACGGCATCTGCCGTGCCTTTCGGGGCCTGTATCTTAGAAACGCTTCAAGATACGGACTTTTCGTCGGGAAAAGGCTTAGGCCCCCACTAGGGGGATAAGTGCAAAACTAGTCTAGGAAAGTCATAAATTATATGACATTTTTTTTCTACATCGTACACTTGGTGAGATATAAGCAATTTAGTATTCCAAGTGCTCATTTTCTGCTCGAGGCTCATTATTATGCATATATTCTTTGTATTCACTGTGTTTCTCAATGCAGCTTTTGGAAAAAAAGCTGTGCATTTTCATTACTGTTACACTTTTCGTTACTGTTACACTTGTGTTTCCACTTGCGTGCTACATTGCTTGTGCGTTAGGTTCCTGTCTACTCCACCGTGTGCCTTACCCTGTGCGATTTCATTTGCACTTGCATTTGCATTACTGTTAACATTTGCCTTTCCATTACTGTTTTTGTTTGCATTTCCTTTTGCATCACCATGTGCATTTCCATTTGCAGTTGCGTACAAGCTTCCATTTGCATTTCACTTTGTCTGTGTTCTTTGGCTTCATCTTTGCTGTTCTGTAAGTGTCTCAGTTTCCAATTCGTTACTGTGACCATGCACATTACGGTTTGTGTTTCCATATGTGCTTGTGTTTGTGTTTTGTTAAATTCAATCTTAGGGTTCCCACCTCCCTTGCACCCCACCCATACCAACAGGCATTGAGGTGTGTGTTGGGGTCAATGTCCAACCTCACCCCATTTTCCTGAACTGCACCACCTCAGCTTGTTTACATATGGGTTGGGGTAAGAGTTCAGACCGATGACCCCAATGCACACCCTGATGCCTGTTGGTATGGGCGGAGGGGAGTGGGGTGCAAGGGAGGGTGGGGACCTCACATCGAATTTCCTCACTTTTGTCACTGTGGAACAACCCTAACTGATTCATTAAATGGATTTTTTGCCATAAATATATATATATATATATATATATATATATATATATACACAACATATATATATATATATATATATATATATATATATACATATATATATATATATGTATATATATATATATATATATATATATTATGGTAGCACTTGTAGTGCTACAATAGTTAGGGTTGAGGAGCCATTCTATGTTAAACCCCAATACTTTGCACCTTAATAACTTTGCAACTGTTTGACAGATTTGGCTGAAATTTGGAATACGTGATCAAGAACCATAGGCCTTGGGATCTGCCAGGTTTTGTAGTGGTCGGATATACGGCTGTGGAGTTATTAAGCATGATCTGTGCACGCGTTTACGCTTTTTCTGGAATTATATGGTCATGCCTAAAGGTCGTATGGTTTGTGCAACCAGTACAAAATCTTCAGAGAATGTGCAGCCAGGGTCCCCGATGTGCCTTTCAAAGATTTCGTGAAAAAATATTAAACGGTTCAAAAGTTATTCAAAAAACTGTTTCCCATTATAAGTCAAAGGGAAAACTTAACAAAAAGTTCAACACTTTCGCAAACGCATTTTTACTTTCGCAAATGGGCCTGTTACTTTCACAAATCGGCCATTTTGTTTTCAGTTGGTGATCAGAAAAATGGTTGGCATTTAAATTTAGGACCCTCTAAAAACCTAACTCTTTTTGTATTCACCTAGTCGGACCCTGAGGATGCTTGCCATGTCTTTATTTTGTGGTAAAACACCCCAGAAATATGTTTTTCAAATTTCTGGAAAAAGTACTTTAGCAAATTACTTTCATGCTCATGAAAGTGTCGAACTTTTTTATGTAGCTCTGCGAAATTGCAAAGTAGTTTTCCATCTGTGGGACAGTGACAGCAATTCTTTGGCACTGCGCTGCAAAAGAACCGTTGGGAGTTTTGGGGCTGAAATTTGAGGAACGGAGCCGACATCTCACAGATGTGCCTTTCAGAGAAGTATTGAAAAATGTTACATGGCAGCAAAGTTACGTACTCCAAATTTGACATTTTTCCCATAGGATAACATTATGGCGCCGACGATTACAGAAATCCTTTGGCACCCTGCTGCAAAATAACGGTTTGGTCTTTTTCCTGAAATTTGGAGGGAAGACAGCCAACAGCCCTCAGATGTGTCTTTCAGTAGTTTGGTGAAAAAATATCACACAGCGGCAAAGTTATGGCACTCCAAAGTGGATGGTTTTTCCCATAGGATAACATTACGGTGCCCGACGCATTACAGAAATCATTTGGATCCTTGCTGCAAAATAACGGTTTGGTCTTTTCTCCTGAAATTTGGAGGGAAGACAGCCAACAGCCCACAGATGTGCCTTTCAGTGGTATGGTGAAAAAACATTACGGTGTAAAGTTGTAAGCATCAGAACTTCTTTTTTTTCCCATAAGATAACATTACGGCGTCCGCTGTGCCTTTGGGCCCCGTGATCTCGAAACGGTGCGCGACACGGACTTTTGTCGGAAAATTTTAGCCCTAGAAGGGGTTAAGATCCAAATTAGCCAGGACAGTTGTAAATAATATGACTTTTAAATTTTTTTCACGTCATGACGGTTCCTGAGATATAACGATTTAGTATTCCAAGTTCTCATTTTCTGTGTTGATACTCATTATTATGCATACATTATTTGTACTCACTGTCTTTCTCAATGCAGGTTTGGGAAAACCAGCCTGCTGCCCATTACTGTTACTGTTGCCCTTTCCACTTGCGGTTCCCATGCCGTTTCACTTACCGTTGAGCGTCTAGCCACCATGATGGTATCCCTTTGCGTTTCATTTGTGCTTGCATTTCTATTATTTTTGCCATTTCTGTCTACAGTACTGTTTATCTTTCTGTTTTACTTTACATCACCATGCCCATTGACATTTCTGTTTGCAGGCACCATGTTACTATGCAACAACACATCACGTGGCAGACCGTTCCCGTCTACCCCACCATGTGCATTACCCTTTCTGTTCTCATTCACGCTTGTGTTACCATGTGTGCCACTGTTAGCATTTCTGTTTGTGTTGCTGTTCCTGTTACTATGCCACAAGACATCATGTGGCGGGAGAGCGGGGCCGCTCCCGCCGCTGCATTACCTTCATTATTTCTCGTTATCATTCCCAAAAAGAAGGGAAATTAGAGGCAAAAAACTCCATTTAATGCATTAGTTAGGGTTGTTCCACAGCGACAAAAGTGAGGAAAAAAGCTGTTAGGGTTGAAACCCCTTGGACCCCGCCCACCCCCAACCGGCATTGGGGTGTGCATTGGGATATGGGTCCTAACTCTCACCCCAATCTCCTATACTTCTGCTGCTTTACACATGTCATGGGGTGAGAGTTAGGGCTGACGATCCCAATGCACACCCCAATGCCTCCACGTGCATCATCCTTTGCGTTTTCATTTGCGCTTGCATTTGTTACTTTTTTGCCATTTGTGTCTACTGTACTGTTTCTCTTTCTGTTTCACTTTGTGTCACCATGCCCATTGACATTTCCATTTACAGGCACCATGTTACTATGTGACAAGACATCCCGTGGCACACCATTCTCGTCTACGCCACCATGTTCGTTACCCTTTCTGTTCTCCTTCGCGCTTGCGTTACCTTGTGCGCCACTGTTAGCGCTTCTGTTTGCTTTGCTCTTCCTGTTACTATGCCACAAGACATCATGTGGTGGGAGTGCAGGGCCCTTTGGGCCCCATGCTCCCGCTGCTGCATTACGTGCCGGGAGCACGGGGCCCTATGTGCGTTATCCTTTGTGTTTTCATTTGCATTTGCATTTCTGTTATTTTTTGCCATTTGTGTCTACAGTACTGTTTCTCTTTCTGTTTCACTTTGTGTCACCATGCCCATTGACATTTCCATTTGCAGGCACCATGTTACTATGTGACAACACATCACATGGCAGACTGTTCCCGTCTATGCCACCATGTGCATTGTCCTTTCTGTTGTCATTTGCGCTTGCGTTACCATGTGCGCCACTGTTAGCGCTTCTGTTTGCGTTGCTCTTCCTGTTACTATGCCACAAGACATCATGTGGCGGGAGTGCGGGGCCCTATGTGCATTATCCTTTGCGTTTTCATTTGCACTTGCGTTTCTGTTACTTTTTTGCCATTTGTGTGTACCGTATTGTTTCTGTTTCTGTTTCACTTTGCGTCACGATGTCCATTGACATTTTCGTTTACAGGCACCATGTTACTATGTGACAAGACATCATGTGGCACACCGTTCCCGTCTACGCCACCGTGTGCGTTACCCTTTCTGTTCTCATTCGCGCTTGTGTTACCATGTGTGCCACTGTTAGCATTTCTGTTTGCGTTGCTGCTCCTGTTACTATGCCACAAGACATCATGTGGCGGGAGCGTGGGGCCCATCAATCTCAAAAAGAAGGGAAATTAGAGGCAAAAACTCCATTTAATGCATTAGTTAGGGTTGTTCCACAGCGACAAAGTGAGGAATTGGCTGTTAGGTTGAAAACCCTAACTCCGAATCACCCCCAGCACCACACACACACAGACACACACGCATTCAAGTATGGGGAGGACCAAGTCAACACAACCAATGACAGACATCCAGCAGCAGGTGACAGAAATAACAAACAATTGTCTAAATGTACTATGAGACATCCCCACCCACCTGACCAGGAACTGCATGCTCAGTGGAGATCAACAGCAAAACTGAGGCCATGTACACCAAACATACACATCCCTGATTGCAGCTGCACACACGTACCACACTTAGTAGTTGCATGGCCTTTTCACCGATGCTCACAGCACACCACAACTGGTGCTGTGCGTTATTCAATATAAATGCTGAAGGTGCATTATGACAGTTGTAGAAAGGTTTTAACACTAGTGAGTATACATTAATTAAGAGAAGCACATAAATTAACTACAAGACACTAGCATGCTCAAGATAAAAGTAGTGATACATTTATTAGGTGATTTACATAGTAGTACATTTACTGTAATGGTTTACTCAACATAGAGAGGCTGATGTAAACGTATGGAAAAGCATTGCCTGTTCAATGCTGTGAAATTCGTACTGCCAGTATCACATGCTTTCTTACTGATGAAGGTGTACTGCTGATGTACATACATAGACCTTCAGTGTGTTTCAATACTAAAGATGCAGTAAGTATTCTTTGTAAGAAACATTGTAATTGCATGGATCAGGGCAAGCAACTTCTAAATATCATAGCACTACTGAGCCAACAATGATGTACCTGTTTCGGAGATGTATATAGGATAGATTTTCCTGTAGGCACTTACTGAGTATGTTGTACCTGATAAAGGCAATCTCATTGCATCTGTGATGACTAACTTATTCAATAGTAATACATTTACTATTGTTGCAATGAGTGATCTATGCCACTTATGGACACAGTGTGATTTTTTTTAACAGTTGTTTCATACTCAGGCTGTATGCCTACTGTTTGGGTTTGCCACACTTCTGTCACTCATGCTATCAAAGTGATAACTATGTTAATTGTGGTACAACAGGATTCAAGTGAGTATGGTGTAGAATATAAACAGGGCCAGATATTCAAAGGGTTGCACCATGCAACAGGGTTGCACATGCGAAGTCCTAAATTGCGCCATTCTGCAATATTCAGCAGGAGGCAGTTGCACCACTGAAAACAGGCTGAGCAACAGCGCAATGCAAATGAATGCATGCTCAACTGAAGGGGGAGGAACCATGCATAAACTGCACAGCCCGATATTCAGCTGGGCTGTGCAGAGTTGTGCAGGCGCAACCCCCAACCTGCGCCTGCAGGACTTTGAGCCAAAAAAAAAAGGCTTAAGTCGAGGGCCACCCACAGGTTAGCTGCTGTGTTGCAGGTTGCAACACAGCAGCTGCCACCCGTGGCTGGCCCCCACCAGTCCCTGTGCTCCCCACAGCCCCATCACAAGTATAGGTATTCTCATCAGTCGACGGGCATCATTGCCTCGTTTCGTGAACCAGGATGAATGTTCGACAGGCGCAGGCGTTTAATATCCTTTCACCTGCTGTTGGTGGTCCAGTGTGGGTCGCTGGCAGAGTACTGACTTCAACATCTCCCTTGTGCCCGATCATGGGCGGTAAGTAAATTGAACCCCCAAACATCTCCCTGGTGGCTAGTGTCCCCACCCACCACCCATGAAGCCCACCACCCCGCCCCGCAGCCAGCGGGCGGCAGCATCCCACCACCTGCCGCCCTGCTGCCCGCCGACGACTGCCTGGTAGGGCTGGCGCCCACTGGTGCAGAGCAGAGCCAATGGGTGTGCAGTTTATACCGCATATGATTAAAGTCCAGATTTGTGAATGAATGTTCATTCACAAATCTTCACTGTCATACGGTATGGGCTGCACGCCCATTGGCTCTTGCTCTGCACCAATGGCATGCAGCCCTACCAGGCAGTCAGTCGGTGGGCGGCGGGCGGCAGGTGGGTGGATGTTGCCGCTCGCCGGCTGCCGGGGAGGAGCGGGTGGTGGACTCATGGTGGTGGGTGGGGGGGACACTAGCCACCAGGAGATGTTTTGAGGGGGTTCAATTTACTTACTGCCCGTGATCGGGCATTTCAGTCCACTGGACCACCAGGGAGATGTTCGGGTGGGGGCTTCAGTTTACTTTCTGCCCACGATCGGCATAAGGGAGATGTTCGGGGTTCAGTTTACTTTCTGCCCGCGATCGGGCATTTCGTCCACTGACCACCAGGGATGTGAACGGGGAAAGTTTTAAACATACCGCGCCATGATTGGGCATTTCAGTCCACTGGACCACCAGGGATATGTGCAGGAGGAGGTGGGGGAGCCACATTGCTGCCGCGATCGACTGCAGGTTGCGTCGGTCCCCGATGGCTGCTGCCTGGCAGGGTGCCAGGTGCAAGTCCTCGGGGATCGGCGCACCTACATACTAATGGAATGCAAATGGGGCCATAATCAGATGCAAATGGCCCCCCCCGCGCCTTGCATGAATTATGGCCCCATTTGCATGTCACCTTTTGAATATTGTGATTTTGCGCATGGCACAATGGTACTTGAGCCACCGCAAGTTGAATTCTCCACTCTGACAACGGTGAATTCTCCACTCTGACAACTTGCGGTGGCACAAGTTCCACTGCGCCATGCACAGTGGCTGGAGTTGGGGTGATATTCAGCGAGAGTTGCTCAATAGCGCAACCTCTTTGAATATCACCCGCCATACCCTGCACAATCTTATTTTGTGCAGCGCAAGGGCTTGCGCCTCAGAATGTCACAGTTTGAATATCCAGGCCAGAATGTCTTTAGTATTGATTTAACTCACAATGGGGTAAGTGTACTAGGACAGCAGGGTTATCCTCTATCACTGACTCTGTCAGTTATAATCACACTAGGCTTTCGATGACTGTAATGATCGTTACACTGTTCATCTTCATGAGTTCATATTCACAGCCATTCTCCAGTAACTAGACAGTGTATGGTGTAACTGGGTGGGACACTGTGTTGCAAAGCTGCTGCAGTGCCTAGCAGAGGGAGAGTATCTACTCATAAAGACAATTAAGCAATAAGGCATGACCAACAGTTATGTTAAATGGTCTGTTAATCACCCTGTAGGGGTTTAATGTTGAATGAGGCATAGCCGAGTGCCACATGTTGCTAGACAGTGATAAACTGACCATTAACATAATACCAGGGAGTGGCTTATTGCTATCATAATAAAACTGTTTTTTTAAACAACATGAAACCATGTTCATCATATGGTTAGGCTCTACATGTATGTTAATAAAAACTAAACATAAGGCTGTTACAATGTTTACAGTCAATTAGAAAGCTGCATTTCTCAAAGCCTTTTTATAATCAGAGATACTATACCTGTACAACTCCTTGGTTTTGCTGAAATCTATTGCTCAGGTGGCCCACCACATGTGCTGTTGTCTGGTGTGGGGCATTAGTAGGTAAGGCCATGCAGATACTAAGTGTGGTACGTTGTGTGCAGCTGCAATCAGGGATGTGTACATTTGGTGTACATGGCCTCAGTTTTGCTGTTGATCTCCACTGAGCATGCAGTACCTGGTCAGGTGGGTGGGGATGTCTCATAGTACATTTAGACAATTGTTATTTCTGTCACCTGCTGCTGGATGTCTGTCATTGGTTGTGTTGACTTGGTCCTCCCCATACTTAAATGTGTGTGTGTGTGTGTGTCTGTGTGTGTGTGGTGCTGGGGGTGATTTCGAGTTAGGTTTTCAACGCTAACAGCTAATTTCCTTACTTTTGTCGCTGTGGAACAACCCTAACTAATGCATTAAACTGAGTTTTTGGCTCTAAAATATATATATATATCTATATATATAGATATATATATATATGTATATATATATATAATATTTATATTTAGAGATTTCTTTTATTTATTTAGTTTTTCTTGACCAGGTAAGTGGGAGGGGATACAGATGAATGACTACTGACCTTGAACCAGATTAAGTTGTTGGTGGTATTATTTTTGTCTTTGTGAGTGGGGTGAAATTTGGCCAGTGCCATGGGATCTTTAACATCCACCTGAACTACCACCAGAACAGGCAGATGGGACCTCAGTTTAACATCTCATCTGAAAGACAGCACCTCAGGAGTGCAGCACCCCCTTATGCTGCACTACAGTGTCAGTACTGGGATTTAACCCAAGTTCCTGGTGTGTGGATTGAACCCACAGCCTTCTGATCTCCAGTGTGATACCTGCTAAGCCACTGACACTCTTAAACATGGGTTAAACATATAGATATAGAGTATATATCAGTACATATGTATAGTCTATATATATATATATATATATATATATCATATATATATAATATATATATATATATATATATATATTATGTAGCATGGTAGTGCTACCATAGTTAGGGTTGAGAGCCATTTTTATGTTAAACCCCAAAACTTTGCACCTTAATAACTTTGCAACCGTTTGATGGATTTGCCTGAAATTTGGAATTTATGATCAAGAACCATAGGCCTTGGATCTGCCAAGTTTTGTACTGGTCGGTTATACAGCTGCGGAGTTATTAAGTGTGATCTGTGTGCTTCGCTTTTCTGGAATTCTGTGGTCGGCTACACAGGTCGATGAGTTTGCATGGACCGCCCAAAATCTTCAGGGAACATGCAGCCGGGGTCCCCGATGTGCCTTTTAAAGATTTCATTAAAAAATATTAAACGGTTCAAAAGTTATTCAAAAAACAGTTTCCCATTATAAGTCAATGGGAAAAGTTAACAAAAAGTTCAACACTTTCGCAAATGCATTTTTACTTTCGCAAATGGGCCTGTTACTTTCGCAAATCGGCCATTTTGTTTTCAGTTGGTGATCAGAAAAATGGTTGGCATTTAAATTTGGGACCCTCTAGCAACCTAATTTTTTTTGTATTCACCTAGTCGGGCTCTGAGGATGCTTGCCATGTCTTTATTTTGTGGTAAAACACCCCAGAAATATGTTTTTCAAATTTCTGGAAAAAGTACCATAAAATTACTTGGTGCTCACCGAAAGTGTCACAAATATTCGCGAAAGCTTTCGCAAATTGCGACAGTAATTTTCTAGTCTGTGGGAAAATGACAGCAATTCTTTGGCACTGCACTGCAAAATAACCGTTGGGAGTTTTGGGCTGAAATTTGGAGGGAACGCAGCCGACATCTCACAGATGTGCCTTTCAGTGTTGTATTGAAAAAATATTACATGGCGGCAAAGTTATGGCACTCCAAAGTTGACAGTTTTTCCCATAGGATAACATTACGGCGCCCAAAGCATTACAGGAATCCTTTGGCACCCTGCTGCAAAATAACGGTTCGGTCTTTTTTCCTGAAATTTGGAGGGAAGACAGCCAACAGTACACAGATGTGCCTGTCAATAGTTTGGTGAAAAAATATCACATGGCAGCAAAGTTACGGCACTCCAAAATTGACACGTTTTTCCCATAGGATAACATTACGGCGCCCAACACTTAACAGAAATCATTTGGAGCCCTGCTGCAAAATAACGGTTTGGTCTTTTCTCCTGAAATTTGGATGGAAGACAGCCAACAGCCCACAGATGTGCCTTTCAGTAGTTTGGTGAAAAAACATTACAGGGAGGCAAAGTTATGGCACTCCGAACTTTTCTTTTTCCCATAGGATAACATTATCGTCGCCACGCTTTTCAGGGCCCGTATCTCGAAACGTAAAAGAGATACGGACTCTTTGTTGAAAATTTCTTAGCTCTAATGGGGCTAAGACTCAAATTAGCCAGGACAGTTGTAAATAATATGACTTTTAAATTTTTTCTACGTCGACGGTTCCTGAGATATAATGTATTTAGTATTCCAAGATCTCATTTTCGCTGCCGATACTCATTATTTTGCATACATTATTTGTACTCACTGTCTTTCTCAATGCAGGTTTTGGGGAAAACCAGCCTGTGCGCTTACATTACTGTTACTGTTGCCCTTTCCGCTATGGATCCGTACTCGCTTCACTTACCATTGACGCCTGCGCCCACCATGTGCGTTATCCTTATGCTTTTCATTTGAGCTTGCGTTTCTGTTATTTTTGCCATTTCTGTCTACAGTACTGTTTATCTTACTGTTTCACTTTACATCACCATGCCCATTGACATTTCTGTTTGTAGGCACCATGTTACTATGTGACAACACATCACGTGGCAGACCATTCCCGTCTATGCCACCATGTGCGTTACCCTTTCTGTTCTCATTCGTGCTTGTGTTACCATGTGCACCACTGTTAGCATTTCTGTTTGCGTTGCTGTCCCTGTTAGTATGCCACAACACATCATGTGGCAGGAGCGTGAGGCCCAAAGGGCCCCACGCTTCTGACCCCGTGCTCCCGCTGCTGCATTACATTCACTATTTCTCGCTATCATTCTCAAAAGAAGGGAATTAGAGGTAAAAACTCCATTTACATTTATTGTTAGGTTACCTATCAGCGAAAAGTGAGAAAGAAGTTGAAACCTTGTTCACCCTTCATTCATTGGTACATTGGGATCGTGGGTCCTAACTCACCCCATTCTCCTATACTTCTGCTGCTTTACACATGTCATGAGGTGAGAGTTAGGCTGATTTATCCTAATGCGCACTCCCAATGCCGGTTGGGGGTGGGCGGGGTCCGAGGGGGTTTCAACCCTAACAGCGTATTTCCTCACTTTTGTCGCTGTGGAACAACCCTAACTAATGCATTAAATGGAGTTTTTTGCCTCTAATATATATATATATATATATATAAATATATATCTACATCTATATTATAGTGGCATGGTAGGGCCACTGTTGTTAGGGTTGAGTTCCCCATTTATGGTTAAATCTGAAAATTGGTAGCTTAATGACTTTACCACTGTATTACAGATTTCCCAGAAAATTGGAATGTACTGTCTGGAACCATAGATCTCTGTATCTGCCAAGTTTCATAATGGTCAGATATATGGTTGCAGAGCCACAGAGCACCAAAAAACACACAAATTACAGGTTTTTTGCATTCTTTGCTCGTGCCTACAGCCCGCACATTTTGTGTGATTGGTCCAAAACATCAGGAACATGCAGCCAGCGTCCCCAATGTGCCTTCAAGATTTCATGAAAAAATATTAAACAGTTCAAAGTTATTCAAAAACACTTTCCCTTTATAATCAATGGTAAAGTTAATCAAATATGCGAAAGTGTCACAAATGCACTTTTTACTTTCGCAAATGACCCTTGTAGTGTCACAAATCGGCCATCTTGTTTTCAGTTTGTGGTCAGAGAAATGCTTTTCATTTAAATTTGGGACCCTCTAGGGACACAATTCTTGTTGTGTTCACCTAGTCGAGCCCTGAGGATGCTAGTCATTTCTTTTATGGAGGGTAAAACACCCAGAAATATGTTTTTAAAATTTTTGTAGTAGTGTCACAAGTACTTTCACATATGCAACACTTTCGTGATTTTATTTTGCGAAAGTGTTGTGATTTTGAAGTACTTTGATACACTATGCCCAACAATAGGGAATCTCTTGTCACCTTGCTGGAAAAGAACGGTTTGGTCTTTTGGGCTGAAATTTGGAGGGATGAAAGCCAAGATCCCACAGATGTGCCTTTTTGTAGTTTGGTGATAAAATATTAGAGGGATGCAAAGTTGTGGCACTCTGAATTTGACAATTTTTCCCATAGGATAACATTACGGCATCCGGCGCGCCTCTTGGGGCCAGTATTTTGAAAATGGTTCGAGATACGGACTTTTTGTTGAAAATGCTTAGTCCCCCATTAGGAGGCTAAGTATAAAACTAGCCTGGACAAACATAAATAATATGAGATTTTCATTTTTTTTTCTATGTCGTACAACTCATATGCAGTGTGTGTGTATATATATATATATATGTAATAGATATACCACTCTGAGGTGTGCGGTCATGCTCTGATATACGCACACCTTGGTGTGCATTGTACACACGAGGCCGCAAGGCTGAGTGCGTCAACCGCCCAAGGCGTGCATGAGTATCGAGCGCCACCACACACCTCAGAGTGGTATATCTATCTTATAAAATGTCAAAATTGTTTTGAGGGGTAAAAGTGCAGGTGTGTGTTCGCCCTGATATACGCATGGTCACCTGATGGTGTTTGTCCAATGTGATTGATCCCATTGATCCTTTTTTTCTTACCCATTTTATATATATATATAGATATATATATATATCTATATATATGTGTATAAGAAATACAAAATCACACATGCCTCCATAATGTGAAGCATCATGGGCTGCATATGCAAATCACCACAGAATATTGTGCTGGTTCAACTTTAAGCAGAAATGCATGGTGCTGAAAGGCCTCTCACACAGTCTGCAAAGGGTGCTAACAGAAGACAAATACATGTGTTTCATCCTACCAGGACTCATCAGTGTGCCTCATCTGTGTGACACTGCTGTGGAATAAACCAGCTACCCTAAGATGGTCTATCTGGTTGGTTTTGTGATGAACCCTATAAAACCAAAAAACAAGCTTAAAGACAAAGCACCTCAATGTACAAGCACTGAGGCAATGGTTACCCCAAAGGGCACTGGCCAGGAAGCCAATTTGCAAAGAAATACAAAATCACCCATACCCCCATAATGTGAAGCACCATGGGCTGCATATGCAGATCACCACATAATATTATGCTGGTTCAACTTTAAGCAGAAATGCATATGTGTGTGTGTGTGTGTGTGTGTGTGTGTGTGTATATATATATATATATATATATATATACAGTTTAATGCATCAGTTAGGGTTGTTCTACAGTGGCAAAGTGAGGAAATTCGGTGTTAGGGTTGCTACCTCTACCACCTCAAGCCCACCCCACCTCCACCAATAGGCATTGAGGTGTGTGTTGGGGTCATCAGCCCTAACTCTCACCCCATTCCATGTGTAAATAAGCTGAGGTGGTGCAGTATAGAAGAATGCAGTGAGAGTTAAGACTGATGACCCCAACGCACATCCCGACGCTTGTTGATGGGGTGCGGTGGGTCTGGGGTGCCAGAGGTGGCAAACCTAACACCAAATTTCCTCACTTTTGTTGCTGTGGAACAACCCTGATGCATTAAACTGAGTTTTTGCCATGAATTTCTCTTCTCTTCTTTTTGAGAATGTGCACTATAAATAGTGAATGGTATGTGGTGGTGGGAGCGTGGGGCCCGACCATGCTTCCCATTTGTGTGTAATAACCATAACAGTAACGGTAACACTAACAGTAATGGCAAGAGTAATGATAATCCTAATGGTAATGTTAATGCTAACAGTAACGCCGATGCTAATGGTAACAGTAGCAAAAACAGTAACAGTAATGCTAATGCAACCGCAAATGGTAATGGCAACAGTGAGGTAAAAGAAAATAGTAATGCAAATGGTAATGCACAAGGTAATGGAAATGGTAATGTAAATGTTAATGGAAGCACAAATGATAACGATAATGCAAACAGAAATGTAAACAGTAACAGAAATGGCTGATGCAGAAGGAAACAGTAATGCAATACAACATAAATGCAACCGTACATGCAAACGCTTAATGGCAACAGAAACAGAAATGCAAACGGTAATGAAATGCAAATAGTAACGCAAACAGAAATGCAAAGGATAATGGCAATGGCAATGCAAAAGGGAACAGTAATGCAATTGACAATGGAAACACAACCAGAAATGCAAACGCTAACACCAACAGAAATGCAAATGGTAATGGAAATGCAAATGGTAACAGTAACACAATTGGAAATGCAAACAGTAATGGTAACACCAAATATGATGCCAAAGGAAACAGTAACGCAAATGGAAATGCAAACAAAAGCGCAAATGCCAACACAAATGGCAACACAAGTGGTGACGCAAAAGTAAAAGCTAACAAAAATGGTAACAGAAATGCAAATGGTAACAGTAATGCAAATGGAAATGGAAATGGCAACGGTGATGCAAAAGGAAACCATTATTCAAACAGTAGTATAAATGCAAGCACAAACTCAAACGCAAAAGGGTAACGCACACAGTGACGGAAATGCAAATGGTAACATAAATGCATGCGGCAATGCTAACGGTCTCAGTACCACAAATGCACATAATTTTTTTCCCCAAAAATGTGCATTCAGAAGCACATTGAATACAAAGATTGTGTGCATAGTAATGGCCCTCGGAGCAGAAAATGAGCACTTGGAATACTAAACTGCTTATATCTCAGGAGCCATACAACCTTACAGCCAGGCTAGTTTTGTTCTTAGCCCCCAAATGGGGGACTAAGCATGCTTCCAATGAAAAGTCCGTATCTCGAACTGTTTTCGAGATACGGGCCCCGAAAGGTGCGGCGGATGCCGTAATGTTATCCTATGGGAAAAATCATCAACATCGGAGTGATGTAACTTTGCAGCTCTCTAACATTTTGTCAAAAAAACAAAACAAAAGGTACATCTGTGGGATCATGGCTTTCTTCCCTCCAAATTTCAGCCCAAATGACCAAACCATTCTTTTGCAGCAGGGTGGCAAAGATCCCTTATTGTTTTGGGCATCGTATCGCAAAGTACTTTCAAAAATCATGACACTTTCGCAACTAAAATCACAAAAGCGTCACATATGCAAAAGTACTTTGTGACACTACTTTTCACAAAAATTTACAAAACATTTTTCTGGGGCGTTTTACCCCCCCAAAAAAGACATGGCTAGCATCCTCTGGACTTGACCAGGTGAACACAACAAGAATTGTGTCCCTAGAGGGTCCCACATTTAAATGCCAAGCATTTCTGTGACTACCAGCTGAAAACTAGATGGCTGATTTGTGACACTACAAGGGTCATTTGTGAAAGTAAAAAGTGCATTCGTGACACTTTTGCATGTTTTAACTTTTCCTGTAGACTATAATGGGAGAAGTGTTTTTTGAATAACTTTTGAACTGTTTAATATTTTTTCATGAAATCTTCTAAAGGCACTTCGGGGACCCCGGCTGCATGTTTTCTGAAGTTTTTGGACTGATCACACAAAATGCATGGGATGTAGGCATGAGCAAAGAATGCACAGAAACCCGTAATTTGTGCGTTTTTGGGTGCTCTGTAGCTCTGCAACCGTATATCCGACTATGACAGAACTTGGATGGTCCAGAGATCTATAGTACCAGATAGTCCATTCCAAATTTCAGGCAAATCCCTGATGCATTGGCAAAATTATTAAGCTGCCAAATTTCAGATTTTACCATAAATGAGGTACTCAACCCTAGTGCCACTATAAAATATTTATATATGTACTGTACATATATATATATATATTTTAGAGACAAACTCAATTTAATACATTAGTTGGGTTGTTCCACACCGAGAGAAAGCAAGAAAATTCAGTGTTTGGGTTGAAAGATCCCTTGACCCCCACTGCCCACTAACTGGCATTGGGTGTGCATTACAGTTGAGCCACAACTCTCACCCCATCACATGTGTAAAGAAGCAGAGGTGTAGGAGAATGGGGTGAGAGTTAGGACAGACAACCCTAATGTGCACCCGGTGCCAGTTGGGGTGAGGGCAGGGGAGGCAAGGGGTCTTTCAACCCTAACACCAAATTTCCTCACTTTTTTCAGTGTGGAAAAACCCTAACTAATGCATTAAATGGAATTTTTTGCCTCTAATTTCCCTTCTTTTTGAGAATGATAATGAGAAATAGTGCATGTAATACGGCGGCGGCGGGAGCTCGGGGCCCATGTCTTGTCGCATAGTAACATTGTGCCCGCAAATGAAAATAGTAATGCGCATGGTAACGCAAAGCAAAATAGAAAGAGAAACAGTAGTGTAGACAGAAATTTTAAAAATAATGCAAAAGCAAGTGCAAATGAAAATGCAAAGGGTAATGCACATGGTGGCGTAGGCATGAACAGTAAGTGAAACAGGAACGGAACTGCAAGCAAAAATGGTAACAGTAACAGTAATGTAGAACACAGGCTGGTTTTCCTCAAAAGCTACATGAAGAAAGACAGTGAGTACAAAGAATGTATGCATAATAATGGTTCTTGGAGCAGAAAATGAGGAGTTGGAATACTAAATTGCTTTTATATGGGACTTCAGAGGAGCTGACTTTGATAAGATGGCCAACAGAGTTAAGCTAGCCCTGGCAAAAAGAAACACAGGTGAGGAGGTACAGGCAAAGTGGGCAAGCATTAAGGATACAATACTTGAAGCAACATCCCATTGTGTTAGACAGAAAAGGAAGTGCAAAAGAAGAAGGAAACCACTTTGGTTCTCAAATACAGTAGCAGAAAAGGTCAGAGCCAAAAGGCTGGCCTTCAGAAAATATAAGGGAACACAGCGGGATGAAGATAGGGAGGCATACCAAACTGCCCTAAGGAAGCAGGTAAGGCAGTAAGGCAGGCAAAGTCCCAAACTGGAGAAACACTACTACGAACAGTAAAGAAGGTGACAAGACTTTCTATAGATACATTAGTGAAAGGAGAAAGTCCAGAGGGGTATTGCTAAGCTTAATGGAGAAAAGGGAGCATGTGAGGAGGAGGACCTTGTAAAGGCATCTATCCTAAATAGATACTTTGCTCAGTATTTACTGAAGAGAAGGTAGGGCAGGGCCCACAGCTCAGCATCATGGACACAGGGGAGGGAGGTGAGCACTACTCCTTCACAAAAGAAAGGGTCCTACAAGAGCTTGCTAAGCTCAGGGTGGATAAGGCAATGGGACCTGATGGCATACATCCCAGGGTACTTAAGGAGCTAAAGGAGGAACTAGCAGAGCCATTAGCAGAATTGTTTAGTGAGTCTCTGAGCACAGGAGAGGTCCCAGAAGACTGGAGAAGGGCTCATGTGATCCCACTCCACAAGAGTGGTAGCAGGGAGGAGGCGGGGAACTAAAGACCAGTCAGTCTTACCTCAGTAGTGGGCAAGATTATGGAGGCACTCCTTAAGGAAAGGATAGTGCAACACCTGGAATCCATAGGGGCACAGGATCCAAGACAGCATGGGTTTACAAAAGGAAGGTCCTGTCAAACTAATCTCATAGATTTCTTTGACTGGGTAACCAGAGTGGTGGACCAAGGGGAGCAGTTGATGTCGCCTACCTTGACTTCAGCAAAGCTTTTGACACTGTTCCACATAGAAGATTGATAAAATAAGCTAGGTAGGCTCAGGGTGGGTCAAGTTGGTCAACTGGGTGGCAAACTGGTTGACTGGCAGAAAACAGAAGTGGTGGTAAATGGTATACAGTCAGAAGAGATGCAAGTCACAAGTGGGTACCTCAGGGATCAGTCCTGGGGCCAGTCCTATTCAACATCTTCATTAGTGACCTCGCAGATGGACTAGAGGGTAAGGCTTGTCTGTTTGCAGATGACACCAAGATCTGCAACAGAGTAGATGATCCAGATGGGGTGGGCAGAATGAGAAGAGATCTGGATAAACTAGCAGAATGGTCAGAAGAGTGGCAACTGGGATTTAATGCAAAGAAGTGCAAAATCATGCACATAGGGAAGAGAAACCCTGAAGCCACTTATAGGCTGGGGGGAGTTGCTAGCAGTCACAAAGGAAGAAAGAGACTTGGGCATCATCATCACTGATGACCTAAAATCATCCAAGCAGACCTCTAAAGCAGTAGGTAAGGCTAGGGGGTGTTAGGGTGTATTAGTAGGGGTATCACAAGTCAGAGAGGTAATAATCCCTCTGTACAAGACATTGGTTAGGCCCCATCTGGAGTACTCGTGCAGTATTGGAGGCCACACCTTCACAAGGACATTAACCAAATTGAGGCAGTCCAGAGAAGGGCAACTAAAATGGTGCAGGGACTGCATCAGAAGACATATGAGGACAGATTAACGGAGCTCAATATATATACCCTTGAGCAAAGGAGGAGAGAGGTGATATGATCGAGACATTTAAACACCTTAAGGGCATAAACAAGGTGAAAGAGTCTAACATGTTTAAATATAAGAAAATAGCAGGACAAGAGGACACAGCATGAGATTAGAGGGAGGCGATTAAGGGGAATATGGGAAATTCTTTTCACAGAAAGGGTGGTGGATGCATGGAAAACACCACAGAAGTGGTGGCTATGAATACAGTGCAGGGCTTCAAACAGGCATGGGATAGGCATAAGGAGCAATACAAATGACTATGAATAGATAGGTCACTGACAGAGCAAAGGCCGATGGCACATTTATGAGGTAGAAAAATGGCAGACTGGATGGGCTTATGTCCTTATCTGCCGTCAACTTCTATGTTTCTATGTTTCTATGTTTATCTCAGGAACCGTACGACGTAGAAAAAAAATTGAAAAGTCATATGGTTTATGATTTTCCTGGCTAGTTTTGTACTTATCCCCCAGCAGGGGGCTAAGCATTTTTCTGATGAAAAGTCCATATCTCACACCATTTCCTAGAAACGGGCCCTGAAAGGTGCGGCGAACTCCGTAAGGTTAGCCTAAGGGGAAAAAGGAGAAGTTTGGAGTGCCATGACTTTGGTTCCCTGTAATATTTTTTCACCAAACCACAAAAAGGCACATCTGTGGGATGTTGGCTGTGTTACCTCCAAATTTCAGCCCAAAAGACCAAACCTTTATTTTGCAGCAGATCACCAAAGGATTCCTGTAATGCGTCGGACGCCGTAATGTTATCCTATGAGAAAAAGCATTACATTTGGAGTGCCGTAACTTTGCCGCCATGTAATACTTTTTCAACAAAACACAGAAAGGCACATCTGTGAGATTTCAGCTGTGTTCCATCCAAATTTCATGCCAAAACACCAAACCGTTCTTTTGCAGCAGGGTGCCAAAGATTTGTTGTCATTTTCCCACAGCCTAGAAAAGTACTGTCGAAGTTTGCAAAAGCTTTCGCAAATTCAATCGATGGTGTCGCAAGTGCGACAGTACTTTGCGAAAGTACTTTTTCCAGAAATTTGAGAAACATATTTCTGGGGTGTTTTACCCAAAAATGAAGACATGGCTAGCATCCTCAGGGATGACTATGTGAATACAAAAAGAATTAGGTTGCTAGAGGGTCCCAATATTAAATGCCAACCATTTTTCTGATCACTAACTGAAAACAAAATGGCGGATTTGTGACAGTAAAAGGGCCATTGCGACACTAAAAAGTGCATTTGCGACACTGTTGAACTTTTAACTTTCCTTTGACTTATAATGGAAATAGTTTTTGAATAACTTTTGAACGTTTAATATTTTTCACAAAATCTTCAAAAGGCACATCAGGGACCCCTGCCACATGTTCCTTGAAGATTTTGGACTATCCGCAAACCGTGTGACCTATAGGCGCTGACAGTAAAATTCAGAAAAGCATAAATGCGCACGCAGATCATGCTAATAATTCTGCAGCCATATATGTGACCAGTACAAAATGTGGCAGATCCTAAGGTGTATGGGTCTTGATTGTGTTTTCCAAATTTCAGGTAAATCCGTCAAACAGTTGCAAAGTTATTAAGGTGCAAAATTTTGGGTTTAACATGTAAATGGCTCCTCAACCCTAACTATAGTGGCACTACTATGCCACTATAATATACATATATATATATGTATATGTGTATATATATTATAGGGGTTATGAAGTCACTTCTATGTTAAACTCGAAATATTGCATGTTAATAACTTTGGGCCGGTTCAAAGGATTTGGATGAAATTTGATATACTCAGTGGGGCATTATCGATCTCTTGATTTGCCAAATTTTGTTTCAGTCAGACTTATGGTTTTTGTACACCAAAATGCTGAAAAATGCACTTTCACCAGTTTTGTGGGCAGTTTCTCAGATTTTGTCTGTGGTGCTGTGCGGCCATTGTGTAGCACACTGCTCTGCAACTTTGCACATTGTAAGAGCTTGGGACAAGGAATATGCAACTTTTTGTTTGGTGAAAAAGTATTAATCCATTCAAAAGTTATTAAAGTTTTAAGTTCCCATTAAAAGTCTATGGGAAAATGTATATGGTTATTTTGCGAAAGAAGAATGGGGGTTTGGCCATCTGGTCTCTCCTCATGATCAAAGAATTTGCAGGCTCATGAGGAATTCTTTGATCGTGACAGCCACCATCTTGTTTTCATTTTGCAGTTGAAAAAAACAGATATCTTGGCCCAGGGGTCAATTCTGAAGTAAAACTATGATGGGTTTTGCTCAGTGGTCTTCCCTCTATTGAACCATGCTTGTGGTTTCTTCTAATTCTGTCAAAAAATAGAGTTTCAAAGTTTTAAATTCTTTGCGACTCGCTAACCATCTTTGATTGCGAGCCTGCAAATTCTTTGAATGCGAGATTCTTTGATTGCGGGGGCTTGACTAGATGGCCAGATTAAAAAATCTAATTTCTCAGTCCAGGGGTGATTTATCAAGTGAAACTAGGATTGGTTTTGCTCAGGGGCTTTCATTCTATCGAGTCATGCCTGTGGTTTAATGTATTTCTCTGAAAAAATTGTGTTTTAACATTTTTTATTCTTTTGCTCATGAGCTTGCAGATTCTTTGGTCGTGAGCCTGCAAATTCTTTTGATCGCGATATTCTTTGACCATGATCTTTGATCGCGAGGGCATGACTAGATGGCCAGAATAAAAATCAAATATCTCAGCCCAGGGTGACTTATGAAGTCAAACTAGATGGGTTTTGCTCATGGGGTTTCATCCTATCAAGTCATGCCTGTGGTTTAATGTATTTCTTGAAAAGTTGAGTTTTAACATTTTTAATTCTTTGATCACGAGCCTGTTGGTGGGGGGGGTGGGGGCATGAGGTGGAAACCCTGGGAGTGGCCCTAATGCCTCATTTCCCTGCTTTTTTTACTGTGGATTCACCCAAACTAATGCATTAATGACACTATTTGCAAAGAAGATAGATATATATATATATATATATATATATATATATACACACACACACATATACATATATATATATATATATATATATTCATGGCAAAAACTCTGTTTAATGCATTAGTTACAGTTGTACCACAGTGACAAGTGAGGAAATTCAATGTTAAGATTGCCACCCCTTTCTCCCCAAGCCAACCCTTCCCCACCAACAGGCATTGGGGTGTGCGTTGGGATTATCAGTCCTAACTCTCACCCCATCCCATGTGTAAACAAGCTGAGATGGTGCAGTATAGGAGAATGAGGTGAGAGTTAGGACCGATGACCCCAACGCGACACCCCGATTCCTGTTGGTGGGGATGAGGTGGGCTTGAGGTACAAGGATGGCAACCCAAACACCGATTTCCTCACTTTGTTGCTTTGAATAACCCCAACTAATGCATTAAATGGAGTTTTTTGCCATGAATTTCCCTTCTTTTTGAGAATGATCACTATAAATAGTGAATGGAATGTGGTGGAAGCGCTGGGCCCGCCATGTGATTTTTTTGTGACATAGAAATGCTAATGGTAATGCAAATGCATGCACAAATGGTAATGCACACGGTGATGCAAATGTAAATGATAACGCAAATGGTAAGAGAAATGCAAGCACAAACATTAATGAAAAACAGAAATGGTAATGCAAACGGTAATGCAAATGCTAACAGCAACAGAAATGCAAACAGTAACAAAAACAGTAACATAAACGCTAATGCCAATGGAAACACAAATGGTAAGAAAAATGCAAACAGTAACACAAACACAGACAGAAATGCAAACAGTAAAGGCAACGGCACCGCAGAAGGAAACAGTAACGCAACCAACAATGGAAACACAACCAAAAACACAAATGCTAAGGCCAACAGAAATGCAAATGGTGATGAACACCCAAACAGTAACGGCAATGCAAACAGTTACAGTAACAGCAACGATGATGTCAAAGCGAACAGTAATGCAAACGCAAGTGCATAGGGAAATGCAAATGGTAACATGCATAGTCACGGTACACAAATTGCAAACGCAAATGCAAATGTTAACAGGAACACCAGTGATGATGATGCCAAAGGAAACACAAATGCAAATGAAACGGAAGTGCATACGCAAATGGTAATACACATGGTGACACAAATGAAATGCAAACAGAAGCAGTAATGGAAACGCAAATGGTAACAATAATGCAAATGCAAGTGCAAATGAGGCCCCATGCTCCAACTGTAACCTCCAGGTGGCACTATCCCAAGGGCTACTACCCTTGCCTGCTGGACTATCAAGAGGTTGAGGGGCCTAGGTTCTATGGTGGGTGCCTCCACCCAGAGGTCAGGGTTTGTGATGGTTGGTCTAGGTTGGTCACAGCCCTCTGAGACACTGAGACCCCCTTTTAATCCCTCTAATGAGCCACACAATGCACAAGAATTACAGTACCAATGCCCCACATGTACACAGGGTTCAATCATAAGGTACCACTTACCCTCGAGACTGATTTTGAAGTTCGTCTCTGAGGACCCCCTGTAAAATAAGGTTGACCAACATACACAAGCCAATGCAATGCCTGCTATATAGGTACTGACACTTCAGACAGTCTAAAGTCAATAACATCAAATCTGATTTATTTAGGGGAGTGAATCACGGAGGGGAGATCAAGCTGATTGACAGAATTAAATCACAGTACTGTGCACTCATACAGGGTCTTAAAGTCACACCTGGGTACCCAGGTCGGGGAGCTGGCCAGGTCCATTGCCTGGGGTTGGCCGGCAGGTGCAGATGGATAGGCACTGTAGAAACAAAGATATGCACAACACTCAATTGTAATCTGGAGCCAGATGGCTCAGTACTTGAAGAAATGAAATAAAGAAAATCAATAACACACTGATGATTGTTAACAGGTTGCAGGGGATGCCCTGATTTGTACTCACACTACCCTGAGCTGAGGACCTGATGCAGACGGCTGTTCTGGATCGCCAGACAAACATGGCATGGAGATGAGATTCTACTGACCAGGCCAAACTGCTTTGACTAGCAGATGGATTTAGTCCAAGTAAATTCAGTTCAGCTTTCAGCTTACACCGTACGGTGATAAGAAAACTGGAATAGCTATTCCTCACAAGCATGCAACACATTTATATGTAAAGGAAATTACTATACCAGGCAGCTGCTCCTAGGTCCCGATCGCACTTACTGCAGATATCCGGGAGTTCACACAGCAGCTTCAGTTCCTGACAAACCGAGCGTGATTCAGCAATTTCTCCAGTCTTCTACAAGGTGAGCCTGGTTTCCACTTTTCAGCCTTCCTTCCTTCCTTTCTTTCAGTCACCTCAGATTCAGTCCGATTCGAGCTTGCAATGGCAACAGACCAACTTCAGGCCTCTCACATGCTTCCTATGTGAAACTATACAATGTAGAAGCACAGAGTTCTTTCTCTCTCCTCACGGTCACAACTGATCTGACCTCCCAGTCACAGAGCAGAGCATTCTCTTTGGGAGCCACCCGGTCCAGTTGGTGGACTCAGCTGTCAATCACTCCAAAGCTCTCTCAGTTGGTGCAAAAAGGCACCATGGTCCAAAACTTCACTTCCCAGAATCACTAGCTATACATTCTCCTTGTAAGCCAGCTCCCAGGAGAGTCCAAATTCTGGTTGGTCCAAACAGTCTCCATTTCATGGCTCCCTTTACCCCATTGGCCCAGCACAGCAGTTTAAGTCCAAAATGGAGGGGTAACACACACAAAGTCCCATCTGCAATAAAAGCAGGTTAGACAAACTATAATATTAGTAAGGCTTTGACTGATTACAGGCTAACAGTTATATCTTTCAGATAGGCTCCCTTTGCTCCTTCAGTGACCGCAAAATTGCAGTGATTTCTCCACAGTTCAGGTGGGATTTGAGCAGGGAAACACCAGCCCCCTAGGAAAAGCATTAGCTATGTCTGCAAGCAGACAGTTCTTAAAGAGACAGTATGTGGAGACTCTACTAGCACTCACAGTGCCATTCTAATGGCTTAAACACCAAACGCCAGCAGGCAAGGAAAACACTTAAGCAAGCTCCTAGGAGGCTTTTAGGAACCTCCATTTGTACAGGAGTTACACAACCATGTGATTTTTTTGTGACATAGTAATGCTAACAGTAACGCAAATGCAAGCACAAATGGTAAACCACACGGTGATGCAAACATAAATTATAATGAAAACAGTAAGAGAAATGCAAGTGCAAATGTTAATGAAAACAGAAATGGTAACACAAACAGTAATGCAAATGCTAAAGGCAACAGAAATGCAAATGGTAACAAAAACAGTAACGTAAATGCTAACACCAATGGAAAAATAAAAGGTAAGAAAAATGCCAATGGTAACACAAATGCAAACAGAATTACAAATGTTAAAGGCAACGGCACCACAGAAGGAAACAACAATACAATCAACAATGGAAATGCAACTGAAAATGCAAATGCTAAGGCCAACAGAAACGCAAACGGTGATGAACACTCAAACAGTAACGGTAATGTAATTGAAATGCAAACAGTTACAGTAACAGCAACGATGATGCCAAAGTGAACAGTAATGCAAACGGAAAAGCAAATGCAGTGTATGGAAATGAAAATGGTAATGCGCATGGTCATGGTACCGCAATTGGAAACACAAATGCTAACGGTAACACCAACGATGACACCAAAGGAAACACAAACGCAAATGCAAATGGAAGCGCATATGTGATCGCAAATGGTAACACACACAGTGACAGAAACATAAATGATAACGCAAATGGTAAGAGAAACGCAAGCGCAAATGTTAATGAAAACAGAAATGTTAATGCAAATGATAATGCAAATGCTAACGGCAACAGAAATGGAAACGGTAACAAAAACAGTAATGTAAATGCTAACACAAATGGAAATGCAAACGGTAAGAAAATGCAAACTGTAACACAAACACAAACAGAAATGCAAACAGTAAAGGCAATGGCACCACAAAGAAAACAGTAATGCAATCGACAATGGAAATGCAATGGAAAACAAACGCTAAGGCCAACAGAAATGCAAATGATGATGAACACTCAAACAGTAATGGTAACACAATTGGAAATGCAAACAGTTACAATAACAGCAACGATGATGCCAAAGTGAACAGTAATGCAAATGGAAACGCAATGCAAGCACGTATGGAAACACAAATGGTAACGCGACGTCACGGTACCACAACTGGAAATGCAAATGCTATCAATAACACCAACAATGATGCCTCAAGGAAACACAAATGCAAATGGAAGTGGATGTAAAGGCAAATGGTACTGCACACAGTGACACAAAAGGAAACACGAACAGAAACAGTAATAGAAACACAAATGGTAACAGTAACACAAATGCAAGCACAAACAAAACGCAAAGGTAACGCATACCGCTGCATAGACGGAAAGCTAACTCAAACGGTTATGGAAACGTAAGGGAAATGCTAACTGTAACAGGTGGACACACACACCCTGTTTTCCGAAAAGCTGCATTGAGAAACACAGTGAATACAAAGAATATATGCATTATAATGGGCTTCGGAGCACAAAATGAGCACTTTGAATACTAAATTGCTTATATCTCAGGAACCGTATGGTATAGAAAAAAAATTAGAATTTCATATAATTGATGGCTTTCCTGGATAGTTTTGCACTTAGCCCCCTAGTGGGGGTCTAAGCATTCTTCCTACAAAAAGTCCATATCTAGAAGTGTTTCCGAGATACGGGCACCGAAAGGCACGGAGGACGCTGTAATGTTAGTATAAGGGAAACATAGTAAATTTTGGAGTGCGGTAACTTTGCAGCCTTGTAATATTTTGTCACCAAACTGCCATAAGGCACATCTGTGGGATCTTGGCTTTCTTCCCTCCAGATTTCAGCCCATAAGATCAAACCATTCTTTTGCAATAGGGTGGCAAAGATTTCCTACTGTTTTGGGCATAGTGTCGCATAGTAGTGTTGCAAATCACGACAGTTTCGCAAAACAAATCACCAAAGTTTCACAAGTGCAACACTACTTTGTGACACTACAGTTTACAAAAATTTTAAAAACATATTTCTATGGTATTTAACCCCCCCAAAAAAGACATGGCTAGCATCCTCAGGGCTCGACTATGTGAACACAAAAAGAATCGTGTCCCTAGAGGGTCCCAAATTTAAATGGCAAACATTTCTGTGACCAGTAACTGAAATATAAATGTCTGACTTATGACACTGCAGGGGTCATTTGCTACACTAAAAACTGCATTTGCACACTGTCGAACTTTTTGTTAACTTTTCCTATTGACTATAATGGGAAACGTATTTTTTGAATAACTTTTGAACCGTTTAATAGTTTTTCACAAAGTATTCGAAAGGCACATCAGGGACCCTGGCTGCATGATCCCTGAAGGTTTTGGACCAGTCACACAAACCGTGCAACCTGTAGGTGCAAGAAAAGAATGCGCAAAAAAGCGTAATACGACTTTTATTGTGCTTTATCACTTCACAACCGTATATCTGACCATTACGAAACTTGGCTGATCCAGAGACCTGTAGTACTGCTCCATGCTTGCAAATCTTAGGCAAATAAATTATATGGTAGCAAACGTATTAAGCTGCAAAATGTCACACTTTAACCTTAAATAAGGTACTCAACCCCTAACTATAGTGGCACAACGTGTACTTTTAATATATATATATATATATATATATATATATATATTCTTTGTAAAAAACTGCATTATTGCAACAGTTAGGGTTTTACAGTGACAAAAGTGAGGAATTCGATGTTAGGGTTTTCAACCCTAACTCCGGCCCTGTCCCCCACTGGCACACACACACTGGCACAGACATAGACACACACACACACACACAAAACACACAACTATGGTGGGGCAGTACAAGGCAAGACAACCAATCACAGACAGACACCATAACGTAACAGAAATAACATGCAACTTCTTAAACATACCACAACAGGCATCCATCATCATGTTTCACCAACTGTATCACTTCTGCTGCCATTCCAGTCTCCTATATGTGCACAGCCTTCTACATAACAGCATATTACTGATAGTAATGCACATGTATTGTTGGGAGTATATAGCCCTTTGGTCTACTGCTGTGTTACCAACTTGTCAATTTCTGCATAAAACCATTGCACTGTGCTACTACTAATGTCAGCATTTCTACATGAGAGCATACTGCACACCTCCACTAAGTTTCGCTACTGCATAAGACTATAGCTACATGGTATCACCAAGTTAGTCATTCGTGCATAACAGGGCAGTGTGATGTGTCAGCCTACTTGACCATTTGTGGATAACACAATAATATTTATACTTAAATACATGGATTGTTAATGACATGGTACTTAGCCCCTAGTAGCTTGTCAATTTCTATATAAGAGCATAACACCATGCTGTCATGAACTTTAGCATTTCTGCATAACAGCATACCCATCACTCCACCTACTTGCCTATTTCTGTGTAACATTTTAACATAACTGCTAAGACAGATATATTACAGGGAACAAAGCCCCAGCAACTTGGTCATTTCCACATAGCAGCATAGCCCAATCTTCCCACCAAATTCTTGAGTTTTGCATATCACTATGATAGAAATAGACAAACACATGAGTTGGTGAGAACACAGGAGCTTTAGGCCCACTCCACTTGCATTAACTTTCCAAAATTACCCATTTCTTCATAACAGTATGATATAAGAAGTACACCTCATCTATTAATGAGAGTGTGAGGCCCTTTTAATTGCTATGCTACACCAACTTGCCAATTTCTTCATCATGGCATAGCCCCATGCTCTCACCAACTTGCCCATTTCTGCATACCACCATAATGTGAGTAGCGGAAACCATGTATTACCACCTACTTCATGTTTGTCCATTACAACATAGGCCTACATTCCCAGCAAATTTTTCATTTATCTTAATGAGCACCATATGAGTGATAAGCATACCTCTCAACCTCCTACCTCATAAATCAGGGACAAGGTTTAAAAAAATCAGGGACAAAGGCCCAAAATCAGGGACACATTTTTTAAAATTGATGATATCCACTCAGGAAGCTGGCAGAATAAGGGACTCAGTGTGCAATACATTTTCTGAAGAATAAGAAGTCTGCAGCTTTATTGTTTGACGTAATTTTATTCTTACAATCATCACTGTTTAGTCAGGGAAACACAGATTTTAGGAGGGACAAAGTAAAATTTTGAGGTGAAATCAGGGACATCCCTGAAAATCAGGGACACTTGAGAGGTATGGTGATAAGGCAGATGTATTGGTAGCTCTATCTGATATGCTTCTAGCATATCTTGCTCTTGGCAGACAACAGACTGTGATGCCAGGAGAACTGATACAGTTGGTGAAACTTGATGATGGATGCCTGTTGTGGTATGTTTAAGAAGTTATATGTTATTTCTGTTGCGTTATGGTGTCTGTCTGTGATTGGTTGTCTTGTCTGGTACTGCCCCATAGTTGTGTGTTCTGTGTGTGTGTGTGTGTGTGTGTGTGTGTGTGTGTGTGTGTGTGCGCCAGTGGGGGAGTCAGTATATCATCATAACTCACCAGCAGAGTCGAGCACAAGGACCTGCTTGACTGGAGCCCCTCGAGCCGCACCTTCTGGGACTGGCATGAGCTGCACACGGTGGGAGAAAGCAGAAGCACCTGCTGTGCTGACTGAGTGAGAGAAAAAGAGACACTCAATCTTGTACCAATGATTCTATTGCCTACAACATCATCTTAGTACTACTTAAAGCTGCAATGGGCTATAGTAGTATCTGTTACATCTCAATGTCACACTTGCATCACAAAGACATAGGTTTTCATATGTGATAAATAATGTCTGTTACAGTAGACATCTTTTGGTTACACTGTAGAACCCATAGATAAAATAAGGTCCAACAACACAGATAGAAGATCTCATAGACACTGTAATAAATAGGCAACCAATACCACCCAACCTCCACAGTAGTATCCCAGCCACACAATGGATACTGTGACAAAAAAAAAAAATAAGTACAATTACAAATAGTCAGGAAAATTCCCTCAATATCAGTTTTGAATAAAATACTTCCTCTATCGGAATGACCTATTCAGCTCAGCAGCACTAGTGACTATGTAACCCAAAGTGGCAGTTGTTCAAAAAAGTTATTACAGAGGACTTCAACATGCCAGGAGTGGACAGCAGTACCAGAACAACCAGCAATAGTACAGAGCATGTGCACCTGGATGACTTGCAGGACAGGTTTCTGATGTAAATGGTCAGTGAACCAAGTAGGTTAAGGAATACCCATGACCTTCTGCTGTAAAATGTGACATTTCAAAGAGAACTTACCATGTAAGATCCACTGTCACAGAGTGAGTACTACACAGTATGGTTCACATTGTATATGGACATAGAAGGAGTGGACTGTGCCGGAATGGTGCTCCACTTCAGGAAGACCAACTTTGCAAAGATAGCGGAAGTACTGGAATGGTATCTGACCAAAATTGAACCTTGCATAATCTCAAACCAGAGGTCTCAGATTATAATGCTGTGCAGAGGAGACTCAACCAGAATCTGGAGAAAGACTCAGAGGTAATGTATGGGACACAGAACCACCTCCAGTATAAGCACTGCTAGCTGTAAGTTGAACCAGACTATCTAGACCTCTAGTGGTTTTCTTACTGGAAAATTTCATATGTGCATATGTTCTATAGATATTATACTGTAAAACATTTTAAGCAAAGTAAACATCATGTCTTCTAAATGTTATCTGTTCCCATAGGAGAAGACAACTCTTATAATGTAGCTTCTAAGGATGTAAACAAATCAAACTCTGTTTCTCTGTTCAAAATAGACCCTGTGACTGTCGTGTCACTCTTCATTTCATGTTTGTTGAAATTGCATTGTTCCTCAGAGATGCATTTCCATATGAGAACTCCCAGGACAATCACAGAGCCTACCATGAACTGAAAAGTGGCACTAAAATATTTGCATACATCATTAACAGATACATCAAAAGACTTGTCTATTTACATGGCAACAAAAAACATACAGAAGATATGAGGGTATACATCTCATTTAGTAGCATCAGTAAAATATACTTATAACCACGATGGCGGTCCCCAAATTCAGGCTTCCCTGCCTCCTCCCATATGGCACAGACTATATCATACCACTCCATTATACTCCTGCACATATCACCCGCCACAGCCTTCACCTTATAAAAGGTCTGGTGGGTGATTTTCTACTTCCTCCTGCACTCTTCTACTGTTCTATTGATTTGATCTCTCCCCAAGGCACCTGGATAAAAACATAGAAAACAAAGTACAGTGAATAATTGCATACTAGTAAAATATGTACATCCAGCAATACATAACAACTGCAGTTAATAACAAAGTATAACAGTATGTCTTTGAGATGTGTAGATCAGAAAATATGCACACTTAAGCTTTGTCAGTAAGTAAATTTTTTGATGCACATTAACTCTACTCGCATCTGCAAGTACAAGGATTTTCCACACCGACACACCACCTATGTTTTTATTCCATTGACCCTGCCTGCTGTCCTGTGCAAATCTTTTTTTGAGCAAATTATAATTCATAGTGCATACTAACCTTGCAGTTAACACATAATACTGTCATAGTGGCACTTTTCCATACACTTTATTTTCCTTATATATATGTTCTGTCTTGCAATAGTGAGTATCACTGCATACAGTCCAGTGTCCCTCAACCACATAAACTAAACAATACAGATGACCAGGGGTTATGTTATATTGTCTGTTAATCACCCTCTAGGGGTGTAATGTGCACAAGGCATAGCCGAGTGCTACATTTCCCTAAGGGTGATCAACTGATCATTAACATAACCCATGCAAGAGCCATATTGCTATCATGACAAAAATGTTTTTTTATATAGTGTTAAACCTTGTTCAGTATATGCTTACGCTATACATGTATGTTAATCAAAGATTAACATATGGCTGATAGAATGTTTGCAGTCAATCAGAATGCTGTATGTCTCAGACTCTTTTTATGATTCTAAACAACACATCTCTATTTGAGTTCATACATGTCTTAAAGAGAAAAAAGTGCCACACAATCATACTTCTAAAAATACATTTTGTAATGAGAATAACTGTTCAGAATTGTCATACGCAACAGCTACTAATTCACAGCAAATCTGTGGCACTATTATAGCATACCTCTTCCACTTGTTACACTCTTACTAGTACCACACTGTACTGGTCAAGGTGAAACATGTGCCTGTGGTTTGTCATGAGCCTTAAAAACAGGAATATTTTTTAATGTCATACGTTTATACAACACTTAACTTCTGTATAACTCCTTCTCTTTGCACATTTTAACATTATCAAACTTACCACCAGTGTCCTATCTCTTACTAAACTGTACTGCAATACCATATTTCCACAGGTATCATCACTCTACCATGCTTAATACAAAAAAAAATTCTGTCAATTTAATAAATGACCTACCTTACTCCAGGTATGTATAAGGCTCAGGTTTGTAGCCCACATTACAAACCTGGTGTGCGCATGCTTAACAGAGTCAACTAAGGCCAGCACCTCCCTGTCACTCCAGGACTTAGGCATCTTTCTCTGTAAAAAAAAAGTATTTCTTTAGAATCATTTACTATAAGATATATTATGATTTCAGTATCTGACATCCATTTGTCTCTCTTTACACTCAGTACAGTATGTAATTGCCAACCACAGACAGCCAACAGTGCTATAGTGGCTGCCACTCATTGTGGCACCATGTGATTATGTGATTTTGCTTTTGTCATACCTGGCTTGACCACAACACACTAGTGAATAAACCTGTGGTGTAATAGTAGTGGTCGATGTTCCCTGTTACACCCACAACTACTAAAATATTGCAAACATTAGTGTTTTAATGGAATTGCATCACCCATCCCCTCACAGTGCTGTGTCTAGCTGAGACAACACCACTTATTAAAAAACAGACTAACAAATATACATATTCAATAGTAATTAAATCATCATCAATGTAGCATAATTGTGCACTTAGATCTTGAATATGTAAAGAACACTGAAAATATGGTTACTTACTATTCAGTGATATGAAGACAAATAAGTGATTTCTCAAAAATATTTTCCAATCTTTTGAAAGAGGTAGAGATAAAGTGTTACAAAACTGCCAAGAGCCAAATAAATCCATCAGTATCTATGGCACAGCTGACTGATATAAACTTTGCACATGTTAGTACTCTCATGAGTGATACACCACACAGGTTATCCCCCAATCAAACAGTTATTGGAATATGAATTGAAACCCACAGCCTGAGTAGAGTCTTGCCGATCAGCTGTATACTCCATGGTGGCAACTGTACACATATTAGAACACTGAGTATCTGCATAACATCAGTCACACTATAGCTCCCTTCGCTAGAACTGGCAATACATGGTAAATGCAGAACCATACCTCAACAGTAATGTAAAAGAATAGCATACCTACATCATACGAGTCTAGTTGCATGCAAGTTAGAACACTAAGTAGTTGCATACCTTCAACTATGCAATACCACATTATCGCCCCCCAGACTGCCACTGGATCCTCACTATACAGCCGCACCACACCCACAGCTGTAGACATCAATGGTACACCTCCTTAGAAGCACCTGCACACTTAGTACAGCACTTGGTATTTGCACAGCAGTATCGATGAACACCCCCCACCACCCAAAAAAAGGACATACTACATCCTGAGTGCAAAGCCAGGGTACAACTGAATCCATCTACATAAACATAATGGGCAGGATTCACAAAGAAGATGTGCCCACTGCATCTTGGCTGCCCCAGCACAGGGGACATGCACTGAGTGCATATTAGGCTATTCACAGAGGAGGCACAGGGAGATGCCCCAGCGCATCCCTCTGTGAACAGCACAGGTGCGGCCAGCCCAGGATGCCCCAGAGCATCTCAGGTTGCTCTGGTGCATCCCCATGTCATGCTGTGAATCCATTGGGGCAGGGCATCTTAGGATGCCCTGTGCCCAAATTCATGATTCACAGCCAGGGCATGCAAATGAGACCATTAGGCATGCATGGCACAATGGGGCCATTAGCATACCATAATAGCCCCATTTGCATTGTGCCTGCAGGGCTGCCCCAGTGGAATGTGCCGCCTGTAGCCACCTCCACTCCCTGGCCCTATGCCAGAATGAGACATGCTGCTCCCAGTGGCGGTAAAAATAATAACACACCCCCCAGCCCCCCGTACAATGCCACTCCTGCTGGCAGTGAAAATAAACATGACACCCCCAAGCCCCTGTCCAATGCCGCTCCCAGCAGCAGTGAAAGTAAACATGACCCCCTTCCCAAGCCCCCATCCAATGCCACTCCTGGGTGCAGTGAAAGAAAATATGACACTCCTCAAGATCCTACACGATGCCACTCCTGGTGTCTGTGAATGATAAGATGAACCCCACTTGAGCCCCAAGCCCTCAGAAGAGCACCGTCCCGCAGCATTCAGCCAGTGCAGACAGCCACCCCAAATACCCCCAACCCACTCTGTCTGCTCTACTCTGCAGGGGTCCCTCTGTCAGCAGAAAGCTCAACCAACTCTGTATGCTCACTCATAAAACCGCCACCAACAGAGTTAAAATTAGAATGACAGCTATAGTACAGTGAGGCTGTACAATAGCTGTCATTCTCAGATGGCTCTGTGGGTGGGCAGACATGGCAGTTTGTGGGTGGGTTGAGCTGTCCATTGACAGTGGTACCCTGCTGCGTGTGGGGAGAGGGGTGGTTTGGGGGTACTTGGGGGTGTCAGCACCAGCCAACTGCTGCAGATGGTGGCTGTACTGAGGGCTTAGGGACTGGAGGGGGTTCATTTTGTCATTCACCACCGCTGGGAGTGGCACTCAACAGGGGCTTGGGGGGTCATTTTCTTTCTCTGTCACTGGGAGCAAGATTGGACAGGGATTGGGGTTGTCATGGTTACTTTCATTGCCACCAGGATGGGGGCTTGGGGCGGCATATTTACTTTCACTGCTGCTGGGAGCTGCATCGGGTGGGGCCTGGGGGCACACTGACTGCCCTGATGGTCGGGCTGCCATGCTGCTACCTTCGTCAGCGGCAGCCTGACTGTTGGTGGCCACCTACTTAAGTCTAGATTTTCTAGACATTTTTGTCTGTGGCGATCCCTGGACAAGCCCTGGGGTTGCACTATAGAATAGGACTGTGCATGAGGTTGCGCCCGATATGCATGGGCACGCCCCCGTCACAGCCCCTCCAGATGCACCACATAGCATTACTGGTGGTGTGCGACACATCCGGGATGCACTGATGCATCAGGGTTGTGGTGGTGCATCGGCACCCTGCCAGAATTGCCCTTGGGGTGCATTTCAGAGATGCCCCGGTGCATCTCAGATGTGATGGGAGCATCCCTTTTGTGAATCCTGCCCAATAACACCTTCATGCCAGCTGTCCACAACCTAGAACACTAAGGAGTTCCCTGCCCTCACCCACAGATAGCCACCCCCACCCCTTTGTGAGCCAAGAATGGTACACCCCCCCCCTCAAAATCAAATTCTGGATCTTGAGTGTAGAACCACAATTGCGCTAAACACATACGACATAATTAGTATGCCTCTCTTATACTATGTACATACCAGCCACACAACAGCTAGAACACTGAGTAGATCTACATCTTTAGGCAAGAAATACCCCCCCCCAATCAATCTGTACTACATCCTGAGTGTACAGTCACATCCCAACAATAGTTTTCAATAGTAACAATACACATGTTTGAAACCAGCTGAACACATGTTACAAAACTGAGCACTTGGACAGCCACAGCCAATCAATACCTCCCTCCCAACCAAACAGGTATTAGATCCTCAATGCAGACCGACATCCCAAGCAACCCATGAACATCAATGGCACTCCTCTCGAACACCAGGTAGAAACATGTTAGATGACTCATGAATAGCACAAACTTACATAGCTGATGCCCCCCCGCCCGCAGTCTACCACGCACTGGATCCTGACTGCTAACTCACAGTGCAAGTAAATCTGTGCATATAAATTTATAACTCTCTTTGCACCAAATCCCTGCTGCTTAGTCAAATGAGCTACTCGGTTTTCTGTCTAGAAAGAGACTTCAAATAGACCTCTAATGAGTGGTGCTCAGCTCTATGAGTAAGATAAATACAGTGAGAGATGATCACAACTAACATTCTCATTCCAGAGTGGCTAATGCAGACAAAAATCTATTGTTATATCTGCAAAGGTTATTTCTATTGCTGTTTTATTTATTAAACATTCTTTTTGTTTTGGTGGGAGAATACTGCCTGGTCATAGATCACACTGAATGACTTGCCAACAATAGCTATTTCAATTGGCTGTAGTGACTAGTCATGCTGGTCAGTTAAACTCTTCTCCCTCTCTCTCAGCTAGCAGCTTGAGTGCTGAGTACAAGCACAGCTCTCCATCTTACTGAGATAGTTTTCATAACTTTAAATATTCGCCATTTTTTAAAATAGTCTGTTACTGTAGTATTATCACAACTGTAAGTATTCACTGGTCAGAATATATTTTTTAGAGAGTAAATAGTTAATTATCTTACTGGCACAACTAAGTTTATAACAGTCTGTGATTACAGTCAAACAGTCAATAATTCAGCTTAGAAAATGGGTAAAGGAAAAGCCCCTTTCTGATTGGGAATCTCCCTACCACCAGGGCTGTTATTTCTTAACAATGCCCGGCAAAAAACAAGTTCGTCCTGCCACCGCTAATACCACCTATTACCCTCTGTCTACGCTGTTCCCACACTCACTCCTATGCTGAAACTCTGCATTTCACCTCTCGAGTTCATGTATCCACTCACCACCGACAAATAATTAAAAAAAAAAACAACCAAATAAACATTTATTTTTTCTCATTTTACTAACATAAGCAGAACACCATCCTCCGATCAGCACCCTGCTCTAGTAATTGATGCTATCCGCTAGCATGACTCCGTGCTTGGGACTGATTTTATGGAAATTCACGCTGCGGTCCCCAATTTTACCAAGCTAAAATGCCAAACAAAAAACTCTTCCCTAGCCACAAACAAATCACCCTAACATAAAGACATGTAAAAATACCTTCTTTTTGAATTGGCACTCTTCATCAGCCATCGCGCCTAACACAGCTGCACTCCATTCCCGCTTCACTGCTGCCACACGCTCCGTGCTCATAGTCTGGAACCAAAACCATTTTTCCCTTATATACATTAATCCGTAATGGTAGCGTGATCCCGAAAAGTCCATTGGGGTTCAGATTCTCAAACGGCACAATAACAAATCACTGCACTATAATCCAATGCTAAAAAAAAAGAGACACTCTCATAAGCAACTGCACCCTCTAGTGGCACCAAAGGGACTATTTTACAGAACCTGCTATTTCTCTTCATTATTATTAATATCAAACCCTCTTTTTTTATAAACTTTATTACAAAAAAAACAAATACTACTAGCCCATTTTCTATGGTAATAATACCCTCCAGGGTGGGCTTTATGGGATATAACAGACCTTCCAGGGGCTATAAGGCCCTCCACCTGCGCATTGGGCCTCATTATGCCCCTGGGCTGTCCATTATATCCTAATAGCACCCACCCTGTCGGGTATTATTACTTACATAATAATGTTTTCTACTAAAACAAATGCGATACTGAGCAAAAATATAACCCCTAGTCAACATTTGCAATACAGCAAAATCACCCTTTAACAAAACAATTGAGCTACTTTACTATGGGTAACAGACAGAAAATGCATAAAATCTGCTGTTTGAGCAGTAAAGTAACAACTTAGCAGATCTCCTATTTAAGTGTAGAAGTTTTGCAGAAGAATGTTATTTGGGGCAATATCTTCTTGCTGACATTATAATTTCTGCTGTAAGACTGGGGATATAACTAGTACAAACAGCCACAGACAACCACTACAGAAAGTAAAGAAAATCTTGTTTTAGCAAAAGATATCAAGATATTGGTGAAACAGTACATATACCATAACACAGTGCATAAAGCCCAACATTACAATCATGTTCATTTTTGTCAACTACCTTATTAGTTAATTTTAAATTGGTTTAGGCAATAGCTAAATGTGTACTTACAGTAATGCCCTGGAGTCACTGCAGTTTATCTGAAAGATTTAAAATGGCCGCCCAAATGTTATTATTTGATTTTATTGGTTCACAGAAGTCACATAGTGAAGTTAACTGTTTCTTTTGCTCGCAAGACTGCAAAATCTTTGATCGCGACTCGCATTGTTCGCGAGGATCAACGCTGGAAAACCGATAATTCTAATAGTTTTTAACGCAGTGAGCAGTTATGTATCTTTCTATTGCTTATGACACATAACTATAACAATTAAAACCATTTTTAAAAAGGTTTCTAACATTTAACAATATTTTAGCATTCTATGATCACGAGCATGCAAATTCGTTGATCGCGGCTCGCATTGACCGCAAGCATCATTCGTGATGTTGCAAATTCTTTGATCATGAGAATAACGCAAGATTTGAATGATAGAAGATCAGTAATTAAAAATAAACATGTTTTTCACTTGTTTTTAATGCACTATGTACCGATATGTCTTTTTATCACTTAGAACACCTGCATGTAACAGTTAAAATTACTTTTAAATGTTTTTAAACATTTAAATAGTACTTTTGATTCTTTAATCAGGAGCGAGCAAAATCTTTGATTGTGGCTTGGTTTGACCACAAGGATTGTTCATGAGCTTGTGAATTCTTTAATAGTGAGACTAACACAAGATTTGAACTATGCAAGATGACAACTTCCAAACAATTAAAGTTTTCTCACCAGTTTCCAACACAATATATAGCCATATTTATTTTTTTCGCTTAGAAGACATGTCTATCACAGTAATAAGTATTTGTAATCATTTTTAAACATTTTATTGTATTTTTGCAATCTTTGATCACGAGCACGCAAATTCTTTGATCGTGACCCGCTTTGATTGCGAGGATCATTCGTGAGCCAGCAAATTCTTTGATCATGAGAAAAACATCAGATTTAGCATGTAGAAGTCATGTAGCTTTGGAAAACTTGACTTTCTTACTCAGCTCAACATGTCCTTTATGTTAATATCTACTTACATTGGACACCACAGGCAACAACATGCCTTCAACACGTATAAAGGCCTATAGCTCCAGCATCATACATCACTACCCCCTGTGCGTTATATTCTTCCAGCAGTACTATCCACCTTCTTGGATATAATTACTTGCTTGTATATCTTATTTCATGATATTTTGTAAACACACTGCTTGCAAATTCTATACAATGGGTCCAATTCTAAAAGCTTGCCACATATTGGCGCCAAAGGCAACTTGTACCAAATGCCATTGCAACATGCACCCCTACGCTCTACTTTAGAAGTGACAGAGTACCCACAGCTAAGTCCTACGACTTGTGACACACAAAAAGTAATGCCAACTTACAGTCATACCTGACAGGTATATCACAAATGTCCCCCCTCCACTGGCCAGCATAAGTTACCTCTCAAAACCCCACAGGGCAAGTGTGTCCCCACCCCCTGTCACTCCTCCCACCCAAAGTAAATGTTGCAAATCACAAATAATAAATTAACCCCATGATGCCTGGTGGTCTAGTGGCATCTCGACCCATCCTACCCAGCAGTACCAGTCTATCCACATCCCCCACCCATCCATCACTAACTGGTGACTGGCACACCCCACATTTTACCTACACAGCCATCTGCCAACTGACACCACATGTTCACTTACTGTATAGACAATCTCAGAAATGAATCAATACTTAATAATCTAACTTGTTTGCAGCTGACATGAAGTACATATAGTGTTCATGTCCATGCCTTTAGTTGGGTTGTGCATTTGTACTCAAAATTGATTTCCTGTTCTACGAGGGTTCACACACTGCCTGCTTGAGGTTGTGCAACTGATCACTGTTCTAACCTCTCCACAGCTAGTATGAGGGGGTATAACATTCATGTCCATCTCTTTGGGCTGTGGGTCTGCACTCAGCATGCAATTCATGCTCTGTGGGTGGGAGATACTGTGTGGGCATTGCTTGCCTCACTCCATGCAACTGATAAGTCTAGTAAATACCCTGCACATAGCATCACATAGGCATAGAATAGATGTCCATAGACTGACTTGGGCTCTGGCTCTACACTCAACATCCAGCACCTCTTTGTGGCAAGGGAGACAGCCAGGGGGCTATTTTCTGGCTCAGTCCATGCAACTCTTCACTGTTCTAAGCTGCATACAACTCATAAGAGGTAACTATACAATTTATGTACATTGCTTCATTTGGGCTGTGCCTCTCTGCTCAGCATCAAATTCCTGGTCTGGGGCATGGGGCATTACCTAGCTGATGAAGTGCAACTCATGACTATCATTACTAGTATGCACACAGTATTACAAAACTATGACATTCATTTCAATGATGTTACTTAGGCTGTAGCTCTCTACTCAACATCCAGAGTCTCTTGCATGTGGGGGAGTGGGTATTGTGTGGCTGTCCCCTTACAACTCCTCAGTGTTCTAAGTTGTGTGCAGCTCGTATCAGGGAGGTATACCATTTATTTCCATGTCTTTATTTGGCCTGTGCATCTGCACTCATCATCCAATTCCTGGTCTGGGGCAGGTGGGGGTGGAAGCATTGCCTAGCTGAAGCCATACAACTCCTCAGTGTCCTACCTTCTGTGCATCTGGCATGAGGGAGGTATAACATTTATGTCTATGTGTTTATTTTGGCTGTGACTTGGCACTAGCCATCCAATCCCTGCTCTGCGTAGGTAGTGGTATTGTCTGGCTGAGGCCATGCAAGTCATGACTGTAGTAACTATTGTGCAGATGGTATTGCACAACTATACCACTGATCTTCAAAGACTTAGTTGAGCTGAGTCCATGCAACTCCTTAGTGTTCAAAGTTGTGTGCAGCTGTTATGAGGCAACTATACCATTTATTTACATGTCTTTATTTCACCTGTGGGTCTCCACTCAGCATCCAATTCCAGGAGTGGAGGGGGTTGCGGGACATTACCTGCTTCACATCATGTAACTCATGAGAGTACTAACAACTATGCAGTTGTTATCACAGAGGTATACCATTCATGTTAATGACCTTAGTTGGCTGTAGCTCAACACTCCACATCCACTATCTCTTCAGTGGTGAGGGGTGAGAAGAGGCATTGCATAGCAAAAGACCTGAGAAAGAATAGAAAAGTAGAAAGTCACGCACTGCAGTTGAGGCATCATGCTTCTAGCAACTTGCAAGTTTCTGGCTACATTACACACCTGATGAGTAAAAGCTACACTGACAGCAGCAAGACCAGGTACCGTACAAATTTCAAGCCACTACCACAATAGAAAATGCTGTTTGCAGAATGTGAAGTACGTGATGCAATATCGCCACAAAAAAAAAGTTCTCTGACACATAAACACTGAAATTCACACCTACATGACATGGTGTAAACACCCTCCAAATTTCAAGTAAAAACACAAAACCATTTCCGAGATATTTAAGGTCAAAGATTGTGAAAATTGGCCTATTTATTCCATTATAAAATCTGGCCATCTAATCCCTTTCGCGATTAAAGATCGCAATCAAAGAAGCTCACGATCAAAGAATTTGTAGACTCACGATCAAAGAATTTGCAGGCTCATGATCAAAGAATAAAAAATGGACAAATTCGAGTTTTTGGCAGAATTACATGAAACCACCACAATGCCTCAATAGAACAAAGCCCCCCTGAGCAAAACCCAGCCTCATTTGTGTTCCTAGGTCACCTCTGAGATGAGAAATTTGCATTTTTCAAAGGGCCATCTCGTCTCTCGCTCATGATGCAGGATCACGATCAAAAAATCTTGCGGTCAAAGAATTTGCAGGCTCGCGATCAAAGAAATTGCATGATCACAATCAAAGAATAAAAAATGGTGAAACTTGAGTTGTAGGCAGAATTAAAGGAAGCCACTGCAATGCCTCGATAGAACAAAGCCACCTGAGCAAAACCCACTCTCATTTGTGTTCCTAGGCCACCCCTGAGCTGAGAAATTTGTATTTTTTAAAGGGCCATCTCGTCCCTCACTCACGATGCAGGATCGCGATCAAAGAATCTTGCGGTCAAAGAATTTGCAGGCTTGTGATCAAAGAAATTGCAGGATTATGATCAAAGAATAAAAAATGGTGAAACTCGAGTAGTAGACAGAATTAACTGAAACCACCATCATTTCTTGATAGAATAAAGCCCCCGAGCAGCACCCACCCCTCATTTGTGTTTCTAGGCCATCCCTGAGCTGAGAAATTTGCATTTTCAAAGGCTATCTCACCCATCACTATGATGCAAGATCGCAATCAAAAATCTGCGATCAAAGATTTTCAGGCTTGCAATCAAGATCATTAGCGAGCTGCAATCAAAGAATTTAAAACATTATAACTCTATTTCTTGACCATTTAAAATCAAACCAAAGGCATGACTCGATAGATTGAAGCCCCTGAGTAAAACCCATGTACGCTTTTACTTCAGGAATAACCCCAGAGCTGAGATATTTGATTTTTACAATCATAATTTAAAAACAAGATGGCGGACATCATGATCAAAAATTCCTGGGCAAAGATTCTTGAACCATGAGGCTGCAAATTTTTGATAACCAGGTGGGACGAGATAGCCAGAACCCCATTCTTTGTTCACAAAACTTACATATAAATTTTCCCTTTGACTTATAATGGGAAATTAAAAGTGGTATAACTTTTGAATGCCTCAATATTTTTTCACCAAACAAAAAGCGGCATATTCAGCCAGCCAAACTCTTTCAGATGAGCCATCTTGCACAGTGTCACATAACACAATGGCCATACAGGTCCACAAACAAAATCCCTCGAACTGCCTCCAAAACTGGATAATGTTGCATTTTCAGCGTTTTCATGCGCAAACACCGTAAGTGAGACCAAAATGAAATTTGGAAAATCAACAGATCTACCATGCCCCACCAAACATACTAAATTTCAGGCAAACCGTTGAATGGATCCAAAGTTATTAATGCCCAAAATTTTGAGTTTAACATAGAAGTGACATCTGAACACTAACTATAATGGCACAATCACACCACTATAATATATATATAGATATATATATATATATAGATATATATATATATATATATATATATATATTATTTATATATCTATCTATCTATCTATCTATTATCTATCTATCTATCTATATATATATATATATATCTATATATATATATATATATATATGTATAGATAGATAGCTAGATAAATAGATCAATATCAGGCTCAATAGCACCCTTATAGTTATGGTTGGTACAGCCTTTCAAATGTTAAATCTCAATTTTTGCACCTTAGTGACTTTGTAATTTTTCAACCAATTAATCCCAAAATTGGTATGTGCTGTCATGTTGCCAGTGTCAGAAGATATGAAAGTTTCATGATAGCAGCTTTTATGGTTTTGGAGATATAAAGTAGTCAAAAACACGAAAAGGAACATTTTTTTCCCTCAGAATAACATGGAATGTTTTGCTGTCATGTACAGCACACACAGAATTAAGTTTACCTCTGATATTTACAGGGATGATGTGGTGTATGCCAAGGGTGTACCTTTAAATTATTTGGCGTGAAAATATATTGCCAGTTTTGAATTATGAAGATTTTTGTGATAGATGCAGGACATGCTGTTCAAATGGTAAATAACATTCACAATTCGCACAGTAAATTAAGAATGGTAAATGCCATTTACCATTTGCAATTTACTGTTCGAATGATAAATGTTCGAATTGCAAATGCCATTTACATACTAACATACTAAAATGCCAGCAGAGGAGGCCTAATGGTCTTTTGAGTCTGCTCAATTGTCAGCACCCACGCTGGAGGCTGATTTTGCTGTCCCCCTCCCCCTTGGGTTATGCTGTCCCCAGTCCCAGTTGTTCCCCCTGTATTGGACCTCATCAGTTTCACCCTCCCCCTGTACCTGTCCCATCTCCTCTTAAACCTGCCCACAGTCTAAGCCTCCACCAGCCCCCTGGGCAGCACGTTCCATGGCTCCACCACCCTCTTAGTGAAATAACACCTTCTCCTCTCCTCTCCTCCCTGAGTCTGCTCCCTTCCAGCTTACACCCATGTCCTCTTGTTGCCCCAACCTCCTTCCTTTGGAGCACCCCTTATTAATCTCCTGTATGTACTTGAACACCTCTATCATGTCCCCCCGTCCCTCCTCTCCTCCAGGGTGTACATGTTGAGCTCCATGAGCCTCTCCTCATAGATCCTCTCCCCCAGGCCCCATATCATTTTGGTTGCCCTCCTTTGGACTTTTTCTAGGAGTGCAATATCCCTCTTTAAATGTGGTCTCCAAAACTGCATACAGTACTTGAGGTGTGGCCTAATCAAGTAGTTATACAGGGGAAGGATCACTTCCACCTTTCTGGAGGTAATCCTCCTGGCGTTGCATCCCAGCAACCTATTTGCTTTTGCTGCTGTCCTCCTACAGGTTCCTTAGTTGTTCATTTTGACATCCATACCTCTCAAGTGTCCCTCATTACGAGGGACATCCTTCATTTTGCCCCTTAAAATTGCTCTTCCTCATCCGTCCCTCATGGAATAGGTGCTGCCCACACAGAGAATGTGCTATAAATTCAGACTTTAAAGCAGAAACTCTTAATATTCTAAAATACTTAATCCAAAATAAACTTTGTATAAGTAAACCTTATGGTTTTCACAGTTTTCTGAGCTTGTATCTCCATGTTTGAGGATGTGTCCCTCATTCTGAGGGTCTGTGCCTCTTTGTCCCTCATTTTGAGTGTCTAGAAATGTCCATGTCCCTCATTTCAATGACAAAAGGTTGAGAGGTATGTTGACATCTACTACCACCCCCAAGTCCCTCTCACCCTTTGAGACTTGTATTGTGTCTCCCCCCAGGGTATACCCTTGGCCTGGATTTCTGACTCCAAGGTGCAGAACCCTGCATTTCTCCACATTGAACTTCAGTTTCCATTTTCCTGACCACCTTTCCAGAGCCTCCAGGTCCTACTGCAGTGCCACCTTCCCCTCCTCCTCATCCACCACTGCATTCCGCTTTGAGTCATCTGCAAAGAGACTCATTCCACTCCTGATACCCTTCCTTATGTCTGAGACATAGACTTTAAACTGGAGTGGCCCCAGCACTGACCCCTGGGGAACCCTACTAATAACCCTTCTTGATGAAGAGGCTAGCCCCCCAACCACCAACCTCTGAGTATGCTCTGAGAGCCAATTCCATATCCATCTGATAAACTGCATTCCCACTCCCATTTCCTCCAGCTCAACCTGCAGGCCATCATGGGGTACTGAATCAAATGTCTTGCTGAAGTCTAGAAAGAGGACATCCACCTGCCTACCTTGTTCCAGGGTACTCGTCACCCAGTCATAGAACTCCAAAAGGTTTATCTGACATGATCTTCCTGGGATGAAGCCATGCTGCCTATCATCCAGATACCCAGTTTGCTCCAGTAACCCCCTAGCCTTTCCTTGACAGTACCCTCCATCACCTTGCCGACCACAGACATCAGACTAACGGGCCTGTAATTCTCCACCTATTCTCTTGATCCCCCCTTGTGGATCAGCATGACATGGGCCACCCTTCAATCTCGGGGTACCCACCCCGTCTTCAGAGAGATATTGAAAAGCTACACCAGGGTAGCTGCCAGGACATCAGCCAGTTTCCTCAGCACCCTGGGATGTATCTCATCCGGCCCAGGTGCTTTCTGCATCTGAAGGGACCTGAGGGCTTCCTGCAATCTTTCTACTAGGATTTCAACCTCCATGTCCTCCTCCTTTGCTCCCTGTACTGCTAGCCTTCCACCTGTCTGTAGTGGGCACTCTCTTTCCCCAGACCCATCAGGGCCCCCTATCTCTATGGGTTCCACCCCTTCCTTCAGTTTGCCCCCTCTCCCCCTGCAAGTCATAGCCCCTCCATCATCCCTGGTAAAAACTGAGGCAAAATACTCATTTAGAACCTCTGCCTGCTCCCCCACCTCCTTTGCCCATCCCTCCTCCCTCCTCTGTTCTTACCCTACTGAGCTGCCCCTCACTTTCATTTTTTCCCATGTATCTAAAGAGCCCTTGTTCCTCCAGATTTCCCTGCCAAGGACTGCTTCTTCCTTGCCTTAGCCACTCTCACCACCCTGGAGACCTCCTGGCCATCAGCTCATATTTCCTGATCCCTTTCCTCCTTCAGTACTTGAAGTGCCTATAGGTCACCTTCTTGTCCCTCACAACCTCCTCAACCTCCCGGTACACCAGTAGGGTTTTTGGCCTACCAAATTTTCACCTTTTCTGTGAGGACTTGGCAACCTCCTGTGTACCCTTCCTAATGATCTCCCACCTGCTGTCAGCATCCATGTCCAGCCTTATCCCATCTAAATGATCCTTAAGAATCCTTCCCATATCCCTGAACTCTGCACCCTGAAGTCAGTTACTACCATCTTTGTGCGGCTTTCCTCCCCAGGTCCAGGAAGAACCAGACTGTGGTGTAATCACTCCATGTCAATGGGTCCCTTACCTCTAGGCCCCTAATCTGGTCACTGTCTGCCAGGAATACATCCAGTGTTATGGCCTCCCTAGTTGGCTCACTCATCTGCTGGGTCAGGAATGCATTCTGGAAGACATCCAGCAACTTCTGCTCCTTGGTCACTGGTGATGTCCATAATTCCAGTCTGTTCTTGGCATGCTTAGGTCTCCCAATACCACTACCATCCCTTCCCCATCTACAGTGGCCCTCAACATTTGCCACCAAACTCTCTTCTAGAGCCTTCACCAGTGTGGGGGACTGTATACCGCCTCCTGACCTTTACTCTCTTACCCCTCGGTGTCAGGATGATAACCCAAATTGCCTCCATGTTTCTCCCACCTCATCCACTGCTCCAATACCTATGCCATTTTGACTAACAGTGCCACACCACCCCTTCCCTCCCCCGTCCTTTCTGAACATCATGTAGCCCTCCAGGATTAGGTCCCATTCGCCCCTCATGTGAGCCCAGGTCTCAGTGACTGCTGCCACATCTACTGCCCCCAACTAGCATTGCCTGAGCTCAAGCATCTTATTTCCTCAGCTCCTGCCATTTATCAGGACCACCCTCCACCCTTTCCCCTCCTCCTTCCCCATCTTGAGCTCCCAGTCAGCAGCTCCTTTACAGTACCTATTAGGTATTTCTGTGTTCCCCAAACTCTTAGGAGATTTGAGATCATGTCCCTCCTTTATCGCACCCCAGAAACAGTCCCTTCTTCAGTCCCTACCCTCTTCACAAGTTTAAACCCCACCTTTAACTGATGAAGCAAGCAAGTTTTCAGCTTTAGGATTACCCTCCCTCCAAGTTAAGGTGGAGCCTGTCCATAGCGTACAGCCCCTTATCCTCCCAGGTTGCCTCCTCAGTCCCCACAAGGCCATACCTCCTTGCCTCACAACACCCTAGCCAATGATTTAGCTCCCTAATCTCTCTGCTTGTTCTCCCCACAAGCCCTTGGCACTGGCAGGATTTCTGAGAAGGAGATCAAGAAACCTATGAAAGGCATACCCTGGCCAACTCCTGAAAACTAGTCTGTATCTCTAAATCACTATTTCCATTCATGTCATTTGTACCCAAGTGTACTAGTATGTCTGTGGTACACCCACATTCCTTCACCTGTGAATACACCTCATTCTTGGCCTTGTGCACTCTCAGGCCTGGGTGGCATTTGTTTTTTATTGGACAGGTTTTACCATCCCCCTGTCCCTCCCGCTGGATACCTCTTATCATGGAGTCCCCCAACAGTAGCCCTCTAGCCTTGCCCTTGACTCCATGATCACCCTGCCAGTTCTTCATTCTCCCAGTCTCTCCCCCCAACTGGCTCCTCACACCTCCCACAATCTGGGTGCTGAAGGTAGACCCCTAACTATTTTCACTGGCACCACCCTCTGCTCCTCTCCTGGGCATCATCTCTCCCACCTGAGTATCTTTCTCTGTACTACTGTCCCCACCCTTTACTAAGCCATCCACCTTAACCATTTGCCTACTTTGTTTCCTGCTCCTATTGTCCCATTTATGGACTACCTCCCTACCTGCCATGCCCCGGTCCATATTCACAGCCTCCTCCTTGTTCAACTGACCTTCTCCTTGCCTCCACCTCCTGTCCCTCAGCCTTTCTGCCCCTACTGTTCCCCTTTTCCAGTCCCTGCCTCTTACCCCTCTTACATTCCTATCCATCCCTGCCCTGACTGCCCCCTCTCACACTTCCCTCCTCTACCACCAGCTGTAGAGGGTTAAAACAACAGTGAGCCTTAGACCAGTCCCCAGTGCCCCTCCACCAATCTTTTCTTTCAGACACCCCCAGATGCCTGCCTGCTGCTTTGAAATCATCACCATTTGGATCCCCTGAGGGTTCCCATGGGCCCCTGAGTACCCTCACTCCTCCCTAGTGGCAGCACCCCTTTACTCCTCCCCAATCTGGTAGGCCTCAGCACCTGATGTTGTCACACAGGTGACCCCTCACCCCTACTCCACCAATCTACCCCGTGCTCCCCTCCAAACCCCATCTGCCTCCTGATTTCCCCAACCTCCTCCATAAGCTGTGTCAGTTGGTAGCGCACTGATGTAGGGACTAGAAGGACTCCAGCATCAGGTTTTTGTTAGAGATGAACAAATGAAAGGAATGACAGACAGTGGCAAATCGTGTAATAAACAAGTTTATTACAAAACAAAGACTTACAACCTGCAATAAAACAAATACTGTGAGAAACAAGTTCCCCTATGTCTAGATGCAGCAATTCTCAGAAAACCTTTCTAGAATTTTTTTTATAGGGAGATAAGGAAAAGGTGTGATAGTTCTCATTGCTGAAGCAAGTGGTACCACTACATTGCTGGACAGGAAGTGCAGAGTCAGCAGAAAGGAAAGCATTATGTTATACAGAAAATGTAACATTAAATAGAACAAAGATGATACAGAAGTTCTCCAGTAGGTGCACGATCATTGTGGTGCAAAAGTGTTAGTAGAAATACATGTAAAAAGATATGGAGCCCAAAAGCACATATTCCTCATATAAACAAATGCATAACAGTAAAATATAAGCAAATGAATAGTACATATTACTGAAAACTAAGAAATAATGATGTGAATTGAATGTATATTGTATAGTGTATACACTTAGCAAGCATGATCCCTAGTACCCATGTTTGTACAGTAGATACCCATTACTACATGTTAGTGCAATACAGCAATATTACAGTAATGATAAAATATCTTTCATTGGTGTAAGCAGGAGGGTGCAAGAGGTGTGGGACCCAGGGACAACATTCCCCTCCTTGTTGCCTCAAAAGGGGCAACACAATCATAGGGAAGTGGTTGGAATCATTTACAAGCCTAAAGCATGAGCCTTGTAAAGGGATAAGTTAATCATAATATTGCATGATAGTATGCCACAGACAGTAAAGCATTAGTATTAATAATATACAATAAAAATAAAACAGGGTTTTATTTATTTATTGAATATAATTGGAATTACAATCCTCTGAGTCATAGACTCTTTTGCAAAGGCTCCACATCAGTTACAAAGGGTGGGGGTATACATTTACAGAAAAGAACATATACAAACAGTATTAGTGTAACAGTACAGGGTTATGCAGTCATAGTTTTATCTTATTTAAAAGGTGACAGTAGTTGGCGGCATACAAGATGCCCCTTATCAGAGAAGTGCAGGATACCATTTCATGGGATCTATAGAGACCCTGTGTCAGGTATTTGGTCAGGGGAGTGGGTGTGAAAGGACGTGCAGAGGGCTGTGTGTTATCCACAGTCACATATTGCCGAGTCAAAGAGTTGTGTTTTGAGACTTGTTTTAAATAGGGAGAGACTATGGGTCTGGGAGGTGGGGGTAGACTATTGAGCCAAAGTGGGGCATGGTAGCAGAAAGATATTTGCCCAAGGGATGTTCTACAGTGGGGGACAAGGAATGAAGTGTTGGCTGTGAGTCTTTTAGTACACCTCTAGGGGGCTGTGCTAATAATTGAGTGGAGGCTGATGGGGGCTAGCTGGAGATGTATCTTTTTTGCAAGGATGCAGGAGTTGTACTTTAGCCTTCCTTGGAAGTTTAGCCAACCAGCCAAAGTATAGAGCTCACAGGTGGCCACATTAACCTGTCACTGCCTGTGACTAGGCGTAGCTTTATCAAGGGCAGTGTTGATGCTACGTAGGGCGGTCAGTTCTGCAGAGCTATATATGACTATCTCATAGTCTACCAGAGAGAGGATGGAGGAGGAGACTGCAAGATGCATGGCCTGTGTAGGTAAACAGTGTTTAAGTCTGTAGAGGATACCCACTCTAGCATTGACAGCAGAGGAGAGAAGTTGTATATGACTACGGTAGGAGAAGGAGGTGTCTATTGTGATGCCAAGATATTTAAAACATGAAACCTGTTCTAGTGAGGAGCCATGTGAGTTTTTTATTAGTAGTGCCGAGTGACTGTGTGATGGATGATCACAGATTGAAACCTAAATGGAGACAAAATTTATGTAGTTTATAAAAAAACTGACATATAGGCAGGGTTTCTGTCAGAAATGGTCCTGTTCAGAAGTTGGCACAAGGGTGGTCACAGAAGGAGCACACATGGTGTGTCTGTAAAACATAGTGCAGAACTCAGGGATGTCAACACCACAATTGAGATATGTGAAAGATGTTAACATGTGAAACCACATAGAACACAATATGACATAACAATGTCCATTGATGAAGAAGAGTTCATGGAATCCACTTTGAGAGTGAATAAGGTAGATGCCACCTGGTGCTGAGGTGTAGCACACCCTTGGAGCTTGACTGAAAAATCTATCGATAATGTCTGTTGACAGATAGGTCCTTATAAAACATATATGACCAGTTTAGAAAGTTCATATGAATAACAGTCCATAAAATTCATCATTGGCAGAAAGGTGGTATCCCCACAAGGCACATGGAGCTAAGCAGATGGAAACTGAGCAATGAAACACCATCATAGTAAGAAAGCCAATGTTCATGTTGCTGGCTGCTGGATGGCTGGATTGGCAAAGGCCTTGGCAGGGGGTGCATCAGATTGTGCATTGAGTCCTTTAATGAAATATCCGCACACACTAGCATAGCATTTGTGTTGTGGTAGTTGATCACACCCTGGCACAAGGATTGACAGTTTATAAGTGACAGTCCATAAAAAAAACAATTAGTTTGTATCAGGTGCCAGCCAGGCTTGGAAAGAGCAGCAGGGGGGAAGGTGGATATCTTGCTTAAAGATCATTTCAAGAAGAATCTTCTTGATGAAGTCAGGGGATCACCCCTACTCCAGGCTTAGCTTAATAGTAAGCAGAAACAATAGGCTTGATTGTAGAGTTTGAATTGGTTGGACCTTGTTCAGTTTATTTGAAGATCTACAAATAGGTTACACTTGCAGAGGTAATAATAACTTGTTTCATGTAGTAGTCCTTATATGAAGCCATTGATGCACAAAGATGGTAATGGCATTGAAGCTGTGGAAGCAGTTTTCTTTTCAGGAAGAAGATGAATGTTTTTGCAGCTTAGATGAAAGTGTTACTGCTGTTGTATGTGGAGATGTTGTGTGCCACACTGTGGAAACCTGCAAACCTGTAAAGTGTGTAAGAACATGAGTTAAGAACACATAAATAACAATGTTTATACCAATGATCTTTTTTGTTTTGTAAAGAGTGATGTGACAGAGCCTAAATTTCTGACAATTGTGGAAAGAGAAAATTAAAAATGGGGCCTTGACCACACACTTGGGAGTGCAGGCCAAAGTCCAATAATACCATTTGATCATCTGTGAATCCAGGACAATGTCATGGTTACACCCTGCTTTCAGATCATAGAAGAGGCAATAGCAGCGATTAACATGAGTTGACTGTCTATGTGTTGGCAGCTCTGTTTTTGTTGTTAGCTTCTAAGGCTTTTCAGGGTATGCAATTCTTTAGAACTTTGAAATTATAGAAACTTGTTTGTGCTTATAGAAGGCAAATGATTGCATACAAAGCTGTAAGGCTATGGCACGTTGTTTTATATTTGTTTGACAGGATAAGAAAGCTGAAAAGAAAATCAATTCATGAATCTGTGGAAATACATACATAATCCCCCCCCAGCTCTTCTGATTACTTGTTGAGGGCAGAAGCCTTGTACAATGACAGGTTTTGTGCAGTTTAGTTGTTTGCACTAGAAAAGCAGAGGACTGAGCTGGGTTATATTGTTAGAATACATTGTGACTTTTCAAAACCTGTAAATAACAAATTGTTATTAGCAATACACATTATCTTTTATTTACCCCATGGGAGAAAGCGATGTATCTTGCAATCTCTGTGGGCATTGCACTGGAAGGAAGAGTTTCCCTCCTCGAGCTCCTACTGTGGTAAAAGAGGCAGCTCGAGCACTGTAGCAATAAAAGAGTAGAGCTGTTGGTGGTGACATGGATGTTGAAACAAAAATGGTCTGGCAATTGTAGTAGCCAGTCATGCAACACCTTAAAAAGGTGTACACTGGATAGATGATAATGGGGTGGCCCCATTGCTTTTTCCAATACATATACTTTTCAAATTATAAAAAAATTACATTGCAATTATTTTAGGAAATGTAGCTTTGTATGTTACCAAAAGAAGGGAACTTTCTTTTTCCTAGGAGAAAGAAAGGAAAAAAAACAATGCAAACTACACAACCTGAAAATAAAACAAGATTATTTTGATAAGACAAGAGAAGCCAAACATCCCTGGGTTTCCTTATCTTAAGCAGTACAAAATGTCATCTGAGTTCATAAAAGATCTGGATTGATGGTAATACCATACATACGAATATCTTAGAATGCATTCCCAAATAAAAAAAATGATCACACAATGGTCCCCAAAAAGTAATTGTTTTAAACTATAGATGATAAACTCTCTTAAAAACAGCTGTAATATTTTTTAACAGTATACTGTATATAAAAACACTGGGAGTGGTGAGTAACCCCCTAGAGCACCTTACATAGTATAGGAATCACGTGATATTGTTCAGGAACAAAGGAGCTGTGCTACAACCAAACCTTTGTGAAGGAAGGCCTTGGGCACCTGCTGTGTTGGCTGCAAACCCAGAAGAAAATATCTGTTCTTTTTGTTTGGAGAGAGTGCAAGTACTGTAAACAAAAGTAAAATTGTAGGGTTCACCCTTGGTGTGTTTTCATGAAAACCTATATTTTGAATGGAAATGGGTGCTTTAGGCGGGGACACACATCAAGTTTGAACTGGTAGTGACATAGAATTTTGAAATACAAGAAGCTCAAGTTACATGCTAAAGATCACATAGTATGAAAATGATGGTTGTTGGGAATCAAATACAGCCAGCTAGGTTTGAAACAGTAGTGCAGTCAAGCACTGAGCTGTACTAAGGTGTATACCTTTTGTGAGAGAAAAAAAATCATACATAGGATGTGAATTAACACAGTTATCGTACTGTATCATGGAATCAGTGGCCATTAAAATGCAGTGCATTATAAATGGCTCAGTATTGAAATGGGTGATAGAAATTACCTGTTCCATGAATACAGTGTGATGATGACATTGCAATGACCCCAGGAGCAAAGAAAAATGGATATACATGTGTTTATGGCTCACAAATTGTGACTGCAGAACTCTGAATCCAGTCATGAATAGAGTTAAGTAATTTGGCTGTCAGCCCAAAGGAGCTGGCATGAGTAGCTAGACACTTTTGGGTGTATATGCAGCATGGTTCTTCTCAAGGAAAACTTAAATGAGACACATTTGTTGAAATGAAATGTTAAATTAACCGTTGTCAGCTGATTCCAAACTAACATTGACCAGTTATAATAAACACACTTTCAAGACACAGTACAGTACACTTTCTAGTAAATGCTTATTGAACTTCAGTAATCATTGCAAACAAAGAATTCTCTGTCATGTCTTTCTCAAACACCATCCATCTTGACCTACATGAATCAACACATATGATACCAAACTTAAAACCACTAGCTGAAACAACAGGATTTTAACCATAAGGAAAATATTGTATAAGAAACCTCTATATCACAGATAGTGAAAACTACTGGCTAGCAATGACCCTGAAACATGGATAACCACACCAACAATTAGGCAGAGAGCACAAAACAACCATAGTATATACGATTGAGTCTGAATGTATCCTAAAGTGAATAGTAATAACAATTGAGTAAACACATATATATATATAACTCCCAAACTGTTGCAGATGGCATTTTAATAGCTTTAAACATTTATCCAAGGTAAGCAGCGGTTCTTAAACTTTAAAAAAAAGTCAGAGACAAAAATAGGGAGTGAACTGTAAGAACACTTATCAGATATCAATTTGAGAAGAAATGGCTGCTTGCCCTCCAGGATCAAATGGGACAGTTTTCCTTTCCAAATTCTCTGATTGTTTGGCCACAAATTGAACAACAGGGAAAACATCTGATATCTTGGGTGTCTGGATAGCTAACATAACAAAGATGCTGCTTTTGCTGCATGAGTGGAGGTCTGTCAGTGTTTCACATTTAACTGAGAGGCATCCCCAATGTCTGTAAATCCAATCTTTTTGTTAGAAAGGAATCTGTGTAGGGCAAGCAAATGCTGACTTACCTGTAATGATGGTAGAGCAGCATATGTACAGCACTGGTCAGAAATGCTGAGTACAGAATTTCCTATTGACCTTGTGTGCAGCACAAGTCTGATTAGACCTCTGTAGGGAGTAGACATACTGACAAACAATATAAAAGCAAGCACATGTAGGAAACTTGAAAGTTAGCCCAGAGCTGTCACCTACCACTTTCTGGTCACCTGGTAGGCAATCAGTCATCACAGAAGGTTAGCTGTGACTCAGTGTGGGTCTGCCACAGCTGAAAACAAAGGCGGTGTGGGTGTGCCATGCCTGCTCAACTGTAAGTATGAGCAGGTCCAATTAGGCAAAATGAAAATTACACTACACTGCTCGACATTCAAAATTAATTGAATGCAAAGCTTCCCTTGTTTATTCTCTTCCTTTTCCTGGTTGCCAATATGTAGGGAGTAGAAGGACTCCAGCATCAGGTTCTTGTTAGAGATAAACAAGGGAAAGAATGGCAGACAGTGAAAATTGTAATAAACATTATTTCAAAAACACAGACTTACAACTTGCAGTAAAACAAATACTGTGAGAAACAAGTCTCTATGTCTAGATGCAGCAATTCTCAGCAAGCCTTTCTGGAACAGTACTTTTTATAGGGAGATAAGGAAAAGGTGTGACAGTTCTCATTGGCTGAAGCAAGTGGTACTACTACATTGCTGGACAGGAAGTACAGAGTCAACAGAAAGGAAAGCATTATGTTATACAGAAGGCATAACATTATTTAGAACAAAGATGATACAGATGTTCTCCAGTAGGTGCAAGGTCATAATGGTGCAAAAGCAGTGTCATAGAAATATGTGAAAAGATATGGTTAGCCCAAAACACATATACCTCTATATAAGCAAATGCATAACAGTAAAATATAAGCAAATGAACATTGCAAATAACATAAAACTAAGAAATAATGCTGTAAAATGAATGTATACTGTATAGTGTATACACTTAGCAAGTGTGATCCTAGTACCCACATTTGTACAGTGGATACCCATTACTACATGTTAGTGCAATACAGCAATATTACAGTAATGATAGAACATCTGTCATTGGTGTGTGCGCACGATGCAAGGGGTGTGGGACCCAGGGACAACAATGGGTAACCCTCAAACTCCAAGCCCAGTCCAGTATCATGGCGCACCACACTTGTGCACCCAATCACCCTCCCAAAGATGCCCACTCCAGCAACGTGTGGTCCCAGCATCCTAGCAATCCTTTTAGTCAAAACAACCCCACCAGATTACCTAGTGTTTAGAGCTACAAGTTGTTCTGCAGTACTACCAGTGCCTACACCTAGACAAACCCCACACAGCATGCAATTAAGGTGTAAAAACAGTCCCACTCAGCTTACAAGGTGGTAGTAGAACGTCCACTGAAATATGTCCCAGGCCACAGTCCCCTTACTAGGCAGGCCTCCCGCATCACCCGACTCCCCCACTGGCTATTTAATAGAGGTTGGGGCCAGGGTGGTGTGGGTCCATTAGCTCCCCTAATGTGATGTGGGCAGGACACTTTTTAAATCCAGCACCCGCTTCTCTGATTGGCCCACTCTTTATGTAGCCTGTTTCATCCCAGCAGTCCTGTTCCAGCCCTGGTCCGCTGCTGATTGCAGCTGCTGGGAAGCCCAACACCCTGGTACAAAGTGTTTACTAATAATATCAACCCTTTTACCTCTCCTAAGGGAAAGGGGACAGAGGAATATTACTGCTTATTTTAATCACTGCTGACAGCAGGGTGCCCAGTCCCCTTAATGGCAGTAGCTCCCTCACCCTGACAGTGTGGGATACTGGGTAGCCCACTACCAGTGTCCCAATGCCAGTGGTACCCCACTTAGCCTTTAAAAAAAGAATACACTCCTCTGACATGGCACAGGTGCAATGCACTATCCTGCATCCAACTGCCATTCTTTACCAAACAGCATGGCAGTTCGAGGCAGGATTCTGCATCAATGTATTTTCCGACATAGGGGTGCCCATTCCCCATGTAGGCAGTAGCTCCTCCCCATCCCCCTCAATGTGGGACACTAGGTAGGCCACTCATATTGTCCCCAGTATGTTACCCCTCAGCAGTGTTCATCTCCTTTGTAAGTTTGCCGACAACAGGGTGCCCAATCCCCATGTCAGCAGTAGCTCTCTTCTCCCCAACAGTGTGGCACACTGGGTAGCCCACTCTCAATGCCCCCAGTTGTCCTTCATCCCTGTATGTTTCCTCCCTCCCCATCCAGCAGTGTGCCCCCTTGTTTTAACCTTTGTCAGCAGCTGGGTGCCCAGTCCCCATGCCAGCAATAGCCCACCCTACCCCTTACAGTGTGGAACACTGGGTAGCCCACTCCCAGTGTCCCCAGTTGTCCTTCAGCCCACCAGTAATTTTGGACACTGGGGAGCCCACTTCCAGATTCCACAAATAATTAAGAGTACCTGAAAAAAGAAAACTGTCCCCAAATGTCATTTTTTTATCCTGAAACAATGAAAACAGTTCCTAATCATCACACCCTGTCCCCTCCCGCCTCCCCACCATTCCTCTGTGCACCACCTCTCTGCACCCCCTCTTAGCCCAACATTACCTCCAGAGGTCAGTGGCTGCGATCTTTCTGAACCAGGATGTGTCTGCACCTTCAAAGCCAAATCACGAACTGAAGAATCAAGGGTAAGTGCTGTATAATGACTGTCAATGGGTTTTCAACTTATGTTGATATCTCAGCCAGTTTTTGAGATTTTTGCACCACATTTTCAAATTAGGGTTCTTGGGACTGCACTTCATGAAATTGTAACTGTCATTTTGTTAATCAGACCCTTAAGGTGATTTCACAGTCACTGTGCAGAATCACCTTTGGGATTGATTAATCTAATGACAGTGCAAGTGTTCATCAGTGGGTCCAAAAGCACAAGTTGAAAATCTGGGAAAAAAATTCAAGAAATGACCTAGTTATGAGTGTGTGTTGTGCTTTTTCTATGCAGGCTCGTAACTTCACTAGTTTTTATATTTTTACCCAGATTTTCAACATTGAGATTTCATATCCTGCCCAAATGTGTTTTTGCACTTGTGGTGAGAATAGCATGGTTGCTGTGTGAAATCAACTTTCAGGATGGATTAACAAAATCACAGTGCCAGTGTTAATGAGTGGAGGTCCCAAAAGCTCAAGTTGAAAATTTGGTGAAACAATCTCAAAATATGACTGCATTACAAGCGTGTGTTGCACAGGTTATACATACTCTCATAGCTTTGAAAAATACTTTATATTTTCTCTCTGGATCTCCAACATTGCAATTTTTCACACCTCCTCAGGAAAAGTATAAAGCTATAATTTCTCACATCCTGCCTGAAATATATTTTGCACCTATGTTGCAGAATGGCATGGTCACTTTGCAAAATCAACTTTGGGACAGATTAAGGGAAATGACAGTGCAACTGTTCATGATGTGGGGTCCCCAAAAAGGCTGAGTTGAAAATGTAGTGGAAATAATCCTGAAAATGCCCAAATTTCATACGTCCATTGAATTTTTTTCTACGCACGCATAACTTAGTGGAATTCAGACTCTGTGCTCCAACAGTAAAATAAGGATAGTATTATACTGTCTCAAAAAGAAGGGAAATTCATTGCAAAATGTGTTAATACATCAGTTAGGGTTTTATTAAAACATCAAAAGCTGGGAAATTTGATGTTAAGGCCACCAACTCTACCACCCCACACTTCCACTTTTCAGCAGGTGTAGGGGTGTGCCTTAAGTCATAGGGCCTAACTCTCACACCATTCTTCTTATACTGTACCATCTCATCTTTGTTTACCCTTGAATGGGGTGAGAGGGCTGATATCCCCAAGGCATGATAGATAGATAGATAGATAGATAGATAGATAGATAGATAGATAGATAGATAGATAGATATGCAGTGAATTTAAAATCCACTGGCGAAGTGAATGCGAAATGGCCACTTCGTGTTGGCACTTTGCTACGCAGAGTGCCCCATAGGAAATGATCACTTTGCCTTGTTATTATTACTTTGCATTGTCATTCCACCTTAAATACAAAGTAAAGCAGAGGACAAAATATTGACAGCATCCCACCCACACAGTCACCAGAATGAATGTGCATCTCAAAGTGTTACTTTGTGTCCAGAAAACTCCCTAATGCTAATGAAGTGAAATGAGAGGTAACAAGAAATGCAAAGTCTCCCAGAATTAATGGCACACTCAGTCATGTGCGCACTGGTCAAGTCGCACACAAAGTCACTAAATTAATGTGCATCCCCAAAATGCTACTGTCTTGTGTCCAGAAAATTCTCTAGTGCTGACAAAGTGAAATGAGAGCTGTAACAAGTAATGCAGTCTTCCAGAATTAATGGTGCCATGCAAACACACAGACAGCTTAAGATTGCACTGCACACTCAAGGGATGCATATGGAAAGGCACAACAACACCTAACCAGTGCTCACAAGCCACAAATCCAAATCTGGAAAGGAATACATTTTGACAGTTGGGGATTGGTGCACGGCAGTAATAATCCACTACCAGTAAAGCTATCACAAAGCAGTATAAAAAATCCATGCAGGTGTGGTGGATAGCAGGTTCACACTCTTGCAATTACTCTGAAACACAATAAAAGGTGTCTGATTTAATGACATGCATCACATACACACTCACATGCATACTCAGCTAATGTATAGCAAATTGAAAACCTTTAGTAATATAACCAAATGTTTTAAACAGACAAATTGTACACTGCTGCACCACAACATTCAGCAAAAAGTCAAGAATTACTGAAAATATTACTGTGTGTACATTAACACAGTTATACAAGAAAAAATATAACCAAAACAGAAAGACTGCCCTTTTCTCCCAGTTAATCTACCTACACCACAAATACGCCCCTCCCCAAGCACACTTCACAGTACACAGACTGACTGTTCTAAATTAACATTCAAAATCCACACATATAGGATAGTGCATGGGAACAGTTGACAACAGGGTTATTCTTTCACGAGTTGGCACTATGACGGGATTACCTCGAGCACAGCTTGAGAGGTAATCCACATCATAGTGCCAATGAGGTGAAAGATTAGCCCTGTTGTCAACTGTTCCCCATGCGCTTTTCTTTATAGTGTATGGTGGAATATCGTTTGTTTGGGGAAAAAAAATCACTACAGCATGTTTCTGCTTCAAAACATTTTTACTGGATTACTAGAAGGAAAAAAGAACTTTACATTTTGAACGTTTTCACACTTGACATTTTAACTGTTTAAGAACTTTACATTTTGAACGTTTCAATGCTAAACATTAGTACTGCCGCTGACATTGCTGCTTTCGCTATGTGTCCTGTCTACGGAATGAGCTCTAACTGTCAAATGCTGCTCGAGGACAGAGTGTATGACGTGCGCAGTGCAGTAGAACAAAAAATCGTTCTGCTGCACTGCGAACGTCACTAGTGTAGGAGAACAACATTTCGACAGCGATGGATTTCAGTGGAGAATGACGTTCCACCATACACTATACAACAATAAACACTTGATGATATGAGCACAGAAGGGTTTTCTACAATTGATGTACTACATTTTGAGCAAAAAATATTACTCAAAAAGGCATTTTAGACAGCTTTTAGAGGTTTTGAATTGCAGAGCTCTGAGCAAACTGTCTCCAGCTACCACTGCACACACACTACCCAGGCCAGAACTGAGGCTGTGCCGAGCAAACTAGAGCCCATGTGACCTGCAATCCCATGAATAACTGTAGAATTTCATTTGGATATCAATTACAGGGTGAAGTGAGGTGAATTACATTGATTTCAAGGTACTTTACTTAAAATTGGTGGAGAAGTGGTTTGGGGAAGGTGAAATAACGCAACATCATTGGTTTCAATGGACTTCACGTTCCTCATTATGAAGTGAAGTACTCCTCTTCACATTATGGAGTTCTCCACAGATTCCATGTTACTCAGTGAATCACTTCACAGAGCAAATTGGGGTCACTTCACCCACCACTACTTTCAGTACTGTTACTCAATTGCTGTATGGGAAGGAACTTGAATGCCTATGGCTGTACTTCCACGATGGGCTATAGCACAAAACTCCCAGACTTAAAAATGCTTATTAATGAGTACAATGGTGGAGTGCTGAAGCCTGGAGAGATATTACAAAACATGCTTACAATACATCCAAGTAACTAGTAAAAAAATGAATGTTGTGATTCATCACTTGATCGTAAATCATGATTTGTGACTGCATTTGTGACCGTGATGATGAAGAACGTGATTCGTGTGTAGACGGTGTGAGATAACTAATATGAAAACTGAATTGGGAACACAAATATCTATGGCTGTACTCTCCTGATGAGCTATAGCACAAACTCTCTGACTTAAAAACCATCATTAATGAGTACAATGGTGGGGTGGTGAAGCCTGGAGAGATACTACAAAACATGCTTACAATACATCCAAATAACTAGTCAAAAAATTGGTGTTGTGATTTGTGATGTGATCGTGAATAGTGATTTGTGACTGCATTTGTGACCGTGATGATGAAGAAGGTGATTCGGTGTCGACAATGAGAGATAAACTATATGGAACTGTATTGGGAGGGGAACACAAATGCCTACGGCGCTACTTCCCCGATGAACTGTAGCACAAACTCCCTGACTTAAAAATGCTCATTAATGAGTACAATGATGGGGTGGTGAAGCCTGGAGACACACTACAAAACAGGTTTACAATACATCCAAGTAACTTGAAAAAAAATGTATGTTGTGATCCTTGACGTGATCATGAATAGTGATTTGTAACTGCATTTGTGACCATGATGATGAACAATGTGATTTGTATCACAAGTGACTCTTGATGATGGTCCTGACTTAAAAAGGCATATTAATGAGTACAATGTTCATGTTGAATTTTGCACCACACCTGTCCAGTGCTCTGAAGGGAAGCCAAAGAAACAACTGTGACTTAATTTACAGATGAAGATTGGGCCCTAAAGAGATGCAAATGCACAGACAGATTAAGACTGCACTGCACACTGAAGAGATGCAGATGCAAAGGCACAACACCTAACCAGTGCTCACCATCAGAAATTCAAATCTGAAAAAGAATACCTTTGCAGGTTGGGGTGGGCTGCGGGCAGGGGCAGTGTACTGCACTGTTGCAGTAACAGTCACTAGTACTAGTACCAGTAAAAATACCATAAAGAAGTATAAAAATCACACAGCTACAGTGGATAGCAGGTTCACATTGATGAAATTATTATGTGGCACAATAAAAGGTGTCTGATTTGATGGCACACATCACACACATAGTCACACACACACACTAAGTAATGCGTAGCAAATTGAAAACTTCAGTAATATAACCACATATTTTAAACCAACTAAAATTATGCACTGCTGCACCACAACAATCAGCAAAAAAATGGCAAGCATTATCGAAAATATTGCTGGGTGTACATTAACACAGTTATAGAATAAAAATATCACCAAAACAGAAAGCGCTGTCCTTTTCTCTAAGTTAATCTAACTACATCACAGATAAGCCCCTCCCCAAAGCACACTTCCACTGTCTCTTAGTACACAGACTGACTGTTGTACATTACCATTCAAAATCCATATACAAACAATAAACTCTCAATGGTATGAGCACAGGAGGGTTTCCTATAATCAATGAACTAAAGTTTCAGCAAAACAAAATGACTCAAAAAGGCTTTTTAACAGCTTTTATAAGGTTTGAATTGCAGAGAGCTCTCAGAGCAGATTGTCTCTAACAGCTTCCTACACACTGCCCCAAACTGAGGCTGTGCAGAACAATCTACAGCCCATGTGACCTGAAATCCCATGAATCACTGCAAAATTCACCTTTGGAGTTTAAAACAAGGTGAAGTGAGGTGGAGTACATCATTTTCAATGTACTTCATTTTAAGAATGTGGAGTAGTGGTTTGGGAAAGAGAGTAATGCAAAGTCATTGTTCTCAATGGACTTTGAGTTACCCATTATAACATGAAGTACTCCACTTTGCATTGAGGAGCACTCCACAAATTCATCTTCACCCGTGAATCACTTCTCAGAGTGGATTGAGCAACTTGCCCATCTTTATACATATATAGATATATATATATATATATATATATATATTATATTATATATATATATATATAAATATATATATATATATATATATATATATATATATATATATATATATATATATATATATGAGATACATGATGGGCAGGAGTGGGATGTGAAAATATTCCCACTGCTGCAGAGCAAGCTCTGTATTCTCATTAGTGCAGGTACAGTGAGAATGCACTACTCACTCTGCAGGACTGAGAATATTTTCCATATCATGTAATCTGCCCAACATGTGTGTGATTTATACCACAGGGGTGAAAGCTTTAGGAACATTTTTTCTGATTCTGTATGTTTCCTGCTCATTCTGTGTGTGCTGTCATGTGTGTTCTGAACTGACTGGAAGTCAGAAACACAGGTGAGTGTGTTTTGCAAAGCTAATTGGGTGAGTCAGGGCTCAGTGAGAAAGACAAACTGCTGCAGGTAGCACTGGAGAAATAGAAACTACTTTGTAAAATAGTTTCATTTAGAATTAAGGTTGTTTTGAAACTGAGATCAGCACAGTAATGGGCTAGGAATGTTAGAAACATAATGGGACACAGGTGAGAGTCTTTGCAATGCTAATTGAGTGAGTTGCAGCTTCAGTGAGAAAGAGAAACTATTTTCTGAAGCAGTTTCCTTTAGAATGCAAGCTGTAATGCAAATATTCTCAATGGTGACATCAGCAGAGTGTGGATAAATGTCTTCAGGGTTTATTCTCACTGCAGTGAAAATAACACAGGATATCCTATTGAGACAGCTCTCACCCCCATGGTATAAATATATACATGTATATACACACACACATATATATATATATATATATATATATATTTTTATAGTGCCACGGAAGAGGCACTATAGTTAGGATTGAGTAAGCATTTAATGTTAAACCTCAAATTTTGCATCTTAATAACTTTGCCACCATATGACAGATTTGCCTGACATTTTACATGCACAGTCTGGTACCATAGAGGTCTGGTTATGGCAATTTGCATTATGGTCAGGTGTATGGTTGTGGAGCTGCAGAACGTAAATTAACTGAATTTTTGCATGTTTCTTTGCTTGTGCCCACAGCCCACATGATTTGTCCATTTGGTTTGACATCTTCAGGGAATATGCAGCCTGGATCACTGATGTGCCTTTTGAAGATTTGGTGTAAACATTTTAAACCATTCAAAAGTTATTCAAAAAACAAATTTCCCATTATAGTCAATGGGGGAAAAATATATGTGTCTCATGAAAGTGTTGCAAGTACAATTTTCTTTTTGCAAATGGCCATTTTACTTTTGTGCTGCCACCATCTTGTTTTCAGTTAGTGAGAGAGAGAGAAGAATGCCTGGCATTTAAATTTGGGACCCCCAGGTAAACACTGAACATTAGGTTTACCTAATCAGGTCCTGAGGATGCCAGCCCTAACTTTTTTGGGAGGTAAAACCCCACAGAAATTCCATTTTAGAAATCAGCACCACAGTACTTTCACAAATTGAAAAAGAAAGGACTGTGACACTTTCCAATATGCAAGTTTCATTTTTAAACTTAGCAATTTGCAAAGTATTTTGTTCAAAAACTGCAACTCTTTGCCATCACCCTGCAAACAAAACAGTTAAGAGCCTTTGGGCTGACATTTACAGGGTGGAAAGCCCTTGTCCCAGAGATGTGCTTTTTGGTGCTTTGGTGCCAAAACATTCAAGGGGCCCAAAGTTATAGCATTACAAAGTTGAGACATTTGATAGGATAACATTGTGGTGCACGTGACGTGTTTCACTGCCCGTATGTCAAAAACAAAGCAAGATATGGATTTTTCACTACCTGCAGCTTCCTGCAGAAACAAGTTTGGGAATCATAGATTGCACCAGCAGTGGAATCTTTTCCCTACTTTCTACGGTTAGAAAGATATTGGCACATTAGTGTCACAAGGATTCCAAGGTGCCTTTTCAGCATATTTTGGTGCCCCTAGCTTGTAAACAACATGAGATATAGATTTGGTTGTATTTCAAATTGAGTGCTCACAGTCATGATTACAACAGCACTCCATTTTTTCCTAGCTGCTACTGTTGCTGAGATATTAGCAAATTAATGTTACAAGGGTTCCTTGCCCTGTAGGGCTACTGTATGGCTCCGTAGTTATGTGTATGTGGGAGCGCAGGGGCCCGGAGGAGCCATACTCCAACATACACATACCATTATGCAAAAATGGGCAATATTAATGAAGTGCATAGCCCAGAGGGTCACACTCCCCACTAACAGATACCTCTACCAGTTACAGTACCCTTTCTCATAAAGAAGGGAAGTTCATGGCAAAAACTCTGTTAATGCATCAGTTAGGTTCATAGCACAGTGACCAAAACATGAAAATGTGGTGTTAGGTTTACCACCCTACCACACCCTCATCCCCCCCCCTCCACACACCAACAGGCATGGAGTGTGCGCTTGGGTCATCATGCCTAACTCTCATCCCATTCTCCTATACTACATCACCTCAGCTTGTTTACATGGAATGTGGTGAGAGTTTGGCCGATGATTCCAATGCACACCCCAATGCCTGTTCGGTGTGGAGGGTGGAAGGTGGTGGTAACCTTTACAGCACATTTCTTGCTTTTGTCACTGTGCTATGAACCCTAACTGATGCATATATATATATATATATATATATATATATATATATATATATATATATATATGGTAGACACCAGGAAACTCATTAAAAGTATCAGCAAGACATGGAAGGTTTGTCATTTGAAGAAATCCTTTTCCATTTTAAACAAAAAAATTGAATGAAAAAGGATTCCTTCAAATGAAAAAATAATCGGCCAGAAACTAATACCAAATCCTTTTCCAAGTCTGGCAAATGGTAATACTAGAAAAGGGGTTTAAACTTTGTGCATAACTTGGCAAAATGTTTTTATATTTTAACACCAAATTTTCAAATGTTTGAGGCTCCACCTCATGAACAATGTCAGAAGAATTTGCCAATCTGGTCTGAAAGGCAAATTCATGCTTGGTTGCCAAAATCACCTATTCAACAGGATTTGAAAATGTTCACCAGTCTTATTCATGAGGTAGGTCATTAGAAGGGTACCCTCAAAATTTGGGGTCAAAATATGTTAACATGTCAAAGTTATGCACATCCATTGAAATTAAGCTACTGTATGCTCGATCATAACTTTCATAATTTTCAAAATTTCCACCCCAAATTGTCAACATAGTCATTTTTTTTCACCAACTCATGAACATGATGGCTGTCATTTCTAAATCTTTGCCAAAATGTGTTTTGTGCCTCTGGTGCAGAATCATGTTGCAGTAGTAGAATGACATTTCAGTGTAGATTTGAAAGTTTTAGTCTCAGGTTCATGAGATGGGGTAATATGAAGGGTATGCTGATAATTCCTCACTATTGTGCTACACATGGAAGCACAGGGCCTGTAGGCCTTATGCTTCCACAGCAAATGCGCATACACAACTATGGAGGAATGGGATTGCAGAGCCCTTAAGGCCCTGCACTCCCGGCAAATAAGGATATGATTATGCTTTCTGAAGATTTATATGGATGGGTGTGCAGGGCCCAGAGTGCCCGTGCACCCACATGGAAATAAGGATATGATTATACTATCTCAAAAGGTAAGGAAATTCTCTTTAAAAACTGCATTAATGCACCATTTAGAGTTCTGGCTAAAGCAACAAAAGTAAGGAAATGTGGCTTTGGGGTTTCCAACCCTAAAACCACACCACCACCTCTAAAATAAATCAGGGACAGAGTTTTCCTTGGCATTGTCATCCCTATAGTTCACCCCTTTCTATACACTCTGCAAATGTAAACACCTAATGGGGTGAATGTTATGGTTCTTGCACTTGCAGTTGAGGTGGAGTCATAGAAAGGGTATGTTGCAAATCTGGGGTCAAAAATATGTAACAATGGCAAAGTTATGTGCATTCATTGACATTTTCCTATGCTTTCTCGTAACTTTGGCAACTGAAAATATTTTGAGCCAAAATTTTCAACATAGCATTTTTTTCACACCACCACATGAGAGTGACAACTGTCATTTTTCAAATCCTGCCTAAAGTGTCTTTTTACACATGTGGTGCTGAATGATGTTCAGGTGGTACAGAATAGAATTTTGGCAGGGATTTGAACATTTACAGTACCCGGTTCATGAGATGAGGTAAAAAGAAGCCTGTGTTGACAGTCTGGTTGCTATTTTGGCTGAACTGCAAATGCCGGGCACCAAGAACCCTGCACTTCCATGGCAACATACATGTATGCATCTACAGAAGGATGGGAGCACAGGGCCTGAAGGGCTCTGAGTTCCCAAAGGCAAATGAGGATTCAATTATACTACAGCATCTAAAAAAGTAAGGAAATTCTTTGCAAAAAAAAAAAAAGCCCTGTATTAATGCACCAGTTAGTGTACTGTAACTTAATATCACAAAAGTAGGGACATTTTGCATTTGAGGTTTCAACCATAATGCCCCCCCCCAGCAGCAAAGAGAAAAAATATTAGGGTTTTGGGTCTCTGGAGTCTTGCCAAATCAGTGGTGGAAATGTCCTTGGGGGTTGTCAACCCTAATGCTCCCCCTCTCTCCTGTGGCCCCTGTGAGAAGAAAGAAGTTCATGTGTGACATTGTTTGCTCATGGAATGGGGTGGGCATTAGAGTTGGCAACCCAAAGGAAGATCCCACAACTGATTTGTCAAGACTCTGAGACCCAAAACCCTAATGCTTTTTTCTTTTGCTGTTTGGGTGCGGTGACGGTGCATTAGTGTTAAAAACCTTAACACCACATTTCCCTATTTTTGTGATATTAAGTTACCCTAACTGGTATATTAACACAGTTTTTGCAGAGATATAGATATGGACAGATAGACAGACAGACAGACACACACACACACACACACACACACACACACAGAGGCATATCCACAATCTCTGTCAGCACAACAAGCCATAAAACTGATGCAATTCTATCTTTGATAGGGGAATGGTAAGGCACACTTGCAGTATTGTCTACAGTTCTGGTCATCACAGTATAAAATAAATACTGCTGCTATTGCAGTTGAGAGGTTGCAGCAGAGAACAAGTAAAATGATTAAGAGACTGGAATGATTAGGCTACTGGGAACATTTTTGCAGGCTAGATATGTTTTTCCTCAAAAAAAGGAACATGATTTCCATTTTTAAAATGTTAAAAGGACTGGATAGTGGGTCCATTTTCAGTTTGTTTAGGTAACTAGATGGCCTACCCTACACGTAAGGGGGGATAGAGTTAGGGTAATGTGAGGAAGCATTTTTTTTAAACCCAGAGAGTGGCAAAAATATGGAACAAGTTCCCAAAGGAAGCAGCGTAATTGGGGAGTGCAGAATCTTTTAAACTCAGGTTAGATCAGTGCTTCATTGAGAACTGCATTATCAGGTACATCATTTCATTCACTGAGGAGGGGAGGAGTCATTGAGGTTTCCAATTTTTTTACCCAATATTGGGTGCCACAGAAAGATGTATAAAGTATGGAGCCACTACCACTTTCCATACCTCTGTATACTGTATGGTACAGTATATCAGGAGAGGTGGCAGTGCCATGGTCTATGCATATGCATCAGGTCATTCACATTCCCTGGGTACCCTGGGAGGACATTAGTGGGACCTGTACCAAACCTGGTAGAATAATATTGCAATTTCTATGGAGGCCACAGAGAAGTGTGGAATGGACAGATTAGGGGAATGCAAGAAAATGTCAGTCAGATGCTTCAACTCCCAATGCTTTTCTCTATCCTTGTTGAGTCCACTATAACTGCTACCCACAGAGGGATACAGAGTCTCTCCTGGGGTCATAAATTGTACAAAACATGATGACCAGTCACTACTGCAATAAAATGTGGCAGTAATAGTTAGCCCTGGCCACTTTATGATATCCATTCCTGGATACTAAATTGAGCTGGAAGAGGGTGGCCAACAATGAATCACAGGATCTTACTCACAAGTGGGACACTGTCTGCCATTGTGGTATATTCACTTAGCGGGTTAACATTGACAACCAGGCAATACCCTGCATTGGATGCTAGAGACCATAACCAGTATCAATGCCTATCGCCAAATAAATTTGTGAGGTAGACTTGATGCATAGATGCCATTGCTCAAAAATCAGGCAGACAGTAAACAAAACAATAAATCAGAGGCCCAGATAGTTTTAGAAATCAGTAGAACTGAATGAAAAGTAGGTTTAATAAGATATTGAACTAGAACCATAAGTAATTGATTGTTTTTTTTTATAAGTGAGTACAAGAGAGGCTGCAGTGCATGAAGACCTCATATAAAGTTGTAAGTGCTTTGCTGCAGCTAGTAAAAATAACAGCTGCCATTGCTCAACCCAGTTCTAGAAAAGACTTTCTAAGCATTAAGATCAAACCTTAGGTAGGGTTACCATCATTTAATCTAATCCTAAAGTGATCATAGCATACCAGACTAAGGCAATCCAACATACTGGAATACCTTAAAGGGGGAACAGTCAGCACCAAGGACCCCACACTGAAAAGTGGGGCTGGTCCCAGTGTGCACTATGTATTCAAAACATTTTGGTTTAGTTAGTTATTTCAAAAGCTTCACCAGGAAAGAGACACTGAGTGGATAACAGCTTGTTTCCAGATGCATCCTGGGGAAATGGAATGTAGAAATCATATACAATACAATAAAACAGAAGCAAAATCAATAGTAACAAGCATTTGTCAATGACGAACGCTCGTTTCCAGGTATTTGCAGTGGTGTTTGGCACGTATGGTGCTTTTACCCTAATGCCCTGTGCGATTGTGGTATTTGCACAATAAATTTTCAGCATGATCTTTTGTTACCCCCACCTCATAAAAGTATTTGAGACCTCTGCTGATGAACAGTCCCACTGTTATTTTGTTAATCTGTCCTGAGCGTTGATTTCCACAGCTAATACCGTTGTGCTCCACTTGTGCAAAACACAGTTTGGGCAGGATGTGAAAATGACAGCTGTAGCATCTCATAGGGAGGTGTGAAGGGATGGAATGTTGAACATCTGGAGTGAAAATACACAATTTCTCAAACTTACTAGTGTACATGGAAATGCGCGAATGAACGCTCATGACACAGTCATTTTGTGGACTTTTGTCACCAGATTTGCAACACAGGCATTGTGGGACCTCTGCTCATGAACAGTGTCACTGTGATTTTCATAATCTGTCCTGAGCATTGATTTCTCACTGTGACCACACCATTGTGCGCTGGATGTGCAAAAACACATTTCAGCCAGGATGTGAAAAATGTCAGCTGTACTGTTCATAAGGAGGTGTGAAAAAATGCCAGTGTTGAAAATCTGGAGTGAAAATATTTCAAATTCTGGAAGTTATGAGTGTGCGTGGAGACTGCGCAACGCACGCTCATAAAACAGTCATTTTTAGGAATTTTTTCAACAAATTTTCAACATAGCCATTTTAAGACCTCTGCTCTTGAACAGTGTCACTGTGTTTTTCTTAATGTGTCCCATACATTGATTTCACACTGACTGGGCCATTGTGTGCTATATGGGTGAAAACATGTTTTGGGCAGGATGAGAAAATGACAGCTATACTGCTCGTAAGGAGGTGTGGTAAAATGGCAATGTTGAAAATCTTGAGTGAAAATATTGAAAATTCGTGAACTTACGAGCCTGCATGAGGAACTGCACAATGCACGCCATAAAACAGTTATTTAGATTTTAATAATTCAACATGGGTTGGACTCTTCATGAATGATGTCACGTCATGGTGTTATTCAGGCCTGAAGGGAGATTTCATGCAGTGACTGCGAAATCACCCTTTGGGCCTGAATAACACCATGACAGTGACATCATTCATGAGAAGGGGTCCCAAAAACCCCATGTTGAAAATTTGCAAAAATCTAAAAATGCCTGAGATATGCAACAAAGTTGAAACCCCTATCTAGCCCATTATACAGCTTACCGCATTTCCTCAGCTTGCGTTGGCTTTGAAGAGTGCAGACGTGTTCCTGGTCCACCAAGATCGCTGCACCAAGCTCCAGAGGTAAGTATGGGGTGGGGTGGGGAGGCAGGGTGCGCAGTGGGTGGGGGGTTGTGGAAGGGGTTCAGGGAGAAGCCGGGACCGCTTTTACTTTCTAGGTAACAAAAAAAGACAATGCCGACATTTGCCACACTGGGGTGGGCTCCCAGCATGGCACCAAAGCTTTGGGGGCGTTTGAGGACATGGAGCAGACAGGGATTGGCATCCGCCGGCAGACAACGTAGATATTTGCCACTCTGGGTGGGGCCCTCAGTGTGGCACCAATTTGGGGGGCCTTTGTGGGTCATGGAGCTGATGGGGGATTGGGCACCACATCAGCAGAGGATGTAGGACATTTGCCATGCTGGGGTGGGCTCCCAGCATGGCACCAAAGCTTTGGGGGCATGAGGTTTACTAGCACTGTGCATGACAGCAGTGTTTTTGAAGCCAAGACCACCACTGTCATACAGCTCCCGGGCACCCATTGGTGCAGGATCACATGCCTGCTCAACAGAGCAGTGGGATTTGAACAGGAGAGGCACACCTCCAAAGTGTGTTACTCTAAAACGTTCCTTGGTGCATGTGCACAAGCGAACGTAAAACGATATGCAGATCAAGAATAAATTGAGTCATAGTAGCAAGGGTAATACATTTCAAGACGAACAGTGAAAAAATATGGAAAATTATGAGGGCATGAATACAAAGTGTGATTTAGAGTAAGAAGGTCAAAACCATTAGAAGAGGGAGATAAACATCACAAAGAAGAGACTTTAAGGAGAAAGCATAACAAAAGCAAAGCAAACTGACAGGGAAAGAAAGGACCAGAGCTTAGGGAAATGACAAAAGAAAGCAGACTGATCAGCAGTAGTTTTTCTAGATGAAATAAGGTGGAATGAGAATTACTACCTGGAAGCAGGGGAGAGGATAAAGCAATGTAAGGTAGGAGGAAGAGCACCAAACCAGAATTTAGAAATAATGGAAACACAATGGGAAAGCACCTGGCATCAAGAGAAGGGACAGAAGGGGTAGAGTTGTGTGAACAATGGTGGGTAGAAGGGAGGTAGTCTAAAGAAAAATGACAGAAAGAATGAAAGAGGGGAGGCCAGTCTTGCAAGGGAGGATTTGTGTGCACAACTATAGACCATGTCACCATAATCAAAGATAGGGACAGTCATCTTTAAAACAATCTCATGGCAGACAGAAAACAATATACTCACTTGGTTCCTATGCAGAGCACCAAGTTTGGGTGAAGTTCTGGTCAATGGCATCAATATGAACAGAAAACCAAGATGACAGTCAAGCCAAACTCCAAGGTTCTTAAATGAAGATACTTCCTCAATCATAACACCATACAGAGCATGGAATTCAGGGAGAAGGGAGAGTCTGGAAATCTTCTGAAGGGTGCCAAAAGTCATTGAAATTGTTTTTTTTTTTTTTTTTTTGGCATTTAGAGTTAACTTGTTTGACTGGAACCAGCACCAAAGATTGTCAAAATCCAGCGTCAATTATTTATTTATTTATTTATTTATTTATTTAAGAGTTTAACCAGGCAGGCATACTGAGCGGAGAACCACTCATTTCCAGATGAGACCTTGGGAAAACAGAGGAGGGGACATAGGTGAAAGACAGCAATACACATATGATCTGTACATAGAGGTTTATGAGACACTACACAATATGTAGCTAGGGCAGACATGCAAATCCTATATATAAACTATAACATGCACAGTGAATTCATACATAGCACTGAGAATTTATATCCACTACAAGTTTATAGTTTTAAGAGAGGGACAATAGAGGGTGTGAACTCAGGTGCACGCTGTGCCAGTGCTTAAATTGTTATCAACCCGGTGGAGGAGACCAGTAGGACTTGGGGGCCTAAGAGTGTGTAGGCCGGAAGCAAGAGCAGACCGTAAGGAAATGTTCTGAGGAGGTGGGAAGTTGAGGTGTCTAAGATTGGAGGAGTGGTTGATATCAGCAGGCAGGTCATTCCAGAGTTTTAGTAATCGGTATTTGAACGCCGCCTGACCCATACAGGTATGCATGAGAGGGATTTGAAAAGCCTAGTATCCGAGTGACGAGAAAGCAGACCGATGGAGGTTGAGATGTTAAGGTAGCACCCAGGTAAGGAGGAAGGGTTTGGGATCAGTATTTCACTGCAACTCTAGTGCAGTGAATTTGTCTGTGGCCCGAGAGTGAGGGAAGGCCAGGGAGCTTTATAGGTCACAGTGGTGTGTCAGTATTGGGCATTCCAGTATGAAACGGCAGAAGGAATGAAAGAGTGTGTCCATGCTGGCCAGAGTTGATGGTGAAGCGGCACCATAGACCACATACCTGTAATCAAATATCGGGAGTATCATCTTTTGTACAAGTTCACGCCTGGCCGGGGTGGACATGCAGCCGTTGTTACAATAGAGGGCCCCCAGTTTAGGATGCAGTTTCTTGTGAAGGGATTCAACATGTATTGAGAAGTCTAGGTACTGGTTGAGCCAGACGCCCAGATAGCGGAACGAGGTGCAGGATACTAAGGGAGAAAGGTCCAGGGTTAGGAATGTGGGGCAATTGGTGAGTTGGGAGAGCCGCGGTTGCGAGCCAAAAGTTAGTGAGACTGTTTTTTTTTGCATTTAGGAATAGCCGGTTTGATCTAAGCCAGTGTTGAACAGCATTGAGGTCCTGCTGTAGTTGGTCATGCCCTGCCTCCGCGGAGGGGCCAGTGTTGTATATCATGGTATCATCTGCATACATTTGGATGGCTGAGTGGGAGCAGACTAGCGGAAGTTCATTTAGGAATACTGAGAAGATGATTGGGCCCAGGATTGATCTCTTGTGGGACACCCATAGAGACAGGGAAGGGGTAGATATGTGGGGCCAATTTTACCGCTTGGTGTCTGCCACACAAGTAAGCCTGAAACCAGTTAGTGGCATGGTTGGAGAGGCCAGCAGCCTTAGTTTGTCTATTAGGAGTGTGTGAGACAGTATCAAAAGCTTTGGCCAGATCGATGAAAATGGCCAAGGTGATGTGGCCTTTATCCATACCTGAGAGAATATTATTTGTAACTCTTAGTAGGGAGGTGATGGTGGAATGTGATTTTTGGAACCCGATTGGTATCGGTGAAAAGGAGGAATCGACTAAGTACTGGGAAAACTGAGCAAGGCAAATTTTTTCTTGTATTTTCCAGAGTTGGGAGAAGGGAGATGGGGCGGTAATCAGAGAGGAGGGGTCACCCCCTTGGCATCGGGATGATGGCTGCCAGCTATAGTGGTGGGATTGTAGCGTCAAGAAGGAAAGGTTAGCTGTTGGCTAACAGAGCAGCTATGGCGGGGGCTGATAGCTGTAGTAGTCTGGAGTCCATGCCAGTGGGGCATTTGCCCTTGATAGGGTTTAGGTTACACAGTGCTTGGTAGACTTTAGCCGGGGAGACAGGATGGAAGGAGAAGGAGGGGGTGAGGCAGTGTTCTGCGATTTAGGTGAGGTAGTTGTCTTGGGTGGGAAAGGGGGGGAGTCTATGTACCAGAGAAGCTGCACTGTTGGTGAAGAAGGTGTTGAAAGCCATGTCTACTTCATATGGGTCAGTGACGGCCGAGCCGAGGATTGATAGAGCTGGGGTAGGTGGTTGTACAGGTATGGATAGGAGGGATTTGATGGTTTTCCAGAAGTTGGTTGGGTGGTTAAGATTTGCGCTTAGTGCCGACGCAAAGTATTTCTGTTTGGCTAGATGAATCGATTTAGTGCAGGGGTTATGGTGGGATCGATAATTTAGTAAGACTTGGTGGGAGCTAGTTGATTTGTACTTTTTCCAGGCCAGGTCCCTGGTGTGGCATTGGCTGATGCTATCGGCGGAGATCCAGGGAAGGTGGGAGCCCCTAACTCTAGTGCTTCTTAGCGGTGCATGTTGATCCCAGACACTCCGGAAGCTATTTTTGAATCTGTCTAGTGCAAAGTCTATGGTAGGAGCCTGTGCAATGAAGGACCAGTCTACCATAGCCAGGTCCAATAGGAGTGGTGGTAGAGATAGTGACTTGAAAGACCTGGCTAGTAGGGTCTGGGGTAGGGATTAAGGGGTTTATGCACTTTTCTGACTAAGTAAACCATATGGTGATCACTTAGGGAGTCGGGGAGTAGGCCTGCTCCAATTGACCTATGTGGGTGTGTGGTCAGTGCCCAGTCCAGGAGGGAGTGGTTGTGCATTTTTAGGTTTAGCCTGGTGGGTTGGGAGATTTGTTGTGTGAGGTTCAGGGCATTTACTTTGGAGCGCAGTTTGACACAGTCATTTGAAAGCCAGTTGTAATTGAAGTCCCCAGGACATAGAGTCTCCTGTTGCGGTGGGGATTTTAATTTGGCCAGGTGGTCTAATATGCTAGGCATTGGGTGTTAGGGGTGCAGAAGGATCCTGCTATAAACACCGGGGCGGAGTATGGTAGTGCCATTTTGACAGTTAGGGACTTAATTTGTGGCGAGGGTGTAGGGATGTGGATCGGGGTGAATTGGAACTTGGCAGCAATGTACATGGCGAGGCCACCCCCCCCTTTTCTTTCCCATATGGTCTTGCCTAATTAGGGAGTATCCTGGAATGGCAACAGTGGAATCTGGGAGGTGGGGTTTGAGCCATGTCTCGGAAAGTATAAGGATGTCAGGACGAAGTGATAGGACTGATAATTGCAGTTCTGGGATTTTGTTAAGGATACTGCAAATGTTTAGGTGCAGTATCTTCAGGCCCTTTGGGAGAGCCAGGGGGGTTGGTACTTTGGGCGGGGTGGGTCCAGGGTTAGATTCTATATCCCCAGCTAGTAACAGAAGCAGTGCTGTAAGTCGTATGAGCTTGTACCAAGTGGCCCTGGTTTTGCGATGGCAGTCAAATGAGCAAGGCGCTGTCCTGTACAAGTCAGCCTTGAGATAACACAGCACAGATAGTCCAGGGGTTGGGGGGGGAAGAATGGAGACTCTGAGTAGCCAGTTAAGGGGGAACCTGTAGAAGCTATTTGTAAAGTGTGGTACAGTGCGAGAGCTCAGTAATTATGACAGAGTAATGGAGATGTGGCAATGGTTGCCTTAGTGGGCGAGTAGCTGGGGGGAGGGAGGGAGGCTATTGGAATGGCAAGAAGGAACAGAGAGAGGGCCAGTAGCATCATTTCTAGTCTGTGGCAGTCAGACAGGCAGGCTGTAGTGGCCACTAGTGGAGATAGCAGATAACTTGCTCATGGAAAAGTGGGCGGATTGGCTGCAACGCCACCTATCAATGCAGTCTACAACTATAAAGCTAGGAGCCAACCAAGGGTGGTGGTGGAGTGATGGGAGCTGGCATGAAGCACCAGTGGGGCCTAGACCACAGGCCAATCATTCCAGCAGGCTCGACAGCCAAGCAGTGCACAGTCATGTACCTTCTTTCCTCCTTGCAGCTGGGGGGGTCTGTGATGCTTGGCAAGGTCTGAGATCCGGGGGAGGGCAGGGTCACCCTCGTGACCAAGGCTATCCTAGCTGGGAGGGCAGGCATCTCCGGTGCCCTCTTGGTGACCAGCTGTGGAGAAAGAAGAAAGAGCGGGTTATTTAAGGACTGTTGGGGAGGCATGGTGACACAGTAAGCTGAGTGAGTCAGCAGGAGAGCTTCACCGAGTGGGCCGAAATGTGCAAGTTGAATTTTATAGTGAGTCTCTATTGTGTATGTACTAGGGCAGGGCTGATTGCAAGAGGGGAAGGGCAGACACAAGCAGGGCCCTGAGTGAAGTCAGACCGCTGGGACTGGAGCTCCAAGACAGGGCAGACTGGCTTTCCAAGTGTGAAACACGGTATGCACACACTAGGAGCAGAGTGACTAGTGCATTGGCAAGAGGGATTTTTTTGCTATTTTAGTTGGTTTTTTGGGGGTAGTAGCATTGCTTAAAGCATACTCTGCTCTCTTTAAACTGGCACTTCCAATAGGACTCATATAAGCCTGCAGTGGTTATTCCTAACATTCACATGTAAAAGCAGTATATATGCAGGAAATCCTCTTAAGGCAATAGCAATACTTGCTTCATTTCAAAAGCAGCTTGGAGGAAAGATGCAGTAATAAGCAGGACTTCACTTAAGGAGCAGCAAAACTGGCTTCTAAAGTAGTTGGTTGGTACAAATAACAACAATAAATGCTTAAGGTAGATTCGAGAAGTCTCTTAAGGTAACAGCAGTAATTGATTTGGAAACAGTTCGGTGGTAAAAAAGGGTAGGAGAAAACTATCTGTAGATCTAGGCCGACTTAAAGGCTACAGCATTTTACTGCATAGACAGATTAACTTTCAAAAAGTACCAAGAAACAACCAAACGCCAGCACCAGCGGGGTGTAGACCACACGCCAATCATTCCAGCAGACTCAACAGTCAAGCAGTGCACGGTCGCTGCATCTTCCTTCCTGCTTGTGGCTGGGAGGGGTCCGTGATGCTCGCGAGCCCCGAGATCTGGGGGAGGGCAGGCTCACCCTCACAGCCCAGGCTGTCCTTGTTGTCTTATGAGGTAAGATCTCAAGAAGAGGAGCCAGATGCGAAAAGTACTGTGTCATCAGCATATGTATGATTAAACACAGCTGAGGTGATGGAGGATAGGTCATTTAAGAATATGGAAAAGGAAATATGACCCAGGACAGACACATGAGGGACACCCAAGCTCACTTACTGTTTTCAGTAGTACAGTATATTGGACTAATTGTGCTTATTTCTAGGCTAACATTGTTTGTTACTACAAATCCCAGAATTCCCTGCAACTGACATAAGAGCTGTAGGCAGCTATGGGAGATTCAATGCCCTGCAGTGCATGTTAAAAGTAACATAATCACTGAGTTTTTGTTTCCTGGTCATGTTGTTCTCCTTGGGTGAAGTACAGCCACAGAGGACTGTACTTCAACCCTGGAAAAAAGCAGACCTGTAAAACATCTGATTGTAGATTATTAAAGTTCAAGATCAAGAAGGTTTATTTCTTTAGCAAAAGCCTTTACAAAACATACAGACATATACAATACAATCAGTACACATTATATGGTCCTCTAGAACATACAAAATGCAAGGCATATATGCATGATTCATAAAATAGTGCCATGTAAACCAAATTCAATTAATAAGAGCAATGCCTCATTGAGATATGCTATTTACAAATCCATTCAATAGTTGGTTAATTCAAGGCACATTAAAAATTATTAGGCAAAGTTACCAAATTGAGAGATTGAAAATTTAGCAGTTTTCCTATCTGAGTTTAGAAGCACGTTATCCTGCTTAACAATTCAAAATACTGAAACATCTTTAGAGATTTCTACAGCAGGCAACCTCAAAAAGACAAATATTTTGAAACTTTAAAACAGTTAGAAATATTAAAATAAGGTCCAGTCAAGTAAAGATTTTGAGAGGCTCTGCTGTTTCTGACAGTCCATCTGTTTATAGGCTGAAATAAGTCACTTAAATGGCTCCTTTGCTCTCAGAGTCCTCAGTAGTCTTCATATTTATTAACAAAAAATGGGTGCCAGCTACAGCACTTACCCATTTAATTAGCCTGACACTCTATGAGTTATCATTACATGTTTACGGAGCCATCAGATTTTAAATTCTAGTGAGAGTGCAATCTTTTCTGAAATGTTTTAAGGCCATCCTCCATCCCGACACAGAAACAGTCTCCAGAGTCTCATGGTTCAAATGTTCAGCCCTTAAGCACAGTTGAAAGAGACGCCCACCACTCTTTGCACCTATACAGTAGCATCAAGTCAAACAATTACTGTATCTCAAAATGGAGCAATTTCACTCACCATTCAGCTCCTTAAACTGGAGTCCTAAAATGAATGATTACTTCTAGGTCAATAGAACTCCTTAGAGACCATTCCTTGCTTGAGGGCCACATCAGCTGCACTTAAACATGTGTGGGAGAAAATGATATCCTGATTCAATAGATGTGGGTATTATAACATTAGCGCAAATTTAAAAAAATATTGAGGTATCACTACAAACAGTCTAAGCATATCTTTAAAAGGACACCATCAGATCAACAACCCGCCATCACAGAAACAGTGTCCTTTTAGCCTGGAAAGATGAAGATACCTTACTCAACATATATACAGAGGCTCTGTCTTTTATCCAAAAGACCCCAGGAGTCCTTCAAGTTGAATATCATTATTCCATAATTCCACCTTCTATTGCACTTTCTAGTGTTCTAGGACTCATGTCAGTTTCTGCAATTTTCCTATTACTGCCAATGAATTTTTAAACTGTAACTGTATGCCCTTGGGGGAAAAATAAATATAAACACTCCACTGAACACAGTAAGCTTGATACAACAGATTTAAAAGCAGGAGCCCCCAAGCCCTTAGGCAAAGGTATCATACCTTTTCAAAGTACATTAAGTTCAGATGTTTTCAGCACATGTGCTACTGCAGTACTCTGCTTGCCATGAACCCTCGCAGCTGGGAGTTTCTTCCTAAGGAACCTCCACATTGTCATTCCTCAGGCTCCAGCTTCACTCCAATTTGGAGTCTTCTGCCACAAATTCCATCCAGCAGCTAATTCAAACCAGCAGTCCTGCAGCTTATAAGCAATAGGGACTGAACCAACTGCTATAAGAACTTTAAAAACTTTAGCATTTCAGGTACACATTCAAGAATAGAGATGCAGCAAAATTTAATTTCAATGGTGAAATTCCAGTAAAATTGTGAATTTCGCCATGTGAAATATTTTATGAAATTCATGCATTCTGTGAAATATTTTGCAAGTGCCAAATGTGAATTTTGCCTGCAAAATGTGGAATTTCTCCTGATGAATGGCAGAATTTCATCTATGAGTGGCAAAATTTCACCCAATGCAGGGCAAAATTCTGCCGCTCAGGGTGAAATTCTGCATTTTGCTGGTGCAATTCTGCATCTTGCTGGCATAATTCCACATTTCAATGGTGGAATTTTGCATTTCATACCCTCAAAATATTTTTTGAAATGCTTGAATTTTGCTAAATATTTTGAGTAACGAAATTTGCGGATTTCTCCCATCTCTATTCAAGACACCAATTTATTGGCTACAAACTCTGAGTTGAAGTGCCATAAAATAAAAAATCATTACTACAATGGTGAAATAGAACAAAAACCAGCATAAGTTTCATTCACCATTTGTAAAATAAGGTAAAATAAAATGGAGGGAGTTTCAATAAAAATTGCAAATGGCACTTAATATTCAGAGCAGCTTGGAGCAGAAGGGTACTGCAGCCATCTTGCCACTCCCCCTAATCAGCCTAGATTATAAAAACTGTAACATGCAATGCAGGCTATTGAATCTCCCACTGCTGCCTTCTGCTCTTATGTCAGCAACAGGGGATTCTAGGATTTGTAGTAAAAGAAGATGTTATCCTAAAACTAAGTACAATGAGTCTGATGCAATCTACTATACTACAGCAAATAGGAAGTAAACTAAAATGTTTGTGCACACAAAGTGCACATTGTGACAAGACCCATACTTGGTTGGTGACTTGGTGGTAACTGTTCTCTTTAATGCCGTTGTTCAACACTAGGATGGGCAAATACATTATTTTGAATATTTGGCTGAGCATTTGTATTTAGGGGTCCCAACTACAGTATTCATTATTAATTTTGTTTTTAGTCTTTAGTAATCAGGTAAGGACAAGTGCCTGATTTCAGGGGTGACCTTGGAGCAGCGATGTTAAGTGACTTGCTCAGAGTTACACAGTATGCAAGTGGAGGTTGTGAGAATTAAACTCTGGTCTGGTCTGCTGGATATACCAAGCTCATTCACACCTTGTTCCTCTAACCTCTAGGCTATACTGCCAGACCACTATTCGTGCTTTGTTATTCAGCCACTGGAACAGTGTGTGAGACATCAAGATCTCTGAGACTTCTTGTACAATCAGAGACCCATTTGAAGCTCAGTTGGCAGCCCATGTGACCCAGCACTAGAGATGAGTGAAATCTGCAAATTTCATTAATTGAATATTTTGTGAAATTCACACATTTCATGAAATATTTTGTGAGTGTGAAATTCCACTGGTGAAATGTGGAATTTCACCTGCAAATAGTGGATTTTGCCACTTGTGGGTGAAATTCCACTGTTCAGGGGCAAACTGAACATTTTGCTAGCAAAATTATGCATTTTGCAGGTGAAATTCACATTTCGCACCTAAAATATTTTGCAAAATGTGCGAATTGTGCACAATATTCTGTGTGGTGAAATTTGTGATTTTGCAGAATGTTATCGACAAAATTAAATTTTATCCCCGAACATACCTAAGCAGACTATTTGGAAGCTTAATAACCAGTTACTAAAGGATGAGAAAGTGACCAAGGAAATCAGAGAGAGCTAGAGCAATATCAGGAAGCAAATTTGCACTCAACAGGGAGGGCAGATTTAGAATGGGGTCATTAAAATGTGTCCTGAGACAGGAACTAATCCAAATCACAGCCAAGAGTAAAAGAATAGGGAACAAAAGACTTTGATGTTGCTGGCCTACATCCGAGAGCTACAACAAAATTTGTCTCCTCAGACAACAGAAGAGGTAAAGGGTCAGCTAGAAGGTTATCGTCACCAATACAATATGCTTCTTAAAGAAAAAGCCGAATATGCCATTGTCAAGACAAAAGGGAACTATACAGAACAAGGGTAAAAGGCAGGGAAATTATTAGCATTGAGGATAAGGAGGGAAGAATCCTCTAGGATTATCCAAAGTATCAGGACAAGAGGTGATAATTCAGTAAAAATACATCCCCAAGATATTGTGAAGGAATTTGAGGAATAGTATAGAGAATTATACAGCCCCATGTTACAACCACCTGGGAAATCAGAGGTGGATGAATATTTAATCTCCATCCCACTTGCACAGATCCCATTGGAGCTTAGAGATGGATTGGTGTCTCCTATTTCAGAGACCAAGATCCTGGAGGTAATATCATCCCTGCCATTAGACAGATCACCGGGCCAGATGGGTTCTCTCCAAATTTTTACAAATGTTTTGCAAAGCAACTGACCCCTTGGCTTAAAATATTATTTTTAGAAATTATTAAAATGGATGTAATAGACCCCTATTTATTAAAGGCTCTTATTATTGTTATCCCCAAACCTAGAAAAGCTGTGGATCAGGTTACTAGTTATCGCCCTACATCACTTCTTAATTACAATGTCAAAATTCTAGCCAAAATCCTAGCAAATAGAATGGCTAAAGTCCTTCCCTACATTATACATCAAGATCAAGTTGGGTTCATGACAGGAAGGATGTCCTCAGATCATCTTCGCAAATTGTCTCATATTTTCTCTGCATCCTGGAACTCCGACACCCTGATGGGTTTGTTGTCATTGGACACAGAGAAAGCTTTTGACGAAGTAGATTGGCAGTTTCTATTCTGCACCATGGATGGGGTGGGCTTTTCCTCAACATTTATTAAATGGGCGTCTGCTCTGTATACTGGCCTGAAGGCAAAGCTCTATTGTAATGGTGCTTTCTTCCCTTCCTTCCTCTTACATTCAGGTACTAAACAGGGATGCCCACTGTCGCCCCTGCTCTTTAATATATATTTGTAGCCCCTTCTAACCAGATTGAGAGACAATGCTCTGGTGCAGGGAGTGGGCACTGGCTCCCCTGAATTTAAAATATCAGCATATGCTGATGATATTCTTCTCCACTTGGCTCAGCCTCGGTCCTCATTCCTAGTGGTCCTTGAAATAATCAGGTCCTATTGCTCCCTTTCTAACTATAAAATAAATGTTGGGAAGACCAGGGTGTTTCCACTTAACCATAAATTACAGAGAGAGGACATTTCAATTGGGGTTGTAGTGGAGCCGAAGACTTTGAAATATTTTGGTATAATATTATTGAGAAGCCTCAAAATGATACAGCTTCATTTTCATAGCCTTTACAAACAATTAAACAAGACTTGTATAGGTGGCGAACCTACCGATCTCGTTCTGGGGTGTATAAATGTAATTAAAATGAACGTGTTGCCCAGAGTGTATTACCCCTTGAATATGCTGAATAACTGGATACCTTTTATCTGGTTCAAAAGATACATGCGATTATCTCAAGCTTACATGGCAAGGTAACGCTCCAGAAGAGCATACAATAAATTGGCAGCCCTAAAACAAAAGGGGATTGAGACTCTACATTTTGGCCTATATTACTGGACAAGTAGCGACAGTAAATACTGAAGCGGCTGCTCACCAAAGAGGAGTTGGATTCCTGAAATAAATTCCTTCATGGGTGAATCTGGAGTTAGAATTGATTAGAAGGATTTTTTTGCCAGTGGCTATCCTCTACTCTAATCGCAGATGCCTCCCCAGAAGTTGGCTGATTCCCATAGTTGCATCACTTAAAATCCATGTGCAGCTTTGCTCCTTCCTCAAATATGATAGAAGTAAGGACCCCAATCAGCCGCTTATTAAAAATCCTATCTTTAAAATAGGGGAGAAGGTGATTACAGAGTCCTGGATCCCACAACTAAGGGAGGCCAGGAACAAGGATTTTTTAGATGAAAGTGGGTGTCTCTCGGTAGAGACTATTTGACTAAAATACCATCTGGGCAGAGATCAGGGGTTCAAAGTTTTCCAGATTAGGCATATGCTTTTTAAAGTCCAAGATAAGGTGAGCAGGGTCAGGAAGGATGAAGGCCTGTTTGAAAATTTGGCCCAGGGGGTATGGGGACCTCATATAGTATCCAAGCTGTATGCCTCCTATATGAATTGGCATTCACCGAGGTCACGAAGCACCTCTACTTACTGGTCTACACAATTTCTGGAGTTACTAGAGCAATGGCCAAGAATTTAGCTGAGAATTATAAATATATCAAGCAGGACTAATTACATTTAATGCACTACAAACTTGTTAACAACATGTATTGGATGCCACTGAGATTGTATAAGATTGGTAGGGTTTCTCATCCTCAATGTAATAGATGCCATCATAAGGAAGGCTCCTTAATGCATATTTTTTGGGACTGCCCTCCAGTTAAACAGCTTTGGGAACAGATCCAGTCTAAGGCTGACCCATTGCTGGGAATAGCAGAGTTATTCACCATGAAATTTGTCTGGTGGGGATTATAAAAGGATAAGGGTAAAACAAAGGAGGTACTACATGACATTAATCTCCTCTTACCTTAAGCAAATCATTTTGAAACATTGGTTAGATGATCTACCTCTGAGTTACTCGGAATGATTAAGGGAATTATTTTCAAACCTTAAAGTGGAACAAATGGGAGCAAGTAATAGAAACATCTCCGTGTATGCTAAGACATGGGATAAGTTCAAACTTTATACCTGTCTCAGGTTAGAGCTCTTACTTCCTGATGGCATCTAACCAGGAGATCGTATGTCTTTCAAGCTTGTGTTATTGGTGAATATATCGGCCACGATATACCCTAAGTTGGTCTAGATGTATCCAGCAAGGTGGGGTATGAATGGAGGGGTGGGGACAGGTTACCTTCAATCTATCTATCCATGTTCATATCTGTACTATTTTATTATGTACCTGTCCTATAATGGAAAATAATAAAGTTTAAATTTCAAGAAATTAAATTTCTCTGCCTCTCTATCCAACATTCACAAAGCTAAGATAAGAGGGACAGATGTCTGAACTACTGTGAAAGAGCAACCTATATCTATCAAGTCTCTGTGCAAAAACTGTGGACCAGACTTGGCTTCTATTATAGGAACAAGCATTGTTTTCCACCTGGTACCTGGAAAGCCCTGGTTCAAGTTATCTTTCTACCTATTCTGGACTATGCAGACCTAATTTGCAGCTGTTGAACTGTTGTTTGCCTATCCAAATAGACTGTTCTCTACCACAAGGTGTTTAGGTTCATCACAGATTCATTTCCTAGGACACATCACTGTGTTTTTTATGTGTCTGTTGGCTAGTCCTCTTTAGCTGCTAGGAGATTATTAAATCCGTACACCTGGGCATACAAGGTGCTACTAAATGAACTCCCATGCTACATCACAGAACTCGTCCACATGTCACACAGCAGCTACTCCCTTAGAAAGAATAACTATATTCTCCTAGACACCCCAAGATATGCTATGCAGTTCAGAACATCATCAATCAGCCATGTTATTCCTGCGGTATGAAACTCATTGCAATCCTCCTTGAAACTTATTTCCTCCATCAGTCTTAGGTATACACCTCCAACATCAAAACTTTGACATTGAACAACACTACAGCAACTACCATGCCAGGTTGTTACAGTGTCGGCACTGGACCCCAGCACTGTATTTGGGGGAATCTTGCACCCTTTCCCCAATCTGCTCCAACTCGGAGCTTGAAAACTATTTAGTGACTTGGAAACTGTCTGCTGACTGCAAAAAGCAATCAACATGACAGTTTCGCTGTCTGATCATTCAACAACATTTTTGTCAATGACCAATTGGAGATCCAGACTTAGTACCTTCAAGGCCTTCACTGGAAAACTATGCACGAAACTTGCTTCTGTGGATATAGTAGGATAAGCTTACTTCTCACCCTCTTCAAAATATTTCTGATCATGTGACATTGCATATATAGATTATATCTGATAGTTGCTGAATTTTGTGTATTACTATATACTGCATTTTATAATTCTTAAGCTACTATTGCCTATTTTACGATTTCCTACTGTGTTTCTGTATGCTATTACTCAGAACTTCCTAACTTATATACTGTATGTTGTTCTACCAAGAAGTTCCATGAAAATTAACTTATTCAGTGGAAACTTTTCAGATAAAATAAATAAAAACAATTATAAATACACTTGTTAAAATTAGCTAAAGAGCAGAAATCTTGACAGTGTTTTTTCCTTTTCTAAATTCAAAGCTAGGAAGAGTAAGTTTTTTTCTCACACTTTTGTGTGATAGTATTTAGTATTTCTTAGGAGAACTGCTAGGAGTGTTTTTTCCTACAAGACAAAAAAAATAGTACTACTAGGCCTGTTTCTGCTCCACTAGCAGTCAGTCACAGGTGAAGATTAAAAGAACATAGATTTTGACAATTTTCTTGGTGCACTTTTCTGTCAACCAATTAGGCAAAATAAAATTACACTACACTGCTCGACATTCAAAATTAATTGAATGCAAAGCTTCCCTTGTTTATTCTCTTCCTTTTCCTGGTTGCCAATGTAGGGAGTAGAAGGACTCCAGCATCAGGTTCTTGTTAGAGATAAACAAGGGAAAGAATGGCAGACAGTGACAAATCGTGTAATAAACATTTTATTACAAAAACACAGACTTACAACTTGCAGTAAAACAAATACTGTGAGAAACAAGTTCCTCTATGTCTAGATGCAGCAATTCTCAGCAAGCCTTTCTGGAACAGTACTTTTTATAGGGAGATAAGGAAAAGGTGTGACAGTTCTCATTGGCTGAAGCAAGTGGTACTACTACATTGCTGGACAGGAAGTACAGAGTCAACAGAAAGGAAAGCATTATGTTATACAGAAGGCATAACATTATTTAGAACAAAGATGATACAGATGTTCTCCAGTAGGTGCAAGGTCATAATGGTGCAAAAGCAGTGTCAGAGAAATATGTGAAAAGATATGGTTAGCCCAAAACACATATACCTCTATATAAGCAAATGCATAACAGTAAAATATAAGCAAATGAACATTGCAAATAACATAAAACTAAGAAATAATGCTGTAAAATGAATGTATACTGTATAGTGTATACACTTAGCAAGTGTGATCCCTAGTACCCACATTTGTACAGTGGATACCCATTACTACATGTTAGTGCAATAAGCAATATTACAGTAATGATAGAACATCTGTCATTGGTGTGTGCATGACATGCAAGGGGTGTGGGACCCAGGGACAACAATGGGTAACCCCAAACTTCCAAGCCCAGTCCAGTATCATGGCGCACTCACATTGTGCACCCAATCACCCTCCCAAAGATGCCCACTCCAGCAACGTGTGGTCCCAGCATCCTAGCAATCCTTTTAGTCAAAACAACCCCACCAGATTACCTAGTGTTTAGAGCTACAAGTTGTTCTGCAGTACTACCAGTGCCTACACCTAGACAAACCCCCACACAGCATGCAATTAAGGGTAAAAACAGTCCCACTCAGCTTACAAGGTAGTAGAACGTCCACTGAAATATGTCCCAGGCCACAGTCCCCTTACTAGGCAGGCCTCCCGCATCACCGACTCCCCCACTGGCTATTTAATAGAGGTTGGGGCCAGGGTGGTGTGGGTCCATTAGCTCCCCTAATGGTGATGTGGGCAGGACACTTTTTAAATCCAGCACCCGCTCTCTGATTGGCCCACTCTTTATGTAGCCTGTTTCATCCCAGCAGTCCTGTTCCAGCCCTGGTCCGCTGCTGATTGCAGCTGCTGGGAAGCCCAACACCCTGGTACAAAGTGTTTACTAATAATATCAACCCTTTTACCTCTCCTAAGGGAAAGGGACAGAGGAATATTACTGTTATTTTAATCACTGCTGACAGCAGGGTGCCCAGTCCCCTTAATGGCAGTAGCTCCCTCACCCTGACAGTGTGGGATACTGTAGCCCACTACCAGTGTCCCAATGCCAGTGGTACCCCACTTAGCCTTTAAAAAGAATACACTCCTCTGACATGGCACAGGTGCAATGCACTATCCTGCATCCAACTGCCATTCTTTACCAAACAACATGGCAGTTCAGGCAGGATTCTGCATCAATGTATTTTCCAACATAGGGGTGCCCATTCCCCATGTAGGCAGTAGCTCCTCCCATCCCCCTCAATGGGACACTAGGTAGGCCACTCATATTGTCCCCAGTATGTTACCCTCAGCAGTGTTCATCTCCTTGTAAGTTTGCCGACAACAGGGTGCCCAATCCCCATGTCAGCAGTAGCTCTCTCTCCCCAACAGTGTGGCACACTGGGTAGCCCACTCTCAATGCCCCCAGTTGTCCTTCTCATCCCTGTATGTTCCTCCTCCCATCCAGCAGTGTGCCCCTGTTTTAACCCTTTGTCAGCAGCTGGTGCCAGTCCCCATGCCAGCAATAGCCCACCCTACTCCTTACAGTGTGGAACACTGGTAGCCCACCCCAGTGTCCCAGTTGTCCTTCAGCCCACCAGTAATTTTGGACACTGGGGAGCCCACTTCCAGATTCCACAAATAATTAAGAGTACCTGAAAAGAAAACTGTCCCCAAATGTCATTTTTTATCCTGAAACAATGAAAACAGTTCCTAATCATCACACCCTGTCCCCTCCCGCCTCCCCACCATTCCTCTGTGCACCACCTCCCTGCACCCCCTCTTAGCCCAACATTACCTCCAGAGGTCAGTGGCTGCGATCTTTCTGAACCAGGATGTGTCTGCACTCTTCAAAGCCAAATCACGAACTGAAGAATCAAGGGTAAGTGCTGTATAATGACTGTCAATGGGGTTTTCAACTTATGTTGATATCTCAGCCAGTTTTTGAGATTTTTGCACCACATTTTCAAATTAGGGTTCTTGGGACTGCACTTCATGAAAATTGTAACTGTCATTTTGTTAATCAGACCCTTAAGGTGATTTCACAGTCACTGTGCAGAATCACCTTTTGGGATTGATTAATCTAATGACAGTGCAAGTGTTCATCAGGTGGGGTCCCAAAAAGCACAAGTTGAAAATCTGGTGAAAAAAATTCAAGAAATGACCTAGTTATGAGTGTGTGTTGTGCTTTTTCTATGCAGGCTCGTAACTTCACTAGTTTTTTATATTTTTACTCCAGATTTTCAACATTGAGATTTCATATCCTGCCCAAAATGTGTTTTTGCACTTGTGGTGCAGAATAGCATGGTTGCTGTGTGAAATCAACTTTCAGGATGGATTAACAAAATCACAGTGCCAGTGTTAATGAGTGGAGGTCCCAAAAAGCTCAAGTTGAAAATTTGGTGAAACAATCTCAAAATATGACTGCATTACAAGCGTGTGTTGCACAGGTTATACATACTCTCATAGCTTTGAAAATACTTTATATTTTCTCTCTGGATCTCCAACATTGCAATTTTTCACACCTCCTCAGGAAAAGTATAAAGCTATAATTTCTCACATCCTGCCTGAAATATATTTTTGCACCTATGTTGCAGAATGGCATGGTCACTTTGCAAAATCAACTTTCGGGACAGATTAAGGAAATGACAGTGCAACTGTTCATGATGTGGGGTCCCCAAAAGGCTGAGTTGAAAATGTAGTGGAAATAATCCTGAAAATGCCCAAATTTCATACGTCCATTGAATTTTTTCTACGCACGTGCATAACTTAGTGGGAATTCAGACCCTGTGCTCCAACAGTAAAATAAGGATAGTATTATACTGTCTCAAAAAGAAGGGAAATTCATTGCAAAATGTGTTAATACATCAGTTAGGGTTTTATTAAAACATCAAAAGCTGGGAAATTTGATGTTAAGGCCACCAACTCTACCACCCCACCTTCCACTTTTCAGCAGGTGTGAGGGGTGTGCCTTAAGTCATAGGGCCTAACTCTCACACCATTCTTCTTATACTGTACCATCTCATCTTTGTTTACCCTTGAATGGGGTGAGAGGGCTGATATCCCCAAGGCATGATAGATAGATAGATAGATAGATAGATAGATAGATAGATAGATAGATAGATAGATAGATATGCAGTGAATTTAAAATCCACTGGCGAAGTGAATGCGAAATGGCCACTTCGTGTTGGCACTTTGCTACGCAGAGTGCCCCATAGGAAATGATCACTTTGCCTTGTTATTATTACTTTGCATTGTCATTCCACCTTAAATACAAAGTAAAGCAGAGTGACAACAATATTGACAGCATCCCACCCACACAGTCACCAGAATGAATGTGCATCTCAAAGTGTTACTTTCTTGTGTCCAGAAAACTCCCTAATGCTAATGAAGTGAAATGAGAGTGTAACAAGAAATGCAAAGTCTCCCAGAATTAATGGCACACTCAGTCATGTGCGCACTGGTCAAGTCGCACACAAAGTCACTAGAATTAATGTGCATCCCCAAAATGCTACTGTCTTGTGTCCAGAAAATTCTCTAATAGGACAAAGTGAAATGAGAGAGCTTAACAAGTAATGCAGTCTTCCAGAATTAATGGTGCCATGCAAACACACAGACAGCTTAAGATTGCACTGCACACTCAAGGGATGCATATGGAAAGGCACAACAACACCCAACCAGTGCTCACAAGCCACAAATCCAAATCTGGAAAGGAATACATTTTGACAGTTGGGGATTGGTGCACGGCAGTAACAATCCACTACCAGTAAAGCTATCACAAAGCAGTATAAAAAATCCATGCAGGTGTGGTGGATAGCAGGTTCACACTCTTGCAATTACTCTGAAACACAATAAAAGGTGTCTGATTTAATGACATGCATCACATACACACTCACATGCATACTCAGCTAATGTATAGCAAATTGAAAACCTTTAGTAATATAACCAAATGTTTTAAACAGACAAATTGTACACTGCTGCACCACAACATTCAGCAAAAAAAAGTCAAGAATTACTGAAAATATTACTGTGTGTACATTAACACAGTTATACAAGAAAAATATAACCAAAACAGAAAGACTGCCCTTTTCTCCCAGTTAATCTACCTACACCACAAATACGCCCCTCCCCAAAGCACACTTCACAGTACACAGACTGACTGTTCTAAATTAACATTCAAAATCCACACATATAGGATAGTGCATGGGGAACAGTTGACAACAGGGTTATTCTTTCACCGAGTTGGCACTATGACGACGGATTACCTCGAGAGCACAGCTTGAGAGGTAATCCGACATCATAGTGCCAATGAGGTGAAAGATTAGCCCTGTTGTCAACTGTTCCCCATGCGCTTTTCTTTATAGTGTATGGTGGAATATCGTTTGTTTGGGGAAAAAAAATCACTACAGCATGTTTCTGCTTCAAAACATTTTTACTGGATTACTAGAAGGAAAAAAGAACTTTACATTTTGAACGTTTTCACACTTGACATTTTAACTGTTTAAGAACTTACATTTTGAACGTTTAATGCTAAACATTAGTACTGCCGCTGACATTGAAGTTACTATGTGTCCTGGTTCACGAATGAGCTCTAATCGTCAAATGCTGCTCGAGGACAGAGTGTAGTGACGTGGCGAGTGCAGTAGAACAAAAATCGTTCTGCTGCACTGCTGAACGCCACTAGTGTAGGAGAACAACATTTCGACAGCGATGGATTTCAGTGGAGAATGACGCTCCACCATACACTATACAACAATAAACACTTGATGATATGAGCACAGAAGGGTTTTCTACAATTGATGTACTACATTTTGAGCAAAAATATTACTCAAAAAGGCATTTTAGACAGCTTTTAGAGGTTTTGAATTGCAGAGCTCTGAGCAAACTGTCTCCAGCTACCACTGCACACACACACTACCAGGCCAGAACTGAGGCTGTGCCGAGCAAACTAGAGCCCATGTGACCTGCAATCCCATGAATAACTGTAGAATTTCATTTGGATATCAATTACAGGGTGAAGTGAGGTGAATTACATTGATTTCAAGGTACTTTACTTAAAATTGGTGGAGAAGTGGTTTGGGAAGGTGAATAACGCAACATCATTGGTTTCAATGGACTTCACGTTCTCATTATGAAGTGAAGTACTCCTCTTCACATTATGGAGTTCTCCACAGATTCCATGTTACTCAGTGAATCACTTCACAGAGCAAATTAGGGTCACTTCACCCACCACTACTTTCAGTACTGTTACTCAATTGCTGTATGGGAAGAACTTGAATGCCTATGGCTGTACTTCCACGATGGGCTATAGCACAAAACTCCCAGACTTAAAATGCTTATTAATGAGTACAATGGTGGAGTGCTGAAGCCTGAGAGATATTACAAAACATGCTTACAATACATCCAAGTAACTAGTAAAAAAATGAATGTTGTGATTCATCACTTGATCGTAAATCATGATTTGTGACTGCATTTGTGACCGTGATGATGAAGAACGTGATTCGGTGTAGACGGTGTGAGATAACTAATATGAAAACTGAATTGGGAACACAAATATCTATGGCTGTACTTCCCTGATGAGCTATAGCACAAACTCTCTGACTTAAAAACCATCATTAATGAGTACAATGGTGGGGTGGTGAAGCCTGGAGAGATACTACAAAACATGCTTACAATACATCCAAATAACTAGTCAAAAAATTGGTGTTGTGATTTGTGATGTGATCGTGAATAGTGATTTGTGACTGCATTTGTGACCGTGATGATGAAGAAGGTGATTCGGTGTCGACAATGAGAGATAAACTATATGGAACTGTATTGGAGGGGAACACAAATGCCTACGCGCTACTTCCCGATGAACTGTAGCACAAACTCCTGACTTAAAAATGCTCATTAATGAGTACAATGATGGGGTGGTGAAGCCTGGAGACACACTACAAAACAGGTTTACAATACATCCAAGTAACTTGAAAAAAATGTATGTTGTGATCCTTGACGTGATCATGAATAGTGATTTGTAACTGCATTTGTGACCATGATGATGAACAATGTGATTTGTATCACAAGTGACTTTTGATGATGGTCCTGACTTAAAAAGGCATATTAATGAGTACAATGTTCATGTTGAATTTTGCACCACACCTGTCCAGTGCTCTGAAGGGAAGCCAAAGAAACAACTGTGACTTAATTTACAGATGAAGATTGGGCCCTAAAGAGATGCAAATGCACAGACAGATTAAGACTGCACTGCACACTGAAGAGATGCAGATGCAAAGGCACAACACCTAACCAGTGCTCACCATCAGAAATTCAAATCTGAAAAGAATACCTTTGCAGGTTGGGGTGGGCTGCGGCAGGGGCAGTGTACTGCACTGTTGCAGTAACAGTCACTAGTACTAGTACCAGTAAAAATACCATAAAGAAGTATAAAATCACACAGCTACAGTGGATAGTAGGTTCACATTGATGAAATTATTATGTGGCACAACAAAGGTGTCTGATTTGATGGCACACATCACACACATAGTCACACACACACACTAAGTAATGCGTAGCAAATTGAAAACTTCAGTAATATAACCACATATTTTAAACCAACTAAAATTATGCACTGCTGCACCACAACAATCAGCAAAAAAATGGCAAGCATTATCGAAAATATTGCTGGGTGTACATTAACACAGTTATAGAATAAAAATATCACCAAAACAGAAAGCGCTGTCCTTTTCTCTAAGTTAATCTAACTACATCACAGATAAGCCCTCCCAAAGCACACTTCCACTGTCTCTTAGTACACAGACTGACTGTTGTACATTACCATTCAAAATCCATATACAAACAATAAACTCTCAATGGTATGAGCACAGGAGGGTTTCCTATAATCAATGAACTAAAGTTTCAGCAAAAACAAAATGACTCAAAAAGGCTTTTTTAACAGCTTTTATAAGGTTTGAATTGCAGAGAGCTCTCAGAGCAGATTGTCTCTAACAGCTTCCTACACACACTGCCCCAAACTGAGGCTGTGCAGAACAATCTACAGCCCATGTGACCTGAAATCCCATGAATCACTGCAAAATTCACCTTTGGAGTTTAAAAACAAGGTGAAGTGAGGTGGAGTACATCATTTTCAATGTACTTCGCCTTAAGAATTGGTGGAGTAGTGGTTTGGGAAAGCAGAGTAATGCAAAGTCATTGTTCTCAATGGACTTTGAGTTACCCATTATAACATGAAGTACTCCACTTTGCATTGAGGAGCACTCCACAAATTCATCTTCACTCCGTGAATCACTTCTCAGAGTGGATTGGAGCAACTTTGCCCATCTTTATACATAGATATATAGATATATATATATATATATATATATATATTATATATATATATATATATATATATATATATATATATATATATATATATATATATATATATATATATATATATATATATATGAGATACATGATGGGCAGGAGTGGATGTGAAAATATTCCCACTGCTGCAGAGCAAGCTCTGTATTCTCATTAGTGCTAGGTACGAGTGAGAATGCACTACCACTCTGCAGGACTGAGAATATTTTCCATATCATGTAATCTGCCCAACATGTGTGTGGATTTATACCACAGGGTGAAAGCTTTAGGAACATTTTTTTTGATTCTGTATGTTTCCTGCTCATTCTGTGTGTGCTGTCATGTGTGTTCTGAACTGACTGGAAGTCAGAAACACAGGTGAGTGTGTTTTGCAAAGCTAATTGGGTGAGTCAGGGCTCAGTGAGAAAGACAAACTGCTGCAGGTAGCACTGAGAAATAGAAACTACTTTGTAAAATAGTTTCATTTAGAATTAAGGTTGTTTTGAAACTGAGATCAGCACAGTAATGGGCTAGGAATGTTAGAAACATAATGGGACACAGGTGAGAGTCTTTTGCAATGCTAATTGAGTGAGTTGCAGCTTCAGTGGAGAAAGAGAAACTATTTTCTGAAGCAGTTTCCTTTAGAATGCAAGCTGTAATGCAAATATTCTCAATGGTGACATCAGCAGAGTGTGGATAAATGTCTTCAGGGTTTATTCTCACTGCAGTGAAAATAACACAGGATATCCTATTGAGACAGCTCTCACCCCCATGGTATAAATATATACATGTATATACACACACACATATATATATATATATATATATATATATTTTTTATAGTGCCACGGAAGAGGCACTATAGTTAGGATTGAGTAAGCATTTTAATGTTAAACCTCAAATTTTGCATCTTAATAACTTTGCCACCATATGACAGATTTGCCTGACATTTTACATGCACAGTCTGGTACCATAGAGGTCTGGTTATGGCAATTTGCATTATGGTCAGTGTATGGTTGTGGAGCTGCAGAACGTAAATTAACTGAATTTTGCATGTTTCTTTGCTTGCCCACAGCCCACATGATTTGTCCATTTGGTTTGACATCTTCAGGAATATGCAGCCTGATCACTGATGTGCCTTTTGAAGATTTGGTGTAAACATTTAAACCATTCAAAAGTTATTCAAAAACAAATTTCCCATTATAGTCAATGGGGAAAATATATGTGTCTCATGAAAGTGTTGCAAGTACAATTTTCTTTTTGCAAATGGCCATTTTACTTTTGTGCTGCCACCATCTTGTTTTCAGTTAGTGAGAGAGAAGAAATGCCTGGCATTTAAATTTGGGACCCCCAGGTAAACACTGAACATTAGGTTTACCTAATCAGGTCCTGAGGATGCCAGCCCTAACTTTTTTGGGAGGTAAAACCCCACAGAAATTCCATTTTAGAAATCAGCACCACAGTACTTTCACAAATTGAAAAAGAAAGGACTGTGACACTTTCACAAATATGCAAGTTTCATGCTTTTTTTTAAACTTAGCAATTTGCAAAGTATTTTGTTCAAAAACTGCAACTCTTTGCCATCACCCTGCAACAAAACAGTTAGAGCCTTTGGGCTGACATTTACAGGGTGGAAAGAGCCCTTCATCCCCAGAGATGTGCTTTGGTGCTTTGGTGCCAAAACATTCAAGGGCCCAAAGTTATAGCATTACAAAGTTGAGACATTTCTGATAGGATAACATTGTGGTGCACGTGACGTGTTTCACTGCCCGTATGTCAAAAACAAAGCAAGATATGGATTTTTCACTACCTGCAGCTTCCTGCAGAAACAAGTTTGGGAATCATAGATTGCACCAGCAGTGGAATCTTTTTCCTACTTTCTACGGTTAGAAAGATATTGGCACATTAGTGTCACAAGGATTCCAAGGGTGCCTTTTCAGCATATTTTGGTGCCCCTAGCTTGTAAACAACATGAGATATAGATTTGGTTGTATTTCAAATTGAGTGCTCACAGTCATGATTACAACAGCACTCCATTTTTTTCCCTAGCTGCTACTGTTGCTGAGATATTAGCAAATTAATGTTACAAGGGTTCCTTGCCCTGTAGGGCTACTGTATGGCTCCGTAGTTATGTGTATGTGGGAGCGCAGGGCCCGGAGGGCCCATACTCCAACATACACATACCATTATGCAAAAAATGGGCAATATTAATGAAGTGCATAGCCCAGAGGGCCCACACTCCCACTAACAGATACCTCTTACCAGTTACAGTACCCTTTCTCATAAAGAAGGGAAGTTCATGGCAAAAAACTCTGTTAATGCATCAGTTAGGGTTCATAGCACAGTGACCAAAACATGAAAATGTGGTGTTAGGTTTACCACCCCTACCACCTCACCCTCATCCCCCCACCCTCCACACACCAACAGGCATTGGAGTGTGCGTTGGAGTCATCATGCCTAACTCTCATCCCATTCTCCTATACTACATCACCTCAGCTTGTTTACACATGGAATGTGGTGAGAGTTTGGCCGATGATTCCAATGCACACCCCAATGCCTGTTCGTGTGAGGGTGGGGGTGGGGTGGGGGTGGTAGGGTGGTAACCTTAACAGCACATTTCCTTGCTTTTGTCACTGTGCTATGAACCCTAACTGATGCATTAACAGACTATTATATATATATATATATATATATATATATATATATGGTAGACACCAGGAAACCTTTAAAAGTATCAGCAAGACATGGAAAAGGTTTGTCATTTGAAGAAATCTTTTCCATTTTAAACAAAAAAATTGAATGAAAAAGGATTCCTTCAAATGAAAAAATAATCGGCCAGAAACTAAGTACCAAATCCTTTCCAAGTCTGGCAAATGGTAATACTAGAAAAGGGGTTTAAACTTTGGTGCATAACTTGGCAAAATGTTTTATATTTTAACACCAAATTTCAAAATGTGCTTTTGAGGCTCCACCTCATGAACAATGTCAGAAGAATTTGCCAATCTAGTCTGAAAGGCAAATTCATGCTTTTGCCAAAATCACCTATTCAACAGGATTTGAAAATGTTCACCAGTCTTATTCATGAGGTAGGTCATTAGAAGGGTACCCTCAAAATTTGGGGTCAAAATATGTTAACATGTCAAAGTTATGCACATCCATTGAAATTAAGCTACTGTATGCTCGATCATAACTTTCATAATTTTCAAAATTTCCACCCCAAATTGTCAACATAGTCATTTTTTTTCACCAACTCATGAACATGATGGCTGTCATTTCTTAAATCTTTGCCAAAATGTGTTTTTGTGCCTCTGGTGCAGAATCATGTTGCAGTAGTGCAGAATGACATTTCAGTGTAGATTTGAAAGTTTTAGTCTCAGGTTCATGAGATGGGGTAATATGAAGGGTATGCTGATAATTCCTCACTATTGTGCTACACATGGAAGCACAGGCCTGTAGGCCTTATGCTTTCCACAGCAACATGCATATACACAACTATGGAGGAATGGGATTGCAGAGCCCTTAAGGCCCTGCACTCCCCGGGCAAATAAGGATATGATTATGCTTTCTGAAGATTTATGTATGGATGGGTGTGCAGGGCCCAGAGTGCCCTGTGCACCCACATGGAAATAAGGATATGATTATACTATCTCAAAAGGTAAGGAAATTCTCTTTAAAAAACTGCATTAATGCACCATTTAGAGTTCTGGCTAAAGCAACAAAAGTAAGGAAATGTGGCTTTGGGGTTTCCAACCCTAAAACCACACCACCACCTCTAAAATAAATCAGGGACAGAGTTTTCCTTGGCATTGTCATCCCTATAGTTCACCCCTTTCTATACACTCTGCAAATGTAAACACCTAATGGGGTGAATGTTATGGTTCTTGCACTTGCAGTTGAGGTGGAGTCATAGGAAAGGGTTGCAAATCTGGGGTCAAAATAACATAACAATGGCAAAGTTATGTGCATTCATTGACATTTTCCTATGCTTTCTCGTGAACTTTGGTAACTGAAAATATTTTGAGCCAAATTTTAACATAGCATTTTTTTCACACCACCACATGAGAGTGACAACTGTCATTTTTCAAATCCTGCCTAAAGTGTCTTTTCACACATGTGGTGCTGAATGATGTTCAGGTGGTACAGAATAGAATTTTGGCAGGGATTTGAACATTTACAGTACCCGTTCATGAGATGAGGTAAAAGAAGCCTGTGTTGACAGTCTGGTTGTTATTTTGGCTGAACTGCAAATGCCGGGCACCAAGAACCCTGCACTTCCATGGCAACATACATGTATGCATCTACAGAAGGATGGGAGCACAGGGCCTGAAGGGCTCTGAGTTCCCAAAGGCAAATGAGGATTCAATTATACTACAGCATCTAAAAAAGTAAGGAAATTCTTTGCAAAAAAAAAAAAAGCCCTGTATTAATGCACCAGTTAGTGTACTGTAACTTAATATCACAAAAGTAGGGACATTTTGCATTTGAGGTTTCAACCATAATGCCCCCCCCCAGCAGCAAAGAGAAAATATTAGGGTTTTGGGTCTCTGGAGTCTTGCCAAATCAGTGGTGGAAATGTCCTTGGGGGTTGTCAACCCTAATGCTCCCCCTCTCTCCTGTGGCCCCTGTGAGAAGAAAGAAGTTCATGTGTGACATTGTTTGCTCATGGAATGGGGTGGGCATTAGAGTTGGCAACCCCAAAGGAAGATCCCACAACTGATTTGTCAAGACTCTGGAGACCCAAAACCCTAATGCTTTTTTCTTTTGCTGTTTGGGTGCGGTGACGGTGCATTAGTGTTAAAAACCTTAACACCACATTTCCCTATTTTTGTGATATTAAGTTACCCTAACTGGTATATTAACACAGTTTTTGCAGAGATATAGATATGGACAGATAGACAGACAGACAGACACACACACACACACACACACACACACAGAGGCATATCCACAATCTCTGTCAGCACAAATGCTATAAAACTGATGCAATTTATCTTTGATAGGGAATGGTAAGGCACACTTGCAGTATTGTCTACAGTTCTGGTCATCACAGTATAAAATAAATACTGCTGCTATTGCAGTTGAGAGGTTGCAGCAGAGAACAAGTAAAATGATTAAGAGACTGGAATGATTAGGCTACTGGGAACATTTTTGCAGGCTAGATATGTTTTTCCTCAAAAAAAGGAACATGATTTCCATTTTTAAAATGTTAAAAGGACTGGATAGTGGGTCCATTTTCAGTTTGTTTAGGTAACTAGATGGCCTACCCTACACGTAAGGGGGGATAGAGTTAGGGTAATGTGAGGAAGCATTTTTTTTAAACCCAGAGAGTGGCAAAAATATGGAACAAGTTCCCAAAGGAAGCAGCGTAATTGGGAGTGCAGAATCTTTAAACTCAGGTTAGATCAGTGCTTCATTGAGAACTGCATTATCAGGTACATCATTTCATTCACTGAGGAGGGAGGAGTCATTGAGGTTTCCAATTTTTTACCCAATATTGGGTGCCACAGAAAGATGTATAAAGTATGGAGCCACTCACACTTTCCATACCTCTGTATACTGTATGGTACAGTATATCAGGAGAGGTGGCAGTGCCATGGTCTATGCATATGCATCAGGTCATTCACATTCCCTGGGTACCCTGGGAGGACATTAGTGGGACCTGTACCAAACCTGGTAGAATAATATTGCAATTTCTATGGAGGCCACAGAGAAGTGTGGAATGGACAGATTAGGGGAATGCAAGAAAATGTCAGTCAGATGCTTCAACTCCCAATGCTTTTCTCTATCCTTGTTGAGTCCACTATAACTGCTACCCACAGAGGGATACAGAGTCTCTCCTGGGGTCATAAATTGTACAAAACATGATGACCAGTCACTACTGCAATAAAAATGTGGCAGTAATAGTTAGCCCTGGCCACTTTATGATATCCATTCCTGGATACTAAATTGGAGCTGGAAGAGGGTGTGGCCAACAATGAATCACAGGATTCATTACTCACAAGTGGGACACTGTCTGCCATTGTGGTATATTCACTTAGCGGGTTAACATTGACAACCAGGCAATACCCTGCATTGGATGCTAGAGACCATAACCAGTATCAATGCCTATCGCCAAATAAATTTGTGAGGTAGACTTGATGCATAGATGCCATTGCTCAAAAATCAGGCAGACAGTAAACAAAACAATAAATCAGAGGCCCAGATAGTTTTAGAAATCAGTAGAACTGAATGAAAAGTAGGTTTAATAAGATATTGAACTAGAACCATAAGTAATTGATTGTTTTTTTTTTTATAAGTGAGTACAAGAGAGGCTGCAGTGCATGAAGACCTCATATAAAGTTGTAAGTGCTTTGCTGCAGCTAGTAAAAATAACAGCTGCCATTGCTCAACCCAGTTCTAGCAAAAAGACTTTCTAAGCATTAAGATCAAACCTTAGGTAGGGTTACCATCATTTAATCTAATCCTAAAGTGATCATAGCATACCAGACTAAGGCAATCCAACATACTGGAATACCTTAAAGGGGAACAGTCAGCACCAAGGACCCCACACTGAAAAGTGGGGCTGGTCCCAGTGTGCACTATGTATTCAAAAACATTTTGGTTTAGTTAGTTATTTCAAAAGCTTCACCAGGAAAGAGACACTGAGTGGATAACAGCTTGTTTCCAGATGCATCCTGGGGAAATGGAATGTGAGAAATCATATACAATACAATAAAACAGAAGCAAAATCAATAGTAACAAGCATTTGTCAATGACTAACGCTCGCTTGCAGGTATTTGGAGTGGTGTTTGGCACGTATGGGTTTCTTTACCCTAATGCCCTGTGCGATTGCTGGTATTTGCACAATAAATTTTCAGCATGATCTTTTTGTTACCCCCACCTCATAAAAGTATTTGAGACCTCTGCTGATGAACAGTCCCACTGTTATTTTGTTAATCTGTCCTGAGCGTTGATTTCCCACAGCGACCACACCGTTGTGCTCCACTTGTGCAAAAACACAGTTTGGGCAGGATGTGAAAAATGACAGCTGTAGCATTCATAGGGAGGTGTGAAGGGATGGCAATGTTGAACATCTGGAGTGAAAATACAACAATTTCTCAAACTTACTAGTGTACATGGAAACTGCGCAATGAACGCTCATGACACAGTCATTTTGTGGACTTTTGTCACCAGATTTGCAACACAGGCATTGTGGGACCTCTGCTCATGAACAGTGTCACTGTGATTTTCATAATCTGTCCTGAGCATTGATTTCTCACTGTGACCACACCATTGTGCGCTGGATGTGCAAAACACATTTCAGCCAGGATGTGAAAATGTCAGCTGTACTGTTCATAAGGAGGTGTGAAAAATGCCAGTGTTGAAAATCTGGAGTGAAAATATTTCAAATTCTGAAGTTATGAGTGCGTGGAGACCGCGTGAACGCACGCCATAAAACAGTCATTTTTAGGAATTTTTCACCAATAACATAGCCATTTTAAGACCTCTGCTCTTGAACAGTGTCACTGTGTTTTTCTTAATGTGTCCCATACATTGATTTGCACACTGACTGGGCCATTGTGTGCTACTATGGGTGAAAACATGTTTTGGGCAGGATGAGAAAATGACAGCCATACTGCTCGTAAGGAGGTGTGGTAAAATGGCAATGTTGAAAATCTTGAGTGAAAATATTGAAAATTGGTGAACTTACGAGCCTGCGTAGGAACTGCGCAATGCACGCTCATAAAACAGTCATATTTAGGAATTTTTGCAGCAAATTTTCAACATGGGGTTTTTGGGACCCCTTCTCATGAACAATGTCACTGTCATGGTGTTATTCAGGCCTGAAGGGAGATTTCATGCAGTGACTGCGAAATCACCCTTTGGGCCTGAATAACACCATGACAGTGACATCATTCATGAGAAGGGGTCCCAAAACCCCATGTTGAAAATTTGCAAAAATCTAAAAATGCCTGAGATATGCAACAAAGTTGAAACCCCTATCTAGCCCATTATACAGCTTACCGCATTTCCTCAGCTTGCGTTGGCTTTGAAGAGTGCAGACGTGTTCCTGGTCCACCAAGATCGCTGCACCAAGCTCCAGAGGTAAGTATGGGGTGGGGTGGGGAGGCAGGGTGCGAGTGGGTGGGTGCGGGTTGTGGAAGGGGTTCAGGGAGAAGCCGGGGACCGCTTTTACTTTCTAGGTAACAAAAAAAGACAATGCCGACATTTGCCACACTGGGGTGGGCTCCCAGCATGGCACCAAAGCTTTGGGGGCGTTTGAGGACATGGAGCAGACAGGATTGGCATCCCGGCTGCAGACAACGTAGACATTTGCCACTCTGGGTGGGGCCCTCAGTGTGGCACCAATTTTGGGGGCCTTTGTGGGTCATGGAGCCGATGGGGGATTGGGGCACCACATCAGCAGAGGATGTAGGACATTTGCCATGCTGGGGTGGGCTCCCAGCATGGCACCAAAGCTTTGGGGGCATGAGGCTTACTAGCACTGTGTATGACAGCAGTGTTTTTCTTTGAAGCGAAGACCACCACTGTCATACACAGCTCCTGCACCCATTGGTGCAGGACCACATGCCTGCTCAACAGAGCAGTGGATTGAACAGGAGAGGCACACCTCCAAAGTGTGCTACTCTCCCAAAACGTTCCTTGCGCATGTGCACAAGCGAACGTAAAAACGATATGCAGATCAAGAATAAATTGAGTCATAGTAGCAAGGGTAATACATTTCAAGACGGAACAGTGAAAAAAAATATGGAAAATTATGAGGGGCATGAATACAAAGTGTGATTTAGAGTAAGAAGGTCAAAAACCATTAGAAGAGGGAGATAAACATCACAAAGAAGAGACTTTAAGGAGAAAGCATAACAAAAAGCAAAGCAAACTGACAGGGAAAGAAAGGACCAGAGCTTAGGGAAATGACAAAAGAAAGCAGACTGATCAGCAGTAGTTTTTCTAGATGAAATAAGGTGGGAATGAGAATTACTACTCTGGAAGCAGGGGGAGAGGATAAAAGCAATGTAAGGTAGGAGGGAAGAGCACCAAACCAGAATTTAGAAATAATGGAAACACAATGGGAAAGCACCTGGCATCAAGAGAAGGGACAGAAGGGGTAGAGTTGTGTGAACAATGGTGGGTAGAAGGGAGGTAGTCTAAAGAAAAATGACAGAAAGAATGAAAGAGGGGAGGCCAGTCTTGCAAGGGAGGATTTGTGTGCACAACTATAGACCATGTCACCATAATCAAAGATAGGGACAGTCATCTTTAAAACAATCTCATGGCAGACAGAAAACAATATACTCACTTGGTTCCTATGCAGAGCACCAAGTTTGGGTGAAGCTTTTGGTCAATGGCATCAATATGAACAGAAAAACCAAGATGACAGTCAAGCCAAACTCCAAGGTTCTTAAATGAAGATACTTCCTCAATCATAACACCATACAGAGCATGGAATTCAGGGAGAAGGGAGAGTCTGGAAATCTTCAAGGGTGCAAAAAGTCATTGAAATTGTTTTTTTTTTTTTTTTGGCATTTAGAGTTAACTTGTTTGACTGGAACCAGCACCAAAGATTGTCAAAATCCAGCGTCAATTATTTATTTATTTATTTATTTATTTATTTAAGAGTTTAACCAGGCAGGCATACTGAGCGGAGAACCACTCATTTCCAGATGAGACCTTGGGAAAACAGAGGAGGGGACATAGGTGAAAGACAGCAATACACATATGATCTGTACATAGAGGTTTATGAGACACTACACAATATGTAGCTAGGGCAGACATGCAAATCCTATATATAAACTATAACATGCACAGTGAATTCCCATACATAGCACTGAGAATTTATATCCACTACAAGTTTATAGTTTTAAGAGAGGGACAATAGAGGGTGTGAACTCAGTGCACGCTGTGCCAGTGCTTAAATTGTTATCAACCCGGTGGAGGAGACCAGTAGGACTTGGGGGCCTAAGAGTGTGTAGGCCGGAAGCAAGAGCAGACCGTAAGGAAATGTTCGAGGAGGTGGGTGTTGAGGTGTCTAAGATTGGAGGAGTGGCGGATATCAGCAGGCAGGTCATTCCAGAGTTTTAGTAATCGGTATTTGAACGCCGCCTGACCCATACAGGTATGCATGAGAGGGATTTGGAAAAGCCTAGTATCCGAGTGACGTAGCAAGTAGACCGATGGAGGTTGAGATGTTAAGGTAGCACCCAGGTAAGGAGGAAGGGTTTGGGACTCAGTATTTCACTGCAACTCTAGTGCAGTGAATTTGTCTGTCGAGAGTGAGGAAGGCCAGGGAGCTTTATAGGTCAGCAGTGGTGTGTCAGTATTGGGCATTCCAGTATGAAACGGCAGAAGGAATGAAAGAGTGTGTCCATGCTGGCCAGAGTTGATGGTGAAGCGCACCATAGACCATACCTGTAATCAAATATCGGAGTATCATCTTTTGTACAAGTTCACGCCTGGCCGGGTGGACATGCAGCCAGTTACAATAGAGGGCCCCAGTTTAGATGCAGTTTCTGTGAAGGGATTCAACATGTATTGAGAAGTCTAGGTACTGGTTGAGCCAGACGCCCAGATAGCGGAACGAGGTGCAGGATACTAAGGAGAAAGGTCCAGGGTTAGGAAATGTGGGGCAATTGGTGAGTTGGGAGATGCTGCTTAAGCCAAAAGTTAGTGAGACTGTTTTTTTTTTGCATTTAGGAATAGCCGGTTTGATCTAAGCCAGTGTTGAAACAGCATTGAGGTCCTGCTGTAGTTGGTCATGCCCTGCCTCCGCGGAGGGGCCAGTGTTGTATATCATGGTATCATCTGCATACATTGGATGGCTGTGGGGAGCAGACTAGCGGAAGTTCATTTAGGAATACTGAGAAGATGATTGGGCCCAGGATTGATCTCTTGTGGGACACCCATAGAGACAGGGAGAGGGGTAGATATGTGGGGGCCAATTTTCACCGCTTGGTGTCTGCCACACAAGTAAGCCTGAAACCAGTTAGTGGCATGGTTGGAGAGGCCAGCAGCCTTTAGTTTGTCTATTAGGAGTGTGTGGGAGACAGTATCAAAAGCTTTGGCCAGATCGATGAAAATGGCCAAGGTGATGTGGCCTTTATCCATACCTGAGAGAATATTATTTGTAACTCTTAGTAGGGAGGTGATGGTGGAATGTGATTTTTGGAACCCCGATTGGTATCGGGTGAAAAAGGAGGAATCGACTAAGTACTGGGAAAACTGAGCAAGGGCAAATTTTTCTTGTATTTTTGCCAGAGTTGGGAGAAGGGAGATGGGGCGGTAATTCCGCAGAGAGGAGGGGTCACCCCCCTTTGGCACGGGGATGATGGTTGCCAGCTTACAAGTGGTGGGGATTGTAGCTGTCAAGAAGGAAAGGTTAAGCAAGTTGGCTAACAGAGCAGCTATGGCGGGGGCTGATAGCTGTAGTAGTCTGGAGTCCATGCCAGTGGGGCATTTGCCCTTGATAGGGTTTAGGTTACACAGTGCTTGGTAGACTTTAGCCGGGGAGACAGGATGGAAGGAGAAGGAGGGGTGAGGCAGTGTTTGCATTTAGGTGAGGTAGTTGTCTTGGGTGGGAAATGGGGGGAGTCTATGTAACAGAGAAGCTGCACTGTTGGTGAAGAAGGTGTTGAAAGCCATGTCTACTTTATGGGTCAGTGACGGCTGAGCCGAGGATTGATAGAGCTGGGGTAGGTGGTTGTACAGGCGTGGATAGGAGGGATTTGATGGTTTTCCAGAAGTTGGTTGGGTGGTTAAGATTTGCGCTTAGTGCCGACGCAAAGTATTTCTGTTTGGCTAGATGAATCGATTTAGTGCAGGGGTTATGGTGGGATCGATAATTTAGTAAGACTTGGTGGGAGCTAGTTGATTTGTACTTTTTCCAGGCCAGGTCCCTGGTGTGGCATTGGCTGATGCTATCGGCGGAGATCCAGGGAAGGTGGGAGCCCCTAACTCTAGTGCTTCTTAGCAGTGCATGTTGGTCCCAGACACTCCGGAAGCTATTTTTGAATCTGTCTAGTGCAAAGTCTATGGTAGGAGCTCTGTGCAATGAAGGACCAGTCTACCATAGCCAGGTCCAATAGGGAGTGGTGGTAGAGATAGTGACTTGAAAGACCTGCTAGTAGGGTCTGGGGTAGGGATTAAGGGTTTATGCACTTTTCTGACTAAGTAAACCATATGGTGATCACTTAGGAGTCGGGAGTAGGCCTGCTCCAATTGACCTATGTGGGTGTGTGGTCAGTGCCCAGTCCAGGAGGGAGTGGTTGTGCATTTTTAGGTTTAGCCTGGTGGGTTGGGAGATTTGTTGTGTGAGGTTCAGGGCATTTACTTTGGAGCGCAGTTTGACACAGTCATTTGAAAGCCAGTTGTAATTGAAGTCCCCTAGGACATAGAGCTCTCCTGTTGCGGTGGGGGATTTTAATTTGGCCAGGTGGTCTAATATGCTAGGCATTGGGGTGTTAGGGGTGCAGAAGGATCCTGCTATAAACACCGGGGCGGAGTATGGTAGTGCCATTTTGACAGTTAGGGACTTAATTTGTGGCGAGGGTGTAGGGATGTGGATCGGGGTGAATTGGAACTTGGCAGCAATGTGTATGGCGAGGCCACCCTTTTCTTTCCCATATGGTCTTGCCTAATTAGGGAGTATCCTGGAATGGCAACAGTGGAATCTGGGAGGTGGGGTTTGAGCCATGTCTCGAAAGTATAAGGATGTCAGGACCAAGTGATAGGACTGATAATTGCAGTTCTGGATTTTGTTAAGGATACTGCAAATGTTTAGTGCAGTATCTTCAGGCCCTTTGGGAGAGCCAGGGGGTTGGTACTTTGGGCGGGTGGGTCCAGGGTTAGATTCTATATCCCCAGCTAGTAACAGAAGCAGTGCTGTAAGTCGTATGAGCTTGTACCAAGTGGCCCTGGTTTTGGCGATGGCAGTCAAATGAGAAGGCGCTGTCCTGTACAAGTCAGCCTTGAGATAACACACACAGGATAGTCCAGGGGTTGGGGGGAAGAAGGAGACTCTGAGTAGCCAGTTAAGGGGGACCTGTAGAGCTATTTGTAAAGTGTGGTACAGTGCGAGAGCTCAGTAATTATGACAGAGTAATGGAGATGTGGCAATGGTTGCCTTAGTGGGCGAGTAGCTGGGGGGAGGGAGGGAGGCTATTGGAATGGCAAGAAGGAACAGAGAGAGGGCCAGTAGCATCATTTCTAGTCTGTGGCAGTCAGACAGGCAGGCTGTAGTGGCCACTAGTGGAGATAGCAGATAACTTGCTCATGGAAAAGTGGGCGGATTGGTTGCAACGCCTAACCTATCACGTGTCTACAACTATAAAGCTAGGAGCCAACCAAGGGTGGTGGTGGGAGTGATGGGGAGCTGGCATGAAGCACCAGTGGGGCCTAGACCACAGGCCAATCATTCCAGCAGGCTCGACAGCCAAGCAGTGCACAGTCATGTACCTTCTTTCCTCCTTGCAGCTGGGGGGGTCTGTGATGCTTGGCAAGGTCTGAGATCCGGGGGAGGGCAGGGTCACCCTCGTGACTCAAGGCTATCCTAGCTGGGAGGGCAGGCATCTCCGTGCCCCTTGGTGACCAGCTGTGGAGAAAGAAGAAAGAGCGGGTTATTTAAGGACTGTTGGGGAGGCATGGTGACACAGTAAGCTGAGTGAGTCAGCAGGAGTGCAATGAGTGGCCGAAATGTGCAAGTTGAATTTTATAGTGAGTCTCTATTGTGTATGTACTAGGGCAGGGCTGATTGCAAGAGGGGAAGGGCAGACACAAGCAGGGCCCTGAGTGAAGTCAGACCGCTGGGACTGGAGCTCCAAGACAGGGCAGACTGGCTTTCCAAGTGTGAAACACGGTATGCACACACTAGGAGCAGAGTGACTAGTGCATTGGCAAGAGGGATTTTTTTGCTATTTTTAAGTTGGTTTTTTTTTGGGGGGGTGCAGTAGCATTGCTTAAAGCATACTATGCTCTGGTCTTTAAACTGGCACTTGCACAGGGACTATATAAGCCTGCAGTGGTTATTCCTAACATTCACATGTAAAAGCAGTATATATGCAGGAAATCCTCTTAAGGCAATAGCAATACTTGCTTCATTTCAAAAGCAGCTTGGAGGAAAGATGCAGTAATAAGCAGGACTTCACTTAAGGAGCAGCAAAAACTGGCTTCTAAAGTAGTTGGTTGGTACAAATAACAACAATAAATGCTTAAGGTAGATTCGAGAAGTCCCTTAAGGTAACAGCAGTAATTGATTTGGAAACAGTTCGTGGTAAAAAAGGGTAGGAGAAAAACTATCTGTAGATCTAGGCCGACTTAAAGGCTACAGCATTTTACTGCATAGACAGATTAACTTTTCCAAAAAGTACCAAGAAAACAACCAAACGCCAGCACCAGCGGGGTGTAGACCACACGCCAATCATTCCAGCAGACTCAACAGTCAAGCAGTGCACGGTCGCGTACCTTCCTTCCTGCTTGTGGCTGGGAGGGGGTCCGTGATGCTCGGCGAGCTCCGAGATCTGGGGAGGGCAGGCTCACCCTCACAGCCCAGGCTGTCCTTGTTGTCTTATGAGGTAAGATCTCAAGAAGAGGAGCCAGATGCGTAAAAGTACTGTGTCATCAGCATATGTATGATTAAACACAGCTGAGGTGATGGAGGATAGGTCATTTAAGAATATGGAAAAGGAAATATGACCCAGGACAGACACATGAGGGACACCAAGCTCACTTACTGTTTTCAGTAGTACAGTATATTGACTAATTGTGCTTATTTCTAGGCTAACATTGTTTGTTACTACAAATCCCAGAATTCCTGCAACTGACATAAGAGCTGTAGGCAGCTATGGGAGATTCAATGCCCTGCAGTGCATGTTAAAGTAACATAATCACTGAGTTTTTGTTTCCTGGTCATGTTAGTTCTTCTTGGTGAAGTACAGCCACAGAGGACTGTACTTCAACCCTGGAAAAAAGCAGACCTGTAAAACATCTGATTGTAGATTATTAAAGTTCAAGATCAAGAAGGTTTATTTCTTTAGCAAAAGCCTTTACAAAACATACAGACATATACAATACAATCAGTACACATTATATGGTCCTCTAGAACATACAAAATGCAAGGCATATATGCATGATTCATAAAATAGTGCCATGTAAACCAAATTCAATTAATAAGAGCAATGCCTCATTGAGATATGCTATTTACAAATCCATTCAATAGTTGGTTAATTCAAGGCACATTAAAAATTATTAGGCAAAGTTACCAAATTGAGAGATTGAAAATTTAGCAGTTTTCCTATCTGAGTTTAGAAGCACGTTATCCTGCTTAACAATTCAAAATACTGAAACATCTTTAGAGATTTCTACAGCAGGCAACCTCAAAAAAGACAAATATTTTGAAACTTTAAAACAGTTAGAAATATTAAAATAAGGTCCAGTCAAGTAAAGATTTTGAGAGGCTCTGCTGTTTCTGACAGTCCATCTGTTTATAGGCTGAAATAAGTCACTTAAATGGCTCCTTTGCTCTCAGAGTCCTCAGTAGTCTTCATATTTATTAACAAAAAATGGGTGCCAGCTACAGCACTTACCCATTTAATTAGCCTGACACTCTATGAGTTATCATTACATGTTTACGGAGCCATCAGATTTTAAATTCTAGTGAGAGTGCAATCTTTTCTGAAATGTTTTAAGGCCATCCTCCATCCCGACACAGAAACAGTCTCCAGAGTCTCATGGTTCAAATGTTCAGCCCTTAAGCACAGTTGAAAGAGACGCCCACCACTCTTTGCACCTATACAGTAGCATCAAGTCAAACAATTACTGTATCTCAAAATGGAGCAATTTCACTCACCATTCAGCTCCTTAAACTGGAGTCCTAAAAAATGAATGATTACTTCTAGGTCAATAGAACTCCTTAGAGACCATTCCTTGCACTTGGGGCCACATCAGCTGCACTTAAACATGTGTGGGAGAAAATGATATCCTGATTCAATAGATGTGGGTATTATAACATTAGCGCAAATTTAAAAAAAAATATTGAGGTATCACTACAAAACAGTCTAAGCATATCTTTAAAAGGACACCATCAGATCAACAACCCGCCATCACAGAAACAGTGTCCCTTTTAGCCTGGAAAGATGAAGATACCTTACTCAACATATATACAGAGGCTCTGTCTTTTATCCAAAAGACCCTCAGGAGTCCTTCAAGTTGAATATCATTATTCCATAATTCCACCTTCTATTGCACTTTCTAGTGTTCTAGGACTCATGTCAGTTTCTGCAATTTTCCTATTACTGCCAATGAATTTTTAAACTGTAACTGTATGCCCCTGGGGGAAAAATAAATATAAACACTCCACTGAACACAGTAAGCTTGATACAACAGATTTAAAAGCAGGAGCCCCCAAGCCCTTAGGCAAAGGTATCATACCTTTCAAAGTACATTAAGTTCAGATAGCAGATGTGCTACTGCAGTACTCTGCTTGCCATGAACCCTCGCAGCTGGGAGTTTCTTCCTAAGGAACCTCCACATTGTCATTCCTCAGGCTCCAGCTTCACTCCAATTTGGAGTCTTCTGGCCACAAATTCCATCCAGCAGCTAATTCAAACCAGCAGTCCTGCAGCTTATAAAGCAATAGGGACTGAACCAACTCTATAAGAACTTTAAAAACTTTAGCATTTCAGGTACACATTCAAGAATAGAGATGCAGCAAAATTTAATTTCAATGGTGAAATTCCAGTAAAATTGTGAATTTCGCCATGTGAAATATTTTATGAAATTCATGCATTCTGTGAAATATTTGCAAGTGCCAAATGTGAATTTTGCCTGCAAAATGTGGAATTTCTCCTGATGAATGGCAGAATTTCATCCATGAGTGGCAAAATTTCACCCAATGGGCAAAATCCTGCCGCTGTCAGGGTGAAATTTGCATTTTGCTGGTGCAATTCTGCATCTTGCTGGCATAATTCCACATTTCAATGGTGGAATTTTTGCATTGCACTTCAAAATATTTTTTTGAAATGCTTGAATTTTGCTAAATATTTTGAGTAACGTAATTTGTGGATTTCTCCCATCTCTATTCAAGACACCAATTTATTGGCTACAAACCTGAGTTGAAGTGCCATAAAATAAAAATCATTACTACAATGGTGAAATAGAACAAAACCAGCATAAGTTTCATTCACCATTTGTAAAATAAGGTAAAATAAAATGGAGGGAGTTTCAATAAAATTGCAAATGGCACTTAATATTCAGAGCAGCTTGAGCAGAAGGGTACTGCAGCCATCTTGCCACTCCCTAATCAGCCTAGATTATAAAACTGTAACATGCAATGTAGGCTATTGAATCTCCCACTGCTGCCTTCTGCTCTTATGTCAGCAACAGGGATTCTAGGATTTGTAGTAAAAGAAGATGTTATCCTAAACTAAGTACAATGAGTCTGATGCAATCTACTATACTACAGCAAATAGGAAGTAAACTAAAATGTTTGTGCACACAAGTGCACATTGTGACAAGACCCATACTTGGTTGGGTGACTCTTGGTGGTAACTGTTCCTCTTTAATGCCGTTGTTCAACACTAGGGATGGGCAAATACATTATTTTGAATATTTGGCTGAGCATTTGTATTTAGGGGTCCCAACTACAGTATTCATTATTAATTTTTGTTTTTAGTCTTTAGTAATCAGGTAAGGACAAGTGCCTGATTTCAGGGGTGACCTTGGAGCACTGGACGGTTAAGTGACTTGCTCAGAGTTACACAGTATGCAAGTGGAGGTTGTGAGAATTAAACTCTGGTCTGGTCTGCTGGATATACCAAGCTCATTCACACCTTGTTCCTCTAACCTCTAGGCTATACTGCCAGACCACTATTCGTGCTTTGTTATTCAGCCACTGGAACAGTGTGTGAGACATCAAGATCTCTGAGACTTCTTGTACAATCAGAGACCCATTTGGAAGCTCAGTGTTGGCAGCCCATGTGACCCAGCACTAGAGATGAGTGAAATCCGCAAATTTCATTAATTGGAATATTTTGTGAAATTCACACATTTCATGAAATATTTTGTGAGTGTGAAATTCCACTGGTGAAATGTGGAATTTCACCTGCAAATAGTGGGATTTTGCCACTTGTGGGTGAAATTCCACTGTTCAGGGGCAAAACTGAACATTTTGCTAGCAAAATTATGCATTTTGCAGGTGAAATTCCACATTTCGCACCCAAAAAATATTTTGCAAAATGTGCGAATTGTGCACAATATTCTGTGTGGTGAAATTTGTGATTTTGCCAGAATGTTATCGACAAAATTAAATTTTGCGTCCCCGAACATACCTAAGCAGACTATTTGGAAGCTTAATAACCAGTTACTAAAGGATGAGAAAGTGACCAAGGAAATCAGAGAGAGGCTAGAGCAATATCAGGAAGCAAATTTGCACTCAACAGGGAGGGCAGATTTAGAATGGGGGTCATTAAAATGTGTCCTGAGACAGGAACTAATCCAAATCACAGCCAAGAGTAAAAAGAATAGGGAACAAAAGACTTTGATGTTGCTGGCCTACATCCGAGAGCTACAACAAAATTTGTCTCCTCAGACAACAGAAGAGGTAAAGGGTCAGCTAGAAGGTTATCGTCACCAATACAATATGCTTCTTAAAGAAAAAGCCGAATATGCCATTGTCAAGACAAAAGGGAACTATACAGAACAAGGGTAAAAGGCAGGGAAATTATTAGCATTGAGGATAAGGAGGGAAGAATCCTCTAGGATTATCCAAAGTATCAGGACAAGAGGTGATAATTCAGTAAAAATACATCCCCAAGATATTGTGAAGGAATTTGAGGAATAGTACAGAGAATTATACAGCCCCATGTTACAACCACCTGGGAAATCAGAGGTGGATGAATATTTAATCTCCATCCCACTTGCACAGATCCCATTGGAGCTTAGAGATGGATTGGTGTCTCCTATTTCAGAGACCAAGATCCTGGAGGTAATATCATCCCTGCCATTAGACAGATCACCGGGCCAGATGGGTTCTCTCCAAATTTTTACAAATGTTTTGCAAAGCAACTGACCCCTTGGCTTAAAATATTATTTTTAGAAATTATTAAAATGGATGTAATAGACCCCTATTTATTAAAGGCTCTTATTATTGTTATCCCCAAACCTAGAAAAGCTGTGGATCAGGTTACTAGTTATCGCCCTACATCACTTCTTAATTACAATGTCAAAATTCTAGCCAAAATCCTAGCAAATAGAATGGCTAAAGTCCTTCCCTACATTATACATCAAGATCAAGTTGTCATGACAGGAAGGATGTCCTCAGATCATCTTCAAGAATTGTCTCATATTTTCTCTGCATCCTGAACTCCGACACCCTGATGGGTTTGTTGTCATTGGACACAGAGAAAGCTTTGACGAAGTAGATTGGCAGTTTCTATTCTGCACCATGGATGGGGTGGGCTTTTCCTCAACATTTATTAAATGGGCGCTCATGCTTGTATACTGGCCTGAAGGCAAAGCTCTATTGTAATGGTGCTTTCTTCCTTCCTTCCTCTTACATTCAGGTACTAAACAGGGATGCCCACTGTCGCCCCTGCTCTTAATATATATTTGTAGCCCTTCTAACCAGATTGAGAGACAATGCTCTGTGCAGGAGGGGCACTGGCCCTGAATTTAAAATATCAGCATATGCTGATGATATTCTTCTCCACTTGGCTCAGCCTCGGTCCTCATTCCTAGTGGTCCTTGAAATAATCAGGTCCTATTGCTCCCTTTCTAACTATAAAATAAATGTTGGGAAGACCAGGGTGTTTCCACTTAACCATAAATTACAGAGAGAGGACATTTCCAATCTGGGGTTGTAGTGGAGCCGGAAGACTTTGAAATATTTTGGTATAATATTATTGAGAAGCCCTCAAAAAATGATACAGCTTCATTTTCATAGCCTTTTACAAACAATTAAACAAGACTTGTATAGGTGGCGGAACCTACCGATCTCGTTCTGGGGGTGTATAAATGTAATTAAAATGAACGTGTTGCCCAGAGTGTATTACCCCTTGAATATGCTGAATAACTGGATACCTTTTATCTGGTTCAAAAAGATACATGCGATTATCTCGAAGCTTACATGGCAAGGTAACGCTCCCAGAAGAGCATACAATAAATTGGCAGCCCCTAAAACAAAAGGGGATTGAGACTCTACATTTTGGCCTATATTACTGGACAAGTAGCGACAGTAATACTGAAGCTGCTGCTCACCAAAGAGGAGTTGGATTCCCAGAAATAAATTCCTTCATGGGTGAATCTGAGTTAGAATTGATTAGAAGGATTTTTTTGCCAGTGGCTATCCTCTACTCTAATCGCAGATGCCTCCCAAGAAGTTGGCTGATTCCCCATAGTTGCATCACTTAAAACCATGTGCAGCTTTGCTCCTTCCTCAAATATGATAGAAGTAAGGACCCCAATCAGCCGCTTATTAAAAATCCTATCTTTAAAATAGGGAGAAGGTGATTACAGAGTCCTGGATCCCACAACTAAGGGAGGCCAGGAACAAGGATTTTTAGATGAAAGTGGGTGTCTTCGGTAGAGACTATTTGACTAAAATACCATCTGGGCAGAGATCAGGGGTTCAAAGTTTTCCAGATTAGGCATATGCTTTTTAAAGTCCAAGATAAGGTGAGCAGGGTCAGGAAGGATGAAGGCCTGTTTGAAAATTTGGCCCAGGGGGTATGGGGACCTCATATAGTATCCAAGCTGTATGCCTCCCTATATGAATTGGCATTCACCGAGGTCACGAGCACCCCTACTTACTGGTCTACACAATTTCTGGAGTTACTAGAGCAATGGCCAAGAATTTAGCTGGGAGAATTATAAATATATCAAGCAGGACTAATTACATTTAATGCACTACAAACTTGTTAACAACATGTATTGGATGCCACTGAGATTGTATAAGATTGGTAGGGTTTCTCATCCTCAATGTAATAGATGCCATCATAAGGAAGGCTCCTTAATGCATATTTTTTTGGGACTGCCCCTCCAGTTAAACAGCTTTGGGAACAGATCCAGTCTAAGGCTGACCCATTGCTGGGAATAGCAGAGTTATTCACCCATGAAATTTGTCTGGTGGGGGATTATAAAAGGATAAGGGTAAAACAAAGGAGGTACTACATGACATTAATCTCCTCTTACCTTAAGCAAATCATTTTGAAACATTGGTTAGATGATCTACCTCTGAGTTACTCGGAATGATTAAGGGAATTATTTTCAAACCTTAAAGTGGAACAAATGGGAGCAAGTAATAGAAACATCATCCCCGTGTATGCTAAGACATGGGATAAGCCGCAAACTTTATACCTGTCTCAGGTTAGAGCTCTTACTTCCTGATGGCATCTAACCAGGAGATCGATGTCTTTCAAGCTTGTGTTATTGGTGAATATATCGCCACGATATACTCCTAAGTTGGTCTAGATGTATCCAGCAAGGTGGGGTATGAATGGAGGGGGTGGGGACAGGTTACCTTCAATCTATCTATCCATGTTCATATCTGTACTATTTTATTATGTACCTGTCCTATAATGGAAAATAATAAAGTTTAAATTTCAAGAAATTAAATTTCTCTGCCTCTCTATCCAACATTCACAAAAGCTAAGATAAGAGGGACAGATGTCTGAACTACTGTGAAAGAGCAACCTATATCTATCAAGTCTCTGTGCAAAACTGTGGACCAGACTTGGCTTCTATTATAGGAACAAGCATTGTTTTCCACCTGGTACCTGGAAAGCCCTGGTTCAAGTTATCTTTCTACCTATTCTGGACTATGCAGACCTAATTTGCAGCTGTTGAACTGTTGTTTGCCTATCCAAATAGACTGTTCTCTACCACAAGGTGTTTAGGTTCATCACAGATTCATTTCCTAGGACACATCACTGTGTTTTTTATGTGTCTGTTGGCTAGTCCTCTTTAGCTGCTAGGAGATTATTAAACTGACACCTGGGCATACAAGGTGCTACTAAATGAACTCCCATGCTACATCACAGAACTCGTCCCACATGTCACACAGCAGCTACTCCTTAGAAAGAATAACTATATTCTCCTAGACACCCCAAGATATGCTATGCAGTTCAGAACATCATCAATCAGCCATGTTATTCCTCAAGTATGAAACTCATTGCAATCCTCCTGAAACTTATTTCCTCCATCAGTCTTAGGTATACACCTCCAACATCAAAACTTTGACATTGAACAACACTACAGCAACTACCATGCCAGGTTGTTACAGTGTCGGCACTGGACCCAGCACTGTATTTGGGGAATCTTGCACCCTTTCCCAATCTGCTCCAACTCGGAGCTTGAAAACTATTTAGTGACTTGAAACTGTCTGCTGACTGCAAAAAGCAATCAACATGACAGTTTCGCTGTCTGATCATTCAACAACATTTTTGTCAATGACCAATTGGAGATCCAGACTTAGTACCTTCAAGGCCTTCACTGGAAAACTATGCACGAAACTTGCTTCTGTGGATATAGTAGGATAAGCTTACTCTCACCCTCTTCAAAATATTTCTGATCATGTGACATTGCATATATAGATTATATCTGATAGTTGCTGAATTTTTGTGTATTACTATATACTGCATTTTATAATTCTTAAGCTACTATTGCCTATTTTACGATTTCCTTACTGTGTTTCTGTATGCTATTACTCAGAACTTCCTAACTTATATACTGTATGTTGTTCTACCAAGAAGTTCCATGAAAATTAACTTATTCAGTGGAAACTTTTCAGATAAAATAAATAAAACAATTATAAATACACTTGTTAAAATTAGCTAAGAGCAGAAATCTTGACAGTGTTTTTCCTTTTCTAAATTCAAAGCTAGGAAGAGTAAGTTTTTTTCTCACACTTTTGTGTGATAGTATTTAGTATTTCTTAGGAGAACTGCTAGGAGTGTTTTTTCCTACAAGACAAAAAAAATAGTACTACTAGGCCTGTTTCTGCTCCACTAGCAGTCAGTCACAGGTGAAGATTAAAAGAACATAGATTTTGACAATTTTCTTTGGTGCACTTTTCTCTGCAAGTAATCCATCACAGGTGCACATAAAAAAACACAGAAGATTTTTTGAGCACCATTGTATTAAAACCCTTAGAAGACTGTGGATGTATATATACGTCCAGAATCTATATACATTCACACATATTCAGTTCTCAAAGGGTTAAGTGGCAAGTGCCAAGCTGGCATCTAGAAATAAAGAAAATGGGCTGCTTTTTGGCAGATTTTGTATGATACATTCAGCAGCTTAAAGGAGTGTATTTTTATAGAGCTTTTACTCCTTCAGTGACATTTGCCAGCACCCCACCACCCAGCCTCATCACTGACTTCTCACAGCCTTACAGGTTATGTACCACAGTTATCCAGGACCACTAAGTGGTTGGTGGCCACTAGCCATTATATTGGTCGGGGCAGAAGCCTGACTTGGATGAAGGTAATTTTTCTTCAAAGTCCTGGTTTTCTACCCGTAGTGTGGTATACAAGGATGTGCAGCTACATCCAGTTGGGGGGGATGGAGAAGTGGACAAGAGTGAGTTGGGAAGTGGCACCAGTAAGGTGTAGGGCTGGAATCATAATGCTGTAGTATTATAATAACTAGAGATGTAGTGAATTATTAATCCACCAGCGAAGTGGACGTGAAATGAGCACTTTGCGTCCGCGGAGCACAACACGAAGTGGGACCTGTAAAGTGCTCACTTCACATTATTATTACCACTTCGCGTTCTCATTATGCCTTAACGTGAAGTAAGGGGAACTGAGAAGAAAATAGGCACATCACATGGTCTGCAATACTGTAAGTCATATGCTTTAGCCAGGCAGGAAGGAAGTGAGTCAGAGAAGCAGTTTCACTTTCTCCTTTGCATTTGTACAGGGAGAAAGCAAAATTGTGAGAGGAGATGAGTTTGCTTGGCTCTTGTTTCTTGTTACTGCCAGAACAATCAAACAGCTTTTTTAAAATCTATTTTATTTAGTGTTTGTATTGTCTTACTGTTCTTTTGGTTAGTGAATTTTTCTGTATAAGTTTTGTTTTTGTTTTGTGTGTGTGACTGACTGTGTGTGTGTGTGTGTGTGTGTGTGTGTGCAAACATGTGTGTGTGTGTGTGTGTGTGTGTATGTGTGTGTCATCCCGTGGGCCCAGGAGGATGGAGGGTCACATTGGAGTCAAAGAAGGTGAGTCACTGACCTGTGGACATGTTAGGAGGGGAGGAATGTGGACCCGTGGGGGGGTGGGGTGATCATGCGATGTTGGTCCGCTCCAGACTCCTGGCCAGTGTTGCTTCCCCCGCAGAAGCAACAGGAGCAGCAGCAGCACAAATGCCAACAATGGCCATTGCACATCCACCTTCTCTGCCACCACCACTAGCAGCAGCTGTTGGGGCTCTATCAGCACCCCCTCCACCACCTCCACAGCCACAGGAGGTGGCCCCAGAAATTGTGGGTGGTGTTGGGACTCGTGCCTGACAAGTGCATACTGTGTCTGGTCCCCCCACAACTCCCCAATGTGGGAGTTTTTTTAATTGTGTGGGAGAAGACAGCACAGTGGTGGAGTGCCATGTGTGTGGTGTGCTGGTGCGCCGTGGGTCCCCAGGGACACATTTGGGGACCAGTAGCCAGTGCACCCACATGCTGAATCACCACAGGGCAGAGTGGCAGGCTGTCATGGAAGGGGCCAGGCATCCACCTGCTGGCCCTTGCATAGCAGTGGGTGAGGGTGCTGCTGTGGTTGGAGATGTGCCTCACAGCAGTCACCGCTGCAGCAGGAGGAGGAGGGCTACATCAGCTGCTCCACCACCACTGCCACCACAGCCACCAGCACCACCCTGTCCACCACCAGTCCCACTACCTGGATTACCCACTGCAGTGGACCCCGGCACAGTCCCTGTAAGCCAGTCTGAACTCGTCCTGGTGTGGGCAGCACTGGAGGAAAACAACATACTTTTCAATGCTTTGGAGCAGCAGGTTACCAGAGAGGAAGCACAGCAGCAGCAAATACTTTCAGTGCTTCACCTGCTGCTGGACTACCATGGCATCCCACGGCCATAGTAAGTACGGGTATTGTTTTTGGCCCCCCTCACGCTCACCCCCATCCCTGACCCCTCCCCACTACTGTGTTGTACTTTTGTTGTGTGTTTTTTGTTTGTTATTATTAAGTCATACACATTTTCCATTACAGGGGAATCTTTCTTGCACCACATAGTGCAATACATTTTTTTGAAAACCAGGTGTAAATGCATTACAGTGAGACACATGACAGAGGCATTCCCATTCTGAAAATCTGTACACATTCTGCCTCCCTTCTCAGCAACGCTAGGACGTGATGGCAGGGAGAGATCAAGTGCATGCTCCTTACAGTGAATATTCGATTGTGCAGGTTTCTGAATATTTCTTTATGTTTATGGTCAGTTTGTGGTGAAATGTGTGGCCACGTTTCTAGTAAGAAGAGCCTTGTTAGTGGAAACATCCCACATTTCACCACAAAGTGAACCTTATAACATTAGGAAACATTGCTTGGGATAGCTGCTGGACATTCAGTATAGTGGAGCATGTACCTGCACTCCCCCTGCCATCATGACTTAACATTGCTGAGAAAGTGTGGCACAATGTGGGTTGCTTTTCAGACTGTTAATTCCTCTGTCATGTGACTCACTGTAATGAAATTATGGGTGGTTCTCACAGACATATATTGCACTCCGTGGAGCAAGAAATATTCCAGTGGTAGTAATGCCCCCACATATTAGTTTACGTCCATCACCATAAGTATGTAATGTGGTGACTTTCTGTAAAGCAGCAGTGCAACAATCTGTTGATAACTCTGACCTATATTTTTTAATGCTATGTTACAACTTCCTTTACTTATATCCTGACTGACTGGAATGATACGATAATTTGCAGTAGTTGAGTGTGCTGTACTACCTTTTTTTTGTGTGTGAAATAATGAAAGGAGCATTCCTTTTAAATTAGTGCTGCTGACAGTGAGTGTGACCAGGTATTTGTCATTGCTTTCCTCTGCTTTCCTCCAACACATCAAGTAGTTGTCATATATCACTTCTGTTGTTAATTAACAGTTATGCATCAGTCAGTGTTTTATATGACACCACGGAACAATAGTTATTGAAAAGCAGCTGCAAATAAATACAAAGCTGGTAGGAACAATATTGGAAGATGTGCTCATTTTGTTTTCAGTCATGAAAAAAGTAGGAGTAAGAGAAGCAGACATAAATTGTGAGAAGAATCGTATCATTCAAGTCACTGATGACTCGGACATAAGTGGTGGTTGCTGTGGCAATGTAAAGTAGCATAAAAAAGTACAGTTTAGAACTGTGAGGACATTCTTGCAATGCTGCTTTAATTGTAAAAATGTCAGTATGACATCATGACTATGAGCTCACAGCAACAATCACAGAACACACAAAAGTGGCACAGAGTCCCCAGATTTTTTCTGCAGGCCCACAATGCATCCTCCTTGTGTGCAGAAAATTGACAAGTGGAAACAAAGTGAAATGAGACTATTTCAGCACATACAAAGTCCCCAGAATTAATGGTGCACTCAGTCATGTGGGCAGTGGTGGCACACAGTCCCAGATTTTTCTGCAGGCCCACAATGCATTCTCTTTGTGCAGAAAATTGACAAGTGGTAACGAAGGAAATGATATTGTTTCAGCACATACAAAGTCCCCTAGAATTAATGGCACACTCAGTCATGCACGCAATGGTGGCACAGAGTACCCAGATTTTTTCTGAAGGCCCACAGTGCATCCTCCTTGTGTGCAGAACATTGACAAGTGGCAAAAGGTCAAATTATACTGCTTCAGCACATACCCCAGTATAAAATGATGACTGTGAGGTTTGTGTTGCTTGTCCAATGTGTTGTGCGAGACGATTCCACCAAATGAAATGTGATCATCTCAACTGGACTATAAGGTGCCCTTTGGCTGTACACTAATAGTTGCCTTGGTGAGTAGATATATATATATATATATATATATATATATATATATATATATATATATATATATGGTTGTGTATCTGTAGGTGATGAGGAGGGGTTGAACTTGACATGGACATGTGCTCATGCTATTGTTCTGCATCACACAGGTGACTCATTAACCGTTGGTGTGCACAATCCAGTGCTCAATGAGAATTTTTGTGCTTAAATTGAAATGGATAACTCTCAAACACATGAATGTAAGTATGTTTTTGGGTGGGGTGAGGGAATTGTATTTTCAGTTTTGTCTGTAATGGTTTCTTTTTTTTACTTCTTCACAGATTTCATCAGCATCCTTCTGAGTCTGGTTGTTAATGATGGTCATGGTCATCTAATGAAATGAATTCTGTTTGTTGCATGCATGCTCAAGCTCGGGGGAGGTGTGCCTGATGTTGAAGAACTTTTTGGATAAGGCCACTTTGACAGAACAACAAAGCATCTCAAAGTTTCCTAAAAAGAAAATTAATGACTTCTCAAGTTACAACTTCATTGTTATGTGTCCCTCCTGGTTCTCAAATCTCAATCCCTATTGTCAAGCTACATTTCAGAGACGCATCTTGTCAACTAACACAACATGTCGTGTGCAATATTTGTAGCAGTCTTTACGAAACAATGAAATGGATGAAATAAAATCTTCATACTTACCAGACTGGATTTCACATGGATATTACATCGGTTTCTCTCTGTACGGTACAGCTACAGCATCTTTCTCAACGAGTATTAGCAATGGAGCCTGTTTTTGTTCCCCTGAAAAAAAAACAAAAGAATTGTACTGCATGTGTTTTGCCACTGCAGCTCTGAAAAGCTACAGAAAACAAAACATACAACTTAAGGAAGTGAGGCAGCATAACAAACATGAGTGCACATACTCACTTTATGGTTTAAATATTAAGAAGCTGGTGGTGGTGGTGCACTGGTGGAGTGGTGGTCCGTGGGGGGGCAGACAGACCCATGGTGGCAGACTTGGATAACATCAGTCCCGGTGGTGGTGGTGGTGGTCCGTGGGGGGCAGACAGACCCAGGGTGGCAGACTTGGATAACTTCAGTCCCGGTGGTGGTAGTGGTGGTCCATGGGGGGCAGACAGACTCATGGTGGCAGACTTGCATAACATAAATCCCAGTGGTGGTGGTCCATATGGGGAAGACAGACTCATGGTGGCAGATTTGGATAACATCAGTCCCGATGGTGGTGGTGGTGGTCCGTGGGGGTCAAATAGACTCATGGTGGCAGACTTGGATAACATCAGTCCCAGTGGCGGTGGTGATGATCCATGGGGGGCAGACAGACTCGTGGTGCAGACTTGGATAACATCAGTCCCAGTGGTGGTGGTCCATATGGGGCAGACAGACTCATGGTGGCAGATTTGGATAACATCAGTCCCGATGGTGGTGGTTGTGGTCCGTGGGGGTCAGATAGACTCATGGAGGCAGACTTGGATAACATCAGTCCCAGTGGTGGCAGTGATGATCCGTGGTGGGCAGACAGATTCATGGTGGCAGACTTGCATAACATCAGTCCCAGTGGTGGTGGTGGTGGTCCTTGGGGGGCAGACAGACTCATGGTGCAGACTTGCAACATCAGTCCCGGTGGTGGTGGTGGTCTGTGGGGGCAGACAGACCCATGGTGGCAGACTTGTGCAACCCCCCTGTTACCCAGGGTTACTAGAATCCCAGTAAGACCTAGTGGTAGGCAGGGAAGGCAGCTTGAGAAACTCCAGTTAAATGGATTTCACACTGTCTCACTCTGTTCTCAGTCTCAGTTGAGACTGAGGGAAGGCATCGCCATAGAACTATCACAGCTGCATGAGCCACACTGGAATCTGCAGAAGGGAGTTAGATCAGAATGTTGGGAGTTTTGAACAGTTAGTTAGAGAGAGTTGTGTGAGCAGTCAAGAGGAGAGGAACACAGCAGTTCTGTGCACAGGCTCTTGGAGCCTAAGCTCTGATATAGAACTACTTTTGGGGAAAGGTGTGTGTTTCTGCCTAAAGAGGAACACAGTAAGCTGTTCTGAAAGTGGTGGAGACCGCTGATACAGGTCTCTGTGCCCCATCCCTGAGGGGATGGGGTGGAAGATTTGCCTGCTATTCCAGGGGCAACCCCCTGGTTCCTACTAGGGAAGAAGCTGCCTATTTTCCTGAAATGTATTGTGGCACAAGAAGCTTCCAAGATTCACTTGTGGGGCACCTGCAACCAAAGGGTAAGTTCTGCACTTTTCAAAGGGCCCATGTTTCACCTGAACTGTGTTAAAGTGTGGATTGGACTACTGAATTAGTGGGAGGCCTAGAAGAATAGGCTTAGCCAAAGTAAAAGTATGTTCAAGTCCAGCACAAGGGGAAAGTCAAGACATGTAGAGAAGATGTGATATATGTCTACCTTGTAATCTACATTACCAAGCTTTCAAAAGAGTGATTTAGTGTCCAGAGAAATGGCCGGGTATGGAATGTGGGAGCTGGAGGTGGGAGACCCCCATCTTTAGTAACCAGGTCCATCTCTACGGATTTGCTCTGTGGATTTCTACTTTGCCTCCTGCACTTGGCCAGTGATGAGGGAAGTACCCAGATGTGGGATGGAAAAAAAATTTCCCTTAAGGAGTCAAGGCTCTAAGGTGGTTTGGGGAGCCACCAACCAAAAATTGGTTCACTGCCATATGGACCGGGATCAAGAGACTGTCAGGAGCTGGGCCAGGAAAAAGAAATAGTGTACAAGTCGGGCTGTGTACCCAAGCTGCATGCAAGTCCGCTGTGTGCTCAGGGTTCAGAGCCTGAGGGCTGAAATGTTGAAGAAGTGTTCTGTATCTCTTATCTGCATTATCAGGAATGTAGCCCTGTGGGGTCCATCTATGCTTCGTTTGTTCAGTTTGGATGTGAATAAAAGCCACACTTTAGAATCCCATTCCTGGTATTGGACATTACAGTTATTGCTTCCTGTGTTAGGATTTACTTTGTGCCCCTGTGCAGAGTAGCCAAACCTAGGCCTCCTGTGCCAAGTAACCTAGTCCTCCCCGAACCCAGTCCCTGCCAGGTACTGCTGTCAGCTTCAACAGCATACCACCTGTTGTTTTGCAAAAAGGCAGGGGTGAGGGCCTTACACTTGGATAACATCAGTCCCGGTGGTGGTGGTGGTGGTGGTCCGTGGGGGGCAGACAGACTCATGGTGGCAGAGTTACATAACATCAGTCCCGGTGGTGGTGGTGGTGGTTCAGTGTTGGGGAGGCACACTGTTTTAAATACTGCAGTTAAAACCTGCCGACATTAACCACATCATCATCCTCATAAAGAAAACTGCCCTCACAGTCATTGATGTCTGAAGTCTGATCACTGGTAAATTCTTTCTCCATTGTGTCATCATCTACATCAGTGGTGGGCCATTTCAGGCAGTCACTGCCAGTTCCACCAGGTTGCTCCATTTCCACATTAGCAAGACCACCATGACTAGTCCAGGGTATGAATACCAAGGTTGCAGTCTGTGCTGGTATGTGCCTCTCATTCATTTTAATGAATGTTAGCAAACTAACATTTGCAGGAGACAGGTTTGTCTGACGATCCCGACTATTGCACCTGCTGAGCTGCATACCCTCTCAACTCTTACATTGGAGGGTGGGCAAGTGAGGTACTCAATGCACTGCAGTCAGCTCTGGCCATTCACTGACCTTTCCACTCCAGTACAAAAGAGGATCTTCAGTTATTGTCAGATGCCTGTTTTCAGACAAATATGACTCAACGATTCTCTGTGCCACATTAAATCCAGTTGTTGATGCATCATCCTGGTCTCCCGAATCATTTATTTCACAAATACCCACTTGGGACAAAGCCTCCCAAAGTGGGTTGAGATTGTTGTCTAAACACTCTTGGTGTGTAGGGTAAACAATAAAAATAATACTAATAATACAGATTCTTGTGTCTCGGAGTCTGCCAAGAAACATTCATAAACAAGCAAGGAGTACTAATAAAGTTTATTATGCTACTTATGCCAAGCATATGACAAAGAAAATCACAAGGAGATGGGTTTCACAACTCCTGAAGAATATACATAATATCAAGAATTGTAGATCTTAGGTTCTCTAAGATCTTGTTCTGTCTCTCCCGTGTCCAACTGTCTGCCCTTCTAGAGAAGCTACAGTAGTGTCTCGAGCGAGCTACATTGGGTTGCAGACAGCTAAATACTACAGATAACAGCATAGCAACAGAGATTACAACATAGTTACAGATATGAGAAACAATATGTATTAGTCCTAAGTCATCTTCCATTGTATAATGACTTAGGAGACATAATTACTAATGAGTATCATATGAGACAGAATATGCTTCCATTAGCATTATAGCTTAGACAAAAGAAATGCTGACATTTTAAACTACATTTCTTGCTTATGTACAATATAAAACATAGAGACATAACAAAGCTGTCTCTCTCTCTCTCTGTGTCAGCTTGCTTAGACAAAGAGAACTGCTGACAGGCATATCTGCCTGAGTGTAAATACACATTACATATAATTATATGAGAATAGGAGTATACAATAATCACTGATGATCCCTCTGAGTCATCTAATCAGTGATTATGTAGATAATATAGGGACTATCTATAAAAGACAAACTAATCTAGATAAATGTATTATAGTAAGGTATAATATATCATGCATGACAATATTAGCATATCTTAGCAGCAAAGCACATTTCTAGCACCCATGCTTGTATGATTGGTGCTCATAACTATAGGTTAGTGCAAAATAGCAGTACCACAGTACAATAGACCAGGAATACAGTGTGAGGTGTATGTGGGATGATAGGGGCATAATCCAGGCATAACAATCCTCATTGTTGCCCTAATTGCAAAAGTGGCAACACAACAAAAGAGGAGGTTAGGCACCATTCATCTAAGGCCCATGGCACGAACCTGATAGAGGAATTTTAACTGGTCACACAGGTATTTCAGGGTTTTCCTTAAACAACAAAATGTAATTATAAGGGAAAATGTTAGTAAACCTTGTATTACTATAAATATTTGGAATAAAACTTCACAATGGGGTTTGCCAATATCAAAATAATCAGTAAATACTGATATGTATCAGGTGTGTATCCATCCTATTGGTAAGAAATTGAAGAGACAAACTTAAATTGCCTGTATGGATATTAAAGATAATTAAAAATTGAGATAGTGCATCAAGATAGTTAGGACTAGACTTAATGATATCTGGTCCTCGGATGGGAACAGGTGTGATTACCATATAACCTATTACCTGTTTAGGGAGTAAAAACAGAAGTTAGACAAGTTCACTTTGCATAACTTTTAGTCCATATCAGAAGAATGTATAGTTGGTCACCACACAATGTTCCACATCTGCAGAATATACCACCTTGAAGGATGGCATTTTCAGTTGGTAAGTTGAACAGGACACAAAATGTCAATGTCCACAAGGGATAAACTATGAACAGTTCCAGGATAAATCCAGGGTTTCTTCAAGTGTTAGATGAAGATTCATAGTTCAAATCTGATGCAAATTCAGATTTTCCAAAGGTTGATCAAAATGTTCAGGAGGCAGCAGTATTTTCATAGACCTCAGCAGGGGGTGCATTAGATTGCACATTGAGTTTCACAATGGAATAGCAATAGTGTTCAGTTGAAGATGATCACACAGCTGCACAAAGTGTAAAAGTTTATAACAGTACTCAGTTTGTATGAGGTGCCAGCCAGGCTTGGAAAACAAGCAGTGAAGAAAATGGATTTCTGGATTGTAGATCTAATGAAGAAGAGTCTTCTTGCTGAGCTAGGGGATTACCGTTACCCCAGATTAGCTTCATGGTATGCATAACAATGAGCTTGATTGTAGAATCTTAATTGGCTGGACTGAATACAGTTTATTTGAAAGTTCACAAATGGATGCTAATTTCAGTTATTAGGCCAGTATTCACAAGTTGGTAAGACAAGTTGGAAGATGTCACATCTGCATAAAAGGTGATGTTCCTTTCAGGTACGACATTCAAAGTTCAGAGTCAGTCACAATGTCAAAACCTCATGGTAAATAAGGAAAGGAGGTAGTTTCAACCTTTTCATGATAAAAGTTCCCTTCAAGATGATAAATAGAATGGATGGTTTCCAGACACTCAGAGATGGATGTTGCTGGATAAAAATGTGGTAATGACACTGTGAGAGTCATAAACATGGCTTTCTGGATTGTGCAGGAACACGTTTCAAACATGGAGCAATACTGGTGTGTGTGACATATCCAAAGTTCCTTGCCGTTGACAAGGGACTAGTGCTAGATTCAAATAAACGTTTGTTAACACATGCAATAGAAGTGCAAAATGTGGTAATGCCACTGACCCATACATCTGTCATGCATGAGTTCAAGGATGTATCCTAATTCCAGATGCCGGAAGAGATAACCAAGGGTTGTAAGAACATAATAGCTATAGGCAGTGCAAAAGACTTTCCTAGCTATGTGATGCTCATCTGCTTCCTTAATGTGAGCAGAAATTAATTGATTAACATGAACGCTTGTCAGGTCAAACCCCTTCACAATATGCTTAATATTGTAAACGTAAATCACTCTTTATGAGCAAAATCATGTATACCATGCAATGGAGGAGGGGGTATCATATTATATTTCATACTATCATGAACCTTTAACATATGTGCTTGAATAATGGCTACATCAGTCTTATTTTAAATAGATGTGTCAGAGCCAAATAGGTCTGAGTCTAAACCTTTGATTTTTTTATAAATAAGAAAAACAAAATAAAATCAAAATGTCTAGTGCTTTTGGGTAGATTTATAATCATAGGTTGTACCACTAGCAGTCAGGATGTGAAAGTCCTAAGTATGTGTGTATGTGTGTGCTATCAGTCCCTGTATAAGGAGTCTTTAATGAGTACCTGGTATGCTGCCAGGGTTTCCAATCACAGCATTATTTAAAAAAAATGTGGGAAATGTTTGTTATGAAACGTAAAACAAATCATGCCAAGTTCTAAAGGGTGAGAGTTAAAAATCACTGGGATGCATAAACTGCACATTAATAATTAGTACGTGGTTGAGAAGTGGCTATTAGACCACTGGGTGGGCCAGGGTTCTATTTTGGGCACTCAGTATTAAGTGTCACAAATTATGGAGCATCATAGGTTTAAAACATTAAGATCTAATGACTTTTATTGCCATATAATTTTGATGAAAAAATTCCTGATTATCAGTAAAATGTAAACAGGAGTCCAGATCAAGCCTGACTGCTAGAATTGATCCAAAGCAATGATCATAACATTCCATAGGGTCTCACTACCCTTCTGGACAATGAACATGTCTTTTAGGACTTTAGCTTGAATTCCACAGGATGCAATTAAATTATGTGGGCTTGTGAGGTATTCTGCCTCAACAACCTTTTTAGGATTAGGTCACTGGTTCTTATCTGCAATAACATGTGCAGTTTGGGCTTGTAAGAAGACCCATACTTCTAAAAAGAATAATAAGCATAAAAGCAAGCATCTCTCTTTCTGGAACCTAAAAGGAAAGAGAAAAAGGAAAACATAGATAGTTTAGTACTATTCCTCCCACTGGGGTATGGAAAAGTAATTTAATCTCCTTTAAACAGGTACATTTGATTGGCACATAGCCATTTATCAGTGACAGTTATAGTGAGGTGGTCTAACTTGGTATACTGCTGGACTGAGTTTGTTTACAATGGGATAGGCCTCTTGTTGGGACATACATTGTGAAGCAAACAAGTGTACCTTTTGGATGTCTTGTTTGAGATATTTAGCATATTTGTCTACTGATGCTCCATCAGCAGTGGCAGTACACTGATCTGGAAGTAAATGTTCTGGGGGTCTCATGGACCGTCCAGTCATGATTTCAAAAATGGGGCATGCTGTGTACCTGCAGAAGGTGTCCCTCTTATTGCCATAAGGAGTAAAGGCAATAATTTATTCTAGTCCTTTTGGGTTTTCTGAACAAGTTTATTAAAACATAACTTTGATCTGCCTGTCAGCACATTCCACCTGTCCTGATGACTGTGGATGGTAAGGGATATAAAACTTTTGTTTTACCCATAAGAAATCTAGAATTTCCTGCATTACTTTTGTTATAAAGCCGGATCCCTGTAACCAGAATTTACCTTTAGGGGTAAAGTCCTACCTGGTAAATAGCTGGTTTACCAAGATGTTTGCAGTCACTTTGACTGTGTTGTTCTGTTTTGGGATAGCTTTAAACTATTTGGAAAATAGATCGGTGATCACTAGTGCAAACTAGTTGCTCTTAGTGGTTGGCATAAGGCCAATGTAGTCAAACTGGTCATTGTTCCAGGGGCCTTATTGTCTCTGGGAAAACAATGCATTTTCCTAGCTGGTATAGGATTGTTCTGTTCACAGATCAAACAGTTACTAATGTAGTGTTCTACATCATTTCTCATATGTGGCTACAAGACAGAGGATTACACTCTGTCTAGGGTTTTTACTGACTCACTGGTGTCCACCAGCTGAAGTACTATGTATTTAGTACAGTTGATAAAATCTACTCTCAGGTGTTCAGGAATTACCCATAACTTTTCTTGAGTGTTACAGTAGTGATGTTCCAAATGAGTAGGCCATCACTGGATAGGTGAATGGCATTTTCACTTTCTTATAAAAGATATTTCTGGAAGTTATTCCTCAGTTCCTTTACTAAGGAATCTATACACTGCCCTCAAATCAGGGTCCTTCTTATAGAGCATAAAGAATATACATACAACATGCTTGAACCTTATGAATGTACAGTATTTAAACTGATTAGTGTGACGTAAAAGCAAGCCACTGTATTTCACAGCGATACTATAGAGTACTGGAACAGAAGTTTGTCTTCTGCCAAAGAAATTCAGTTTAGAGAGAAACAGACCCAATTAGAAACTATAATAAAAACATTATATCTGCAGTGCTTTCTGTAATTATCTCAAGGAATTTATTGAAGCAGGCAGAACTTAACCTCTCATGGAGTGCTGGTATAATTTTACGTAAGGAAAAATATTTTTATTCCTTTCTTAACACAAGCTGTGTCTTTCTCAAGGATGTTCCTGCTTTCTAAACCATTCACAAATATTTGTGGTAATTAGGACACTCCTCACTTACCTGATTTTCATTTTATTTGCCAGGCATGTTTTAACATTGCCTGTGAATCGTACATATACGATGATGCAATTACCAGCCATGCACACTCTGCCATCACCAGAATGTAAAATAATCCCAAATCCTGCTATCTGACCCTTGTTGGTATGTGTGGCTGAGTCATCAGTCAAAACATGACACACAGTGGTGTCTTTTAACACTTTCTGAGGTTCTGTCAGAAAGGGCACTGGGACCGGTAGGTCAGGGGGTTGAAGTGAACAATCATGAGTCTCTCCTGCAAATTGTAGGCCATGGGCCAACAAGGATGAAGTTTTGATAGGAAGGACAGTGATGTCATGATCTTGTAAAATGAGAGACCAGTGTGTAAGTCTGGCATTGGATACACAATCATCTTTTACTCTGTCTGACAACAGAACATTAGATGGCAAATGATTAGAATGCAGCATAATGGGTGCATATCCAATGATGTACATAAAGTATCTCACTGCCCAGTATGTAGCCAAAAGATTCCTTTCACAAAGGTTGTATTTTAGCTCCACTGGGGCAAGCATCTGTGATGCACAAGCAATGGGTCTGATGTATACATTGTATGTTTGAGCTAAAACTGCTGAGATAGCTTTATCTGATGTGGCAGTTTCAAAATAATGCCCTAAAACTGTGTTAGGATTAACCAATGCTGGGGCCATGATCAGTGATCCCAAAAGAAAAGACAATGATATCAGCATTAGGATATCTTGTACCTTCTTACCTGTAGTGCCTGCCATTGCAGCCATAGTATGGGATGATCCAGGTGTCACTGATGGAGGGGGTTCTGCATCATGTGCAGGCAGTGCTTACACTATCAAGGGGTGCCTGCTATTGCAGCCACAGTATGGGATGATCCAGGTGTCACTGGTGGAGGGGGTTCTGTATCATGTGCAGGCAGTGCTGACACTATCAAGGTGTGCTTGCTATTGCAGCCACAGTATGGGATGATCCAGGTGTCACTGGTGGAGGGGGTTCTGCATCATGTGCAGGCAGTGCTGGCACTATCAAGGGTGCCTGCACAGTGGAGAAAAGTGTTGTGCAAGCTGCACATAGTTCTCCAGCTATGGATTGTGGTTCAGTAGCCATTGGGGTGGAGAAAATAGTGCTGAGACAGTTGTCAGCTCAGCTTCAGAAATCAAACCTGCAATCCTCCCCCTCCAACGTGGCCTGTGATGCTGAAAATATCACAGCTATGGGGATTTCAGAATCAGGGTTGTCCCCTTCCCCATCAAATTTAAAGTGGGTTTCCAACCGAATGTTGCTGGATGGTAGCAACATTGTTTTAATGTTGCAGCTTAAGGTATTAATGCACTGCATAGAAAAAGTATGTTCAGTCTTCTCGGCTGATGTTACATTGCACAGGAAATGAAAACAACTTTTCATGTAATTAACTTCAATGTGTTCTTTATCCAAGGACACTCGAATACCACAAACATTGCTAATAAAGCAAACATTGTTAACAGCATCAGCTGTTTCATCAGCATCAGATGCTGACTTCATGACAGATTGAGTATCAGCCTTATTCAAAAGTATGTCAGCATCATTTTTAATGAGAATCTTCTGTCCCTCAGAAACACTAGTGTTACTGATAACATTATTAATCATGCCAAACAACTCCAGTTTGTTTTGTTTGGTTATGTTAGCAACCACAGGTCCCTGTGACTGCAGGATCGAATATCTGTGAGATGGTAGTTGGCCATTTTGGATTACCTCATGGGCATCATGGGTCATTGTGTCATGACCATCATCACATGATCACGAGCGACCATCTTGGGGATGGTATGGAGATGCAACCTGATGACATGTGTGTCCACCATTTTGACTCTAATAATTCTCCATTTTGTGAATCATAGAAAACAAGTGGCTAGCCTTTTGTTCTAGTCCACCCCACAGCATACTGTGAGTGTTCAGAATCAAACTCTTCAACATCAGAAGAGGCAAGGTCTTTGGACATTAGTTAGTATGCCCTGCCAATACCTCTGGCTGATGGCACAAGTTTGCCATATCTGACTTTTACTTCTACATTGTAACTCAGATACAAGGGTTAGCATGCTATTAAGTGCTTTGTTTTCAGATTTCAAGAAATCACATCTTGTAAAACTTGTTTTTTATTAACAGAAACTGTGTCATGATTTAGATTCAAACCTTCATTTCAAGTCTGCTGTAATTAAAACATACTGAATCATGCTGTACTATCAAGGTCTGGTGTTGAAATACCAGCTCGTTAACTTTTCAGTAATTACTTCAGACTTATCATTTGCAAGCTCTTGTTTTCAAAACATAAGGAATTAGTGTTACTAGCTAGAACACTATTTGATTGAAAAACATTTTTTTTAAGTTTTGCCTTTTTAGCGTTATCTCTTAAGGCATGCAGGTAGTGGTTGCTTCTCTCATTAAATAGAGACTCATTTTCTAGATGGACAGAGTGTAGCTCAGACAGTAGTCCAGCTATTTTTTTCTGTATGAGAAGCCCTTTTCAAACTAATCTCCTGCTTGTAGGCAGAATTATCCAGTTTGCAAGCATCATACTTACTTTTCAAAACAGATATCTCATTTAGAACAGCAACAATACAATTAAACAACGTTGCAATTAATAATCTACAGGATCATTGGTACCATTTTTCAATTCCCCATAATGGGCTTTTATGATATCCCTTAAAGGACTAACATTGGATTTTGCTACTTTAGCAAAATCAAGCCAACTACTGTTAGCAGTTTGGCTTATTAAGGCATCCAGCCTCAACTCAGTACTGATATATTTAGACATGTCATATAAGATAAGAAGTCCTTAGCTGTTTGTGGATCAAAAAAAAACTTTGTTTGCAACCAAGTTCATGACAGGACACAATCGCCTTTGGCATATGTGGACTCCTAGATGAGTAAATACCCATTAGATTTGAATGCACAAGAAAGCTGTCTAACTGTTTGTTTCGGATCCTTTATAGCTGTGTTCCCACAAAGAAAGAATAGAAAAAAATCAAAAATAAAACAAGTCATTACATAGAAATTGAATATCTGCCAAGAGATTGTTTTGTCTGCACTGTAGAACACACAACTGACCGAAAAATTAAACATTAAGACACTTTCAGTTGCTTGTTACTGTGGATTCGTCACCCAGTGTTTTAATTTGCAGAGGAAATTAAAATGAAACTTGGCAAAAACATCCAGACTCCATTTCGCGGTCACCATTATGTTGTCTAAACACTCTTGGTGTGTAGGGTAAACAATAAAAATAATAACAATAATACAGATTCTTGTGTCTTGGAGTCTGCCAAGAAACATTCGTAAACAAGCAAGGAGTACTAATAAAGTTTATTATGCTACTTATGCCAAGCTTATGACAAAGAAAATCACAAGGGATATGGGTTTCTCACAACTCCTGAAGAATGTACATAATCTCCAGAATTGTAGATCTTAGGTTGTGTAAGATCTTGTTCTATCTCTCCCCGTGCTCCAGCTCTCTGCCCTTCTAGAGAAGCTACAGTAGTGTCTCGAGCTAGCTAGATTGGGTTGCAGACAGCTAAATACTACAGATAACAGCATAGCAACAGAGATTACAACATAGTTACAGATATGAGAAACAATATGTATTGGTCCTAAGTCATTCTCCATTGGAGAATGACTTAGGAGACAGAATTACTAATGAGTATCATATGCGACAGAATATGCTTCCATTAGCATTCTAGCTTAGACAAAAGAAATGCTGACAGTTCAAACTACATTTCCTGCTCATGGACAATAGAAAACATAGACATAACAAAACTGTCTCTCTTTCTGTCAGCTTGCTTTGACAAAGAGAACTGATGACAGACATATCTGCCTGAGTGTAAAATACACATGACATATAATTACATGAGAATATGAGTATACAATAATCAATGATGATCCCTCTGAGTCATTTTATCAGTGATTAGGTAGATAATATGTGGAACATCTATAAAAGACAAACTAATCTAGATAAATGTATTATAATGAAGTATAATATATCATGCATGACAATATTAGCATATCTTAGCAGCAAAGCATGTTCCTAGCACCCATCCTTATATGATTGGTGCTTATAACTATAGGTTAGTGCAAAATAGCAGTATCACAGTACAATAGACCAGGAATACAGTGTGAGGAGTATGTGGGACGATAGGGGGCATAACCCAGGTGTAACAGGAAGCTCCATTTCCACATCAGCAAGACCACCATGACTAGGCCGGAGTACGAATACTGAGGTTGCAGTCTGTGCTGGTATGTGCCTCTCATTCATTTTAATGAATGTTAGCAAATTAACATTGGCAGGAGACATGGTCTCACAATCCCTGACTATTGCACCTGTTGAGCTGAATACCTTCTCAACACTTACATTGGAGGGTGGGCATGTGAGGTACTTCAGTACCACTGCAGTCAGCTCTGGCCATTCACTGACCTCTCCACTCCAGTACAAAAAAGGATCTTCAGTTATTATCAGATGGCTGTTTTCAGACAAATATGACTCAACCATTCTCTGTGCCGCACTAAGTCCAATTGTTGATGCATCAGCCTATTCTCCAGAATCATTCATTTCACAAATACCCACTTAGGACAATGCCTCCAAAAGTGGGTTGATGCCACCCACTTTGGATGCAGACCACCCGGAACTACAGTCCCCTTACCCTTGCATGATATGCTTGCTGGTCCTCCAGCTACACATTCAGCTGGATTATGCTGCTGAGGTTTACTTACCTTGGCACATGATTTTGTGCCCCATGAAACAAGCACACCAGTTGACCACTGATATTTTTACCTGTTCAGGCCCTCCTCCAGTACTGATGCAATTCCATGTTTGTATCGTGGGTCCAGCATTGTTGCCATGGAAAAGATGTCACTATGCTGAATGCTCACAATGTGATGATTCTGGTTGAATACTGTCAGCATGTGTTGCAGTAACATACTGCTACCACCATCTCCGGCAACATCAAGGCTATGCTGTACATTCACCAATGTCTGCCTTAGCACCCACAGCAGTGGAATTGATTGGCTAATGGAGGCAGACTCACCACTCACTGCCTGTGTGGCATGTTCAAAAGGCTGTAAAATTGTTATTACAGAGTTCATGAGGCTCCACTGTTCAGTCGCCATAGACATGGAAGCCCCCAGAACTGTCATGGCTAGTCTGCATAACAAGATATTCTGAGATGGCTTTGTATTGTTCATACAACCTCTTTGCCATGTATAATGTGGAGTTCCATTGGGTGACAACTTCCAGCTTCAAGCGGTGCTAAGGCAGGCTGTTTTGTATCTGCAACTGCCGCAGTTGGTCACAGACCTTTCCAGATCTTGAAAAGTGAGAGCAGATACATTGTGCAATGGTCAGCATCTCCTTTATGTCAGGGTGCTGCAGAAACTCCTGAAACACAAGATTTAAACAGTGGGCCATGCATGGAACAGAAAAAAAAAAACACCATTTGTGATGCATTTCACCACATTTGACCCATTGTCACTTGCTATGAACCCAGCTCTCAGGGAAAGAGGATTTAGTCATCTATCAGTTTCAGTCAGAACCATGTCCAAAATGTTCTCACCAGTGTGTGAACAGGTCACACTGTGCATTGCAATTGTTGCATGCTGGCGAATTCCAGGAAGATTGCTACCACAACAATCCACCTTACTGCATGGATTATTCACACTACCAACATCACAAACAACCCCCCGTCACCTGAGCCCAGTGTGCAGTTATATACAGATATGAACCTCCCACTGTTTTGCCTCTTGTCCACATATCCATACTTAAATGGATGACTAGAGAGGAGGAATGTTGAAGGCATCTCTTACTGAGTTGGAGACAGTGCAAAACAACTCAAGAACAGCATGGGTAGAAAAGTATGTCCTGGATGGGACTTTCCATTTTGGACAGGCACGTGCAGCAAACCACTGGAACCCAGAATTCTCCACAAAGGAGAAGGGCAAAAGATCAATTGGCAGCATTTCTGCTACAGCAGCATTAAGTTCACATGACACTGTATGATTGGGGGGTACTTCAGCTTATGCGTAAAAACACTGTGTAACATAGGCTGACAAACGTTTTAGATGGGGTGTGTTGTTGGTCACAAATGGTTGTGCTCTGTGATGAATGGCATTGGCAGGGTGGAGTGTGACATTTGATGAAGATGGTTGAACAGGTGATGATGACAAGCCCAGAAATGATGTTGTTTTGCCAGATTTGCCAATTGGGGTTGATGTACCACTTGCACTACACATAAAGCATTCACCACCACCACCACCACCACCACAAAAAACTGCTACTCTCGCCAGCACTGGACAAAATTTCAAAGTCATTGTGGTTCACCACCTCATCATGCCTGTAGTAATACTTTGCTCTTATTACCGCACTACTGCACACATTTAATTTCCTACTGGGCTTAACAGTCATGGAAGGAGATAAGATGCTGGCTATGGTTGCCAGTGACACAGGAGAATGCCCCACTGTGGTATTAGCTGCCAGCTTGTGCTGGGTCCACAGAGCCAAGTGCCTATTCTTAAGATGTGTATGCTGTCCTCCTGTCCCAAGATGGCTCCCCTTTTTACCTCGACTCACATGCACATGGCAAACATGGCAGATTGCAAATGAATCATCATTTGCATCTTGAACAAAAAAATCCCAAACAAGGGAGTGTGATGCTCTGCTTTTAGCATGTCCATGACAATGTGGCTTATTTAAGTCTGTTATTTTAAGCACTGAAGTGGGGGGGGCATGTGATGTTTCTGGCACTGCACACCTGGACTGCAACTGACCACCACAACTACCTATCATATTGATTATTGGGTCGTCATCATCATCATCAACTAAAACCGGTAAATCACAAGTTTTTACATGGGGGGGATTCCTGCAAACAGACTCAGGCACAGCCACTTTTAATTTCTTTTTCTCCAGTATCCCACTGGTGTCAATTACATCATCATCATATTCATCAACGTCACTCTCACACACATCCACATCTTCTGCTTGGATGCTAGCATGTGGACTGCATGTTGCAACAGCAACATCATCATCATCACATTCATCATCAGCATCTACACCACCATCACCTGATATTTTTCACCACACTGTGAATCACTGCATGGAAAATGCATGACGTTAAGTGCCACGGTGGATGGAATATCACATTGTATGCTATCATTGAAATGATCATCAGAATCCTCAGGTTCAGTTAATGGATGTTACTGGGAACTATGAAATCATCTACACTGTCACTCACTTGCACTGCTTCACACTCAGTATGTTTGGATACAGTACACTGGTCGGAATTAGAACTTGACGCAACAATGCCAATACTCTCCACCACCACTAACACTAGTAACACTAACACCACTGACTGGGAAAACATCATCTCCTCAACTATGAGTGAAGCTACTGATTGGGTTGTAAAAAAACATTGCAGAAGAAATAGCTTTCCTCACATCAGCAATGCACTGTCGTGTGTACTACCACTACCACAGACCCTCTTACTTCCAACATTGCCATGGCGAGAAACAGCTTTGTTTGTACATCTCTTTGCAGGCATTTTGGGGATCAACCACAAATATTACTACCAAACTCAGATTTTGATATGTTCACTTTCTGACTGGAGGGACACTGGCTGGATGTGAAGTAAAATAAAGAACTGTGGCTTCAGCAACAGATAAGAGACTACTGTGACACTGCCATGGAATTAAAACAACTTCAGTAACCAGTGATGCTGATGGAGTCACAAAATCACAAAAACAATCCAGTCTGGTAAAAAAAAAAAACCTTTGAATGTGGGGTTGGGGGCCGGAGGAGCACTGAATACAGACAGTGCTGATTTTTATGACACTACAATACAAACAGCAAAACTAACAGAGAACACGATCACAGTACACAATCAGGCAGCTGCAGTGGATAGCAGGTTCACACTGCTGTGCTTAGTTGCACTTACAATAGTCTGTGTCACAAATTTTAAAAGGTGTATTATATTTGATGCACGCAACACTGCACACACAACACAGAACAGTTTGTGTACAATGCTGAATGAGGAATGCGATGCAAATGCAAAAGTTCAGTGTACTGCCACGTAATGTAAATTTCTAATTTAAACAACCTGACCTTATGAAATGCTGCACCACATTCACACAACAAATGACAAGAACATTTCTACTGTTACTGACAATTCTACTATGTGTACAGTAACACAGTCAGTTATATAACAAAAATATAACCAAAAAAACAAAGAAATTACTAGTTCTCCAACTTAAATCTACCTACACAGAGATACGTCCCTACTCCACACAGCACAATTTCACTGTCTTTTACCACTCACACCCAATGTTATAAATTAACATTCAAAATCCACACACAAACAAAAACACTCGATGATGTGAGCACAGGAGGATTTCCTAATTGATGAACTACAGTTGGAGTCCCCCCAAAAAGCAAAAATGCTTTTTGAACAGCTTTTACAAGATTCCTAGAGACAGATATCAGAGCACACTGTCTCCTACTCCTTCCTACTTATACTAACCAAACTGAGGCTGTGCAGATCAATATAAAGCCCATGTGACCTGAACTCCCATGAATCACTGCAAAATCTGCCTTTGGAGCTCAAAAACAAGGTGAAATGAGGTGAAGCAAACTGCCACCAATGTACTTTCGCCTTTAAAATTGAAAGAGTAGTGACCAGGGGAGGCGGAGTAATGCAAGTCGCTGTTTCTAATACACTTCACGTTTCCTCATTATAAGGTGAAGTACTCACTCCATTGCGGAACACCTGAGAACTGCCTGTACTCCACAAACACTTCGTGGAGCGGATTGAGCCCACTTCACCCACCACTAATAATAACATGCATACCATGTGGCCCAGAGCACAGCAAGTCACTTAACCACCCTGTGATTCAAGGACAGACCTGAAACTAGCTTCAGCACAGTAAGCATTCCAGGTCAAATATTGTAAAATAAATTAATAAAAGGCAGACCATCACTGGACAGACAAATGGGTCATTTAGGCCTTCTTCAGTTGACCAAGTTCTACACTTTTTGTATTTCTGAAACAGGGAATGGTAGGTGGATGCAATTTTCCACCACCTGATGTCTGTTGCTCTCATTCTTTAGTTCTTTCTCTTAGATTCTTGAGTTCTGTCTCTCTCTCTTGGTTCCCTTGCAGCACGACCTTTGTATTTGATTGCGTTTCAGTATGCTACAGTGTTTCAGTCTGCCTTCTCTATAACATTGGGCTATGTACCACATCAGTTCTGATCCAGTGGAACTACAGAGCAACATGATCTGTCATCAACCATGTGCTCTGTACCTGGAAGAATAAGAGACAGAAGAATAAGCATATTTAAGAGTCTAACATGCAGACTACACAGTTAAAATAAACCTTTCCCACCTGTATCTCCACTCCCCATCTCCCCCTAATAAAAAAATTCCCTTACAGGGACACTGTCAACCCCCAAATACCTCAAAGTGTTCCTTGTTTAAAAAACACATTTTAACATTGCTAACGTTCTGTAAAGATTGCTGATGTAGCTAGTAGTTTGAGTCTGATTTTTTTCCTTTAAAAAGTGAAAACAGACAGCCTACCATACTGGTATTACCACACAAAACAGGTGTGTTTACATTCCTTGATCAACTTCCCCTGCATATTTCCTGGACTTAAGAATACCCCAAACACAGTCCAGCCACCATGATGCAATGGAAATTTAGGTGGCTACTGCCTCATGAATGAATGCACTGTTTAGGGTGCTTCTAATGTTTAAAAGTATTCAAGAAATATAGATTTGGAATTTGAAACAAAACAAGTTTGTTTATAAATATACATTACTATGCATTTCAGTTCTACTAAAGAAGGAGGCAGACAAAACAAACAGCAGCACTGCTAAATTTGAGAGGAGGTAAGAAATTTTAAAATGTGGGGTTTTAACTAGAAATAATATGATGCAAAACAGGTTGACAGTGTCCCTTTAAATGTTTAACTTTGCTGTTATGACACAATGTATGTTAAGTCATTCTCCTAGAACACAACATGATAATTGAAGATTGTCAACAGATCATGTCTGTGCATCTGTAGGATGGCAGCAGCAGCAGCAGCACAGTAGTGCTGGTCCAGTAACACTTATCTCATCATTGATCACATCAATGATGGTTGGTTGAACTCACAAGGTAAATCAAATGTAGTCAAAATCATAGATAATAGCAATTTCTGTGTAGAAGCAGGACTTGAGCTACTCCACTTTTGGAAAAGGCTGCCATCACTCATACCATGAATTTGGGCTGTGGCTGCCACTTGAGCTTTCAGAATTGCTGCTTTACTTCACCTTGTTCAGCCCCAGAACCCTGCTTTTTGGTTTTAAGAGCGATTTAACGTTGGGATATATTAATAATAATGCACAAAAATGTGCCAATGGCAATGATAAGTGTGACAGTTCAGGCTGGTCTGTGTCAAAAAGGCATTTTACGTGACAATAATATAGTAATGTCTATCCACAGTCAAGTCACAGTGTCAGGTGGCATATGAAAAGGCTACTTGAACATGAGTTAAGGAGAATGAGACACAGTAAATGAAGACGCAAGATACCAGTGTAAAGAAGACAAGCTATGTTTGAAAACCCATAAAGAAGGTCTCATTAGGCATAGTAGTGCAGAGATGCCACTCAGTCAACAGTTGTAATTTGCACAAAGTCAAAATGCAGAACATTTCCAATATCAAGGTATTGCATTTTTCCTACTAAAACCACACATATTATCCCCAGTGTTTTGCTGAAAGGGTTTATAAAATCGGTGATAAATGCCTAGCAGTATGATTGACTAAAAGCATCACTTGACTGTCTGGTTATTAGAGCATGCCCAGACAGTTCTGAAGTAAAGCACTGTTTAGACTTCATAAATCAGTTCAGAGTCTATTTTATGAGAGGAATAACATCCTTCAAGATGTCTGGGCATGCTGATATATGGACTTCTTGGGTGGTTGAAGTCACTCAGCATACACCTCATGCCTCGAAACACACTTGAGTCATCCGAATATCAGAGCATTTCCATACATCTCAGTGGATGTTGTTACTTTACTGTTTAGTGAACTGTTGTTACCATTTTGCTATCCCTTTCCTTCTTGTAATTATTTATTACACAAATAAAAAAGGCTTCCTGCTTCTATGGTTCTTTTCTCATCCTTTCATTTAATTTTCAAGGAAGGGTCAAAGGGAAAGGCCTCTCAGAATATATTTTTATAAAGCATTATGTGGGTCTCCTTGTGTGGATCCCCAACCTAATAAAAGACTAACATGGTGCTGTCGCAATGTTTTTGTTGTCGGGCTGCCCTGATGGGGCAGGTTCAGGAGCAGAATTGGGAAGGTGCTATGCCAGGGAATGGGCCTGACTAAAAATAAAACCCTGATGTCTCAATGGTGGCTCATAGAGCCTGATTAGGGTGTATCCCATTCTCTGTCTCATTATAGGGCAGATATCCCTGTCTGATTTGAAGGTACATCCCTATCTGATTGCATGGTACATCCCTGGTGGACAGCATGGAGGGGAAAAGAATAGATAAAAACAAGTTGTTGTTTTTTTTAATGAAAAGAAAGAGACAGCCTCTTAGCATTACAGTACCATCCATACTGCTAATTACTCTGACAAACCTAATTTCCGAATGGACCTGGGTCACTTGGGGACCTACTGGGGTGGAATGAGCATCCCATGGATGGCTGTCTTGTCATGAAGTGGGGGCACAAAAAGTGTTCACTGTGGGACTGTTGCAGCACTTAGGGTAATCTGAATGGCAGCAAAGTGGATGTGTGAAAAACGAAAATTAAATGAATGGATTTTAAAAGACCAAAGAAAAGCAGGTACCCTGTTTTATTTCTGAGATAAGTAATTGCAGTTAAGGAAGGGATAGCAAAAAGATGAAAACAGTAAAAATAGTCCCACTAAACAAGCCCTATCAGTGAAATGCTGGGACTACGAGTGTCTTTAAATAAAACAAGAAGACTTTGAGAATGTCATTTTCATAGATCTTTTGCAAAATTGGAGTGGTGAGTATACTGTACTGTGCACCCATTTTCTCAACCTCATTGTTAGGAAGACATGACCTGAGAAGCAAGCACCCACTGGATTGTGACTTTAACTTGGGGCTAATATAACTGTTTTTCAGTATACCTGCTGTTTTAATATACATGATAATGACATGCATTAAAACAATGAGAAGAGAAGTTAAATCTGGTCTAGAAAAAGTTAATATATTTATATTATATTGAAGGTGTGTGCAACACAGCAGGAAGGAAGCATGAGGAGAAATATGCAGCTTAACTTTATGGAGCAAAACAGTATCAAAAGCAGAATATTTCTGGTTCATGTGGGTAACTCTTATTTGTACCCCAAAAATAACAACTTAAGCTTGATGAAAACAAGCTGTTGGATGTGTTCAGGGACAAGCACTGAACGATGAGGCTCAACAACATCACCAGCTCTGTTAAACATCCTCTTGCACGGCACAGTCATAGGGAGACAACTGATATATCCCACAAGTTGCATCTAGTGAGGTGATGAATGTATCTTCTGTCCCAGTAGCCAAATGGATCAACCTGAAACAATTCCACAAAATAGCCATTCAAGAGATTTTCCACAGAAAGAGGTTATGACTGTGTCCTCTTCTGTTGCTCTTGATATAAGATCATGATACACAGTGTCCACTCACTCCCATCAGTGCTGCTGTCAGTACCAAGTATTCCCCATCTTTACCAGTGGAACCAAACCTGCCAGATGACATTTTCTCTCTCTATCATGACCTTCTTCACCAGCCAGTTTCTTCACTTTGTGGCTATACATGGCCATCTGAAGGATCTCACATTTGGATTGTAGATCCAGCATGATTGAAAAAAAATGTTGCTGTGACTAATCTCCAGTTTTGGAAACCTTGCATTCAGTTCAGCTTCTTGGGGCTCAGTGAGAGCAACTGCCTCATTTGGAATCTCCCTGTGTTCTTCTACATACCTTTTAATCGATGTTTTCAGGATAAGCACTGCTGGGATCACCTGGCTTAGAGCTTAGAGTGGCAGTGGACACACTTAGATCACATGTGCTCCTTTTAGATGGTCCAAGTACTCTCACCATGGCATCAGTCAATGACCACTCATGGTAGCTTAGGACTCCCCCCCAATGTTGCACTCCACTGACATGGCATGAAGTGTGTGCTTCTGTTCAAGTAGTCTAGATGGCATCAGCTATGATGACTGTCATCTTATAGTCACATCCTATATCAAGTGATGTTGAGATTCACCAAGGTGGTGTTGCATTTCTCTTAGTTGGATAGTCACCTTTATAAAGTGATAAAAATGACCACAGATGGAGCATGCTGTGGAGAAAGTCTTGATTGCTCAGAACTGAGATGTAGCACAGATGTGACCAATAGATTCAAGTGGTGGGCAAAGCAAAAAATGCTGATATAATTCCCCATCACTGACTGATTTCACCATATTTGCTCCATTATCTGTAATGAAAAGAAACAACATGTAGATTGGTTCCAGCTATCCATGACTGCAGAATGTCTTGAATGAAGGCCAGGCTGTTCATTGGCATGTCGTCTTTCTCCATTATCCCCATATTTAGAAGAGCAGACCTGAATGACTGCCAGATTGTGGAGGATGAAAGGAGAACCAGTGGTACAGCGAGAGAAAGAGGAATTGTGCACATTTTGTTATTTGTTCTGGTCACCAATGTAAATTTTTTTAGCCCATGGACTTTTCCAGATTTTAAATAAAACAAATAAAAAAAACAAAAAACAATTGGCAACAGGAGATCGAGGCTTTAGCACACATTAGTGTGCAGTCAAGGAGAGATCCTCATGAATGGAGTTTGTACTGCTCCAGTGTATGTCTTGCAGTGGAAAACTTCCCACAGTCTCCGGAGTGTAGTGTCACAGTTGTTATTCTCACACCTCATGTATCTTTGATACCACAGTCCACAATAATGTGGAACATATGGAAGCTGGTACCATGGCTGCAAGTGCTGCACAAGTCTCCAAAAGCATGTGTCTTCCACAAGTGAAAAGGGTTGCACCTCCTACACCATTATTTTACCTATGAGCTGTGTGATATGCTGAGCTGTTGGATGGGATGACTGGTACAAAGTTCTAATCTGGAATGCTTCCACTAATAGGAATTTTAGTTCCACACGCCAGATGATTTGGAACAAGCAGGGGACCCTGCTGGTGCCTAACAGGATTGCTGGAGATGCATGGAAGACTCTTTGGCATTGAAGCAGAAGGAGTGGTAGCAGAAGCATTTTTTCAGAGACGGAACAGTTTCTGGCATCACCACCAGCACCACTGCCTGCATCATTACCACAGGATGGGTCTGATGGAATTACAGGGCAGATCCTGATTCTTTAAAGGGACAGGAAATTATTTCTAATTTGCAGCTGTTTATAATGTTCCCATTTACAATAATATACATAAGTAATAAGATATGATGTAGTGTGTATGAAACAAATTTTACACGCACACCAGGGGCATGGAGGCACAAGGTCACAGACCGAGTAACTTCAGCCCCTGGAAGTGCGGTAACATATGTTTCATATACACCCCAGCGTGGCTTATTGCACTTATAAAATGGACTCCTTTGTTAAACTTTTTACAGATGGGAAAAACATGTTTAGATGTAGAAACAATAGATTTACTTGTGTACATTTATGATAAAATAGTCTTTCTGCCTACTGAAAATGATGTCATAGATGATGTCATTGTATTAGTGCTGGACACAGTTTGTCCTTTGCTGGCATCATGATTCAAGATATGGAATGTTTCCCATGGAATAGATGGATTCAACATTCTGCTCAGTTCCACTGGCAGAATGTTTCTCTCCTAACACACTGCACGCACACACCAAAGGCCTCTGTTAAAGCCAGAGACTCAATTATCTCACTGTCAGGGCAAGCAGAAGAGGTGTCCCTGATGAGCAGGTAAAGATAGAAGGGGAATTTTTCATTGTCATTAAAGAAACAGTTGTAGTGAAAACTATAAACAATACTTAATGTTTCTAATTTGCTTATGTGTGTAAGGAAAGTGTGATGATCAAGGAAACAACATTTAATTCATTTGTTTTATTTTTTATTTAAGGTAGTTTTTTTAGGGCCCAGCTGAAGGCTTTTTACAGTGTAAAGGTAGCAGCCGTGTTTTTGATGGAAGATCAATTCTGGCTGTAGCGAGTGTGATGGAAGATAGTTCTGGTTGTAGGAGGACTGATTTGCTCATTGTGTGATGTGGTTTAGGACCAGGATGACTGTGCATGAAACAGAGTTTATACACAGTCACATGATATATTTTGACCAATGAGACTTCTTTATTCTTGATGCCCATTTTATAAATAAGCCTAAATGATCCATATATAACTGTACCTAAATGAAAGGTAATGTGAAAAACTGTATTTGCATTGTTTTGTTATTATGAGCAGTATACTGTTATAGTTCTCTTCAGAGAACCAGTGATCTGGAGTTTAAACTATGTCATGGTTTGTGCACAAAACCATAAGTATGGTTCTGATTGGACAATAGCTAATGTTTAGCATTCTGTGCACAGACCGTGACAGAATAAAAACAAATTACTGATTTCATGAAGACAGCTGTGCAGACTGTTGTCCTTAGAAAGAAAACAAGTGAAAACATTTTTTTCACACCAGTGTTGATTAAGGTACAGATAAATATGGCTCATTTGGAAGCAAGTAGTTCAGTTCTCTTGCTAGGAACAAATACTAACTACTGCCAGTTAGCACAACTTTTCTGTCCCCTTTAAAACCTATGGATGCTTTATACTTAGGTGGTTCAGTACGGAGGTGGTTGTTAACCTTCCTACTGTGGTAGTTGTTAGCCTCAGAGGTTGCTAAGAAAGAGGAGCAGTTGGACCACAGTGGCTCAGGGAGGGGGATGGTGATGGAACAGAGGTGCATCCTCAGTTGTACCTCTCCACAGTTCATATGCAGTTCTGACAGAGCATGGTTCCTCTATGGAGGCACCCACAGTGGAGACCAAGGAGATACTAAGAACCATCATAAGGAGACCCTAAGGAGGTGGTATGGGACCCTTCAGGGAGAGCAGCTCCTGGTGGGGACTCAATAATTAGAGGGTAGAACTGGGGGAGGGGAGGAGAGGAGGAAGTGCCTGTCTTGTGCCATGGCTTGAGGGACAGGAAGTGAATCCTCAGGATCACAGAAGCAGCAGTACGGGATAGGGAGCTGAACATCATTGTCCACCTAGGGACAAATGATCTAGATGGGAATGATATCAGAGCAGTGCAGGAGGAGTTTGAAGAGTTGAGGAGGGGCCATAGACAAGTAGCATTCATGGTAACCTTCTTGGAGATGCTGCCTGTCTATGGCATGAGTTAGGCTTGAGTACTCTGCACCATGGGATTCAATGAATGGTTGAAAAACTGGTGTTGAGCACAGGGCTTTGACTTCACTGGGGACTGGGAGCCAACCTGGAGGGATACAGGCCTATACTGGCATGATGATATGCATCTGTCCAGGAGGGGAATCAGAGTCTTAGGTGATAGGTTTAAATGATTCATAAGAAAGTTTTTAAACTAGCCAAGGGGGATGCATTGAAAAGGAGCAGGGAATTTCCAGTCTACCCCCACAAAACAGGGTAGTTATCAAAGTAAACACCAACATAGAGAAGCTGATAGGAAGCAGGACTAGGGTCAATGGAGAAAAAGGCAAAAGCAGTTAGGGCAGGGATGGGACTAAAATAGGTAAGGTCATCAAAAATGGAGGGTGATGAGTACCAATGTCCATAGTCTGGGTAACAAGCTTCCTTAACTAGTGGCCTTGAAGGAAAAGTGACCGCTGGATATTGTGGCAGTCACAGAAACATGGTACACAGAGAACCATGACTGGGATGTCAACATACCAGGGTACACAATCTACAGGAGGAACAGGGAGGGTAAAAGAGGAGGAGGAGTGGCTAACTACATAAGGGAAGGGACCAAAGCAATGGAACTAAAGGGTAAACAAGGAGGAGATGAGGCATGGTGGGTCACCTTGGAGACAGGAAATGGCACCACAGTCTGCACAGGTGTTGTTTACAGACACCAGTCTCAGGGGGAGGAAAGTGGCACGAAAATGATAGAAGGCATTCTTAGAATGGCAGAAAAAGGGGAGATATTATTGATGGGGACCTGGATATGCCAGATGTTAACTGAAGCACATTTGCTGCAGCCACATCCAGGAGCAGGGTCCTTCTTGATGCCCTACAGGAGGAATGCCTCAGACAGCTAGTGTTGGAACCCACACGGGAGGGAGCAATCTTAGACCTGGCACTCTCAAATGGGAATGAAGAGAGGATCTCAGATTTAGAAGTGGGTAGCCATCTGGGAACATTCAACCACCAAACAATGTGGTTCACATTAAATGCAGTCATACAGTCAAGCCATACAAAAGCGAAGGTACTGGACTTCAAGAGTGCTGACTTTGCCAAAATGTGAGAGTGCATAAGGAATGCACTAGTAAATGGCAGGAAGGAGGGGTAGAGGAACAATAGGAAAAAATCAAAACTGCCATCACAGAGGCAACAAGCCTTTGTGTGAAACAAATAAACAAAACAAAAAGAAGGAAAAAAACACTATAGTTCTCAAAAGAGGTGGTGTGGAAGGTTAGGGAGAAAAAGACAGCATTCAGGAAGTATAAGGAATCACAGAAGGAGCAGAATAGGTAACTGTATCAGCAGGAAGGCAGTCAGAATAGCAAAGGCCCAAACAGAGGAAAGACAGCCGAGTCAGTTAAGAACAGGTATAAAATTGTTTATAGATACATTAGGTAGCACAAAAAGACCAAGAGAGGGCTAGTGAGGTTTAATAAAAGGGAGGGGATGTGGGCAGAGGGTGACAGTGAAGTGGCAGAGATCCTGAATGAATACTTTTGCTCAATATTCACAAAAGAAGATGAGGGGGAGGTACCTGAATGAAACAATAGAAGCACTCTGGATAGGGGGTTGATGCTAGTCCATTCACAGAAGAAAGGGTCCTGAAAGAACTCCTAAAACTCAAGGTGGACAAAACAGTGGTGCCTAACAGGATTCATTCTAGAATTCTAAAACTAAGGGGAGAACTAGTGACACCACCGACTACCCTTTTTAACAAATCATGGGAGGATGGTGTGGTACCTGAGGACTGTAGGAGGTGGATGTTATTCCCCTCCACAAAAGTGGGAGCAAAGCAGAGTCAGAAAACTACAGACCTGTTAGTTTGACATCAGTGGTAGGGAAAATTATGGAATCACTTCCTGAAAGAAAGAATTGTTGAGTACCTAGAGGTCAGTGGGGCACAGGACCCAAGGCAGCATGGATTCACAGTGGGAAGGTCATGTCAGATGAATCTATTAGATTTCTTTGACTGGGTGACCGAAGTAGTAGATCAGGGAGGGGATGTGGTTGTTGCCTACCTAGACTTTAGCAAGGCATTTGACACAGTCCCACACAAAAGATTAATAAACAAGTGAGCCAACCTTAGAGTGGGTCCCATCCAGGGTGGTAGCATGGGTAAAAAATTGACTGGACAACAGGATGCAGAGGGTAATAGTAAACAGAGTCCACTACAAGGAAAGGGTGGTTGCTAGCTGGGTACTGCAGCATTCAGTACTGGGACTGGTCCTCTTTAATGTCTTTATAGGTGACATTGCTGAGGGGCTGGAAGGAAAAGTATGCCTCTTTGTAGACAACACAAAGATCTACAAGAGGGCTGATACACAAGGTGGGGGGTGGAAAGGATGAGAAAGGACTTGGCAAGGTTGGAGGAATGGTCAAAAGTATGGCAGCTTAGATTGAATGCAAGGACGTGCAAAGTAATGCACCTGGGAAATAAAAACCCAGGGGAAGAGTAAACAATCAGGGAAGGTAATAACAACAACAAAAATGGAATTGGGACCTGGGGGTAGTCACATCAAGCAACTTAAATGTAGGCATGCAATGTGGGAAGGCAGTAAGGAGGGCTGGGAGGATACTGGGATGCATAAGGAGAGGCATCACCAGTAGATAACAGGAAGTTGTTATCCCTCTGTACAGACAGTTGGAGGCATCCCATCTGGAGTACTGCATGCAGCTCTGGAGACCCCATCTCCTTAAGGACATAGACAAGATGGAGGCAGTCCAAGCGAGGCAACTAAAATGTTGCGGGGTGCACCAGAAGCCATGTGAAGAGAGAATAAAGGAGCTTAATATGTACACACTAGAGGAAAGGAGGAGATGGGGAACAAGATAGAAACATTCAAGTACTTCAAGGGAATCAACAAAGTCCAAGAGGGTAGCATCTTTGAGAAAAGAGATGTTGCAGAACAAAGGGCACAATTGAAGCTAGAGGGGCAGCTCAGTGGCAGCGTGAGGAAGTATTTTTCACAGGAGGTGGTAGACACATGGAACAGCCTTCCAGAGAGGTAAGGTGGTCAAACACAGTGGAGGAATTCAAGAATGCATGGGGCAGACATAAAGTAATTCTAGTGGGGGGTAGGAGGAAGTAGGCTGTTGGTTAACTAGGATCTGCAGTGTAACCGAAAGGTAAGGAAATGGGCAGACTGGGTGTGCCAAGCGGTCCTTATCTGCCATCAAAGTCTATTTTTCTATGTTAAATTTTATTTTCCAAGGGATAGAAAAACTGAAACTGGCTCTAGAGGAGGGGACCTGAATTGTAAGCTACTATGCTGAGAGGCATTTTGGATTTTTGGATCACAGCAATAGAAAAACCAGGCCTAAATGATAGATTTGAAATGGCCACTTTCTTCAAATGAGTAGGTAATACCAAAAAATCCCCGATCTAATAAGACTGAGATATAAAACAGTGGAAATATGCTTTAAATGGTGTTTTCAGTTCTTTTTTCTAGGGCATGTTTGGGGTTTAGGGTATGCTGGGTGCTGTATTTAAATGCACCAAGATGGCTACCTCTACCCTTTTAGAATACTACTGCTCACCATGTATGGTGTATAGATCTTTATGTATACATGAATTAAAAAGTTCATATATGTATCTAAGTTTGTTTAGAACGTATATGTCATGTCTTTAATAAGAGCAAATACATTGGATTATCATAACTCCTTTTTAAATCAGCATCTGTTTGTTCTTGCTGGACTTATGTATATCTAAATATAGTGATCAACATGAAAAATACGATCATGAACTGGATCTTTGCCAGCACTAAGCCATATACTACAAACTTCAACACTGCTACTGTGTGATTTTTAATTAATGGGCATTTTTGATCACTAAAGTGTTCAATCCTTTTTATTGTGCTTTGCCATGGGAATATAGGATGTTGTATTTAGTATTTATATATTTATTTATTGTATTTTATAAAGATGTATGGTACTATCACTTACAGCCAGTGTATAATTGTAAGGGCAGTAAAACTTTAAGCACTGTCACTTTGAATGTTGTGGGCTATATAAGAGAGACCACTGTGTGGCACTATACACCTTGAAAAAGCACAGAGACTTGGCTGCATGAAATGCTGGTGGATTCTGGGGCACGAGTTCTGTTTTTTTATGTGTAATAAAAACTCTTTTCACATAAGCCATATGTGAGTATATTTTTTTCTAAAGCAGTAATTCAGTGGTATTTTTCCTAGCTATTTTTGTTTGCAGTTTGTGTTATCTCTTAGAACAGTTCCTTGCTGTGAGCAACTCTTCTTGGTTTGCTGCTGTTGGTAAATATCCCAGAGATTTTCCCCTTCTGACAGTCGTACTACACAATGTGCACACTGCCTTCTTTTCATCTTTTAGAAACATCAAGTGTAGCCATACCATGTCTTTTATTCTCCTGACACCACTCATTTAGCTAGTGTCTCAAGTACACCACAACCACCACTTTTTTGGCCCCTACTAGCCTTTCATGTTGGACCTAGCTATGTCTGTGAGTTTTCCATTAGCACCACTGATGCCCCTGCATCTGCTCTACTTGGCTGTTCAGGCTGGGATGGAACCTGCTGAACAAAGTGCGAAAGGGTAGCCTGCTGAGTTTTTTTGGGGGAAGGAGCCCTATCTTTCTTTTTCCTGCCAATGCAACCAAGGGAGGTTGATTATTTTTTTTTTTGCCACCTGATTTCCTTGCTTTATGTCTTTCAGGGCACTCCCCATACTCTGCCTCATCATCAGAAATGCTTAGGCTAGCATCCTCAGATGATGTATCAGTGGGCAGGTCATCTTCTTTTGGAAAGTACTCAGACCTGGATGAGGGCTCCTCCTTCTCCGCCTCTGCACTATCAAGTTCTACAGCACTGGAGAATGGCCAAACAAGAGGTGTCACAGTAGGGGAGGACACAGCACTGGAAATAGTTGGGCAACTGGCTGGGGTCACAGTGGTAGTAGGGATCAGTGTCACATAAAAGTGCTGGTGGTCACCATGGTTACAGTGGCAAGTGTGGTCTCAGTCATAGTGCCAGGAGTGATGTGGGTCACAGTGGCAGAAGTAGTCTAGGGTCACAATGGCAGGAGTGGTCTCAGTAACAGTGGCAGAAGTAGTCTAGGTCACAATGGCAGGAGTGGTCTCAGTAACAGTGGCGGAGTGGTCTCAGTCACAGTGGCAGGAGTGGTCTCAGTAACAGTGGCAGGAGTGTTCTCAGTAACAGTGGCAGGAGTGACTGGCAGGGCCACTGCAGCAGAAGAAGTCAATGCTAGTCACCGAGGATGGAAGGGGATCAGAGCAGTGGTGTTTATTAAGGGTGAGGTGATGGTGGTACAGGTGACAGTGGAAATGGATGAAGAGGACACATTCACATTGGTAGTAATGACAATGTCCTCTAGCAGCATTACTAGCAGTTTGAATGATACTTTTTCCCTTGTGTCACCCGACACCATACTGGGGCTGGATTCTGCAGACTTTGACTTAGAACATATAATTTTGCATGGTGAATGCTCCTGATCGTCACTCTGCAGTATTCTCACGCCACCTGCCTCTTGCTGCTCCTCACCTAGAGCAACTTTTCTAGGGATGCCAGACCAACTGTGTTTTCTGGTACATCCCTGTCTGTCATCATTTTATTCCTCCAGAAAGATGTCTGATATTACATTTTATTTATGTTATCATGAAGTATAGTATTCACTCACTGGAGCAGTCCCAGAGAGCTGACAACTTAGTCTCACTCACTGGTCCAAGGCAGACTAGTAAATAAATTCTCGAAAGAAAATAAATAGTTTCTTTTTTTAAATTTCTCCTCTGGCATGAAGTCACACTCTTAGAACAATGTATTTCTTGAGTGCACAGTGCACACGGGCACACAGAGAGAACCAAATAGCAGCTAACTACACAAATGGAGTGGAAGTCAGCCAACTAGTCCCACCCTACCAGCTAACAGCAATATATGGCAGTGCACCCACAGTTGCACAAGTGACCAAGGAGGGACCCTAGCCCAGGTTCTTCACAGGAAGATGTCTGATATTTGAGTTATACTATATTATAAAATATGGTCACTCACTGTGGCAATGCCAGTCAGCTAACAATTTACACTCACTAATAGTCAAGCCTGTCTAGAACTATTTATTTTTTAAATTTGTTCTTTGGCATGAAGCCACATACTTAGAACAATGTCTTACTTGATTGCAAATAGTGCATACCCACAGAACCAAAAAGCAGCTAAATGCCCCAAAGTAGTGGTAGTCAGTCAAGTATTCCCACTAGGGCTGGAAGAACTCTGTGAAGGTCTGACCCTTATTAAATAAGAACTGGAACATGATGAAGTTCTGATTTGTTCTGATTAGTTCTGATTTATTGACAAATAATTGAAAAAAGCAAAACAAAATGCATAAAAGTGGCCAAAGTCGGTCACATTTGACACAACACCCAAAGGAAATTATTATTTTTTTTGTTGATCATTTTCTACCTTGGTCCCCGGTCCGCATCCTTGTCCAGGCATTCTGACTCCTCCGTCTGCTGTCCAGAGTGTCCTGGCTCCTATTTGTAATTTGCTGCATTTTACCCTCATGGCTTGCCCCTGGTGGGGTGGTGGAGCCCTCCCTGCACTCTCCCACCGGGTCTGATCCAGTAGTCCACACAACATCTTCAGAAACCGGGTGCCCTGCCGAACAGCCATCAAGCCACCACAGCCAGTCACCATTTTCCCTGTTCAGCTCTCCCTTGTGAGCGGGTATGCAATGATGCCAATGGAAGGAGCATGGGTGCTTCCACATGCACTACCTCCCAGCGCCATGCCCCAGCTCACCTCCTGTCATTGCCTGTGCATCTGCATAGCACCTAGCCTCCACTAGGATCACCAGTGCACCGACACCTGCAAACCCCACTCAGAGAGGAAAGCAGTCCATCAGATGCTCAATCCTCTCCTCCTCTGTCAAACTGCGGCAGCCTGGGCTCGCTTCAAACCCGGTCGACATCATGGCATGAGGTGTGGCATTCAGTGCCTCAACCCTCGGCACCAACAGGCCTCAAGAAAATCATTTTATGGATTATTTATATAAAAATTAATGAAAAACTGCTAAATAAAAAAAGCAATCACTCACTACTAGCCCCTTCATGGCTTTCCTGTAATGGTGGCATATCCTGCTCTGGTCTGTGACATGAGTGTGCTGGGAGAGACAGAGAGATGGAGAGAGAGAGAGATAGACAGACAGATGCAAATACCTATATCATTAGTATTTTAACCTGCAGAAAAACTAAGATCCCCTAACTAACATGATTTCCTTATGATGACTCCCACCCACACCCACCCACAGGCTAGGGACACATTTACTGTCATCACGTGTGACTTTACACAGCACACCGACTGCACAGCAGTCCACAACCACTTCTTTCCAAGATTACCTGACTGACTTCAACAGCAAAGTTACTGTTAAGAGACCAAATTCAGCAACTGTTCAGTGTGCCTCAGAATTTGATTCGGAGATGCAGACACATCTGGTGCATTGCCACATGCAGCAGAGTCCCACACTGGGGTTGGTTAATGCTTATATAGAATGTAACATGATATACTATAAAACTAATGATAATAAGGAGGAATAATGGGGAATGAGCGATGATGATGATGACACTTGTGTGTAGCTGTACTTTACTTGTGTTGTAGTGTAAACAGCCTGCTATGAGTCACAAAGTCATATTTTACCCCTGGACCACCCACAATATCAGCACAGGTACATGAACTTGTACATTTTTTATTCAAATAGTATTTTTTAATACATGAAATCATGAATAAATGTTAACAAGTAATCATGATTGGATGGCGCAAGTCAACAATTTATTTTGCCAGCCTGCTGCACATTCCCTGTACACACAGACACACTGAAGCCAGGAAAAAAAAAAGATTTTTGGATTTCTGGGACTGTTACATTTCTTGTGGACCTCCCTGCAGTCTCCCACTCTCCCCACTTGATGGCACAAGTGAAAGATTTATTTTGCCAGCCGGCTGCCCTTGCCCTATACACACAGCCACACTGAAGCCAGAAAAAAAAATATTTTTGATTTCTGGGCCTGTTACATTTCTCATAGGCCCCCCTCTGCAGTCTCTCTCCCTCCCTTCTGGATGAAATTGTGAATGAACATTAACAAGTGATTGTGATTTGTGATTGGATGGCACAAGTCAAAGACTTATTTTGCCAGCCTGCTGCCCTTACCCTGTACACTCAGCCACACTAAAAAGCCAGGAAAAATGTATTTGGGATTTTAGGGACTGTTACATTTCTCATGGGCCCCCCTGCATTCTCTCTTTCTCTCTCTCTCTCTCTCCCTTCAGATGCCACAAGTCAAAGATTTATTTTGCCAGCCTGCTGCTCTTGTCCTGTACATGCATCCACACTGAAGCCAGTGAAAAAAAATATTTGGGATTTTCTGTAGCTATAACATTTCTCTTGGGCCCCCCAGTAGTCTCTCCCTCTCTCCTCTGGATCTGGAATGGCACAAGTCAAAGATGTTGCCAGCCTGCCCTTGCTCATGTACACAGCTATACTTTCTGAGGTCAAGAAAAGAAAAATACATTAATTTGGGATTTTCTGTAACTGTAAAATTTCTCTTGCCCCCCACCCCAGCTCTCTCTCTCTCTCCACTCTGGATATGGAATGGCACAAGTCAAAGATTTTGCCAGCCTGCCCTTGCTCATGTACACAGCCACACTAAGGCCAAGAAAAAGAAAAAACTTTCATTTGGGATTTTCTGTAACTGTAAAATTTCTCTTGGGCCACCAGTAGTATCTACCTTTCTCATCTGGATCTGAAATGGCACAAGTCAAAGATTTTACCAGATTGACCTTCAGTGTTAGGTAAGTTACTTTTCTGTTACTTTCTATTATGTTTGGAAACTTGTTCCAGGAAGCTCTGTGCAGTAACTAGCAAGGATGGAGAAGTACTAGAAAAGTAATACACCTTTAAAGTTACAGTTACTTATTTATTTTTATACAAAAAACAATACAAAAATAATAAACTATAACAGATTACATTTTTTGAAAGTAATAGGCTAGTTACAAGTAACTTTAAAATAAATGTAATCAGTTACAGTTACGTATTTCTTTTGTATAAAAAGGCATAAGTAATTGTAACTGTAAGGTGAATAACTTTTTCCCAGTACTTCTCCATCCTTGCTAGTGACGGCACAGAGCTTCCTGGAACAAGTTTCCAAAAGTAATAAAAAGTAATAGAAAAAGTAATTACCCAACACTGCTGCCCTTGGTCAGGCCACTTAGCAACACTGTCTGAGGCCGGGAAAAAAAACTTTCATTTGGGATTTCCTGTAACTATAAAATTTCTCTTGGGCCTCCAGTATTCTATCCCCTTCTCCTTTGGATCTTCTGGAATGGCACACATCAAGATTTTGCCAGCCTGCCCTTGCTCATGTACACAGTCACACTGCCTGCCTTTTGCCTCCCCCCCAGCAGCCACCCAGGCCATCCATGCCACCACTATCTCCCCAGTCTATTTGGATTCCTACTTTCTCCAGTCTTGACCATCACCCTCCCTCAACAATCAGTTCCCCTCACCCCAGTAAGTCTCCTTCTCTGTTCTCTAGTTTCTCTTCCTTCCCCTCCCCTCCAAAAATGTATACATTTTTTTATATCTGTGTTTTGTTTTCTTTTTGTCAACTTCTTCTGGTGGCTCTGTGCTGAAGTAAGTGAGCAAGGTGCTCCTCCAACCATCTTTCTCTCACCTGGGCCACATTACACACTCAGCATGGTTATATATTGTGAGTGTATCACATGACTGTCTGTTGCCTGATTGGATACCACCGACCACCTGTACATGAAGCAAGCATGCTGATGGCATCTCCATGGCAACAATACACCAAATGGCACAAATGGCACTTCCATGGACCCGGAACTGGACTTCTCTGGCAAAGTCTATATTTATCTGGGGCTGTGGACTGCAGGTTCAATCCAGGGGTCTGGAACTCCCATGGAACAGTCGGCCCAGCCCTAATTCCCACTCTACTATTTAACAGCTAAGTTTATATACAATGGTGCCCTAACAGTTGTACAACTGGCTGCAGAGGGACCCAAGCCCAGGTTCCTCACAAGAAGATGTCTAACATTAAATTTAAATTGCAAGTGAACTGATAAATCTCACTCACTAATAGTCAAACCTGTGTAAAACAATTTATTTTTAAAACTTCTACTTTGTCATGAAACCACAACAAGCTGAGTGTACAAGTGGACACAGTGCACAATACTGCACACAAGCAAAGGACAAAACAGTGGCTGTCCAGAAGCAGTAATGGTGAGAGTTAGCCGACTCTGACCGCCACAAAATGAATAAATAAATAAATAAATACATTTACTTTAATTAGACTACCATGAATCTAAGGGCCAGATATGTAAAGCTTTGTGCCTGGTGCAAATCTGTAGCACTGGAATAGCACTGAATTTGCACCACACTGCAATATTCAAAAGCACTTTTAGCACCAGTGGTGTGTAATAACACTGACACTAGAAGTTAATGTATGCAGGGGAGTAGCCATAAATGCCAGTGCACCAGCATATTGAAAATAGTAATGCCGTGCTACTGGTCATTGCACCACTGGTAGCACAATGCTAAATACCTCCTGCAAAAAGCATGCAGTAAATGGTGATGGAACCCAAAGTATTTTGAAGTGACACTTCAAATTATTACCATAGCTATTCGAAGTGTAACTTCTAATTATGTCCATGTCCAATCGTGGTAATCTAGAGTCCCCCCATCATGATCCCAGACTTCCGTTGTATTCAGAATCTTAATTTTTCCCCTGGTAGTCTAGTGGCCCCCCACCCCATCACGATCCCTGACTCCCATTGTATTCAGATTCTTAACTTTTCCCTGGAAGTCCAGTGGCACCCACACCCCCCACCTGGCAGTGCCGACCCCCTGCACCCCCCAACTATCCCTGAATTGAGCTAGCCACTGGCTCAACCCAATGCTCACCTCCGTGGCCAGTAGCCAGCTAAGTGTTGAATGGACACGTACAGTGCTGAGTAATGAATGAGCATGCTCGTTGTTTTATTTTTTACTTTCCAACACTGGGGCACCCACTCCCAATGTTGGATGTCCCCCTTCATCCCACTTTTATTGCTGATGGGGGTGCCCAATCCCCTTGTTGGCATCTTGATTCCCCACCCAACTCATGTGGCTCACTGGGAGCCCACTCCAGTGTGCCCAAATATATTTTTTTTATTTTCTATACTCTAATAATAAAGAAAACCATCCCCTGATGCCTTTTTTCTTCAATGCAGGATGCTGCATCAATATTTTCAAAGCAGGATCTTTCATCAAACTTCTGTAATGTGTCCCAACAAATCCACCAACATTGGGGGTTCCCAATCCCCATGTGAGCATCATGTCTCCCACCCCCAACTAATGTGGCACACTGGAGCCCACTCCAGTGTGCCCAAATGTTATTTTATTTCTTACTTTTCTCTTGCTGATGGGAGTGCCCAATGCCCTGTTGGCAGCATGTATCCAGCCCCTAATCATGTGGCACACTGGGAGTCCATCCCAGTGTGCCCAAAGTTATTTATTTGTTTTTGTACCTGTAAAGACAGAAAACCATCCCTGATGTGTTATTTTTCTTTAAAACTGGAAAAGAGAAAACAGTCCCTCATCGTCTTTCCAGTGGTAGGGAGGTGGGTACTCAATGGGATGGTGGGGATGGGGGAGGGGTCCCCCATCACCACCCACCCACTAAGCACCCACCTCCACACACCACCCCTTACCCCATACTTACTTTCAGAGGTCGGCACTGTCATCTTCCGAGGACTGGGACATGTCTGCATGCTTTAAAGCCAAACCGCAAAATAAAGAATCAAATGTAAGTGTCATATAATGGCTGTCAATGGGGTTTCAACTTATGATGATATTTTAGTCATTTTTAGGAATTTTGACCCCAGTTTTAACATGGGGTTCTTGAACTATTCCTCATGAACACTGTCACTGTTATTTTGTTACTCGGTCCTGAAAGGTGATTTTGCAGTCGCTGCATGGAATCACCTTTTGGGACTGATTACCAAAACAATAGTGCCACTGTTCATGAGGTGGGATCCCGAAAAGGCCATGTTGCAAATTTGGTGAAAAAATTCCAAAAAATGACTGTGTTACGAGCGTGCATTGCGCAGTTTCTGTGTACGCTTGTAATGTCACCAGTTTTTAATATTTTCACTCCAGATTTTCAACATTGCCATTTATTCACATCTGCTTATGAACAGTACCACTGTAATTTTTTATGTTGTGCCCAAAACATGTTTTTGCACCTCTGGTGCAGAATTACACACTCACTGTGCTAAATCAATGTTTGGGATGGATTAACAAAATCACAGTCACACAGTTCATGGGGAGGTCCCTAAAAGTCCATGTTGAAAATCTGGTGGAAAAATTCCAAAAACTGACTGCGTTCCGAGTGTGCATTGCACAGTTTCTATGCATGCTTGTAACTTTGCCAGTTTTTCATGTTTTCACTCAAGATTTTCACCATTACGATTTTTCACACCACCTCATGAATAGTACAGCTATAATTTTTCAAATCTTTCCAAAAATGTTTTCCACACTTGTGGTGCAAAATGGCATTACACTTGAGCATAATTACATTTTGACAGGAATTTGAAAGTTTTCTGTACTGGGTACATGTGGTGAGGTGATAAGAAAGTTATGTTGAACATCTGGGTTGAAAATTATTTAAGATAGCACAGTTATGATTATTTGTTGCAATTTCATTATGCCTGCTTGTAACTTAATGTGTAGAGGTGCAGGGCCAGAGACCCCTGTGTTTCCACAGCTACATACAGGACCCTGCACTCCCACTGTGATATATGGATACTGTTGTACTATCTGGATGGAGGAATGGGGGCGCAGGTTCCAAAGGACCCTGCTCTCCCGGGGTAAAATGAGGATACTATTATGCTACCTCAAAAAGTAAGGAAATTAGTTGCAAAATTTCATTAATGCATCAGTTAGGGTGAATACCATAGCAAGAAAAGCATGGAAATGTGGCATTAAGGTTTACAACCTTAATGCCCCACCCACAGGATTCCCACCACCTACCACCCCACCCCATTCCCCCACCTTCCACACACCAACAGGCATCAGGAGGTGCCATGGGGTCATCTGTCCTCACTCTCACCCCATTCCATGTGTAAACATGCTTACACACTTCAGTATAGGACAATGGGGTGACAGGCCTGATGACCTTGTGGCACACCCCAGTGCCTGTTGGTGTGTGGAGGGTGGGAGAATGGGGATGGGAACCCTGTGGGTGGGGCATTAGGGTTGTAAACCATAATGCCTCATTTCCATGCTTTTTGATATGGTATTCACTTAACTGATGCATTATTGAAGTTTTGCAAATAATATATATACATGCTGCCTCCCCACCCTGATTGGTCTCCTGAACTGTACTCAGCCACATATAGGCCAGGCTGTTTTTTCTCTGTCCTCTGCTGATTCTGGGCTTCTGTGCCCATAGGATTGAACGGCAGTTGGCTGAAATTTTCGCTTCTGTTCTAATCTGCCTGCTGATGGCATTCCTTAAATTCCTAATGTGTCTGCACTGCCATTTCATTTTGTTTTTGTTTTTTTGGATTTTTGTTTTTTTAAGTCAAGAATCTGTGTAAAAGCCATTTTCTTTATAGAGTTCTCTTAAGTGTGTGCTCAGTCATTCTTTTTAGTCAAGATTCTGTGTAAAAAAAAGCCATTTTTATAGAGTTCTCTCTGACGTGCTTGCTCAGACAGTTCATTATAGCCAAAAAATTGCTTAAAAGTGCTAGAACTGTTAACTGAAACCTTTCTCTGCCCTCCAATACTCCCCCTGTTGTGTCCCTCTAACCTAACATCCAACCTCTTTGCCCCTGTTTTCTTTGTTTTCTGACTATCCTTAATTAATCCTTTGTGCTCCTGGTGCCACAGCAAGTGCAGACTCCATTTTGTGCAGGGCACCCCCCACTCGCTTACTGCCTGTCCTGAGTCTCTGCCTAATTTTTCGTCCCCTTCACCCCTTAGCTCCCCACACCCTTGATTTAGCTACTATGTCACCCTTTCTATCACTACATTACTAACCCTGCTTTTGCCCTCCCCCCCACAAATCTCTAGCCCTTGACAGGGCTCCTCCTCATAGTGGTCACGGCTCCCTCAGCCAGCCACCCATACCACCTCCACACACTGCTGGGGACCCCTGTGAAGCCAGGTAAGGATGCTGGCTGCTCCAGAATTTCTCTGAGTGGCTCCTAATTGGCCACTGCTTGCTGCCTCCCCTCCTTAATTGGTCTCCTGAGCTGTGCTCAGCCATGGATAAGCCCTGCTGTTTTTCTCTGTCCTCTGCTGATTCTGGGCTTCTCGCCCATAGAGTTGAATGGCAGTTGGCTGAAATTTTACTGCCCCCCCTCCCCACCCCTACCTTAATTAAATAGGCCTTAGCCCACCCTCTTAGACTTAGATCCTCCCAGCTTGTACTTAATTGGTTTCCACTTGATCCTCCCATCTCTCCCACCCACCTCCCTTTCCTCACTCCTTCCACTGTTTTCTGCACTATCTCTAATCTGTTCCCTGTGCACTAGCCCTAGCCACCTCCCTCCTCAGTTCCATCACAGCCTGTGCACTGCCCCTTCCCTGTATAGCTTGGTTGTTTCTCAACCCCTCCACAGAGTATAATGGCTCTATTCTGCCTTCATCTCCACTTGATTACCATGCTTTCCTTGCTTCCTCTGCTCTACCTACCCAGGGCAAGCATCCCCTCACTTCCCCATATCCACCTTATTGAACATCTCTACCCACGCATTGGCACTCTTCCCACTGATCCTAGCTCCCATTACCCACCCTCAGCTGGAAATGGATCACAACATTCATGGAGCCATGCAATGGTAACTTTTAAATGTATGTTCACCCTACCATCCCTGGCACTCATGACTGCCCTCTGGGACTACAGACAACAATGCCACTCCTGCTCGTATACTAAGCATAGCAGGAAAATCTCACTCAGATAACTATGATGGTATACCCTAAAGTTCCTGGTGCTCCTGCTGCTGATTTCGGGCAACATTCATCCCAACCCAGAACATGGACCTACAACCTCCTGCCCTGTCACCCCACTGTGTCACTCTGGGTCACTACCCTTGCATCTCTCAATATCTGCAGCCTCCTGCCAAAACTTGATGCTTTGCAACTATTTGCAAACCAACACAAACCAGATATCCTTGCAGTTGTCAAAACCTGTCTCTCTAAAATCTCTGACACAGCAATTAGCCTGCCAGGGTACAACATTTTCAGACTTGACAGTAATGCAAAAGAGGTGGTGGCTGTGCTTATACCTCAAAACTATCTCCAGGGCCACCCTTTAAAAAACCCTGTCTCAGACTCTTCATCTCAGATTCTAACAGTTAAGGTTGTGATAGAGGCCCACAATAAAGCCCTGACGATTGCCACAGTGTACATTCCTTCTAAAGAACAAGCTAGAGGTCTGAACTCCATACTGGACCTTACCCGATCCCAACCACCTGGTACAGAGACAATCCTGTTGGGCGACTTCAATATCAACTGGCTTGCCCGGAAAATTGGGAGTTTCAAAGATGCCATCTCTTCAGCCAACCTTACCCAGCTGGTAAACTCCCCTCTAGGCTCGATATATGACAGGCACTAGTACTCTCCTGGACTGGATTCTGACCAGTCACCCATCCTGCCTTTCAAATGTCTCTGTCCTACCTGACTCTCTACGTGACCACTCCCCAGTCATCTGCAAATGGTCTATCAAGTTCACCATGCCCCCAAATTAATAAACAGCAGAGTACTTCCACAGGGGCAGTTGAAGCACCTAAAATCCCACCTCAAGACAACAAGTTTAGTCTCTGATTTTCCATGAACCAGATGTCAACTCAGCCCTTGACTTCTTCATCAGCACCTTCAATGCTGCCTGTTACTCTAACACCCCTTGCAAAAATCTCAAAGTCAAAGGACTAAGCAACCCCTGGCTCTGTTCTGAATTACTGGCACAACTTAAGTCTAGGGACCACCTCTGGGCCCATGTGCTGGCCTCAGGAAAACAAGTTGACATACAAAATTACAAACAGGCTTGAAATCATTGCACAAAATTAGTCCATCTACTTAAAAGTACCTTCTACAAAGATGCCTTTACAAACACCTGGGGAAAGGGAAAATCCTTTTGGAACAATATAAAACAAGTCACTGGGAAGCAACAAAAAACCTCACCTACTATGCTGGTTGTAGATGGGATCACAACGCTTGACCCTACCACTTTTGCAAATTCTTTCAACACTACCTTTTCTGACCTCAGTTCAGTCCTCCCACCAGACTTCTTCAATGAAGACAACCTGCCAGTTATTACTTCTAGCCTCCTCTCTCCTAATCAACCCCGTTCTACTTCAAAGCAGTCAATATGCATGAAGTCCACAACTATATCAGGAAAGCCATAGCCAAGTCAAGGTTTAGTGGGATTTCATTGACCTCAAATTGCTGTACCTCACCCTTGAAGAGGTGTTTCTACTGTTAACAAAAATGTTCAACCTCTCCCTCTCCCTTGGCCAGTTCCCCGACAGATGGAAATCAGCCACAGTTACTTCAATCCACAAAAGTGGAGACAGGGCTCTTCATGGAAACTATTGGCCCATCTCCATATACCCCCCTTCTCTAAGGCCATTGAGCGTATAGTATCAGACCAACTTATGGAATACCTTGATAAACATGACATCCTGTGCTCACAACAACATGGTTTCAGAAAAGGGCACAGCACTACAGCTGCCCTTCTCTTATTCACTGGAGCAATCTCTGGACAAAGGCCTTCTTAGTGGTACGGCCTTCATAGACCTGACCAAGGCTTTCGATACCATCCATCACCGACTACTAATCTCATAGTTGTTAAATGCTGGTTATCCCTTGAATTTGTGACATGGTTGTAGAGCTACCTGAAAACAACACCCAAAGACTGAAAATTGCTGATGTCTCTCTGATGCAAGACCTGTATGCTGTTGTGTACCACAGGGAACCATTCTCAGACCTCTTCTTTTCAGCCTCTTTCTGAATAGTCTTCCACAATCCTGTCCTGAGCAAATCCTCCTCTATGCTGATGATGCCATCTTCCACTCCACACATAAGGACCCTCACCTTCTGTAGAGCAAGCTACAGCATGGCTTCACCTCTGTTGAAAACTGGTTCAGTAAACACAAAATAATGCTCAACTATAAAAAAACCAAAATTATACTGTTCTGCAGCTCGCAAAATAAGCACCAGCATCACCCCCTTACTAGTACCAACTGCTTATATGAAACCCTTGAACAAGTGGAAGCCATCAAATATTTTGGCGTCACAATCGACAGTAGCCTGTCTTATGGATCTCACATTGAAAATGTTGCCAAAGTGGCTAATACATGCATCAGTCTTCTCTACAGGCATAGGAAATGCCTAACCCCTGACCCCTCAAGGATCGCAGTCCAGAGTTCTGTAGTCACATTAATTGACTATGGCCTCATCATTTATGGTTCCGCTCCCACCTCCACCCTTAAGTGCTTATCCTTGGCCCTCAACAAAGCTTGCTAGCTCATCACCAGATCCCACCATCTCACCCACAAGTGAGACCTCTACACACAAACTGGGTGGCTTCTACTCTCAAACCACATCAAGTACCAAACATGCATAATGGCTAAAAAAACAATAATGGGCTATTCTCCCCCTTGAGTACAAGCTTTCATCCAAACTGCTCATAATCCTCACCACACTAGAGGTTCTGAATCCCTAATACAGTGCAACTCACTTATAACGGACTACTCGGTATATTGCCGAAACTGGTGATATAACCGTGTGTCCGTTTTAACGCAAAGTGCTTGTTTTCTATTAGGGCACTATCTGCTCTGAGGGCTGAACAGTTGGGCACAACTCTTTGCTCTGTGGCTTTATGCAAAGTTATGATGGCAGCTCGAACATCAGCGGGTGACACTAAGTTAACATACAGCAGTCTCGTCAGTTAAAAACATCTGCAGCAAATCGGAAAGCGTTGATCGTGGCATGCTGAAGTGAGTTGCCAATTCTCTTACAGAAGTCTTTGGTGTATCATCGATCTGTCTTAGAATCTTCATTTTTTAGAAAGAGTCAAAGTGTTACATTTCACCATTTGAGAATGGGGAAAAAGGAAACTGAAAGAGCATCTTAAATGAATGGCAGAACACTAAGGCTGAACAGGTACACTGGCTCAGCTCTCACACCTCCAGACAGACCACTGAGCTTCGGACAGTCAATAAGTGCCTAAGTAGCTGATAATCACTGCTAATTGCTTATAACCAGACAGTCAATTAACTCTTTCAGAGCCATATAGTGTCCCAGGAATGACCGATTTAGACAACGGATATCAGTCGCTATAACAATACATTTAGACATTGATCTCTATGCACTTGGATTGGAGTTTTGAAAAATGGCTGATTTATCCCCAAAAACATTTTAAGTGTCTTGTTTAGTTGGGATGGACTATGCTACACATCCCGAGATGCCGGACCTCGCAGGGACAAAGATCCTTTGCTTACAGAGTTCCCAGCTGGTTAAATGGCCTCAACAGTGACATCTCTTCCATACCTAAGCTAGGACCATTCAAAGCTAATCTCTGCCTCCTCTTCTCTGCACCCAGCATATGTGACTGTCTCCCTTGATCTTTTTCCTCAAGCCCTTATCCCATCCTCTCATCACCCCCTTACACTCCTCCCTCCCTCCTACCGCCCTCATACTTGCACTTCCTATTGGCACTTTTGCGTTTTTTGTGTTGTCTTGACAATTGCCTCTGGCTGTATCTACAGTGTGTCTTGCCATGCCTTGTTAATTATGTGAACCCTGTTCTTTTGTCAAGCATCTATTACCACCATCTTGTATGCTCTCAATTGTATTGTAAACAACTGTAACCTGTTACCCTGTCCTAATTGTCCTGCTTGTTTTGTACCTCACTGGACGTGGAACCTTTGTAAAAGAGCCTTGGCTCAAAGGTATTTGTAATCCTAGATTGAAATACATAAAAATAAATGAATATAAATAGAACAATAGATAGGTGAGGGTCTATTACAGGGGAGTAATACCATCGAGAGGTTTTGGGGACAAGGAAACCTCGAGACCGAAGCTCAAGAGGTTCCCCTGTCCCCAGAACCTCGAGATGGTATTACTCCCTTGTAATAGACCCTCGCCTATTTTTTTAATTTTTGTAATATATGGAGCCCAGTTTTGTTTGCAGCAGTTCTGTGAATGTGGTGTTGTGAGGCCATGCTACCGCTGCAGTGAGGATTTGCTCACTCACTCTGTGTGTGTGTACTTTCTGTCCCCGGTCTGCCTCTGCTCACCCATCCACCCACAAACTCGGTCTGTGTCTGTTTTACTTGAAAAAAAAGGAAATCTTACCTTGCTTCTTTAATCAGACAGTTGTGGGGAATAAAAAAATTGCTGCCCGTAAAGTGAAGGGACGATATTCTCTCGCTTAGTGAGACACGGCAGCCAGGTTTTTTGAATGGTTCTGCCCACTCACAGAGGAACCGGTTCCAATCGGGAGATATGGTTTTAGAAACGTCAGCACGCAGGGCTAGGAGGTTGCCTTGGGGATGTCAGGAACTAGTGTACGCTATTGGAAGATCTTGCAGTTGTGCTCTTGAGGTTTGGTGATAATACTATTATTCAGAGCTCGAACGATAGTATTATGAGCTCCGAACGATAGTATTATCACTTGCCAACGATAGTATTATTACTCTGGTTATTGCTGTATTACCAGGATTTTTTTGTATGGGATGCTATGGTATTATTTAGGTATCTCCATATATTACATATCTATATATACTTTCTGTGTGTTGATACACTCTAAGAAATTAAGTGTTATTTTTTACACTATACATGTGTAACTCTCTTAACACAGTGTGTGTGACATTAACTCACGATTGTGTCATATTTATGAAAACAGTGATTTATACAATTACAGTGTAAAAAATGACACTTTAAAGTATTTTTTTTACACTGTAAGTTTATAAATAATGATTTAACACAGTGGCCCAGATATTCAAACTAAGCCCCAAAGTGCATAATAAGGAACAAGCACAAGTCTATTGCGCCCATGCGCAAGAGACGCAATATTCAAAAATGGAGCAGGCCAAACTGCGCCTACAGCCGACGACTGAATATTGCACCGCCTGCACCATAGCGCTACTAGGGAGGGGAAGCTGAGCAGATCTGATGCACCATAGCGCAACAAGGGATGCCCCCCAGCAGCACAGCAATGTAACTGCACAACCAGGGAGCTAGGGGCCCACCACCCATGCCACAGATGGGCACAGGAACACACAGCAGAACAGACATCATCCCCCCACACCCCATGCACTGCACAACTGGGGGAGGGCTGGAATAACCACTGGCCCATGGAGACAAGCAAACAACCCACAGCCGGGCCACAGTGCCCCATCACACCTACTGGCAAGCTGTGACTGGCACACAAGGAGGGCCGACCACCCCGTGCCACACCATCCCCCCAATGCAGAGCACACCCTGCACTGTGACCCCCAGACACCTCCCCATGAGCAGTGACCACCACTGCAGGAAACCCCATGCATGCCACCACCCCCACTGTGACACTGCAACCCTGTGCACCACAGAACCATGTAAGCCAGCCCCACCACGAGCACCCATCAGCGGGTGGCAGTACACAGCAATGCAACAATGGCAGACACAGTGCCACCATGCACAGTCCACCCGAGGTACTGCTGAGAGACCAACCATGCATCGGCACATGAGGTACCCCACATGGGACAGGACGTGCCCTTGACACCACCACCAGTGGTGCAGCACCCTGCACAGTAGTCCAACAACACACCCCGACCCACCACTGGCCACAACAGCCAGCACAGACTCCCACAGTGGTGCGTGGAAGCATGCACCACACCGGATGCCACACAGTGTATGGACAGACACCTACCCATACCCAAGGGCACAACAACACAAGGACACAGTGGTGGGGCAACCAAGCCCCCATTGTGGACCCATGTAAACTGTGTACACACAACCCGCAGTCCTCCATGGCACTGAGTGCCAGCCACCCTGCACAGGCAATGTGGACCGATACACCACCATCAGTCGCCCGGGCACAAGTCACAGACAGTGGGGCACATCCCCTGCAACACACACAAGGCACAGCATGGAGGTGGGACAACAACTGTGGTGTCTACAGTGCCACCCGAGGCAGGCATGCACCACACCAGTGACAGGAGGCAACCCAGCAATGTGACGGGTACAGTGGCTGCCCTGCAGGGACTGCCACCACTGACATGCCAGTGGACTGTGCAGGTCACAGACATGCATGTGTGTCAGCTGCACAGGCCATGGACGGGCCGATGGGTGTGCCATGGACACAGAGCATGCACCATGGACCACTGCACACAGTCATCCAGTGCACAGGGAACAACACACACACCACAGACACTGACTGATAGCTACCCCCACACCATAGTCACCTCCATGGGGACACACACACACCCATGACCACACCACCCCTGACGCCATGCACACCACTGCAGCTGAGCACCTATAGCCCACTGAAAATCAGAGACCACCACAGTATTCATATCAAAATTAAATGTATTGAAAAAATATATAACAATCAACTATATACAAGATTACAAGAACTATATACAATATAACATATGAACTATATACAAGGTTGGGGCCACAAACAAGGTGGGGTGGGTAGAGGCAGGGGTAGACAGATGGGACAGGGAAGGAGGGTGTGAGTGTGGGTAGTGAGAGGGAATACTGGGACCAATCTGTCCCTAGCAGGAGCGCCTCTCTCGCTCTGACTCCTCCGGCCCTGTGCCTCCTCAGTACCCGTTTCATCTATACGCGCAGGATGTCCAGTGACACCCTTGCCACCAACAAATCTCCCACAGTGCCTCCCGGATATCACGAAGCTGGCGGGTAGCTAGGACAAGGGAGCACAGTCAATAGGTGTGAATGCACAACCCCATACAGCCCGCCCACTGTGCATGGCATACGGCTGTGGGACATACCTCTGTGATGGTGTGTGACCACCCGCAGTGATCACGTCCACATGACCTGCCCACCCAGGTGCATACAGCCATGCGGAACGCTGCGCACACCCACCGGCCAAGTCACGCACAGCACCACTGTGGCTGTTTAGTGACATGGCTATGTGGTGCAAAGGCAGTGGCACAACCATGTACCTGGTGCATGCATTGACCACCATAGATGCACTCCCAGACATGCATTGCCACTGGACAGTGTTGACTGTAACAAGTCGCGGCATGGCAGTGGTGTCGATGGATGGTGGCCATGCCCCGCTGCCCACCGTGTCACACAGCATGCAACAGTAATCATGGATGTATGGCACTCACCTTCATTGGGCTGGTCAGGTGGGCAGTGAGAGCCCTTGCCCTGCCTGGCTGCACAATTCTTCTCCCACCGCTGCTTTTCCCACATGGCGGCATTCCTCCGGGCCTGTGGAGCAAACATGGAGAGAAGAACATCAGTACAATCCCATATCAAAGTCCTCCTGCCCCCCAGGTGTGTGCCCTCCCACCCAGCCAGACCCACCCACCCCACACCCTGTGAACTCACAGCCAACCCCAGATGGTCCCTCCCTATATGCTGGACACATACAGCACTGTTACCCATATGGACGATAAAGTGTGTTGATGGAAACCCTACCTGGCAGTGGCACCGTGCCCCTCCTGGCATGTGCCCGCAGGCATGCCAGTAGCTCCAGCTCCCTCCTCCACAGGTCCCGTGTCGGTGCCTGCACTGTTCTGCACTCCTCCCTGTCCAGTGGCCTCCTCAAGGGCAGTGGCCACTCCCTGCCATACCTGGGTCCTGGTCCTGTCCAGGCGCCTCCCGAACAGAGGCCCGTGGTGGCGCTCCTGCACAAGCCACTAGGTTGGCCAATTCAATAACAGACCACTGGGCTGCCCTTCTGCGTGCCATTCTCTGTATTCTAGTTGGCAATATGGTGCTCTGCAGCATGACTCCCCATGTGCAGATGCTGCTCGGTACAGCGCTGCCATTCCCTATCACGCTGTCACCAAACAGCGCGATAGAGATGCACCCATGCCTGACGCATGGCGCCTAGGGGGCAAAGGTCTGGCACAGGGTCAAGGGTCTCTAGCGCATGGACACACACAGCACCATTGGAACACAATGCGTGTAGCATGATTGGCTGCCTGTGTGCCAGCATCATAGCGGCCTACCGCACAGTTGGCCCATTGCACCTATGATGGCCCAGTGCCACAGCGCCATGTAGTGACCATCACTATAGTGCCACTGGCACAATGGTGGCCATGCCCTGCATTGCCTACCCCACACAGCACGTCATCAGCACGGCAGATGCCTGCATCAACAACCCGGGCATGAGCAGTGAGGTATGTACTACGCATGTCACAGAACTGTGCCATTGGCTCAGCACGTTCAACACAATTGCGTAAAGCGCAACAGCGCAATATTCAGCCGTCATATGCAAATCATCTAATCAGCCATTCAATGGTGCAGCACTGCAATTTGCATCTACTTAAAGCTGCTCCTCGCCTCATTTGCATGGGTTGCGCTATAAATGTGTGACATTGTGCTGCAGTGGCCATAGTCGGTTACTGCAGTCTATTGATGAGTTGCATGCTGTCTGGGCATGTGGACTGTGGATTTAGGGACATGCATGGGACTGCACAGTCACAGGTAATAACTGCCATTCTTACAGGCTACATAATGACAGAGCAGGTTGTTGGAGAGGAGGAACACCGTGGTGGGAGGAGGAGGAAGCCTAACTTTACAAAGGCCGAAACTGAGGCCCTGTTTGAGGCCTACCTGGATCAGGAGCCACTTCTCGGTGGATGGCGGAGAACACCTCAAGCCCGTGCTGTTGCATGGGAGGAGGCGGCACATGCTGTGAATCTGCATTGCAGCCACCAGCGCTCTGTGCAGGAGTGTAAGAAAAAGATGGGCACAGACAGAAGGAGAATAAAGGAGAAGGTGGCTGCCATCAGGGCAGCACTTGCTGCAACAGGTGGGGGACAGCAGAGGTGGTACAGCTGACCCCACAGGAGAAGAGGCTTGCTGGAAGCATGCAGCGCAGTGCCATTGAGGGTGTTCCCGGGTGGTGGCCCATCACTGCATGGTAAGTCATGGCCTGTCTATTGGGGAGCAGGGTAGGTCACATGCAGTAACGTGACTTTGCTTTCTCTTACAGATCCTGAGCATCTGCATGGATCAGTGGTGGTGGGCCTGTCCACTGAGGACAGCCAGTGGAGTTGAAGGAGAGCCCATCCACCTCCACAGGTATAAGTGGAGCATTGCGACAGTGGGGCCGCCTGGCTGTCCACACTGATGTAGTTGTAACAGGTGTGGAGGAAGCCCTGCCTGTGTCCCAGGCGTGCCAGCGTCCACGGATGCCAGCATGCTGTGACTGGGACCGTTGCAGAGCCTGTCACTGGTGATGATGACGATAACATCATGGGCAGTGACACGTGTGTGCCAGAGGATGGCCTCACAGCAGGGCAATTCTCGCCCATGGCTGTGGGTGGTGCTGCCATGGAGGCCTGTGTGTCAGCACAGTCCCAGCCTATGCCTGTCAGCACCAGTGGGGCAGCACTGGTGTCTGTTCAGGATAGTGGGACTGTTGCGGCCACTGCAGCGGCACCACTGAGCCCTGGGGAATGGCAGCCGGAGGGCCAGCATCATCAGTCGGCCAATGGGCTTGGGGGTACAGGGTTCAGCGGCGGCATGTGTGCACCGCCTGTGGACATGCCCAGACCTGGTCCTGGTGCGTAGCACCCACCCTCAAGGGGTGCTGATCATCGGGGCCGTGCACACCCTGAGGGACAGGATGCCAAGGAGGCAGATGACCTCTTGGACGAGCACACCTGCCTACTGCAAGCATCAGTCCAGCAGCAGATGCAGCTTGTGACATCTGTGGATGCACTGCGTGTGGCTCTGGAGCAGGCAGAGGAGCGTCGCAGAGGGGACACCACTCTGATCCTGGCAGGGATGGACCGTTTATGGGAGGATGTGACCGCTGCCATTGACAGGCATGCACAGGCATTCACAGCTGTCATGGCCACAATGGGCACACAGTCAGATGCCCATGCATCGCAGACACCATGCAGTGCACTATTCACCCCCTGTTCCCGGTGTTGTGCGACTCCCACCCTGTCGACACCGGGTTCAGCTGTGGGCATCCCGAGCAGTCCTGGCACAGGCATGTTCAGTGTGCTGCAGACCCCTGCAGGAGCACGGTGGTGTTCACGCAGTGGAACCCCTGGGGGACCATCGGTGCCACCCCATGAGGCCAGTGGTCAGCCTGTCAGTGCTGGTGGGTCTCAGTGGGGCCGCCCACGCATCCGTGTCAGCCGGGGCACTGTGTCGCGTGACTGACCTGTCTCCCAGTGAGGCTACTGTCTGGTGCTGCCCTGTGTGCATTGTGTGTTTCAGTGGGCAGTGCACGGGTGGGTACCCAGCCCTGCACAAAGGACACACAGTCTACCTGCACACCCTCCCGGCTGCTGTCCACAGTTGCATGTGCATGATGATGACTGCATTGCGCTGTACACCAGTGTGCAATGGTGCTCAGCATCTGACACACGCACATGGACAGACAGTGGGCATGGTGGCCTGTGGACATGTGTGTTGCTAGGATTGGCATTCTGGGTCGGTGTGCCTCCTACCTCTGTGCACATTTGGTGCATTGTGTGTGTGCATGTGTGTGTGTCCATCCACGTGGCATGTTAATCCTCACCCATCCCTGGTTGTGTGTGTGCTTCTGTGCCCTGCCACTTTTCTTGACTGCATGCACCCCTGGTGTGTGTCCATACTTGTTTGTGGGTTGTACCTTAGCCACTGGTGGTTGTACATGGCCCCATGACTTACCTGGGTTGGCTGAAGTGGTCTTCCGTGATGGTGTCCTGGTGCAGCTGTGCCAGCCAGATCAGTCAGGGGTCCCATCGGCCAAGGGGGGGCTGCCCATCACCATCATCACTGGCGTCCCCATCATCCCCATTGCTGTCCCCCTCTTCGACCTGTACAGCTATCCCACTTTCGTTGGCCATGTTGTGCAGGATGCAACAGGCTAGGAATAGCCCACAGGCCTTTGAGGGGCTGTAATGTAGGGCACCGCCAGAGGTGACCAGGCAATGGAAATGTGCCTTAAGCATCCCGGACACCCGCTCAATGACATTACGTATGGTGGCGTGTGCCTCATTGTAGCATTGCTGCGATGGGGTCGCGGGCTGCTGGTAAGATGTGAGCAGCCAGGGATGGAGTGGGTATCCACTGTCACCTGTGTGTAGAGGGTGGAGGTTAGTTTGGTGATCAGCATTGCCCTGCCCCAGGCCATGTAGGCCACTACCCATGTCACCTCTGGCCATGCCCCCCCAGGCCCTATGATTGCCCATGTGGTTTGCATACTCACCCACTAGGTGTCCAGTGGGATGTCCCACTCTCGAATCTGTGGTACAGTGCCGACTGGTGCCAGATGAACGAATCGTGTGCTCCCCCAGGGTGCGTGGCACAGACATTGATTATGCGCCCCCTGGCATCGCACACCACCTGGCAGTTGATGCTGGCATAGCCCTTGCGATTGATGTATGTGTCCCCCTTGGGGCCAGGTGGTGTGCGTATGGCCACATGGGTGCAGTCTATTGCCCCTAGCACACCAGGCATACGTGCTACCCTGTGGAACTCCTGTATGTTTGCTGTGAGCTCCGCTGCTGTGCTGGGGAAATGGATGTACTCCGCAGCATGTGGCAGCAGTGCACTGAGGAATTGGGTGAGGTGGCGTGACATGGCCGACTGGGTTATGCCTGTGGTGTCCCCAGTTGGTCTCTGGAAGGTACCCGTGGCGAGCAAGCACATGAAGGCTGTTACCTTAGTGTCCACTGACAGGGCATGGCTCCGTCATGTGGGTGCCTGCATCACATCACTGCACAGCTCACAGAGCCACCTCAGAATTGCCCTATTCAGGCAGTACCGGCCCACAATCTCAGTATCAGTGTACAGCTCAAAGCTGGTGCGGGCTCAGTACTGCCTTTTGGGGGCATACCACCAACGGGCCCTTCCATGGCCACGCCCCCCTGCCACCCACCTTCTCACCCCCCTCATAATGGCCTCCATCTGGAAGGTGGCACTGGCCATGTCCCTGGTTTGTGTTGACCCCCCCGGCAGCTGTTGCTGTATTCCACCCACTGTCCTGGCTGCTACTTCCCCTGCACCGGGAACACCTGCCTGTGCTGGCCTCTGTGCTGTGTGGCTCGCCACACCTTCCCTGTGCCTGGCTGTTCAGAGTGCCCTTTCCCTGGCCTGCCCTGTTTGTCCCTCCTGCCCTGTCTGTCTGCCTAGGGTTCTGCCTCATGTGGCTTCCCTGTAGTGGTCTTGCGCCTCTCCCTTGCTCATTTTTATTTTGGCTCATTTCCGCTATGGCGCAACTTCCGCTTGCTCCCCTATTGAGCATGGCGCAAGTCATTGAATATCGCACTGCGCCATTTATGCATGGTTCCTCCCCCTTCGGTTGAGCATGCCTTCATTATCATTGCGCTGTTGCTCAGCATGATTTCAGGGGCGCAACTGCCTCCTGCTGAATATCGCAGAATGGCACAATTCTGACTATGAGTATGCGAACCCTATTGCGCATGGCTCAACTCTTTGAATATCTGGGCCAGTGTGTGTAATATTAACTCACAAATGTGTTAAAAAAATAACACTTAATTTAGTTGATCAACTGTACTCAGAAATGTTATAGTGTTGTATTACAGTAATTAATTAAAATGTTTTTGCAAGCAATATTGCGATTTTTATTTTATTTTACAGCTTTAACAATGTTTCTATGCATGCTAAAATACATACTTTTTTAGAGTTGAGCCATTATAAATTCTTTCATGTCAATTCGCATATACTTCCCATGATGCTTTGCTTAATTTGATGTTTGCAATTGTTTTTTTCTTTCAAATTTGGCTGCATGGTCAATACCTTTCCAGTATAACATTTGTCCCAGGGAATTTGTGCTGGGGTTCTTATCTTTTGTAGTTATTCTTTTCTCTACTATGGGCTCCGATAACATTAAAAGTAAGACTCTCCATAGTACCCCAGGGCTCCCATACATGATTTTATGATGCCAATACAGCATATTGATAAGCTTTATCAAGAGCATGTCCCTGTGTCGGTTTGTTGTGCATTTGGCTTTGTTGTTTTTGTCACAAGGCCTGTTAACACTGAAGTTAAAATTCATTTATAGAAATTGTGAACTTTTTGGTTAACAATTGTGTTTTCCATTCAATGTGACATTAAAATACTTCAGAATTCAATACACTTATGTATTAAAATAACACATTCAATATGGACATTGTAACACATGAATGTGTTAAAAAATCAACACACCAGTGTTAGTAAAATCTACACATTCATGTGTTGAACAATTTACACACTACTGTGTTAAATTTAAGACACTGGGGCCAGATATTCAGAGCTCAGTGCCGGGCGCAAAGCCGTTGCGCTGGACTAGCGCCGACCTTGCGCCCGACTGCAATATTGAAATGCACCTTTAGCGGCGGCACTAGGTGTTAGCTCTGACGGTAAACCAAAATGGAAGCAGGGGGTGGGACAGAGGGGAGGGTCCCTGAATGCCAGCGCACTGGCATATTCAAAAGCAGAGCGCCGTGCTACAGGCATTAGCGCCACCTGTAGCGCAGAGCTAGTTACTGCCGAAGAAAAGCTGCTCTGAAGTCAGTGCTAATAGCTGAGGTACCCTCCCAGCACCTATCCCGAACCCCATTCCCAATAGCAAACATCATTACCCTGGTAGTCTAGTAGTGCCCCCACCCCCCAGCAAATTTTCCAACCCCCGTTCCTCGTAGACGTTTATAACTACCCTGGTAGTCTAGCGGACCCCCCAGCACGTTTCACATGCCCCATAGAATTGAGAGATTACCCTGGTAGTTAAGAGTGAACCCCAGCACGTTTCCCACACCGATCCCAGTAATATCACATATCCCTAGTAGTCTAGTGGCCCCCCAGCACGCTTTCCCAACCCCTATACCAGTAATAGCACATATCCCTGGTAGTCTAGCTGGCCCCCAGCACATTTCCACCCCATCACCGAATATCACATATATCCCTGGTAGTCTAGTGGCCCCCCACGTTTCCGACCCCGATCCCCATAATAGCACATATATCCCTGGTAGTCTAGCGGCCCCCAGCATGTTTCCTGACCCCAATCCCCGTAATAGCACATATAACCCTGGTAGTCTAGGCCTCGCAGCATGTTTGCTGACCAAGATCCCTGCAATAGCACATATATACCTGTAGTCTAGCTGCCCCCAGCACGCTTCCCGACCCTGATCCCCATAATAGCACATATATCCCTGGTAGTCTAGCTGCCCCTCAGCATTTCCCAACCCCGATCCCTGTAATAGCACATATATCCCTGGTAGTCTAGCAGCCCCCCAGCACAGTTTCCCAACCCAATCCTGTAATAGCACATATATCCCTGGTAGTCTAGCTGCCACCCCAGCACGCTTCCCAGACCCAGATCCCTGTAATAGCACATATATCCCTGGTAGTCTAGCAGCCCCCAGCACATGTTTCCCGACCCGATCCCCTGTAATAGCACATATATCCCTGGTAGTCTAGCGGCCCCCCAGCACATTTCCCAGACCCGATCCCTGTAATAGCACATATATCCCTGGTAGTCTAGCGGCCCCCCCAGCACGTTTCCCAGACCATGATCCCCGTAATAGCACATATATCCCTGGTAGTCTAGCGGCCCCCCAGCACGTTTCCCGACCCTGATCCCCGTAATAGCACATATATCCCTGGTAGTCTAGCGGCCCCCAAGCACGTTTCCTACCCTGATCCCCAGTAATAGCACATATATCCCTGGTAGTCTAGCAGCCCCTCCCAGCATGTTTCCACCCAGATCCCTGTAATAGCACATATATCCCTGGTAGTCTAAGGCCCCCCCAGCATGTTTCCTGACCCTGATCCCCGTAATAGCACATATATCCCTGGTAGTCTAGAGGCCCCCAGCATGTTTCCTGACCCTGATCCCCTAATATCACATATATCCCTGGTAGTCTAGCTGCCCCCAGCAGCTTTCCCAACCCTGATCTCTGTAATAGCACATATAACCCTGGTAGTCTAACGGCCCCCCCAGCATGTTTCCTGACCCTGATCCCCGTAATCGCACATATATCCCTGGTAGTCTAGCGGGCCTCCCAGCACATTTTCTGACCCCGATCCCCATAATATCACATATATCCCTGGTAGTCTAGTGGCTCCCCCAGCACGTTTCCCAACCCTGATCCCTGTAATAGCACATACATCCATGGTAGTCTAGCGGCCCCTCCCAGCACATTTCACGACCCAGATTCCTGTAATAGCACATATATACCTGGTAGTCTAGCGGCCCACCCCAGCACATTTCCAGACAACGGTCCCCGTAATAGCACATATATCCCTGGTAGTCTAGCGGCCCCTCCCAGCACATTTCCCTACCCAGATCCTTGCAATCGCACATATATCCCTGGTAGTCTAGTGGTCCCCCCCAGCACGTTTCCTGACCCTGATCCCCATAATAGCACATATATCCCTGGTAGTCTAGCGCTCCCCAGCATGTTTCCTGACCCTTGATCCCGTGAATAGCACATATATCCCTGGTAGTCTAGTGGCCACCCCAGCACATTTCCTGCGATCCCTAATAGCACATATATCCCTGGTAGTCTAGCGGCCCCCCAGCACATTTCCGACCCAGATCCCTGTATTAGCACATATATCCCTGGTAGTCTAGCGGCCCCCTCAGAATGTTTCCCGACCCTAATCCCCGTAATAGCACGTATATCCCTGGTAGTCTAGAGGCCCCCCCAAGCACGTTTCCCGACACCGATCCCCGTATTAGCACATATATCCCTGGTAGTCTAGCAGCCCCTCCCAGCATGTTTCCCGACCCAGATCCCTGTAATAGCACATATATCCCTGGTAGTCTAAGGCCCCCCCAGCATGTTTCCCGACCCTGATCCCCGTAATAGCACATATATCCCTGGTAGTCTAGAGGCCCCCCAGCATGTTTCCTGACCCTGATCCCCGTAATATCATATATATCCCTGGTAGTCTAGCTGCCCCCCAGCACATTTCCCAACCCTGATCCTGTAATAGCACATATAACCCTGGTAGTCTAACGGCCCTCCAGCATGTTTCCTGACCCTGATCCCGACCGCAATATATCCCTGGTAGTCTAGCTGGCCCCCAGCACATTTCTGACCCCCATCCCCATAATATCACATATATCCCTGGTAGTCTAGTGGCTCCCTGCACGTTTCCCAACCCCGATCCCTGTAATAGCACATACATCCATGGTAGTCTAGCGGCCCCTCCCAGCACGTTTCCAGACCCTGATCCCCATAATAGCACATATATCCCTGGTAGTCTAGTGGTCCACCCCAGCACATTTCCAGACAATGGTCCCCGTAATAGCACATATATCCCTGGTAGTCTAGCGGCCCCTCCCAGCACATTTCCCGAACCAGATCCTTGCAATCGCACATATATCCCTGGTAGTCTAGTGGTCCCCCCCAGCACGTTTCCTGACCCTGATCCCCATAATAGCACATATATCCCTGGTAGTCTAGTGGCCACCCCAGCACATTTCCAGACCCAGATCCCTGTAATAGCACATATATCCCTGGTAGTCTAGCGGCCCCCAAGCATGTTTCCTGACACCCATCCCCATAATATCACATATATCCCTGGTAGTCTAGTGGCCCCCCAGCACGCTTTCCCAACCCTGATCCCTGTAATAGCACATACATCCATGGTAGTCTAGCAGCCCCTCCCAGCACATTTCCACCCAGATTCCTGTAATAGCACATATATCCCTGGTAGTCTAGCTGCCCCCAGCATGTTTCCCAACCCTGATCACCGTAATAGCACATATATCCCTGGTAGTCTAGTGGCCACCCCCAGCACATTTCACCCTGATCCCCTGTAATAGCACATATATCCCTGGTAGTCTAGCTGCCCCTCCCAGCACATTTCCAGACCCAGATCCCTGTAATAGCACATATATCCCTGGTAGTCTAGCTGCCCCCGCAGCATGTTTCCCAACCATGATCACCATAATAGCACATATATCCCTGGTAGTCTAGTGGTCCCCCAGCACATTTCCCGACCCTGATCCCCATAATAGCACATATATCCCTGGTAGTCTAGCGGCTCCCCCAGCATGTTTCCTGACCCCTATCCCCGTAATAGCACATATATCCCTGGTAGTCTAGTGGCCACCCCAGCACATTTCCAGACCCAGATCCCTGTAATAGCACATATATCCCTGGTAGTCTAGTGGCCCCCCTAAGCATGTTTCCCAACCCTGATCACCGTAATAGCACATATATCCCTGGTAGTCTAGTGGTCCCCCCCAGCATGTTTCCCGACCCTGATCCCCATAATAGCACATATATCCCTGGTAGTCTAGCGGCTCCCCCAGCATGTTTCCCAACTCCTATCCCCGTAATAGCACATATATCCCTGGTAGTCTAGTGGCCACCCCAGCACATTTCCAGACCCAGATCCCTGTAATAGCACATATATCCCTGGTAGTCTAGCGGCCCCCTAAGCATGTTTCCGACACGATCCCCATAATATCACATATATCCCTGGTAGTCTAGTGGCCCCCCCAGCACGTTTCCCAACCCTGATCCCTGTAATAGCACATACATCCATGGTAGTCTAGCGGCCCCTCCCAGCACATTTCCCGACCCAGATTCCTGTAATAGCACATATATCCATGGTAGTCTAGCGGCCCACCCCAGCACATTTCCAGACAATGGTCCCCGTAATAGCACATATATCCCTGGTAGTCTAGCGGCCCCTCCCAGCACATTTCCCGACCCAGATCCTTGCAATCGCACATATATCCCTGGTAGTCTAGTGGTCCTCCCGAGCACATTTCCCGACCCTGATCCCCATAATAGCACATATATCCCTGGTAGTCTAGCGGCTCCCCCAGCATGTTTCCTGACCCCTATCCCCGTAATAGCACATATATCCCTGGTAGTCTAGTGGCCACCCCAGCACATTTCCTGACCCCGATCCCCGTAATAGCACATATATCCCTGGTAGTCTAGCGGCCCCTCCCAGCACATTTCCAGACCCAGATCCCTGTAATAGCACATATATCCCTGGTAGTCTAGCGGGCCCCCCCAGCATGTTTCCCAACCCTGATCACCGTAATAGCACATATATCCCTGGTAGTCTAGCAGCCCCCCTCAGCACGTTTCCTGACCCCGATCCCTGCAATAGCACATATATCCCTTGTAGTCTAGCGGCCCACCCAGCACATTTCCCGACCCTGATCCCCGTAATAGCACATATATCCCTGGTGGTCTAGCGGCCCCCCAGCATGTTTCCTGACCCCGATCCCCATAATATCACATATATCCCTGGTAGTCTAGCAGCCCTTCCCAGCAGCACTGCCCTCGCACACCCCACCCATAAGACACGAATGGAGCTGCTGACCGGCTCAGCCCTCCTCACACCACCGCTTTTCAGTACAGCTCGTTCATTCCTCAGTCGATGTCCAGCCATGGTGGTGAGGAGGGCTGGCAGGTCACCGCTCCATTCGTGGCTGATGGTGGATGTGAGGCTGCACTGCTGGGGAGGCCCTAGACTACCATGGATATATGTGCGAGGACGGATCAGGGTCAGAAACATGCTGGGGGCGCCTGCTAGACTACCAGGGACATGTGTGATAATACGGGACCGGGGTGGGAAACGTCTTGGGGGGCATCACTTAATCAACAGGGTAATCTCTCAATTCTATGGGGCATGGGAAATGTGCTGGGGGGCACCACTAGACTACCAGGGTGAGCAACAGGCACACATGGCAACAGGGAGTGGGACCATGATGACCGGGATGGACATCCGGCCCAGCCAGTCTGCCCAGGTCCCTACTGTATGGATATGCTGCACACCTTAGTAGTCTACAGCATATTTCCATCTACCCCCACCAGGCGTGCCTTATGGTTTGTCCCATGCCGTTAGTGGGTCCCCCACTGTGTTCCACCAACACCTGCCATAGGGTGCCTATGTTGTTGGGGGTGGCATAAACAAGGGCACATATGGCCAGTGGACATGTGTGTGACTATCTTCCCTCTCTCCCTCTCTAAATATATATATATATATATCTATTTATATATATATATATATATATATATATATATATATATATGCATGTGTGTGTATATCAGTTGTTTATCTAGCAATGTGACACATAGGTATCACTCTCTCCGTGTCTCTCTCTCTTTCCCTCCCTATATTCATACCTTGTGTTGTACAGCTTGCAGTGCTGCATGGGCAGGATGTCTGCTCTGTTTGTGCCTGCCAGCACACAGTTCCTGCTGCTTCCAGCCTGTACTTCCCTGCCGATCAACAGGGGAAGCTGTGGGCATGCCTTGGCCTGCTGCATCCAGCTTGTACTACCATTCTGACCAATAGGTTGTGCTGTGTGCTCCATGCAGTAGCACCGGGCAAACTGCGTGGTACTGACTGCTAAGCAGCAGATAATGAGATGCAAATGTACCTGTTTGCCCACAGATTACTTAAGTAGGCTCATTTGCATGAGGGCTTTGAATATGGCTCCCATTTGCCCCGGGCTATTCAGATTGCACTGGACTAATGTGTTAGCACTGTGTACTCAGGTTAGCATGGGCAAACCTCACGTCAGCATAGCACAGTTCTGCAGTGAGTGGCTTACATTGTTGTTTGCAGTGGATGTGAGACATCTGTGTGCAGTCGCACACAATGCTGTCCTCCTGCAACACTAGCTTTCTTCAGTGTCTAATGGGCTGCAGTGGCAATGTGCACTTCCCTGTTGCTATATTCAGTGTTATCTTATTCCCGGGCTATTTTTGCCCTGCACTCCTGGCCCTGTTTGCCCGACTTCCTTTGTTTGCTATGTTCAGCAGGTTTTGCTCTGGGCTATTCCTTTTGAATATAGCTTGCTGTTTGCTTCAGACTATGTTTGCCTGCTGGGCAGTGCTACTTTAGCCCCGGAGCACAGTTTTGAATATCTGGCCCTGCATGTGTTAAATTTAATGCACTGTGTTTTCCCTAACCACACTAACTGCTGTGTTAAAAATTAACTAATTTGCAGTCAAATTTAACACTTCCTTTCTAAAAGTGCATATGTCTTTATAGTTATGTATGTATACACATCTATATAGTGCTACACACAGTCAAATGTTTCCCACCCTGTGCCCCTCATTATAGGGGACATCCCTCAGTGTACCCCTCAGTCTAGCCCTGGCCTGCATACTTCCCCACATGAACAGTGCTTTGCACACATTGACTGTGATGTACAGCCTGACATGGGCAGAGGGTTCTAGGCTATGGGCCTACATATAGTTACCCTTTGTACACTAGCGATGTTGGTATTTGTGTTCTGTGTTTGTATCTCCATGTCTGAGAATGTGTCCCACCCTATAACTAGTGGTGTCCACATTTCCCCTCATTCAGCACGTCTGAGTCCCTCATTGCAGTGATGCATGGCTGAGTGGTATACACTGTCTATGCCTATCAACACACATTTCCTGCAGCATCCAGCCTGTACTTCCATTCCAACCAACAGGGGGTTGCTGTGTGCACACCCTGGCCTGCAGCTTCCAGCCTGTACTTCCATTCTGACCAACAGGTAGCTGCTGTGAGCTCCTTGCAATAGTGTCAGGCAAAGTACATGGGAGTGCATGCAAAGCATGCCATAATGAGATGCAAATGTGATGACAGATTGCCTGGGTAGGCTCATTTGTATAGGATCTTTAAATATTGCAAACTTGTGCCCCAGGCTAACCTGTTTGCATCGGCTAATGTTAGCACTGTGCAATCAGAGTAGCGCCAGGCAAACCTCTCAAAAGCATAGCACAGTTCTGCAGTGTGTGGCCTGCCTTGTTGTTTGCAGTTGTTGTGCAACACTTCATTGCTATCACACACATTGTCCACCAACTTCAACTCTGCTCAGTCTACCTCTGTGTCCACTGAGCTGCTGTTGCATTTTGCACTTCCCTGTTGCTATATTCAGAGCTCCCTTTTTCCCAGACTATTTTAGCACTGCATTCCCAGACCTGTTTGTACTGCTTCCTTTGCATGCTATATTCAGCAGGTTTAGTTCGGGACTATTCCTTTGAATATAGCTTGCTACTAATTCATAGCTAATTTAACATGCTGTGCAGTGTTAATTTAGCCCCAAGGGCTAAGTTTTGAATATCTGACCCCACATCCTTAGCTTGCCTTGTTATTTGTTTCAGACAAGTTCAACTAAGTTACAAAAATAATTAAATTTGTATTCACTAAATATAACCATTCAAATTCTTCTTTACTCCCTTAAGCTGACAAAAGCTATTTAAAACACAATGGTATTAAATCTGGTTTAGCTTTAGTACACACACAGACTATGTGTTTGCTCATTGTGCCCTGTCTGTCATCTCATCAAACAGCTCTAGTTTAGTTTCACTTTGTTCTCATTCTAGCAGAGTTATCCAGAAAAAAAATGACCAGTTTTCAGACTACTATTATTAAAACAAGCATTTGTCAATGCCAAATGTTGTCTTACTGGCATTAGCATTGGTAGTGCAGGAGTTAGAGAGATGCATAATAGGCATGGCAGTGAAGTATTGAACTGATGCCAACCCACCCACCCCCACAGAGACTGACAGGCATTGGGGTGTCCCTTTGGGTGTTTGGTAGTGCAGTACAGGAAAACATTTTGGGCAGGATGTGAAAAATGACAGCTGTACAGTTCATAAGGAGGTGTAAAAAAATGCCAGTGTTGAAAATGTGGCATGTAAATATACCAAATTTGCGAAGTTACAAGGGTGTGGGGAAATTTGCAATGCACGCTTGCAACACTGCCATTTTATGGGCGTTCGGCACCAAATTTTCAACATAGGCATTTTAGCACCTGTGCTCATGTACAGTGTCACTGTCATTTCCTCAAAGTGTCCCAAGAAGTGATTTCGCACAGCGACCACTCTATTCTGCGCCGGAAGTGCGAAAACACATTCTGGGCAGGATATGTGAAATGTCTGCTGTACTGTTCATCAAGAGGTGTGGAAAAATGGCAATGGTGAAAATCCAGAGTGAAAATATCACAAATGCACGATGGTACGAGCGTGCATGCAATCTGCCAATGCACGCTCGTAACACAGTCATTTTATGGAGTATCATCACCAAATTTTCAACATAGGCATTTTAGGACCTCTGCTCATGAACTGTGTCACTGCCATTTTCATAATCTAGCCCAAACACTGATTTCCAACAGCGACTGGGCTATTGTGTGCCGGAAATGCAGAAACACATTTCGGGCAGGATGTGGAAAATGACAGCTGTACTGTTCACAAGGAGGTATACAAAAATGACAATGCTGAAAATCTGGTGTTAAAATATTGTGAATTCGTGAAGTTACGAGCCTGCGTAGCAAGTGTGCAATGCACACTCGTAAAACAGGCATTTGTTGGATTTTTTTCACCAAATTTGGAACATACGCTTTCTGAGAGGCCATCTTATGAACACGGGCACTGTCATTTTTTTAATGGGTCCAGAAAGGTGATTACACGCAGTGACTGCGAAATCACCTTTTGAGGCTGATTAATGTCATGACAGTGATAGAACTCATGAGGAGGGGCCCCAAAAACCCCATGTTGAAAATGTGGTGCCAAAATTCCAACAAATGCCCAAGATACACAGCAAAGTTGAAAAACCCTATTCATTCCATTATACAGCTTACGCATTTCCTCAGTTAGGAATTCGGCTTTGAAGAGTGCAGACATGTTCCAGGTCCACCAAGATCATCGCTCTGGACTCCAGAGTAAGGATTGTGTGAGGGGGTGGGGTTTTGGGAGGTAGGGTAGCAGTGGGTGGGTGTGGGTGGGGCAGGAGACTACAAGAGGCCGCTTTTTAGTTACAGGAGGGAAAACTAACATTGCAGGACAGTTTTTTTTTTTCAGGGACTTGGCACACTGGGGTGGGCTCCCAGCATGCCACCTAACTGTTTTGGGGGAGGAGGGTTGCTGCAGCTGACGAGGGATTGGGTACCCTCATCGGCAGACAATGGGGGGTTAATTTATGCCGACGGGGATTGGGCACCCTGTCGGCACACAATGACAGCCGGCAGGAGGCAAGAGCCGAGGGGGATTGGGTACCCCCCTTGGCATATAAGAAATGCGGGGGGGCTGATTTATGCCGATGGGGAGTGGGCTCCCCCGTCAGCACACAATGAAAGCGGGGGGGATGCAAGAACTGAGGGGGATTGGACAACCCCCTTGGCATATAGGAAATGAGGGGTGCTGTATGCTGAGGGTGATTGGGCTCCCCCGTCGGCAAATGTGTGCGGCCACAGTAAGCTGGCTGGAGGATTGGGCACCCCTGAAGTTGGCCATTGGGTGGTGGCCCGCCATGCTGCTAATGTAGTGAGCACGCAGGAAGGGTCCGCTGCGTCTGACAAGCTTTGCTCGGCTTGCAGCAGACCTTTCCTTAGATGTGCTCGCCACATTAGCATGCACAGTGTGGCTGCCAGCATGCAGGCTGATTGGAGAATGAGGGACGCACCTACTGATGCATGCCCTGCATTTTCCCAACAGCGGCCACGCCTCCAAAGCAGCACTACCGCAAGATCTTGACTTGCGCGCAGGCGCAGCAAGCCAACATAAAAATGACTCTCTCAGCTTGGAATTTTATAAGGAACAAAAATGTCAAGATTTATGTTTTTTGGATAATTTTAACAAGTGGATGGAATTAAGTTGCTCTTTCACAGCAGCTCAGACATCAGTCTCTCTTGCCTCTATCTTCTGTGAGTGCTGGGTCACATGATGCCTGTGTCTTCTGTGAGTGCTGGGTCACATGAGCTGCCTTCAGTGAGTTTCCAAAATGGCCACTGATTGGTCAGGAAGGCTCAAGAGATCTTGAACTCCCAGTGAACAGTAATATGCAAAATAGCTCAAAATAGTGCTGATTACTTTTCTTCCCAAGTAATGAATATCCTGTTATTCATGGTATTCAGGAAATACAGTACTATTCGTTACTCACAAACCCCTATTAAACACATTGGGCCAGATTCACAAAGTCTCTGAAAATTCAGCAGCTGTGGGAAAGCCCAGCACAAGTGGGTTGTCACTTGAGAAGCCACAGTATTTCCTGCAGCTGCGGTATGCATAAAGTCGGACTTGGATTAAGTCCAGCTCCATGATTTGGAGGTCAGGAGATCAGGAGATCCCAATCTGCCATCACTTTCTATTTACAGCGGCTTGTGGGTGTTTTTCCCCCACTGCTGCGGAAAATCTTATGCCCGGCCTGACCAGGCTTAACATCTCCTGCAGCTGCATGAACTGTGAATACAAATCTCTGCAGCTGTGGAGATGTCAGTCCAAATCTGGAGTTGCAGAGTGGGACTTAGTCCCAGAATACTTTGTGAATCTGGTCCATTGTTTTTAACTAATGTTTTTTATAGTTTACATTCCAATTGTTTTATTATATGAAGATTTCTAGCCATTAACATCACAATATATTAAGTGTGTTAGCCAATTAGAATGCTCAATTCAGCAGTTATTTTGTAATTAAGATAAACCTTATATTTTAGTTTTAAAATGCTATTTTCAGACTCACCTTCAACCTGTCTTCACTGTTCCATTGCTCTTCATCCACTAGAAGTACACTGTATTGCTAAATGAACATCTATTTTTTTACATAGCTATTTGGGCCTAGAGCCAGTACCTGCTCCTCACTTTCAGCTCCCCTGTCACTGACTCACTCAACCCCATCTGCCATGCTCCCACCATCATAGCTGGTGGGGATCTGCACCAGAGCAAGGCCAGGTACAGGTGGCTATCATATAGACAGGTCAAGTCACATAGGTTTTCTTCCTGGTTTCTTCCACAATCCCACCTACCTTATGCTCAGTGCTGATGCAAAGGCCTCCAGACCTTCCATGCATGCAGCATCTCTATCTGGAGGAGGCAAGCTCCCAGACACACCACAGGGGTTACAAAAGCAGCAGGATTTGAGCACCATCCCTCCCTAATTAGGAGTACTGCCACATAGCAGGGCCAGCCCCTCTTCCCCTGACTGCCTGACCCAGCCCTAAGTCTGCTTTTGAACCCAGGTCATCAGCACAGGAGCATGGTGTGCTGCCAAGTGGACCATTAGGCAGCCCATTAGTAAAAACTCTGAAATATGAAAATTAAATAAAACATGTGTTGTCTCTACTATTCAACTCTGTTTCCATTTTAGACATTTACTAAACAGGAGCTATTGAACTTGATTAATAATTTTCATTCCTCCAGTTTGTAGAATAGTTCACTGCCATCCTACTCTCTTCATTGCAGTATTGTTTCTCGCATAAGAAAAAGTGAGAAAATATCACAATTCATCCTAAATTAATAATACCTCCATCCTTTGTTGTATCTGCCTCTTTGCACTCTGCATTGCTGCACAACTGCCACCTGCAAAGAAGAGCTAAAGGAAAATGCAGAGTGATGTAATGGAATGGGGCAAGCAGCAGGAACTAAAAGTTTTTCTTCAGAAGTTAACTTGGCTGTCTCCTGGCTAACCAAGGCTGTTATCACATGTACTCATATATAGGTAGATAGAGACAGATAGACAGACAGACAGACAGATATATAGATAGATAAACTTTTAGTTTTTATTTAGTTTTGTTGACCAGGTAAGTGCACTAGACAAATCCTGCCTATTTTCAGGCACGACCGGGGAGGGATACAGATGAATGCCAACTGACCTTGAACCAGATTAAGCTGTTGGTGGTATTTTTAGTGTATTAGGGATTTTAATAGATGCATAGATACATAGATACATACAGAGAGAGACAGACAGACAGATCAATAGACAGAAAGATATTTTACTTAAAAATGCCTTTCTAAATACAAAAGTGCTCTAACCACAAAAACGAAAAGAAAAAAAAAACCTTCAAAACAAAATGCCAACCAATATTAACACAGAACGTACAATGAAAATAATAATTCAAATACAGTAATAAATCTATAACATACAAAAACACATACAGTGCAGATGCCAAGGCTGTTTCAGTCCCCAGCAAAAGCCAGTCTGAAAAGTCATGTCTTACATTACTTTTGAAGGTGGGAACAGAGTGGGGACTCAATCTCCATGGGAAGGTTGTTCCAAAGTGGGGATTATCTACGAAAGACTCTGTCCCTGCTGATTTTAATCTTGATTTTAGAACAACCAATAGGTCAGCACTAGCAGACTGCATCTCATGGATTTCAGGGCCAGTGGCTAGATACTCCTTAAGACCCCATAGGCTAGACTAGCTGTGGCACAAGGCTTTCTGCTCCCAGCCCTGGCCTATGGCTCAGCCACCTACCTCTCTGCCACAAAGACCTCTCTCCATAAATGGGGCACTACCTATAATTCTATCTGCCGTTATGCTTCTGCATTTCCATGATACAAGCACCTTTGCCAGCTTTATGCCAACCTTAGTTGGCCCAGCCCCTCTGCCCAAAGACTCCAGTCCTATGGCCTCCCCCAATCTCTTGCCTCCCTGATTCACTCAGAACCTCTCTCCTATGGGTTTCAATCTACTGACCAAGCCTCTCTCCATATCCTCAGATGCAAAACCAATATGGGTGGTCGAGCTTTTTCATCCATGGCTCCAAAGTACTGGAACTCCATACCCCAAACTATTTGTCAAGCTTCCACCCATGCTAGTTTCAAGAAACTTCACTGTGAACATTTGCATGCTACTAATCCCTTTATGTGCTTTCATCCACCATAGTCCACCTTTCTTCCCCACCCTCTACACCTCTAGGCAACTACCCCTCTGACTCCAAGCTCCTTCTCTCTCATTACCATCCTTTAATCCTCTCTATCATCTCTCACCCTATTCCTTCACCTTCCTTCCACTCTCCTCTCTCCTCTCCCCCCTGTTTTCTTCTCTTCCGAATGCCTACTGGCCACATAATGGCACTTATTGTATATTGTAGATGCTTAAAATGTCAGTTTTGTCAAAACTGTATTGTTTGTAATCGTGCTGAGGAATGTTTAGAAGAATGTTTCTCCATACCTACAGTTGATTGTTTGTGATCATCCTCCTCACTATGCTACATATTTCATAGCTCATGTGCTGTGTCACATGTATACTCATGTGTTTCCACTTGTATCCTCCCAGGCCGTGCCTGAAAATAGGCATTTTATGCCTAGTGCACTCACCCAGTTACCAAAAGCAAATAGATAATAAATAAGACACTGGAGCCCCAGTCTATTTGGGGCAATAAAGGTCAAAAGAAAGATTTTAAAATTGATCAACCAGCTCATGGATAGCTAGTGCAGAGAGCACACTGTAAGAATAATTTATTCACTCCTCCTTGTGGAGGTAACATGTCTAGCCTCTGTGTTCTGCACCAGCTGGAGACAATAAATCATATTTATTTTATTTATGTATGTATATATGTACGTATCTATGTATTTATTTATAATGGATATGCCATGGCCCCATCGAAAATATCAGAGCTATTTTTCCCAAGTGCAGCTTGTCCTAGGAGTGGTGAAGCCACGAGTGATGTCAAAGATCAAGCTGCATGAGGGGAAAATATCTCTGATATTTTTAATGTGGGACTGTGGCATATTCAATTTATGCCAGGCCATTGCTGAAGTTGTGGGATAGGAAGGGCATGTTGCTGGGTATGAGGTGAAGAGCATGCTGGTCAGTTGTTAGTTTGACAGTGAGGAGTGACACCAGGGAGTGCGTGTCCTGGGTCTGACTTTGAAAATGGGTTTCCAAGAGTGGATCTGACCAGTGTGTGTGTGTGTGTGGGGGGGGGGGGGTTGAGATGGAAAAAAAATTGTACAAAGTTTTTTTTCTTTTCAGTAGTCAGTGTATGGACATTTTGGGGTGTGGGCCATTGAACGAGTGAACTGCACTGATACAAACTGATTGTAGTTATGAGCTGGGTAGTGCTGTGCAGTACAGTGAGAAAGTAAAAGTTCTGACTGCTTGAAAGTGATTGGCTGGAGTTGGGAATTTGCACTGCCAGCTCCAGCCAATCACTACCTAGAGTGTGGATAAATTCTGGCATGGGACACCTACTTTAAGGATAAATGCAATATCCTCACTCTAGGTCTGACCACCCTGTAGATATTAATATTTGCTAGAATTTATCCTCACTGGCATTGCATAAATGTATTTATTTATTTGAAAACTGGGTAGGTATACTAGTCTGAGGGACTGTTTTCAAGTACGACCTGGACCATCGAGATGGCACATAACAGCACAGTCAAAACAACATACGGATCAAGAAGGTACAAATGTGGGGCTTGACTTGGCCAGGCAAGTTGGTGGTTGTCTTTTCGAGCTGCTCCCTTGGGCGCTGAGGAATTTCAGCTGGTACTCTCCTTAACCTTACCCTTGGAAATGCAGATTTATTACAACCTTTGAACAGAACCCATGGCTACTTACAAATCTCAAGAAAAGCAAGCTTTACTTACATTTGAAGCCATCCCAGCATCACAAGGTTCAGCAGACAGTCTTCAGGAGTGCCGCATTCGCACCTGTGGCATGCCTTTTGGGCAGGAACCAGGTTGCTGAACAACAAAATAACCTCTCACTAATAGCCATGATTACCACCTAAAGAATGAGATGAAGACTGGATTTGAAAATACATCTGCTCAAATCCTGCATGTTCAAAACATGGTCTGGGCATTGTCAGAGACTGTGGGTACCCATATAATGTGGCTGACAGAGGCCAAACGATGTGTCAGTGATCTCAAAGATAAAGCGATCAGAGCTGTCTAAGAATGGGACCATTTAAAATCGGAACTGGCAGAGATAAAACTCAAGTTGGATGACTTAGAGAACTGTGCCTGAAGATCCAACATTAGGCTGGTGGGTCTCCCAGAGGGACTGGATGGGAGGGACCCTGGAGCTATGGTACAACATCTCCTCGCTGGAGATCTGGGGATAGAGGGCTGTACACAGTCTCTTGAAATAGAACATGCTCAAAGAATTTGCCCCAGACCTAGTAATGGAGAGAGGTCCAGACATTATTAATCAAATATTTAATATTCTCAGATAAAGAAGAAAATTTGAAGGCTGCAAAGAGAAAAGGTCCAATTACCATCCAAGGTGCCTGTGTCAGTGTATTTCAGGACTATAGCAGGGAGCTGCAGAGCCAGAGAATGTTTTTAACAGTAAAAGCAGTGCTGCCTACAAAAGGGTGGGAGTTCACCCACCTCTATCTGTCTAGGCTGCGGATTTTGAGACTGAGTAAATTGCCTATGATTTTTACTAAATAGCTTCACAGTTAAATGTAATGTTTTTGGTTTGATGCTGCTCTCACTCCCCTTCTGACACCTGTCCTCCACTGACTGCACTGGCTGCCAGTTAGGTGGAGGATTGTCTTTAAGGTCAGGTTAATGACCTACAAAGCCCTGCATGGAGGGGGATCTGCCTACCTGCAAGACCTTTATGTCTCCTACTGCCCGTCCCAGGCTCACCATTTCCGAGGTTGCCTCCTTGTGTTCTCAAGGTCGGGCTGAAATGCTCAGGAGACTGAGCATTGCAATTACTGCACCAACCCTGTGGAACTCACTACTAAACATCTGAGGGAGGCACCTCAGTGGAGACCTTAAAAAAGGATTAAAACATTGTTTATTTAACCAGGCTTTTGGTATTTAAAATAGAATAGACTGACTCATTTATTGTTATTTTATTGGAGCAATTTAGTGTAGAATTTTATATGAATGTTAGATAGAATTTTATTTTACCTATTGCATGCTTTGCTGTTTGTTTATTGATATTATTTATTTTATTTGGCTTTTGTTTACCTGGTAACCACACTAGACAAAGAATGCCTATTTTCAGGTGTGACCTGGGAGATTACAAGGTAAGTTTACAAACAGTATAACAACATAACAAAGAAGTGATGTACAGGCAGTGAACAGTGTGAACAATAAAGGTGTATAATGGTAAAGACAATCAAACAGTAAAAGGTATATACAGTTCATGGAAGAATACAAGAGCATTAAGCTAGGACATGGTGCAAAGATCCCTTTTTTAAGAATGGAGCAGATCCCCAATGGGGTATTGCTGGCCATATGAGATAGGTGTGCAGTTCCTATACTGGGGATATGAGCAGAAGGTATCCTGGGGCTGTTAACAAGCAGGGAGTGAGGGTGGTGCAGGCTTATCCCACTTGAACTTTGATCATTAGCTCTGGTTTCCTATGGGCCTATCACCCCTTACCCTGTGGAGTCATTGCTAATCGCTGCCCACTAGAGTATCAGGATGGCAATGGAGCTTTAACTTTTGGGTGGATATTGTAAGGCCATATAGTGTATATATAGCAGAGGGGCAACAGCTGTGTGCTTTCTAAGACTTGATGCTGTTCTATTGCTGGCCTCCCACTTCTCTGGTGGACTCTACTGGTAATGAGGCAGGAGGCCTGGTGTGGTCAAGGGAGTTGTTAATCCTTATCTGGAGTTGATGGTCATCAGGGGATCCTGTTTAAGCCATTGGCCAAAAAGTGTTTTCAACCAACCCTGAACCCAAAGCATTCTTTTTGTTGTTTTACTTTTTGTTTCCTTGTAATATAGATTGTGAGTCTTTAGTATTGGTTCAGGAATTTAGTCTCTGCACCCTCATTAGAAGCGGAGGTACAACTGTTAAATATGTTCCGGCTGTAACTGTTAAATCTTTGCAAAGTTTCTGTGTTATGGTGCCCCATATAAAATATGCAGTATCAAATCCACCATATTAATTTATTGGAGATTTTGGGGTTTTAGGGTACCCAACTGGGGATGGGGGGTGGGGATATTGATTCTTCAAGTGTTATGGTTTTGTTCTGTGTGGTTGATATGTCTTCTATAGTTGAGGGATGATACGGGACGGGGCGGAATGGGGTGGGAATTCCAGAGTTAAAAAGTTTAAATCTAGCTGGCCTGGTGGAACTGAGGACTGAGGTGCTGGAAGCCTTACCTTGTGCTACACTGGTGACCCATGTTTGGGAATGAGCATGGGCCACCAGGGGCGCAGGAGAGGAAAGGATTGAGCATCTGATGGACTGCTCTCCTTCTCCAGGGAAGGGAGTCCTCAGTGGTTGGCACTTGCCTGTTCCCTAGTGGAGGCTGGGGGCAGGGTGCCATGCTGCAAAAGGGGGAGGAGTTGGAGCAGACACTTGGAGGGAGTGGGTGCAGATGCGTGCATGCTCCTCTCTGTGGGCTTCATTGCATGTCCCATATCCTGGGAAGGAACCAGGAAAGAGAGAGAGCCATGGCACAATGGTGGTGGGCACCTCACAGGCTCCACTCCTAGGCAGTCATGGTGCTGACCCACTGAATCTGGTCTCCCTGGGGGTTGGGGAACCCCACCAGCCCTTCCAAAGGGGGTAAACCCTGGGAGTATAGGTCAGTGCCATTGGTGGATGCCAGGGAATAGGGCTGGTGGCTCCGTCTGGATGTTAGCCAGCTCAGGAGAGAAAAAGCACTAACTGTAAAAAAGTTTAAATCCTTGGAGGTATCTTTTTTTTGTGCATATAGTAATGAAAGCAAAATGGGCATTCAAAAACTAATGGGCACTTCAAAGGGTGACTTCAGACAAAGTGGGTCAATTATTGTGATGGCTAACAATGGATAACACAATAAATGTGCTGATTTGGAATGTAAATGGGTTAAAAATGTGGTAAACTGTAAAAGAGTACAGGTCAGAATCAAGAAACTAAAGATTGATCTATTGCTAATGCAGGAGATGCATATGACTGAGGGAGAATTGGACAAAATAGCAAAAGGTTGTGGGGATCCTGGTTTGGGTCATTTTTCAATGCAAAGGCAAGAGGCACTGTAATTTGTCTTAAGACTAACTTTCCTGGTGAGGTTGTTGAAACTAAACTTGACCCATATGTGCATTATACACTGATTTATCTCGGGCTGCACAACGGTTTGGCTCTATCAGTGGGGTCAGTATATTATCCGGATATTGATGACCCCTCCTTTTACCCTAAACTACAGCTTGATATGGCGGGGCTGCCAATACCCTAGATCCTTGGGGGGGGGATTTCAACTGTGTAGCAGAACCAGTCCTTGACAGATTCAACCCCTCTCCAGTCCCCCACTCTAGATGTGCTAAAGTTTTAGAATCATTGATGCACACCTATATTTTATTTGATAGTTTGAGACAGAATAACCCCACAGTGTGCAAGTACAGTTTTCACTCTCATGTGCATTCTTCATATGCTAGAATAGACTGGCTTCTTTTCACCTCTTCCTTGTTGAATTTGGTGATAGACATCCACTATGAGCCAAATTTGGGTTTCAGACCATGCTCCACTCCATGCATTGGTGTCCTTGAAAGGTCTCCTCTGCATCCCAAGACCTGGCTTCTTGATTCAGTACTCCTCAAAACCCTGAATTTCATTTGTCCATGCATAGGGATTCAAGATTACTTGGCATGCAACATGAAGGGAAACCTGCACACTACCAAGTTGGAGGCCCTTAAAGTTGTAGTTAGGGATCAGGTGGTGGCTTTCTCTAGTTACCAACACAAGTCACAGAGGAAGTAATTGAGATCACTGGAGGTGAAAATTGCTGTCATGGAACAAGACCATATGGAAGGCCTCACGATGCCTCTGTACTACAGATTGCAAAAGTTGAAATGGCAGTATAATACTATTGAAACAGAGCAGACTGAGAGAATCATACTTTTATCCCAGGTAGGTCAATATTTTGATGGGGACAGAAGGGGCAAGCTGTTAGCTTTGCAGCTCAAGCCATTAGAGCGGGCTAGAGCTATTCTAAAATTGTTACAGACATGGGGAAATCAGTTCTGATTCAACAGTAATCGGGAAGCATTTTGTAACTTTATAGAACCCTATATACCAGAGACACCCATCCCTCTAGTCTGCAACTTAGCAATTTCTTTTCCAGAGCCCCAATTCACCCCTGGATGAGAGGGTGCTGCATCTGATCTAAACAGCCCACTTGTTGATGTAGAGATTGTGGATGCTATACGTGCGCTTAAGGGGGGGAAGACCCCAAGTCCTGATGGTCATCCTACTGACTTTTACAAAATCTTTATGACAGATCTCTTGAACCCACTGTTTCCTAGGATATGTGAAAGCATTGATAATGGTCTACTATCCCCCTACATAGGGTCTTCCGCCATCACAGTACTTCCAAAACAGGGTAAGGACCCATTGAAGTGTGCCTCTTACAGACCAATCTCCCTGCTAGCGGCAGATTGCAAAATGATAGCTAAACTGCTTACCACGAAGTTGGAACCTGTGCTGAAAAAAGTCATCCATATTGCCCAGGGCTGTCAGGGTAAGCACAACATTCTAGAAGTCCATACCACCTTCCAGTCCTATATATAAGATATCCAAGGACTTCTGAATGTTGTGCTTACCCTGACAGCCCTGGGCAATATGGATGACTTTTTCAGCAGCAGGTTCCAAGGGGGATCAAGGAGGTGGTGAGGGAACTGCAGGCCTGTCAGCCTGACATCAGTGGTGGGCAAGATGATGGAGGGCATTGTCAAGGAGAGGCTAGGGGGGGACCTGGAAAAGTGGAAAAGTCAGGGTGCCTGGACGATAGACAGCATGAATTCATCCAGGGGAAATCGTGTCAGACGAACCTTGTGGAGTTCTATGACTGGGTGACGAGTGCCTTGGACCTGGGCAGACCAGTGGACATCCTCTTTCTAGACTTCAGCAAGGCATTTGACTCTGTTCCTCATGTGGGCCTGTTGGACAAGCTGTGAGAAATGGGGGTTGGGAATGCTACAAGTCTCGATGGCTGAGAGGGACCTGGGGGTGGTGGTGGATGTCAAGATGAACAACTCGGAGACTTGTAGGAGGGCAGCAGCCAAGGCCAACAGGATGCTGGGAAGCATCATTAGGAGGATCACCTCCAGAAGGAGAGACGTGATACTCCCTCTGTATAACTGCTTGGTGAGGCCGCATCTCGAGTACTGCATACAGTTTTGGAGGCCACACTTAAAGAGAGACATTAAACTCCTGGAGAGGGTCCAGAGGAGGGCAACCAAAATGATTTGGGGCTTGGGGTACAGGACCTATGAGGAGAGGCTCGAAGAGCTAAATATGTACACACTGGAAGAGAGAAGGGGGACATGATAGAGGTCTTCAGGTACATGAAGGGGTAAATAGGGGAGGAACAGTCAGGGTGCTTCAAGGAAGAAGGAGGGGCCACTAGAGGGCATGGGTGGAAGCTGGATGGGGAAGATTCAGGGAGAAAGGAGAAGGTGCTACTTCACTGAGAGGGTAGTGAGCCATGGAATGTGCTGCCTAGGGGGCTGGTGGAGGCAGAGACAGTGGAGGGTTCAAGAGGGGTGGAACAGGTACAGGGAAGGGTTCTGGAAGCAAAATCCAATGCAGCGAGAATGTCTTGAACTGGGAAGGAGAAGCCAGAAGCGAGGGGGGCAGCAAGGTCAGCTCCCAGGGTGGGGGCTGATCAAACGAGCAGATGCGAAAGACCTGCTAGGCCTATTCTGCTGGCATTAGTATGTTAGTGTATATAATTGGTCCAAGTCTGCCAAATCTCATGGGGTGGCCATCCTTACACTGGATGCAGAGAAGGCCTTTGACCATGTAGAATGGGGCTATGTGTTTGAAACACTTCGTAGGTACTGTCTGGGTGACAGATCTGTAAAATGGGTGGAAACACTGTACATTGCCCCCCCAGGCACAGATCTTAATCAATGGGGATCTTACCCTGCCCTTTTCACTTACTCATGGCACAAAGTAAGGGTGTGCACTCTCTCCTCTGTTTTTCGTCCTTTCCCTTCAACCCTTAGCAGCAGCTATCAGGAAACATCAGGGCATACAGAGCCATCACCAGGGGGATGGGATAGAGCAGAACTGGCTATATTTGCTGATAACATTCTGCTGTTCCTGCAGAATCCAGTCACTGGTATACCAGAGCTGCACAACTTGCTAATGGAATATGCTTCTCTCTCTGGTCATAAGGTGAACTGGACTAAGAGTGAGATTTTGCCGGGGGGTAAATTGGGCCATGACACCCTCGTACACAATTCAAGGGGGATCCCAGTAGCGAACACTATTAAATATATAGGTGTTAATCTCTCATGCTCGCCAGCTGATTTATACAAACATAATTATAAATCTCTACTGAATACCCTTAAGGAGATCATGGCTAGATGGTGCCCCCCTCTCCATATTGGGTAAAGTTAATGTAGTTTTATTTTATTTATTTATTTCAATTGTGGAATTAACACCTTTGAGCCAGAAGGCTCTTTTGTAAAGGTTCGATGTCAAGTTGACGACAGACAAAATTAACATAAACGGGTTACATAACATTCAAGTAAACAAGAGGTTACATGCTGATTAGGTAGCAATCAAATAGGCTGTTACAGTGTCAGCAGTATTACTATAAGATGTTAAAATGTTTATTTTTCCTTCTTGTCTCTACTTTTTTCCAGGCTCTTCCCATGCATCTCCCTACAGTATTTTTTAAAGCTATAGATGTTCTTGAGCATGGATTCATTTGAAGCAATAGGCCAGCCCATATTAAGAGTACCAGTCAACAAAAACCTATGGGGGAGGGAGGTTGCACCATACCACATTTCTGGTTTTATTACTGGGTGGTTCAGTTGGCTTATCTCATTCCTATCCATTATGCCAGTCCTCCTTCCTTGCTCACATTGGAGGAAGTTGACTTGGGGACTCCATGCACCGGGTCTTTCGTCTCCTGCATTGTGGGGCAGCACCCCCCTCCACAGAACCTTAACCCATTCACCAGTAATCTCCTATGGGTTTGGCAGAGAGCTCACCAGCACCGGTGTCACCCTGCTGACCTGTCTCTGTACACTTCATTGGTCTCTGCATTCAAGCGCCATAAAAACTACAATGTTTCCATCAACCAAGCCTTACTGAGATGATCCCATCTGGGAATGCAGGCAATTAACTCCCAGTATGGGAACACCCACCTTAACAGTTTCCTTCAGCTATGAAGTAAATCTGGTTTACCTAAAGGGGATTTTTTTGTTTACCTGAGGTTCAAGCAGTGGCTGTTGGCCCTGGCCCCCCAGGGGATGAGGAAGGGGGTGAGTCAACGCTGAAGGGGCTACTTTAGAATCCACCTCCAATCAGCAAACCAATTTCAGCCCTCTGCAGACACTTTCTCAATCAAGACCCCTCACCAGTGGTTGAAGTTAGGACCAAATGGGAGAATGACCTCATGCTCTATATTAACAAGGGTATATGGAAGACAGATGGCAATCATTACAAACATGGAGCCCACACTTGCCACCTATGCCAGATCCAGATGCTTTTTTTTTTGCATCGGGCCTACATTACCCCCACAAAGCTCCACAGGTATGATCCTAATAAATTCAATATATGCCCAGAATGTGAAATATTGGTGGGTCATTTCATTCACATGGCCTTGTCTTGTCCCCTACATGGCCAGATTTTGGAGGAGGTACACTCAGTAATGCAAAAATGCTAAAGTGTACACTTGCTAAAGTGTGCACTTCTACTTCCCATGGACCTACTGCTAGGAGCTGACAATGCAGCCTGTCTTCCACCACACCTCAGGAGGCTGTGTGATCTGGAATTATTGAACATAAATAAAAAAACAATTACCCAGAACTGGTTAAGTCAAAACCCCCCCAACCATTGTGCAATGGAGCCACAATTTGTGTCTTTACATTTAAATAGAGAGAGAGTGCAGCAGAGAGCAAATGACAATTATCCTGCTTTTCAGTTCATTTGGGGTCACCTTGAGGCTGATATAGAGGAGGGATATTCTCCATATGGAGGGCATGTACCCAGGAGAAGATACATCTCATGTTATTACATCTATTGTTGCACTCCTGTTCCAGGTTGTCTCCTGTGTGGGGTACTATTAAAACCCACAGTGAATGTTCATGAGGTGGCTCTGTCTCAGTACCTATCTACTACATTCCTGCATGTTTACATTCCACCCATAATGACCTTCTTACTGTGTCAGCCAATGTTATGTTTTTATTGTAATGTCACTATGGAAAGTGTTGTGTGTGCAGTTTTACCTTCTTGTTACAAATAAAGAAAAGAAGGCACATACATTACAGGCAAAGCATTATACATAACATTGTGATTGGTTGAACATCCATGGCACTCCAGACATTCCCTCATGGGTTTTAGCCCACCTGATAGGCTAGTGATGCACATGACTCTAGGATCAGATTTCTAGTATATCCAGGTCCTAGAAACCCCTGCTCTCCAGTTCAAACCTTGCATCTGATCAGGCTAGCACACCAGGATCCCTGCTGTCCTAATTATCAAGGTAGGCTTCTTCACATTATTCTTTCTCAGTTACTAGCAAACCAAATGTAACAGACTGTACAGGCTTTTAAATATACAATTGTTTGTTTGGAATAAGATTGTTCCCCTAGGGGAATAGAACCTCTTTCTACAGTCTTGGTAGGTAATGAGGAATACTACGATTAACTTATACTAGAGTCTTTGCTTGTGGTTTACCTGCTACTTGTGCAGTTTTCTAAGCATTATTGGGCATTAAGCGCCATTTGTGGAAGGATTGCCATGCGTTGCTATGGGCATTAAGCAAACAGTTGGTAATTACTTACAGCGTTACGCGTTAATCTCCACTTGCATTGTTTTTGCCACTGTTTACCGTGTTCTGTAAAGTGTTTTGAAGCCACTCTCCCTTCAGACTCTTGGTCTCCCCACACGTCGTCTGCGGTGCACTCAGACTCTGGGTCCCCCAACGTCTGTCTGCGGCGCACTCTGGCCAATTCCCCCCAGCCTCCACAGTCATTGTGCTGTCCCCTGCTCCTCCCGTGGCCGTGTCATGCTCGCTCCTACTCAATTATGTAGCGCTCTGGTCCAAAACTAGGCCTCAGCCCCTGCACCACCGCATGGTCCATTTCTCAGGCTGACTGCCTCTCCACTTGGTGCCAATCCTGCCGGTTGGGCCTGAACCCCCACCCCTCCTGCAGTGCCCGTTCAAAGAGCCAGCTCCTTGCTCCAGGCTAGCACTCTTGGTGCTCGCGTTTCAAGTCGCGAGGCCTATTCTATCTGGGTAACCTTTTGTTCAGTGCTAAGGCATCAGGGATTGTGGGACCTCTCCACTCGGTGCCTAGAAGGGGCTGAACAATGCCCTTCTGCTCCATATGGCTGCTTACCTCTCGACCCTCATTACCAGTTCCCTCAGCCTGTCCTCCTGTTTTCAGGGTGGAGTCCATATTGCAGGGGTTTGGGGTTAAGGCCAGCCTCTCAGGGCTTCCCCATGGGACTCCAGCTGGGGGAACCCCACAGATATCACCCCTCACAGTGATGGGGGGACTGTAGTCAGAGACACAGGCAGCTCTGACCCTCTCAGTTTTCAGTCTCTCAAGGGCAGGAGAGGGCTAATGGACCACAGCCACCTCAGCCCCAGGGCCTCTCTCCTACACGATACTACCTTGTGACTTAGAGAGATCCATCTAAGAGGAGGGCAAGGCTTGAAGGATATAATATGAAGGACTATGAAACCAGGCATCAGGAGCTCGAGGTCCTGAGTCCCTCCCTACCACTGCCCCAACCTACAAGAGGGTTTTGCGAAAAAAGAAACAAAATCATCACGGGCTCCCTTTCATAAGCAGCCCATATCGTCTCTCAGTAAATTATACTGCACTGGGGGTCCCTCTCTAGGACCTCCAGTATACCAGCTTCAAAGTGGGTCTCTCCTACAGCGACCCCCATGACAAGACAGCCTGCATCCCTCTCTAGCTTCTTAAGGGTAACGCGTCATCAATGCTGCCTAACATGGGCCAACCACAGGTTGAAGGCCCATTTTGTACCCCTAGTAACAAATACAATCTTTTGTCTTCTCCAGATGGTCAAGGCCAAGAAGTGCACAGCTTGCAACGCTAGCCTCCTGCCCCATGCCCCTGGCCCCCTGTGCACCGCATGCCTCCACGATGATGATGACCTATCGCTAGAGCAGTCCTCCGGCATGGGCCCAACTAACCCAGGCCCCAGCAGTTCAACTTGGCTGGATCCAGGTGCCTTCTTATTACAGAACCAACAGGCCACCGTAGCAATGATGGAGAGTCAGAAGAACTTCATGCTGAAGGTGATGAAAAATTGAGTCTCTCACTCAACACAGAATGCCTGCAACACAGCCTCTGGAGCAAGATGTCGGGAGGGGCCAGCGAGAATCACATGGACCTGATGGAGCCAGTCCCAGATAGTCACATACCTGATTCCGGGAGGACAGAGACCTGCCAGAGGAGGAGGGCGCAGCAGACTCCATGAAGAGGACATGGAGCCGCAGTCCGTTCCATCACTCGCTTCAAAACTATGCTCCTTTGATATGGTTCCAGGCCTCATACAAATCGTGAAGGCCACCGTGGGGTTCGAGGTGGAGGAAAGCAAACCAGAATCTAAGTTGGACCCACTGATCCAGCAGAGGTCAACTGTCAAGGAAGCATTTCCAGTCTGTCCGGCGATTGAAGACATTGTCACCAAGGAATGGCAGTCCACCGAGCCCAGCCGGATGTTGAACAAAAGAAATCTGGACCATGTGTACCCTGTTCAAGAGAACAAGGCCAGCATGTGGTGCACAGCTCAACAATTGATCCTCAGGTCACTGTGCTTAGTAGAAGGACTATTCTACCGTGCAGAACCATATCCTTAAAGGACCCCACAGACAAAAGGGTAGAGGATATGTTAAAGAAGGCTCGAATCAGAAGGAATGGCGCAAGAGCATCCACAGTGGCCATTTATACAGCACGGGCCCAGATACATTGGCTAGAAGAGCTTCTGGAACAGGCCATCCCCAAGTCAAGAGAGGCAGAATTGTTAGAATGCACTCTCGATGCAGCAAGATATCTAGCCGATATGGCAGTGGACTCTCTCAGGCTGAACACAAGGGCCACAGCCATCACCAAATGGGATAGATGGGCATTGTGGCTTAAACTGTGGGAAGCCGACAATGAATCCAAGACATTACTACAAAATCTTCCCTTGAAGGGGAAACATGTTTTGGCAGGGCCTATTAGAGTTCCTAAAGCAGAAAGAGGAGGGCAAGGAACTCCTAAGAACAAAAGTAGGCACTCCTACCTACCTTCCGCTAGACGGAGATTTTGGGGGCCAAAGATCTTACCAGACACGCAGAGAGACAGCATACCCAACCAATTCCTTCGTGGTAGAGGGTCCCACCTCACAACGCACCCCTTAACCCAGTCCTACCACCCTCACCCTTCAGAGCCCACGGATCTAGGTTTGGAGGAAGAGGTAGAGGTCAGCAAGGTAAGCAACAATGACTGCTCGCAGAACCCCATTCGGCAGAAGCACTGTCCCACCGTGGGTCAGAGACTAGCGCTCTTCAGCCACCAGTGGTTTTACATCACCTCGGACAAGTGGGTTCATGAAGTCGTGTCAAGAGGCTACTCGATAGAATTATCAAAGTCTCCCCTGACACAGGTTCATCACCTCACCGATCACCAAAAGAAGGCCACAGCCCATCAGGTGCAACAAATTCTGTGGAACCTGATCTGCAACAAGGCGATACAGCCCATTCCCCCACACGAACAGAAGTTGGGAGTTTACTCCATCTTCTTTCTTGTCCCAAAGAAAACCAGCAAGCTACGCCCCTTTCTGGACCTCAAGCACCTCAATCAGCACATGATTCCACAGAGGTTCAAGATGGACACACTGAGGTCAACTCTACGCAGTATTCGCATGGGTGACTTCCTGATGTCCATAGATTTCAAGGACGTATACCTTCACATCCCCATCAGGCCAAAACACAGACAGTACCTCAGATTCCATATACTAGGTCAGCATTTCCAGTACCAGGCACTACCCTTTGGGCTTTCATCGGCTCCAAGAATGTTCACCAAGGTATCAGTGGTACTAGTGGCCAGACTCCGGGAGCAGGGTCTCGATATCATCCCCTACCTTGACGACTGGCTGATCCGGGCACGAACCAAAGAGCACTCCCACCAACACACCGCCCTAGCCGTAAGGGCTCTCGAGGAGCACAGCTGGGTAGTAAACCTAGACAAGAGCCATCTGGTGCCCACACAACAGATAGATTACTTAGGTGCAAGCATAGACACAGCAAAGGGATGGGCAAAACCATCTGAGGCGCGGGTCCTCAACTAGATCAGCCTAGCATGCCGAGTGTGCACCAGTCATCAAGCCTCCATGGCAAGACTAGCGCAACTATTAGGATGCATGGCATCCTGTATCGACCTAGTTCCCTGTGCCAGGTGGCACATGCGCCCACTACAGACGTACATGCTCACATGGGGATCTCCAAATGAACACAACCCGAATGCAACACTCCCGTTACCACTATCGGTGAGAAAATCACTAACTTGGTGGACAGTTGGCACCAACCTGACCAGAGGAATACCACTGGAGGCTCCATACCAGGTCTCCATCGAGACGGACGTGAGCCTTCTGGGTTGGGGTGCTTGTCTGGGCAACAGGACAGCACAGGGCCGATGGACTTCTGCAGAAACCCAGCTGTCCATCAACGTCCTAGAGATGCGGTCAGTGTACCATGCCCTCACAGTCTTCAAGTCCTCCATTGCTGGACAGTCGGTGCTGATTCGCTCCGACAACCAAGTGACGGTGGCATATATTGCCAAACAGGGAGGCACCAGAAGCAGGACTATGCTAAGAGAGGTGGCAAAGGTCCTCAACTGGGCACAACACCACCTTTCCCACCTCAGCGCAGTTCATCTCACCGGAAAGCTCAACATTTGGGCAGACTGGCTCAGCCGACAACAAGTCCACCCAGTGGAGTGGCATCTACAGCCCAGTCTCTTCAACCGATTCAGGAGACCTGGGGACCCGTCACCATGGACCTCATGGCCACGGCACAAAACACGCAGGTCAGGTACTCAAGGTACAGGGAGAGCCAGTCACAGGGAACCAATGCCCTGTCACAGCCTTGGCTCCGGGACCGCGCCTACATCTTTCCACCCATTCCCTTGCTACCACAAGTTCTCGCCAAGATCCATTCCTCGGGATGGACCTTCATTCTGATGGCCCCATATTGGCCATGGAGAGTGTGGTTTGCCACGGTCCTGGCAATGACATTGTCCAGTCTCAGATTACCCTACCGACCCGACATGCTGACCCAGGGCCCCGTACTACACCTGGATCCCAGGACCCTGAAGCTCACAGCCTGGCTCCTGAGAGGAGAGACTGATGACGCTGGTTATCACGACGACTTGGTCATTTCAACAATGTTACAGTCTAGACATTCCTCTACCACTTCTCGCTGCGGCAGAAAATGGTCGGTATTTACCAGGTGGTGCCGAGATCGAGGTAATCGGATCCGAACTCGCAGACATGTCTACCATCCTATTGTTCCTTCAACAAGGTCTAGATAAGGGATTGGCCCACTCATCCCTTGGAGTATAGCTGTCGGCCATTGGGGCAGCCCTTGGGACCATAGGGGGCCACAGCCCTGGTGCCCATTTGGATGCCTTGTGCTTCTTAAAGGCAGTCGAGATTCTACGACCCCGGGTCAGCCCTTCCATTGCTCTCTGGGACCTTCCTCTGGTACTAGACTCCCTCAGTACAGCCCCATTTGAACCACTACTGAATGTAGACCTGTTCTGGGTAAGTTTGAAGACCTGCTTCCTCGTGGCAATATGCTCAGCCCACAGGATCGGAGAATTAGGGGCACTGTCCTGCGGGGAACCCTACACAGTATTCACACCATGTGGGGTATGTCTACACACAGTCCCAGCCTTTCAACCAAAAGTCTCTTCCATTTTTCACAGGAAACAAACAATTGAGTTACCCACATTCACGGGAGATTCTCAACCGGGAGACAAAGCCATCCCACAGTACCTAGATGTAGGCACCACTCTACCCGCATACATAACTAGGACACAACCTCTACGAAAGACAGAAAGGTTGTTCATTGTCACGAGGGGGCAGAGACAGGGAAAGGCCACTTGCAAGACCACCATTGCTGGTTGGTTACGGAGAACTATTCAGGAGGCCTACAAAGCAAAACAAATGACACCACCTCTGGGGATCAAAGCGCATTCCACCAGGGCGGTAGCTACCTCCTGGGCAGAGATGGCCAATGTCTCAGCAGAAGACATCTGCAAGGCAGCTACGTGGACTTCCCTCCACACCTTTGCCAGGCACTATCATTTAGAACATCTGTACCAACCGCAACCAACCTTTGTGACACAGGTCCTCTCTGCAGCTGCCAACTCTTCCTTTCGCTCCTAGACCACTCTGTCTCCCTCCGTGGGTACAGTACTGCTTCTTATCTGCCCATGAGGTCTCTGGAGTGCCATGGATGTTCAACCAATCACAATGGGTGTTTACTCACCTGGTAAAGGTGATTGTGTTGGTTGACATCCATGGCACTCCATGACCCACCCGACACAGTGGTCAAGAGGTGACCAGGAACTAGAAGAGAATATTGGTCTAAAGCTAACTGTTTCCATGCCTTATCAACAAGACATCCAGGATGTCCACCATTGACTCCTTAGGGGTTGAGTCTAGATTGTACTGTCAGGGAAATAAAATAGGGGCCTATGGCCTGCTTTTACAGACGCTTCCTCTGCCTTATTTGTACCGGATGGACACTGTGTGTTTGTTTTTTCTTCTTCTTGGTATTGCCTGTTACTAACATTATTTTCAGCTTTGGAAGATTTGAACTGGAGAGCAGGGGTTTCTGGGACCTGGATATACTAGAAATCTGATCCTAGAGTCATGTGCATCACTAGCCTATCAGGTGGGCTAAAACCCATGAGGTAATGTCTGGAGTGCCATGGATGTCAACCAACACAATCACCTTTACCAAGTGAGTAAACATCCATTTTGTGCAGGTAGAAGCCATACAGCCGTACAGAGAATCAGTAAGTGACAAACAACAGATTAGGCCCCCAGTAATAGAATCAAACCAATAAAGCAGAAAGTACAGATGAGCTCACAGTGTGAAAGCTCAGACCAGGCATAGAACAAGAGTAACAATATAGAACAGTAAGAGCCTGGCTAGGTAGAAGGTTGACTCCAGATAATACATATTAACATATTCCAATAATAGACAATGAATCAATGAATAGACAAATGCTTTGGGAACGTGATCAGCTGACTGTGGTCTGGTGAAGGAATTTCCACCCTCCCCAGGTCAGAGGGGCACTTTTGTACACTGGCAGGTCAAGTGGGGCACTTTTATACAGTGGTGGTCAAAGGGGCATTTTTAAAATATGATTTGAAGGGGGGGTGTCCAGTGAGTGACTGAAATGAGGCAGACAATCCTTTCCAAAACCTGGGGGTGGCAAGGGAGAAGGCTTTCTGACCCATTTTGGTTGTAATCTGGGGATACTCAAGGAGTTTTTGAAAGGATTTGAAAAAGACTAAGGAGGCTTCATAGAGGGAGTTTTTCCTAGGCCAAAGAGCCATATCAGTTAGGGTGCCCATATGGAAGTCATGGCAGACCTGCAGGGATAGCCAGCAAGCGTGAAATATAGAGAACAATGGTGGGTGTTGAAAGGGGCCAACAAGGTAAACCTGCAGATATTGTTATAGGTAGTGTTGAGTCTAGCAAGGTTGTGACTGGAGGTTTGGGTCTAAATTGGAGAGCAGTAGTCCAGGAGGGGTAGAATCTTAACTTGAGAAATGGCCAGCTGCACTTCTGGTGTCATGAAATTCTTTAGCATAAAACATACTGCCAGTTTCTGGTTCACACACTTTACAACTTGACCAATGTGATGTGTAAAAGTTTGTGAGAGATCAAGGGTAAACTGTAGGTATTTGAACTAAGTTACCTGTTCAAGGTAGGATCCATCTGGAGCCTGTATATTCAGGGAGGGAAGGGGTATTTGATCCCACCGAACATCTGGTGAGTCTTGGTTTAGACCCAAAAAACATTGTCTTCACCCTGACCTGCAGGAAGGCCCCTGTAGAGTGCATTACAGTAGTCAAGGCAAGAAACCACAAAGGCATGCACTAGTGTCAGGAGATCATCTGGGTCAAGGTAGGGGTGCAATCCAACTATGTTCTTCAAATGATAGAAACAAATGCTGGTGATAGCTGACACCTGAGATACAGGTGATAGCTCCTGATCAAGACTGACCAGTAACCCCCAGGTTGCATACTCTCTGAGCCTGGAGTCTCTCATGCCCCAAAATAGGGAAATCTAAGCTCTCCGAAAATAGAGGATCTCAGGAGTTCCGATCCCACCTATAGCAAGTCATTTTTCCAGGATTCAGCTTGAACCCAGAGTCAGCCATCTGCCAAATGATCTCAGAGCACTCTCAAGCACAGTCACTGATGAGTCCTGTTCAGGTTTAAATAAAAGATATAGCTGGGTATCATTGGCATAGTAATGAAAACCCAAGCTATGCTTTTGGATCAACTCTCTAAGAAAAAGCATAAACACTACAAATAAAAAGGTGGCAAAATGGATCCCTGATGTGTGCCACAATTGCTGACTAAAATCACCATCTGAGGGTGATTGTTTAGAAATATTAAATCTAATCCTGAACAGTCCCTCCTTCCCCTACTGTCCTCCTTACATGCTCCAACAGCTCTCTATCTTCAACAGTGTCAAATGCAGATGAAAAATCCAAAAGGATGAGGACAGAAACCTCACCATGGTCCATGGAAGGAGAATACATCATTCAAACCCCTCACCAGGACCATCTCAGTGCTGTGCTGAGGATGAAATCCCAGTGCAAAGGCTCATAGATGGAAAAAAAAAGTCTCCATTTTAGTTTCCCAGCTGGTTTCACAATTCCAGGTTCATTCTTATAATTTCACCCTTATTACATAAAATCAAGAAACCTCTTCTTAAGGAGGAGGCACACCACTCCTTTTTATGTCTGCAGGGACACACCCTCTCTCAGAGAATCATTGACAATTTCAATGGGCACTAAAATGAGCACTGTTCCTCTAGTCTTCATTAGAGAGGCAGAAGCTGGGCTGAGCAAACAGTGGCTTGGGCACAGAGCCAACAGTACCTGGCAGATGTCCATGTAGTCAGACAGGCAAAACTGTCCCAGACAATCTCAGTTTCACTCATCCAGCACCCAACCATTGTAACTGTGAGACTTCACCATGGAGGAAATGTTTGCCTGATAGCCAAAATCTTGGCTGAGAATAAATGACAAAAATCCTTACATCTCTCTTGAGTGATCTCTGAAAGATTTTGGGAGAAATACTTACTGTGGAAAATTAGTAGAAGAGGGTGGCTGATCTTTTTGTCTCAGCTGCCATGACACCTGAGAAGAATGTCCTTCTAGTTGCAATCATCTTCTCCTAGTACTCTAGATAATGAGCCACCAGGACAAGACTATGAGATTCTTGGTCAGACATCCTCCATTTGTACTCCTACCTCTTGGTACAGACCCAAACAAGAATGGAACCGTGACTCAAGCAGTGCAGGATCAGGGCACATAACAGAGGAGGCTAGCACTCACATACAAATACAAGAACCCACACGTTTTAGCACTCAAGGGACAGACAAACACACCAATAGCTTTAAATAATGCAAAAGGTGCCTACTTTAATGCAGGAGCCAGCCAGAATGTCATGGCAAATTTCAATCACAAAGCAACAAGTATATGCAGTGAGCCACAGTCCTGATAGGTAATCCAACAGGTAATCCAAATGGATAATCCAAACACTTTAACAATGTTTGCAAAGTCAGCTCAGCTACTGCCCAATTGCACCAAAACTCTATCTCATCAGAGACTTTGGCAGTGGGTTTGCCCACTAGAAACATGGCTGTGATGCTATAGGTCACAAAAGGTGATATTACACCAGTGCTAAGGAGCCACTTGGTGGATTTTACAAATATATTGAAAAATATATAATGCTAATACACAGCAATGTAGTAGAAAAGGCAACATCTTGAAAGAGGCACCACACTCACTACAGCAGGTATTATGCCCTGAAACTGGGTTTGAAATTCACAAGGTTCAATACCACTCATATAGTAGATATCCAATAAGTGCCAAGTAGGAGAGTGTTCTAGATAAAATGACATATGTACAATATTTACAACCATGTGCCAACTTAGTGTAAGGTATTACTAAACAATAATATTTCATTAGCTCCTGTTGTGTTCTAATTGGAAAATGAATGACTCACAGATAGAAGGCAGCATACTTTGATTGATGGTAGAATAAATTCAAAGAGAACAGATAGAAAAATGTACTGTTAGTACTGTTCACACAATCACAAGCACTGAACCTTCTGGAGCCAGTCCTTGTTCGCCCACTGGTGTCATGTCTCATCTCACCCTGATTTGATGGCAAGCTGAGAGTTTAAGACCAGGGGTGGGGGTGGAGCAGCATTGGAGAAAGACCAGGGCCCAGGAGGACAAACTGGTTCTGATTGCCATTATGATGAGTACAGAATGCAATCACCCAAAAAGACAGCTTTTATTTCTAGGTCCATTGCCACTGGCAAGAATCAACCAGCTCAGCTCTTTTGGGTTGTGGACAGGCTTTTACATCCATCCTGTCTGGAATTTGTCAGAGCATTTTCAGAGCAGTTGTGCAAAGAGTTTGCTCAGTTCTTCTCAGACAGGGTGTCCTCCATTATGATAGGATTTTCTCCAGGCAGACTGGTACAGTCTGACAGGGTTGGGCCTTGGAGTGGCAGCTGCAGTATGCCTTCCTGAGCAGAGTTCCAGCTTTTGTCGATGGTGGAGGTTTGTGGGGTAATTTCTTGCTTGAAACCAACCTGCTGCATCCCGGACCCAGGACTGATGCAATTACTTGTTGATTGCATCAGAGCTTTGGGTGTGGTTTTTGCCAAGATTGTCAGGTGTTGTTCCTTAGCAACAGGAGTTTTCCTGTAGTCTCTTAAAAGAGCTCTGGTGAGACCCCTGTTAAAAAAAAAAATATCTCTAGAACCAGACATCTTGGTAAATTACCAAGACAATCATGTACTCACAAAGCATAGGCAGAATGACCATGAATAATGGAGGGCCAACTCCAAATAGATTTCAGAAATTTCATTTATTTATGCCTTGCATAGTTGCAAGGTACAAATGCAAGCTGTACAAAACACACAACCACCCCTCTGCTTCAACCTGTTTATCTGAAATCACAGATCCTGGTGAAAAGACATTAGGGGAAAGCCATTCTGAAAACAGTTTCTTTAGCTTCTGTGAGATATTCACACCATTGTGATTTTTTTTGTCAAAGCTTGCAATTCAGAGGGCTGCCTGTTTTTCAGGATTTTGTTGGTCCCTGGTGGTGCCAGAGGACATTGCAGAGAAAAATGATACCCAGTGGGTGGTGACAGTCATGTAGTCTCCTGTTTGACCACTCCTCCACATATATGTTAGTATATGTACTTCTTTAGTAGCCAATGACTGTGAAGAACTGTATACCTTCTGGTACAGTTCCCTATAAAGAGATGGCACAGCCTTTCCTGAAAAATATGTCCATGATGGCAACTACTAAGAGACAACAAGTTTATCACCTCCTGAAAGCCAGCTGAGTCAGCAATAGAAAAGAGATACATGTCCAGTGCAATCATTGCAGATATTGTTTTGATTTAACAGCTGAGCAGCCTGATGACTTTGGTCATACTTAATTCTCCATTCAAAAGCCTGCTGCATTCTTAACTGTTTCTGACATGTGACTGGCACACTGAAAAAGGCTGAAGAGGGCAGAGAGAACTCTTTCTATTTTCAGTTGGGAGCTTTTATTCTGATAAAGACCTAGCGGATACTGGCAGTGATGCATTCAAAGCCCTGCTCAGTGTCTGGGGTTTGCACAACATATAAAAACCTTGTGACTTATTCTTGGCCGACTGAAGTGGATGTATTCACTGTAAGTGTTTTATTAAGGTTGATGAGCCAAGGTTGCTTACCTGTCTTTTTCTGCTGAAAGAGGCCTTACATAAACAGCAAAATGCTTGCATACTATTCTTTGGGTCAAGATGAAAAAAAACGCCAAAATTAAAGAGATTGCCTTTTTCATTTTTTCCATGGCATGGCAACATCTGAATAATCGTCTGGCATGTCTATGTTAAATTCTATATTTTGATTATTTTCTTCAGTGTTGTCAGTGGATGACTGAGAGTGAAGCCCACCTTCAACAGAGGAGACAGGTGTAACTTCCTTCAGAGATTGAACTTTGAAAGTAAGCACTCTGATATAGTGGGCTTATGGAGACAAGTCTGTATTTACAATAATTAGACTGTATTGAGCTGCTTTTGGTTACATACTGTGCTCATCTAGAGAGAGGATTTATTGAGAGATTTGTTGCCTAACAACATTTAAGGACCATAGAGCTTTGTTGGTCACTCTATAGAAACTCAATGTGAACTGGAACATTGGGGCAAGTAGAAGGTTGGTGACACCCACTTTGGATAGCAGAGTAAATAAGCACCTGAATTAGCTCCTAGGAATGCAATACTTCTGTAGAGGCATAGAGTTTAAACCCACTCTCCTGGTGGTATAGTTTTAATAAATATTGCTTTTATTTGTGAATTTGAGTGGATGTGAAACCAGAATTGTGACAGCACAACCGTCCGTTTTCCATAATTTAAAAAGTGCCCTAAGTGAGTAGGGAGATGGAACTTTGGAAGTAAGCACTCAAAGAGAGTGGGCTCACAGAGACAAGTCTGAATTTAAAATAATTAGATTGTATTGAGCTGCTTTTGGTTACATACTGCGCTCCTCTGGGGAGAAGGTTTGTTGAGAGGTCATTGCCTAGCAACATTTAGGGGACCATAAATCTTTGTTGGTCACCCTATAGAAACTCCAAGGTGAACTGGAGAATTGTGGACAGGTAAGGGGTTGGTTACACCCCACTGTGGACAGCAGAGTAAATAAGCATCTACGAATTAGCTCCTAGGGTTGCAATACCTCTGTAGAGGCATAGTGTTCAAACCCACCCTCATGGTTGTATATTTTTAATAAATATTGCTTTTATTTGTGGATTTGCATGGACATGAAACTGGAAGTGCAATAGCACAGCACTTCTGGTTTTTCCATCATTTAAAGAAGTGCCCCAAGCGAGCCTGAGTGGGGAGAACATGTGCAGCCATGTATGGAGATGCACACAGAGACACGCACATGTTTACTGTTTCAGCTGGGGACAGCGGGTAAAGTGGGCAGAAGTAGTGACTAAAATACATACAGTGAAGCCCACCAGGATGAAGCACAGTGTGACAGATTTACTGCATGACTAAAGGGATTAACTCCTTTGAAATTGCATTGTTTACTGCAGCAACTCTACTGCAGAGTATGCAGTGCTACGCTCATCCTGGTGGGCTTCACTGTACTAGGCAGTAGAAATTATATAATAAACAAGATATAGAGGACGGAGGATACAATGGAGAACTTACTGGAAATTCTATATGGGATAGGTAAATCGATTAGATGTTGTGAGAGTCATATGTAAACAAATGCAATATGGGAAACTAATAATATAGACTTTACATATACTAAATGTAAGGAAAATGCACTTCTTAAGGAAGATATCTGTAAGGTTAAGCAGGATGTGGGTAATGGTAAATGCAGCAGGCCTTGTTCCCTCTATTAATAACATTGCTGATATAAGGAAAAGGACAAGAAATAAAAGTGGGGAAAGGCATGCATCTGCAGGCGAGAACAAACTTCATGATAGCTGGTTCCAAGTACCAAAACAAAGTACAAAATAAAAGGAGATATGCATAAAATGCTGTGAGCTTTTTATCCTCAAACAGATAATTGGAGAGAGTACAGATCTAAACATAAGAAAGGAAGAAGTGAACCAAACCAAAATAATGATCCTCTCAACTCAAACTCAATGGATAAATTCCTAGTGACAGGAGACTCATTGTTAATTGGTTGTAACACTCTGATCTGAGAGAAAGACAAACTTCAATGGGAAGTTACACTCCTACCAGGTGCTTGAGTAAAAGACTTTTAAAACTGTATACCTTGATTGATTAAACCAGGAACTAGGGTATCAAAAATTGCCATTCATATGGGTGTGAATGACATTGGGATGGAGCATGAAAAAGAACTGGCCAATGATACACTCGAGTTGGATAGAGACACAAAGAGGGCAGGAGCAAATGTGTTTATGTCAGGTGTAATACCACTACACAAATGTCATTCTGAGAAAAATAAAACTATTCAGAGGGTTAACATAAGAGTTGAAAATGGTTGTAAAAAACCAAGTATCAAGTTTATTGACACTTGGGAACACTTCATAGGAAAAAAGCATTTATATAACAAAGACAGGCTTCATTTAAACAAGGCTGGGCAAAGAGCACTTGATAAACTATTGAGTGGGGCACTCTTTGAAAAGGATTTAAGCTATATACAGTACAAATGGGGGTGCAGTAGGTAAATACAAGTCTAAAATAATATTCCTACTAAGAAGTGCAAGAAGTCTTTGCAATAAAAGGAGGAATGGAAGTGTTACTCTACACTGAGTGAATACATGTTTGTGCAGTCACAGAGGCCTGGTGGAGGGTGACTCATGGGGTAAAGAAATATTTGGATACAAAGTACACCATGTTAGCCATTGCAACATAAGAGGAAGAGGTGTGGCATTATATGTCCATAACAGTATTGAGCCACTTGAAGGTAAGAACATTACTATGTATAATGACAAATCAGTGATTCTGTGGGTTCAAATTAATCCTAAATATAGTAGAAAACTGTTGATATGTGTGTTATAGAGCACCAAACTGATCAATTGAGGGAGGCAATATTTTATTAGATAACCTTACTAAGATAGAAGCAGGAACATTGGTTGCACTTATGGGGGATTTCAACTTCTTGAAAATCAGTTGGTCTAAAATGACTGCTAGAAGTCCACTGGAAGATTCCTGGAGTTTGCTGTTTCCAGGATTTAGAGCATCACATAGAAGAAGCACACAAGGTGATAACATACAGTCCTTGTACTGATAAATTTGGGTGATAGTAGAGGTGAATGTATAGTGTGAAAACCCCTCTGTGATAGCGACATCAAAATGGTACAGTTCAAGGTGATAACTAGCTGGAAACCCTTAAAAGGCCATACTAAAGTGAAGTGCTACTCTAGGGCAGACATTCCACAGATCAAAACCTATATTCAGTCATGGGACTGGAAAAAAAGACTTCATGGATCAGACTCTAGAAGCTAAATGAAAACTGTTCTATTATAAACTGAAATACTGTATAGAGACATTTATTCCATTGATCAGTAAATACAACAAAAGGCAAGATCCTGTTTGGCTTAATAAAAATGTCCACACACAAATTAAACTAAAAAGAAAACAAATAAGCTGCCTACAAGAAAAACTCTACTTTAGAAGCGTAGCAAACCTGTAAGACTATAGCTAGAATCTGTGATAAAAACATCAGAACAACAAGAGGAATTATTAGTTCAACATTTCTACTGAGACAAAGGGATAAAAAACATTTATAAGTACATAAACTGCAGTGAAAAAGGAAGCCAGATTATAGGCCTTATTAAAGCAGGTACAAAGAAATCAGTGATGGTCAGCAACTAGTGGAGAAATTCAATACACATTTATTTTTTATTTTTTTAATTTATTTAGTTGTTTAACCAGGTATAGCACACTAAGCTGAAAGCTTTTTTACAGGAGCGACCTGGGAGCACAAGGAGGTTAAGTGACTTGCTCAGGGTCACACAGTATGCAAGTAGAGGCTGTGGAATTCAAACCCAGGTTGGGTCTGCTGGATGTCATCAGATTTGCAGCTCAGAGCCTTGAACCACTCGCTATACTGCCTCCATTTTAAAGAGGGACTCTGACCCAAAATGCTGCATTGCAGAATTAGAATAAGCATGCCCCCAATAAAGCTCATATCAAATATTAGGATTCTATGATACTTCATTTTAAAATTATGAGCTATTTTTTAAGCCTGATTTCACTACCTGTTCAAAAAAGTCAGTTTCAGCGAAAAGTTGATGATGATGTCATCTTCTGAACTCACAGGCTACTCCTCCCTTTTGGCAAGCTTATAGGACCTGTTTCTCTAAATGGTTTTTACCAAGTAAAACAGGAAGCACCATTCTAAAAACATTGCTATAAAATCTACGTGTTTCAGATTTTGTAACAAAGTTGACAGATATGTATTTTTAATACGTTTTTGGTGAGGTTCATTTCTCCTGATTTGCAGAATGCTGAGTCGTCATGCCTCCAGGTTGCTGATATCAAATAGGGTGTTAATCTGCAGTGCATGTTAGAAAGTTGTATTGCTACAAGTGTTGTAAGGTTGGTAACTTCATTGCTGTTTGTCAGTGTCTGCTTTACAATAAGTTTTAATAGGGCCTTATATGTGTTAACTCCTACTAGGGTGAAAGTGTTAGTCCTGGTAAAACAATCATTTTAATGTGAAGTACAACACAAATGAGCCTGAATGCAGGTCAAGTAACAGCCTGCACAGGAGAAAACAGAAAATGACCTCTACCTAACTGAGTATCCCATTCATTCATACTTCGATGATGAATAAAATAGTGATTGATTGATTGATTGATTGACCAAACATTGAGCTGACTACTGCATAGAAACTCAAAGTAAAGTTTCAAAACAGAATTACCTCTCCATCCCCATTTACAGGGTGATGGAATAATGGTTTTAAAGGCCATCCTGAAAATCACCTCAATTGAATGACATGTATGAATGATCACAACCTTTCACCACATCAAGGATATTCAGTCTGCAAATCTCACAGCAGTGTGCTATGACTCAGCACCCAGCAGCCTTGGAAAAGGGACCACAACAAAAAGCACCAAAACAAACAAACACAAAAACACAAATTTGTCAACTTTGTTACAAAACCAGAAACATACTTAGTTTTAAAGCAATGTTTTTGAATGGTCCTGACTATTTTAATGGTGAAAACCATTACATGTAATCTTTATGGAGAAACAAGTCCTATAAGCTTGCTGACAGGAAAACTAGACTGTGAGTTCAGGAGATGACATCAGCAGCAGCTTTTCACTGAACCTAGCAGTTTTTACCAGGCAGTAAGTTTAGAGTTGTAAAATGATTTACAACTTTTAAACAAAGTAACTTTGAGATCTCAATTTTGGCATGAAACTGATTGGGACTATGTTGATCCATATTCTAAATTTATTAATGTCAGTCATTTTTCACCACAGTCCCTCTTTAATAAGCTTTACTAATATGGAGATTTGGACAGCAAAACAGAAATACCCAAAATACCAGTGAAAACTAAAATAGAAGCAGGTGATGTCAGAGGTAAAATCATGCAGCTTAAGGCCAATAAATCCCCGGGATAGAATGACCTCCATCCTTGCTTGTTACACAAACTGGCAGATGACATAGCAGAGTCATTTGCAGACATTTTCTCTGAATAAGTCACTATTGGCAAAGGACCACAGGAGTGGAAAAAGGCAAATGTAGTCCTGATCTGTAAGAAGGGTCCCAGAATGGATATTGTTAATTATAGACCAATCAGTCTGACATTGATGATGGGTAAAATGCTTGAAGGGTCTGTAAAAGATCCTATATTAGAGCACCTATATAGAGAAGGCCTGGAAGACATACATCAGCATGGGTTCAGGCCAGGCAGATCATGCATAACAAATTTACTATGTTTCTTTGAACCTATCAGCAACACATTGTATGCAGGTCTATCAGTAGAAATAATATTCCTGTACTTCTCAAGGCCTCGATAGTATTTTGCAGCCTTGCTAATAAAGGCACTTCAGGAACTGTAAATTGGGAACAACTTTGTTAGCTGGATAAGTTCATGGCTATATAGTAGGACTCAGAAAGTGTGTATTGCTGGGTGTGAAGCACCTTGGGATGAGGTTACTAGTGGGGTGCCCCAGGGATCAATATTGTGACATATACTATTTGGTATATTCATTTCATCACTCCAGACATCAGGAGGTTACTGGCATACAAAATTTGCTGACGGTGTGAAACTGGGAGCTGTCATTGAAAGTGATAAAACAGCTAAACTGTTTCAGGATGAGATCAATTGAATAGAAGAATGGTCCAGGTTGAATCAACTCCCATTTAATATAGGAATGTGCAATGTAATAAACATGGGGCAAAATAAACCTGGGAAGAATAATATATGAATGGTCACAAATTAATAGAAACCAATAACGAAAAAGACATGGATATAATCAAAAAAAGCAGGCTGTCACAAGAAGAACAGTGTAGGAAGCTGTAAAAGATGTAACAAGGTCATGAGCTGCATATTAAGGAACATCAGCAGCCAAGATAAAAAGTAATTGTTCCGTATGCAGCACTCTGCCAAACCCCATCTGGAGTACTGCAGACAGTACTGGGCTACTTACCAGAAAGGAAATATCAAATTGCTAGAGGGGCACAACGAAGGGCCACTCAGAAAATAAGTAAAATTGCATGCAAGGACTATGGAGCTAGACTAATTGAGGTGACTCTATATACATTGTAATGCAGAAGATTTAGAGGAGACTCATGTCTAATTTTAAAAGCTACAAAGAACCATTACCTAATGGAATGTTTAGCATTTGAAAAGAAAAATATAAACAAAGAGAATAGGAGACATAACTTAAAACTGAAGGATCTATTTATAAAACAGAACAACGTGCCAACTTTTTCCTAAGAGTGTAGCATCAGCTGAAACAACCTCTGTAAGTCTGTAAGTAAAAGCAAGCAAGCAAAACTTTATTTATGAAATGGTATTCCAAAACGATCATAGTTTTGCACAATATAAATAAAACATCATTAAAACAAATAAATATATATAATTTAAAAATGATAAAACAGTCAGCAGGATTTAACTATCTGAAAAGGCATAATTGAATACATACAATTTCAGGGCAGATTTAAAGGTCTTGATGGATGGGCACTCCCTCATCTGGTGAGGTAGAAAATTTCACAGGGTCAGAGCTGCAAAAGCAAATGATCATGCTCCAGATGTAGTCAAATGTACCATGGGAATCTCTAGCAATCCCTCATCAGTGGAGTGGAGAGGGCGCAGGGGGCAGTAGGGACAAAGGAGGTCTTGCAGATACTGTGGTCCCTGTCTGTGTAGGGCTTTATAGGTCAGTAATACAACCTTGAAGGTGATCCTCCACTGTACTGGCAGCCAGTGCAGATCATGGAGCATAGATGTGACATGGCAAGATCTTGATAAGCCAGTCAACAACCTGGCAGCATTCTGCACCAGCTGTAGATGACAAAGGTCCACCCCCGGTAGCCCTAGGTATAAGGCATTACAGTAATTCAGGTGTGAGGTCACAAAGGTGTGGACCAACATCAAAAGATCATCAGGTGGGACCAGATATTTTATCTGGGTGATGTTCCTTAGATGGTAAAACAAAGTCTTGATGACCACTGACACCTGAGCCTTCAGAGTCAGCTCATCAAATACAATGCCCAGATTCCTCACTCAGTCAGAGGCTAGTAGCTGGTCACCCCCCAGCCAAAGCCCAGAGGGTTTCCCAACCACCTGTTCCTCTACCTGATGACCTGGGTCAACCAACAACACCTCAGTCTTTTCCAAATTCAACCTGAGCCAGTTTGCACTCATCCAATCTTGAATCTCAGAAAGGCAGTTGTTAAACACTGAGATAGCATCATTATGTTCAGGTACAAAGGACATGTACAGCTTAGTATCATCTGCATAGCAGTGAAAACTCAGTCCATATTGCCTAATCATGCCTCCCAATGGCAACATATACACTGTGAACAACATGGGTGAAAGCACCGAGTCCTGCAGAACCCAACATGGCAAGGGATGAGAGGAAGAAGGGAAAAAACCCTGACTCCACTCTTTGCACTCTGCCTGTGAGAAAAGGTTGAAACCATTTGAGAACTGTACCAGACAGTCCACAGAATTGCCGCAGATGCTCTAGCAGTACCTCATGGTCCACGGTGTCAAATGCTGCAGACCGATTAAGGAGGACTTAGATGGAGCAATGCCTCTGATCTCTGGCTATCAAGAGGTCATTAAGTACCTGAAACAATGCCATCTCAGCACTATGCATCTTCCTAAAACCAAATTGGAGAGGATCTTAGATATCATGGGTGGTAAGATGCTCCTCAAGCTGCAATGTGACTGCCTTCTGGATAACCTTGCCCAAAAAAGGTAGGTTAGAGACAGGCCTCTAGTTTGCGGGACAATCAGGGTCAAGAGAAAATTTCTTTAAAAGGGGCAGACAACTGCCTCCTTCAGGGTGTCCAGAAACACCCCAGTCTCTAATGAACACCCAATAATCTCCACAAGAACCTGCCCAATCACTTCCATGTACCCCACCAGAAAGCGTGTTGGAGGGGAGTCATGTGATGCAGACTGCTGAATAGATGTGCTTCAGTAGAGCTCCCATTTCAACCCTCCTAATATCATACGTAAAGTAATTTTACAGTTCAAGGTTGCCTCCCCAATTGCATCGCTGTTTACAGTATACCTTTGGGTCTGTCCAGCTGTATTCTGGTTGCTGCAGGATGGAGATAGAGATGCAGGCTGCGATCCCAAAACACATGCCCCCCCCATGCTGGAGAAGGCTAGCAAAATATCTAGGCCCCAACAATCTGCACTGAGCCGCTCAGTTATAAACCCGCTGGAGCAAAGTGTCTTAACGTTGAAGAGATTCTTAGAAGAATTTTGTCCATTCTGGGATGAGCTAAAATCTCTCACTTCTGAAGTTTAATCTATCTCTACAGCTCTGGATGATATCTCCAGGAGAATGGGACATAATGAGGCCTGAATCAACTCCCTTGAAATGAAATTGGACAAGGTAGAGCCCGAATTTGCCAACACCAGGCAGAGGTTAGTCAAGCTGGAAGCAAAAATAGAAGACCTAGAGGGCTACAGCAGACGGAACAATGCAGTCCTCATAGGTCTGCCCAAATGTGAAGAAGGTGAGAACTCTATACTCTTTATTCAAAAGCTGATAGCAAAGCTTGCCAGGTCTTCCTCCTTCGGATCCTTGTACTCCACTGAGCAGGCACACAGGGCACTATAGCAGATGCCACCACCTGGGGCTCCTTCCCATCCTCTCATTTTCTAATTTCTGAACTACCAGGAAAGGTAGCATTTCCTAGTAAAAATCAAAGAACAGCAAGAGGTTAAATGGGGATAAAACAAAATTTGTATAGCTCAGGACCTGCGGTGACAGCGAGACAGCGACGCACAGCATTCCACCCTATTGTTTCCAGATTAATCCCTCTCGGGGATTATGTTTGCATGATTTACACCTGAAACTTCAAGTCAACCTGCAGGGAGCCTGGTCTAGCTATGAAGATCCAGAGGTAGCTTGATCGGCTCTGAGGGAGCCCTGCCTAATTTGTTCAAACCCTGCTGATACTTTTATTGAATGCCATGTGGGTGTGTAAGTCAACTTATTCAGGAACGGTGAAACATGATGTCGATGGTATTCTTGATACAAGCTAGAAGCATCGGATGTCGAGACTATGTCAACCCCAGCCTACAGTGCTCGAGGTATCCTTTGTTCATTTTCATTTAACGATCGGCTCTCAAAGGCACCTGGACTTATTGGGACTGAGACTCACTCTCTTGACTGACCTCTGCTTATTGCTCATTTTGGCTCAGTCTAGCATTGCTCAATTTCCTCCAAACTGGTGGCTGACAGTGGTAGTGAGTATAGTTACTTTCATGGATAGGTCTCATGACTATATTAGTCCTCGTTCGGCTCTGGAAAAAACTTTTGGTTGAGGGAGGGGTCTCTCTCTTTGCTGTCAAGCTGCAGCATATTCTGATTTGGGGAATATTTGGATTTTTAGTTGACACATGGAAGAACACATTACGTAATGTATCTGGAAAACAGGATCTGGACTCTTGTCTCTCCAGCTCGACCCCCTGAGTAACTGCATTTGGATATGGGTTTTAGATGCATGGGGGGCTATACAGGGATGCATACTCTTAGGCATGTTTATACTCTCTCCCTCTCAATTGGATGCATGCTTATAGGATGGGGTGCAGATTGGTTACTTTTCATAGTTTAGGGATAGTACTGTAAGGCAATGTTCAGTTATGGTTTCTCATACGGTCAAGTGCCCTCAATATACTTGTTTATTTTAGAGCAATGACATAAGTGGGGACTAGTTAGAAATAGTCTTTCAGGTAAGACTCGCTTCTCCCATGATTTTTAAGTTGAAGGTTTTGGGAGGTATGTGGAGGATTACAGATTTTTAGTTTTGGGCTGGGGGAGGAGTTCCCCAGGACAAGCTGAGAATGCCTGAGGTTGCCAGCCCCAGGTTTCGATATTTACTTTACTTGCTGGTTTGTCCCTGGATTTCTTTTTTTTCTTTTTGAGGAAGCAATACCAGACATCTGGTCTACGGCTGATGCATATTGAAAGCCCCATTTGGATAAGGCATTTCCTTCTCTTTTTTCTTTTTATTTTCTGTTTTATATTTGCCCTCTCCCTGTCCTGTGGATGATGAAGAGGGAGCAGAGGGGCCTTGATACATGTAGTGCTATAGTCTGTTCTGTGTTAACTATGTTACGCTTAGACAATGTTGTGAATTTTTCTACTGTATTTTGATTAAAGTTCTTAGTATAGTTAACACTTTTGCATGTGGGATGGGAGAAGTGGGAGGGGGAAATGTAGCATGGTGTCAGTGGGCTCGGAGTCATGGGCTAGACTGTGCATGTGTTATGGGGTGAAGAAGGTTATAGAGATGATGTAGCACCCTTCTCCTTCTTTTGGGAATTATAGGGAGGGGGTGGAGGGTGTGTGTTAGTGGGTTAGTTAGTGGGGGGGACTCTGGGCTTCAATTCACATATCAGCAGAGAAGCTGAGCATGAGTTGTTGGTATTTCCCTAAGAGAATGTACCTTATACCACTCTTGGATGGTGGGTACAGTTAAATTGACTTCCTGGAAAGTCCAGGGAACCTGCAACAAAACCAAAAGGTACCAGATTATAAAACATCTCAGATCCCTCAATTGTGATGTCTCCTGCTTGCAGGAAACACACTAGCTGGACTCAGAAGCTGATCTATTCAGGAGACTACATATTGATCTGGTTTATACTGAGGCTACAGTACATCAAGTGGGATTCTATCCTCTTTTCGAGAAAATATCATTTACCTGTTCACAGTGTGCATGAGACCCAAATGGAAGGTACCTCCTTCTCAGGGAGTGCTAGACAGGATGGAATTAGTAATAGGATGTGTGTGTGGTCCCAATATGGATTTTCTTCCTTTTTTTCAGAGCTGGGTTCAACTCTTTTCCCTTTTGACTCTTATGATTATAGGAGAGGACTGGAATCTCCCTTTACTCTGGATATGGATAAATCTTATAGGCAGAGCCCAAGGTCTGACCCGGCTCAAAGAGCCCTTTGAGAGCTAGTCAACCAGGTCAGGTTATATGTGCCCTGGAGAGTACTCAATCCCAGCACCAGGGCCTATACCTTGCATGCATATATTAATAATAATAGAAATTCAAATTCTCCCATAACCACAATAGTAAATGAGTGGATAGAAAGTAATAATGGGTCTGATATAGGAAATATATTTAATGATTACTTTGGTTCTGTGTTTTCAAGTAAAGATCTTATAAATAAAATGGTTTATACATATACAAGTGAATATGAGGAGATAACTATAGGGAAATATTAGATGCAGTTAGATCTTTAAAAGATACTTCACCAGGGCCCGACAAAATAAATACATTTTCATAAAACATACTTTGGATGCACTTATGTGCCCTTTGCATATAAATTTCAATAAATCATATAGGAATAGTGAGGTACCAGAGGATTAGAGATTGGCTACTGTGATTCCAATACATAAAAAGAGAAATAAAAATAAAGTTGATAACTATAGACCCATTAGTTTAACGTCTGTCTTGTGTAAAACTATGGAAAGAATATTAAAACAAAAAAATGGATCAAGAAATAATAACAAAGGGAACAGCTGATGATACACAACATGGCTTTAGAAGAGGTAGATCATGTGCAACAAGTTTGGTAACCTTTTATGAGAACATCAGCGCTAGTCTGGATAGAAATATTCCAGTGGATGTTATATTCTTGGACTTTAAAAAAGCGTTCGATAAGGTATCACATGATCTATTACTTATGAAGTTGATAAAGTCAGAATTTAACAGTAATACTGTTAGATGGGTCGAGGATTGGCTAAAGAACAGATCACAGAAAGTTAGGTTAGGTGACATAATCTCTGGTAGCATTTTTGTAACAAGTGGAGTGCCACAGGACTCTGTCCTGGGTCCTACTCATTTCAGTTTATTTATCGGGGATTTACATTTGGGTGTTTCAAGTCAGATAAATAAATAAATTTGCAGAGGATACTAAAATTTCAGCAGAAGTAGACACTGAAATAAAAATAAATATATTAAAAAAAGATCTTCTGATTATTGAAAAATTGGCTAATGAAAACAACATGTTCTTTAATACAGAAAAATGTTCAGTCATGCACTTCGGGAAAAGAAACCCCAATACTGATTATATCTTGTGTGGGAATGAAATTAAGAAAGGATGTTATGAACAAGATTTAGGAGTTATAGTAAATAACAAATTTAGTTGGAGTAATCAATGTAATAAAGTAATCCAAACAGGTAACCGTATTATTACCGCTATCGAAAAAATGTTCATAACACGAAATAAAGAATGCATTATAAAACTATATAAGTCATATATAAGACCTTACACTGATTATGCAGTTTCCTTCTGAGCACCATATTTTTAAAAAAGATAAAACAATGATGGAAAGCTTACAGAGAAGAATGACAAAATTAATACAAGAAATAAGACATCTTACATATCAAGAAAGGGTAAAATCATTAGGACTATATAATTTACAGACCAGGAAGAATAGAGGTGACTTGATGTTGTTGTTTAATATTTTAAATGATGAAAATCTTATGAATTTATGTGGATTAAAATATTTTGACAAAGATTATGGCCTGAGATATAATAACAGGCAAATTCAAATACCAAGGGCATTCACTAATAGCGAAAATGTTATTTTACTGTGAGGCCGTGGGGCTTTGGAATTCCTTACCACAATATATAGTAGAGCAGACATCATGCAGAGAGTTTAAATTGGAGTTAGATAGATTATTGCTGGGAAGTTATACTTGATACCACCCACTTTTGTGGGAAAGTGGTCTCGATGGGCCTAGAGCCTACTTCCACTTTTATTAACCGAGTAATACCTTCTGTTCACTAGTGCATGGCACCTCTCTCAAGATTGACTATATCTTAATTAGTAGATCCCTTTTACCTGGTACTTTAGATAGACGTATTGAGTTGGGGGTAGTATTGGATCATTCCCCCAACTGGTGTAGGATCTCACTAGTGTTTAAGCAGCAGAAGGGGACAATTTGGAAGATTAATAATTTCCTATTGAAAGATGAACAGATAGCCAAACAAATTGTGAGTTCTATAAAAATGTATACAGAACGTAATTTGCATACAATCTGAAAAGTGGATATTGAATGGGCTGCTCTCAAATGTTTTGTTAGAGGGGAATGTATCTGAATTGCCTCAACTAGGAAAAAGAAAAGAACAGTACAGGTGTTCCAGCTACTGTCCAGAATTAACGATCTGGAGTGTAGGCTATCTCCAAGTTTGGATGTCTCCTCGAGAAACCAACTTATCAAACTTAAGGAAGAGTATAATGATCTGCTTAGAGACCATGCTGAAATCATCATTTTAAGATGGAGGTCCACACACATTGATCAGGGAGAGAACACAGGTCATCTAATGGCCCTCAGGGTTAAAAGCAGGAATCCTCTAGACTGGCGAAGGCTATTTCCTCACAAATAGATTGGTCCATCAAAACCACCCGAAGGAGGTGGTTTCAGAATTGAAACAATATTACCGAGGCTCAGTACTGGGTACACTACTCTTTAATATACTTTTTCAACTATGCAACTATGCAAACAAGTAATGGGGTCTGGATTAATAAATATGCAGATGACTGCAAAGTCGGATGTATTGTAAATGATACTGTGTCAATCAATAACTGGCAAGAAAAGCTAAATAAATTATGTAATTGGGCAAACTTCTCTAAAATGAGCTTCAATGAACAGAAATGTAAGGTAATGCACATGTATAAACACAACATTAAGGCAATCCATGTGATGAATGAAATACAATTAACCACAACTATGGAAGAAAAAGATTTTGGTGTTACAATTTGGGTGTTACTTAGAACCTAAAACCCAATACACATATAAATAATGTGGTAAAAAAATGCTATGACATTTTCGGATGTATTCAAAAGCATATTAGAAGTAGACAAAATGAAGTCCTATTGCCACTATATATTAGCCTTATTCAACCTCACCTGAGTATTGTGCTCCTTTTGTACACCAGCAGCAGTGGGAACCAAAAAATGGTGAAAAGAGTACAAGAAAGGATTACAAAGAAAATTAGTAATGTCAAAAACAAAAGCTATAAGTATAGATTAAGAACCTGAACCTGTTCTCCTTGGAATACAGATTTCTAAGAGGATCTGATTCTCATATTTAAAGCATTCCAGGGCAATGCATTGTTTACTACTATTTGTCTTGGAAAAGAAAAACTTATAACAACATTAGGTCACATAACCTTAAAATTAAGATAACTCTGAGCAGAACAATAAGGAGGAAACATATTTTACACAAAAGATTCACCAATATTGAATTCCTACCAAGATATGTAGTTATGAGTAAGACACTGGAACAATTTAAAATAAACTTAGATAACCAAATGACGGAAAATAATTTAGTCTCCATCACTAAACCGTTTACCCTCGTTGCAGCGACATTTAAGCAGTCCCATGACTACAGTGCTAATATAGTGGGGCCTGCTGGAACCTGGCACTGCCTGTAGGAGTTCTGCACCCCACACTGACTGGAGTTGAGAATCTTTAAGTGGGGGTGTGTGGGAGTGCTGCCCCCACATGGGGGTTCAGTGGGCAAACCCCCCCGAAGAAAACAAAGAAAACTATAGTGAACCAGCAGCCAACTGCAGAATGTTGTTGACCTGCCAGTGTCGCTGACAGGGCGTTCGACAGAAATACTGTCCGACTCCTTTCGTGGATCCTCACTAAACCAGTGGTGGTGGGTTCATAATGGGTCTTTGGCCTCAAGAACCTGTATAATAATATGGCACTATGATTATTGGGAGTCTACAGTCCCCCGGATATTCCAGTCTCATCTTGTCAGATTGAGGATTATCTGGATTCAGTTCTCTTCCTCAGCTTGGAGAGGTCAACAAGAACTTCCTAGTGTCTCCCATATTAGAAGCTGAAATTCGGAGGGTGATTAACAGTGTCCCTCTGGACAAGGCACCTGGATTGGATGGCTTTTCTCCCAACTTTTATAAAAAAGTTTGCGGACCAATTAACACTGTAGTTATATAAATTATTCAACCACATTTTGTCTGAGACCCCTTCGGACACCCAGTTACTGGAAGCCCTGATTGTGGTCATTCACAAACCTGGCAAGCCTGAGGACAGGGTCACAAGCTATAGGCCAATTTCCCTACTCAATTGTGATATATAAATTCTCTCTAAATTATTAGCCAACAAGCTTGGAAAAGTCTTGCCCTCTTTAATCAGTCCAGACCAGGTCAGTTTTATGGCAGGTCCGGGCATCATCCAATCATCTTGGTAAGCTGGCCCATATTTTCTCTGTGTTCAGGGACTCAGAGGAGTGTTCTGTGCTGATGTCCCTGGACACAGAGAAAGTTTTCGACAGGGTCGATTGGAGTTTTCTGTTTGGGACTCTTCAGAAAGCTGGGCTTCCTTCCCAGTTCATTTGTTGGGTCCGGACATCATACACAAACCAGAAGGCCAAAATATATTGTAACAGGGTATTCTCCTCTTCCTTTCCTCCATGCTCTGAGACAAGACAGGGGTGTACATTATCTCCCCTCTTATTCAACCTGTATTTGGAACCCCTATTGTGGAAGTTCTGGAAGTGTCCTGATATCCATGGGGTTAGAATAGGGACTCATGACCTCAGGCTTTCAGTTTATGCAGACAACATATTGCTGCACCTTACACAGCCCACTAATTCCATTAATGCTGCGATAACACCATAGCTGAGTATAGCCGGTTGTTGAATTATAAAGTGACTTTAGATAAGACCCAGGTCTTTCCACTTAATGAAAAAACCCATAAAGGTCACGTGAGGGTATGTGATGCTAAGTGGTCTCCTAGACACCTTAAATATCTGGGTATTTTCTTGGTGGGTAGCTCAGTTAAGATGAAACAGCTCAACCTTGATTCCCTGTTAGTAATGATACAGCACAATTTAACTCGTTGGTTGGGCCTACCCCTTTCTTTCTGGGGATGGGTAAGTCTAATCAAAATGAATGTGTTGCCTCGGATTTTCTACCTTTTAATATGTTAACCCTTAGGGTTCTACTCCTCTGTTTCAGAGAAATTACATAGCTCCATCTCAGAATTTTTTGGAAGGAAAGCCTCTGAGAAGAGCTTACCATAATATGGTGGCTCCTAAATACAGAGGGTTCTGTGACTTCTGAATTTTAGGTTATATTATTGGGCTAGTCAGGTGAGTAGATATCTCCATTGGTTTGTGACCCATTGAAGAATTTTTTCTTTTCTGTATGTTCCTCCCTGGCTCAAATAGAACTTGACATATTAGATTCCGTGGGGTCTCCAGGTGAAACAATGCTGCACCACAGGCTGAAGGACTTTCCCAAGTTAGGGACTGACTTTCACTGACTACTTCCGTAAGAATCCCTCCCACCTATGTTCCTTTATCAAATACCATCATACCATTGATCCTAATCAGCCCGTCATGAAAAATCCTAATTTTAAGATAGGGAAGATGTCTCACCCTGCTTGGCTCCGACAATTAATCACATCTGTCCCAGTGACCTGATGTCAGGCTTTTCTACCTCACCTCAGAGGAAATACTGAGGAAGTTCTCTGCTCCTGGAAGTCCTTTTACAATTTACCAGGTTCGCCACCTTTCAGTCTTGAAAAATCTCCAGCCCTGGGAGGACAGTAAAATGGGTGAGACTATCAAATCTCTGGCTCAGGTGGTTCAACAATCCCATGCAGTTTCTCACTTTTACCCAGCTCTTTTTGATTTGACCTTCCCTTCCCTTCGGTGGATGGGGCAGTGCTCTTTTGGACAGATGCCTTTCCTCTGAACAACCTCAGCTGGGTTAAATTATGGAAAGCCTGCCACTCCTATATCACCCAAGACAGATTGAGATTGATTTAATTTTCTATACTGCATAACCTCTACTTGTCACCTGCTAAACTCTTTAAGATGGGGAAACTTCCTAATGCAAATTGTACAAGATGCAATAATGCAGAAGGTAACTTACTTCATATTTTCTGGGAATGGCCCCCCCCCATCACCTCCTTGTGGTACACTATTAAGCAAAAAGCTGATCCCCTTCTAGGCCTCAATGATTTATTTATCCTGGAGGTTTGCTTGATTGGGGACTACACTGGCATTGATGTCTCACAGAGACAGTACCACGTGGCTTTGATTGCACTCTCTCTTAAAGTCTGGTGCTTCGTCACTGGAAAGGCTCCACAGTGATAACCTATTCAGAGTGGCTCCAAGAGCTACTATGCAATTTAGAGAGAGAGAGAATGATTGCTAGCATCAATAATGAATTTCCAGATATAAAGACAGATGTGAGTCTTTACAAACTCTATACACACTATGACTTCCTGCAGGATAAAATGGTACAGCAGTCTCTTTGATTTTCCTTTCTTCCTCTTTGTGGTTTAGTATACATTGCCAAGGGGATGGAGGAGGGCCTAGGGTGGGAGGAATGACAGGGGTTGTAGTGTAAGTGTTGTATATAAGTATTCTCATGCATTTTGTTCTGTCGGTTTACCTGAGAGTTGGGGACGGGTTTTGTACTGTATGTATTGTGATTGTCTTTGTCTTGCAAAATTCTTTGCATAAAAGCTTATTCAAGTTAAAAAAAAAGGATGCATGTTGGACCTGGGTCAGACTACAGTAAGTTGGTTGCAAGCTCTAGATTATCTTCACAACATCCCTGATTGCCAACTGGTCAAAGTCGCCCAGACTGGCTGAGTGATTGTAATCTCCCACCTATTGCCAAGTCTGCCCATTTGAGTGAGCTGCACAGATCTATGATCTGATGATGCCAACTTATTGGTGAAAAACCAAACAAACTCCTCACACTTCAATTGTGAAAAGCTTCCCGATTCTGGAGACAGACTGGATTGTACAGCCTGTCTACAGTCCAGTAAACTGAGCCATGTGCGGTTTCGCACAACCACAATCTCCCTGCACACTAACTCTGCTTTCTTATGGGAGATTGCTGAGTGATAGTCCTGATAATGGGACATCAATCTAAGTCTGTCATCAGTCAGGCCAGATTTTCACCCGCATCACTCCAGCCTTCTCCCTACTTTCCTCATCTCCCTCAAGGTCCCATCAAATCATGGGGACCGAGGGTGAAGGGTGAGGGGGCGAACACGGACCAGAGCTATAGAATCCAGAGCAGCCACCACTGCCCTATCATAGGCTAGAAGAAGCCCCTCTGGATCCCAGCTCACACTCAAGCTCCCAATGGGTCCAGAACCACCATAAGACCATCAGGGTCAAACCCTGCAAAGGATGGTACTGGACCATCTCTATAGGGGCAGGTTTATTGGGGGGCCAGCAAACTGAGCCCTATAGTGTGGTGATCAGACCATCCAATGGGCTTCACCACCACTCAGAGATCTCCATCCCAGTAGGAACACTAGGTCCAGCAAATGACCTTGAGCATGGGTTGCAGAGAAATCACCACGTGAAGCACAGTGAAACCATCAATTGGAGGAAGTCTTGTCCAAAACACAAGAGTTCGTCATTGACCAGGCATTGAAGTCCCCCAGCACCAACCACCTGGGAACTCCAAAACCCTGGCGAAGACTAAGTACATGACTTCCTGCAGGAATTCCATCTCACCTCTGGGTGGACGGTAAACAAAGTATCCTACAACCCACACCTGCGCCATGATGCATTCAAAGGATCTAGTGTCTCCCACTGGCACATCTACAAGGCCCAGTTCTGTCTTGAAACAGACAGCCACCCCCCCACTCCAGTGATCCAACCTCTGGCGATGTATCACCTAGTACCCAGATGGAACAGCTGACTTCAGAATGGAACCCGCATTCTCATCCAGCCAGGTCTCAGTGATGCACATCAGGTGAGGTGTTCCCACAAGATCAACAATTACTGCCGTCTTGTTTCTAATCAACCTGGCATTGAACAATACCGCCCAGGTTAGATGAGCAGTCGAGGTTGACTGCACCATTTGCCCACACAAAGTGGAGCCCTTGGTTATGGGTACCAGGCAGGTCAGACCCCTTTCCTGGTCCCATTTCACCCCAGGGTGCCTCTTTGAACTCCCCACCTCAATCCGCCCCCCCTGCTCCTCCCCCAGGTTCGGGCCCCTTCTCTTATGGTGCCTCCTCACTACACCCAAGGTGTGACAGCACCTATACAGTTCCCCCAATAGTAGGGGGAAATTTAAAGGATGGAGGGCCCAAAGCTCAGTAAGGGAGTAGCACCCACCCGCCGAAGACAACTGTCAACACATTCTACTGTTACCCACAAATCAGTAGTAGTCAGTCAATTCACAATCATACACTCACACAAACAACCACTCACTCACTCTCACACATCTCAAACCACCCCAAACAATAACCCAACATTTACAAAACAACTACTCCCTTAAATCCCCAAAACAACCCAACAACAATACAGATTACAGAAATAACCATACACCAAAACAGCCATAGTGCATTAAGTTTCTGTAGTATTGTCCAACTGAATTTTAACTATCCGATATAAGCAAATTAGAACACTGTTCACAAGGGGTTGCTATGTCCTTCTAATAACTTGAGAGAGGGAGCGCTCACCAACCTCTCACCCCGACCATATGTCCAGAAAATGTGGCCCTCTCACTGCCACAGCCACAGTTTCGCAAAATTTGTAAGTTAATAATGAGGCCCCCTCACTGCCTCCCAGCATGAATTATGAAAGATTACAGTACCTATCACAGGTTACCAATAAAAGACATCCCTGTAAAAGTTAATACCACAGATTTTTCTTCCTCGTGCAGGAGATCCTCTTGAAGCCACTCCAAATGGAAACCACCTCCGTGATGCCAGAATCGCCATGCCCCAAACTCAGCCCAAAGCAGGTGCCCCAATTCAGAGAAAACTCCCCACCTATGTCACTGGAGCCCCTTGACATAAGCCTGAAAGCCCATGGTAGCCACAGGGGAAGGAGTTCAGTGCCCTCCCTCCAGCTGGCACCCTCTATCCCCATGGGGAAATCTCCGATCCTGATGCTCGCCCCAAAACGAGCTAGTCTGGCTAGCAATCCACTAATCTTTATCCTAGATGGTTCCACATAATATGTGCAACAACCTGCCAGCATACAAGACAGCTTTAGATAGCAATATGGGGGATAGAACATTTTCATTTCAATAAGTTTCATGGTGAGTCACATGGCCTTATTGGCTTATGACTCATAATCCACGATACTATGATACTTTCCTTTCCACTGGCCCCTAATGATCTTTCCTCTGATGACCTTTCTCCAGGTTTTTGGTTTGGCTTCTCACAACAGCAGGTTCCTCTGGCTTTGAGTCCTCAACATCAGAGTCCTCATCATGTACTGCCTCTGTTTCAAGGATGCACTCACTGCTATGACTGTCCACATGGTCTAACTCTGAAGATCTCACAGAGAAATGAGAAATAGCAGATTCTTGCGACACATTGTATGCATGTGCGCTTAATCTTTCCTTTCCACTACATATAGTGGTTGCAACTGACATTCTTTTTTTAATAACTGTACCTTTGCCAAATCAACTTTTCTTAGTAGCTGATTCATCACGCAGGCTTTTCTTGCTGCCTTTTATTGGCCTGTGTTTGTTGACTAAGCATCACATGCAGCAGCAGCAGACAAACGTGATGGGATCTCAGAAGACAAAATGGACTTAAAAGGTATGGAAGCTTCAGTAAGCAAAGTAGATGTACCTACTGCAGTAGAAGAAACTTGTTTATGACTTTTTTTCTTCTGAATTGTTGTCTTTGTCTTTTTCTTACTGATGCTGGAAGCTTGTATCACAGGCCTTCTCCGTTCCATCTTTATTTTCACTATTGTTTGATAAGTTTTCAAATTCAAATAACAGTTGCTGATCATGAACTAAGCCAGCTCCCGTCCATGAAAAGAAAAAACACAGTACCTTCTTCAGTCACCTTTGGGAAAAAAGGTGGCAATAATGACTAGTGTACATCTCAAGATAAGGTAAGACCTGGCTAACCAGCAAGACTACAAGCTGGGGCTACTAAGCAACTTCCAGGGGTTACCCTCTCCCTCCAAAAAAGGGTTCTCACACAAAGCCTTCACTGGCTCTGCTTCAGCATTTTTTTGATTGCACAAAAGAAAACTGGTGCTGCTTTTATATGGGAAATGGCTGGTGATGCTGCAGACAGAGGCTACTCAACTACCAAGGGCTGCCTCCTCCTTCCAAAAAGGTTTTACACTTGTCACAAGCCTTTACTGACTCTGCTTGCACAATTTATTTTTTTTATAAAGGAATACACAAAAGAAAAATGTCCCTGCTTGTGTGGAAAATGGCTGGTGATGCTGCAGACAGAGGCTGCTCATCTGCTAAGGACTGTCCCCACTCCAAAAAGATTTCACGTGTCACAAAAGCATTACTGGCTCTGCTTGTACAATTTTTTCCTTTTTATTGGAATATACAAAAGAAGAATGGTCCTGCTTATGTGGGAAATGGCTCATACTGCTGCAGACAGAGGCTACTATGCAACTGCAAAAGGATGTCCCCAAGTCCAAAAAGGCTTCACATATGACATAAGTCTTTACTGGCTCTGCTTGTGTACTGTCTCTTTTTTGTGCTGTAAAAAAGGAGCGTTTTTGTCTTTTTTTTCCATAAATTTTATTTCCCTTTTCTTGTTTAACTTTCTGATTTTTAAATTTCTTTTCTTTTTCTTTTTTTTTTTCTTCACAGTTGTGCACTGCTGTGAACAACAGTGTTGCTCACTGTAGGACAATACTGAGCACTTTGCTGTGTGCACACTGATGCAGCTTCTACTATGAGTAGTCCCCCATGTCCCCCACCACACACAGTCTCTCTTGTGTTTGTCATAAATGTCTTCTTCTTCAAATTCTCTTCTGTTCTGCTGTTTCCTACAACTGAACGCCCCTCCCACAGTTGGTCTCCCACAGTCTCTCTTTTGTTTTTGCTTTTTTTCTATTTTTATTCTTTTATTGTTTAATCTCCTTAATTATTTTATTGTTTAATCTTCTTAGTTTGCCATTTAGTTTTATTTTTGATCACAGACTTAAACACTTTTTGTGCAGGGTCTGTCAGTGAATGTCTGGGACTGGCACGGGTCACCCACCCCTGACACACACACACACACACACACACACACACACAGTCTTCTGTGAACTTTTTTTTTCTCTTTAAGTTAATTTGCCTTTTAGATAGTTTATTTAAGCTCTTTTTCATGCAGAAGAGTCTGCTGGCTAATGATTGTCTGTGTTGCCCATCTACACTTTGCAAACCTCCTGGATCTGTGATAATGGTGGTTCTGCTAGGATTTCAGAGGAAACAAGTCAGGGACGACCATATTTCATTAAGTAGTTTCCTACAACATCAATCACAGAATTGAAAAGCCTAGAGAATGAAAAAGAAATCTAATCACAGGAAAATCTTAATAGAACAATTCACTTTTCTTTTCATGCTGGCTAATCTGATCAAGAGCCTAACTCTGAAATGTTATTTTTTTTTTCTTTAAGGAGGGGCTCTCATTCTATGACCCCCTTTTTCAAAAATCACGTTAATATGAAAATCCATTTGTCTGTAGTATAACAGCCTTTCTGTAGTTTCTTTCCAGCTGTCCAGCTGTCCAGCACATTGTACTACCCCATCCATACCCAGTCAACATCCTCTCAGTCTCTCTCAAGTGTTTTCCTTTTTTTTTTGTTCTTTTCTTCTTCCTAATGTGTTTCTTCTCTTGGTCTCTGTATGTCCCTCTCCCTGCCTTTGTCTGGACTACAGTTGAAAAAGCTAAAAATGGAGCCACAACTAATGGTTTCCACAAGGACCGGCACTAAAGAGATGACTCCCCACTGCTGGCAAATGGCATGGAGGTCAGAGCCATGCTGATATATATATATATATATATATATATATATATATATATGTATGTGTATATATATATGTATGTGTATATATATATATATATATATATATATATACACACACACACACACACACACAGTCTGACTCATGCATGCACAAACTGCAGTATCTTTGCCTTGGGCAGACTCCCCTTGACACCCTTTGACCTCTCCTTAGCTTCTCTTTAGCCTACCATATGATAAATATGCAAGCTGGGAGGCTGAGGAAGATGAAAATAGGAACACTGAGCCAAAATCCAAGCTGAGTCAGCAAGGTTTGGCTCGGGTCTCATGAAAACTGAGCCGCATGCATTCAGGGTGACTTGGTTTTCTTGAGAGGTTCTACACATCACTAGTATCTATTTTGTATGGGCAGTGGGAGTATCATAACAGGGCTGGCAGAAGACTCTAAAGAGGTCCAGTTATGGGTCCAGATCAGTCAATAGCCAAAGCAGTGACTGTGGACCTCAGCCTTGAAATGTTTGTGGCCCATCTCTTGCACTGTTGGATCCATAGGCCTTCATTACCATGATCAAGCTAAGGGCCAACATCAGAGGCAGCGTGAGCTGGCAGGAAAGTGTCCCTGGCTACGGGTTGGAAACAACATGGGGAGAGTCATATGGAGACTGGTAACTGATACCAAGGCCACTGACTGTTAATAAAGTTCTCAGTGGCAGTAGGGCTGTTGAACTATTAGGTAGCCCTACTAACCTGAATCCATAGAAAGGCAGGGTATCTTAGAGCTGTAGTAACACCCAAGTGAGAAAGTTTCCATTTAATAGGGCTATAGGTCCACCTGCAGGCAGAAAGATAAAAGGAAAAGTCCTGGTAGAAAGACAGCTGGTAACCTTCCTATGCAAGTGGCTCCTGCTCCCATGCAAGCCATAGGACATTTTCTTTCACATGATAGCATAGCAGTCTCATCATGATGGGCTGGGGTGGTCATCAGGTTTAGGTAAGGTGCCAAGGAATGATGTGCCCTGTTGATTTCCCACTGGAGGACAATTCAGGGCATTGATGAGAGCTGGAATCAGAGACTGCAGAAATGGTATTGGGTCCTTGCCCTCCACTCCCTCTGGGAGACCCATTAACTTAAGGCTGTTGAGCCTGGATCAGTTTTCTAAATCACCCAGATTAGTGAGCAAGAATTGAATGGTCCTGTCCTGCTCTCATAGCTGGCTGCAGATAGCATCACCCCAGGTCTCCAGTTGTTTTAAGTGTTGTTCAGTGCCAGCAACCCATTGGCTCAAATCCTGCAGGTCTAGGTTCATCTGGGCAGTTGATTGCTTTATATCAGTGGTATCCTGCAGAATGCACTGGGGCAACAAGGTAATGTTGGCAAGATCCAGTAGCATGGGTTGTGTGGACCCTATCCTCCAGAAGCACCAGATCTGGCAAAGAGAGAGGAGGAAGGCAAGAGTGGTGCAGATGAGGCCTACATTGGTGACAGTCACAGCAGGAGTGCAGCAGAGTAGGCCAACATGTCTGACTGGCACAGGTGAGGAGTTACACCCAAATTGGCAATGCCTACTGATATACCATCGTAAGAGTTACTCAGCACTGCCAAAGTCGACAGGAAAATGCTAAAGGAGGTGGACGGATGTGAGGTAATACATTCAGGGCTGTTATCCACTAGAGACTTAGGGTGCCATTTTTCTGGTGGATAGCCACACCCCTTTAATTTTTGTATCTTGCCACATCTGTTATTCTGTGTTCTGCAGTGCAATTGTTGCTTTTGCCATTGCAAATTCTTCTAGGAGAGATGGATGATTGTGAAAATAGCCCCTTCCACCAGCACTGTTGGGTGGGCTGGAGCCTGTACAATGTGAGAGTATGAGGGAGGCAGAAGAAGCAGTCCTTGGGGACTAGGTTGGAGCTGGAAGCTCAATGATGACTGACTGCACCATTCATCATGAATAGTTTTATTTGCCCATTGAGGAACATCCCCAGGGTACGATACGCAGTCAGAAGGAGATCCTTCTCCATCATTGCTCCACTCTGTGAAAATCTCCACCTCAAGAGATTCTTACTTGCCCCACCCTTATATAGTTCAAAAGAGTCTTCTCCTGGGTGGTAGCTCCCTGCAACTGCAATCGATGACCTATTGTCCTTTGGTGTATCTTATATGAATTATTACTTGCTGCTTTATCCGTCTGCCTCTCTGTAAATATTGTGCAACTTAATCAAACTGCAATCAATGTGCTATTGCTCCTTGGTGTACCTTTGTATAACTTGGTATTACAAGACAAAGTAGACTGATGCCCATTTAATTGTCTCCCACTCATAGTGGGTTTATTTCCATCAACATTTCATATTAGGAATTTGTCCACGTACTTTTTAAAGGTTGCAAATGTAGGTGCATTGACAATTTGATTAGGCAATGTATTCCAAATTCTGATAGTACATATGCTATAGCAATTTAAACATTTAACTGTATGAACTCTAGAAATCATAATTTGCTTACTATGAGATCTGAAGTTATTGTTTCTTTGGAGTGGGTTAATGCCACATTGATCCCTCAGAGCTTGATTTTGCATGAGTTTATAGGCAGTAAATCCCCTCTTTTTATTCTGGTCTCCAAAGTGGAAAGTTTTAAGCTGCTTAATCTATCCTTGTAATTGATTGTTTTTAGGCCTTTTATTGATCTTGTTCATCTCTTCTGTATTCTCTCCATGAGATTTATATCTTGTTTCAAATAATGGTTCCATAATGGAGAACCATAATCAATGTGTGGTATAATATAGGTTTTCTACAGTTTTAAAATGCAGTCCTTGTCCCTAGAAAGAAAAGCCTTTTTATTGAGCAAGTAAGTCTATTGATGGCCAGGGCAGTATTACGACAGTGTGTTGAAGCAGACAAATTGGAATTCACCCAAATTCCAAGATAATTTTCACTATTAATAGATTTAAGTATTTTTCCATTGAGGTAATATTTGTAACCTGGGTTATTTCTACCAGGATGAAGAACAGAGCATTTTAATTAATTTAATTTCATGTTGTTCACTATTCCCCATTGTTCAATAACTTTAAGATCTTGGGATAGTATTTGGTGTTTGTGATATGATGACACCTCACCTCCAATTTTTGTGTTATCAGCAAATTTGGACAAAACACTACTAAGGCCTTTTACCATGTCACTAATTTAGAGACTAAACAATATAGGACCCAGCATTGACCCTTGTGGGACTCCACTTGTAACACAACTCTCCTCAGGACATGATGTATTAATCCTTACAGACTGCTTTCTATTAGTTAACCAGTTGTTTATCCACCTGATGAAATAATTGTTAATTCCCATGTTGGATAATTTCATTATTAGCTGATCATGGGGAACTGTATCAAGTGCTTTTCCATTGTCAAGAAATATTACATCAATGGGTATGCCCTTATCAATACAGTCACTAACAAAGTCACAGAAGGACACAAGGTTTGGTACACAGGGGAGTCCTTTCATTAACCCATGCTGGGAGAGATCTTGAAGCCCCAATCTTGATACCTCATTTTCAATCACAGTTTTGTGTTTCCTTTCCATTAGTTTACAACAAATGGAGTTCAGGCTGATTGGCCTATAATTAGCAACGTTTGCTCTGTTACCCTTTTTATAAATTGGGATAACTAGGGCCCTTCTCCATTCAAGTGGACTTAACCAGTTTCCAAAGATCTGTTAAACAATCAGGTAAGTGGGTATGTTAATACATGAGCAAGTTGTTTAAAAACAATGGGGCTTATATTATCAGGGCTGTGTGATGATGTTGTTTCTAGTTTATATAATTCTTCTAATACAACATTTAATTTTATACTGATTTGTTTGATACCATCCATACAAAAGGTTGGTTTAACTGGAATATTATGGTTAAACACTGAGGAGAAGTATTGATTGAAACACTGGACAATCTCCTTGTGTATTGGCAATCAATTTACCATCTTTGATGTAGTACTAATTTTGTTGGTAGACTGCTTGTTATTATTTACATAAACATAACAGCTTTTACAGTTCTTTTTGTGTGCTAGTCTATGTTCCAACTTTATTTTCTCCTTTTTAATAAAGGTTATAAGCTTTCTTTGTTCTTTTCTACATATGGATGAAGTTTTTTTATTTATCTCATAAATGCTTTTTTCCCTTCTAAGCTGTTTTTTGATTGTCTTAGAAAACCATAGTAGTATAATTCCTTTACTGTTAAACTTTTTGTGCTTGGGTATATTACGTTCCATTACTTCATATAATTTGGCCATTAATTTATTCCACATCTGCTCTACCTCTAACCCTTTGAAAAAAATGTCCCAATTGATGTTTACTAGTTCATTTGCAATTTTAGACCAGTCGCTATTTTTATAATCTTGTGAGGTAGTAGAATCCATAGTTTAAGACTTTGAGCACTTAAGAATGCATTCACTTATTTTGTGATCACTAGTTCCCAAGTGTGCACCCATTCTAATCATTGAGATACAATCCCTACCGTTAGTTATCACTAGGTCTAAGTTATTTCCCCCTAGTTGGAACAGATACCAATTGTTCACAGCCACAAGAGATTATAGTTTCCAGCAAACCTTTTTCAAAGACATTTGTCCATTCAGGGAATTCCATGAAATTCCTGGTGCATTAAAATCTCCTACCACAATGTATCACCCAGATCAGTGGCAGTATCTATTTCATTAAGCAAGGCATAATTGTAACCATGATCATTGGAGGGTGGTCTGTAACAAATACCCAAGGTTAGTTTTGAAGAGTGGGCAAAATGAAGATTCAACCACAGAGTCTCAATATCCATATTATGCTTATTATTTAACAATAATGCATTACGTTGTTTATGATTTGAAATATAACAACATACCACACCTCCCTTTCTACATGTTCTCTTTTTATAGAACAATTGATACCCAGGGATGTTATTTGACCAGTCACTAGTGTCATCCCACCAGGTTTCTGTTACACATACAATTTCCACCTTGTTATTAATCATGTATAATTTAAGTTCTGCTAACTTGGTTTGATTGAGGCTACTGGCATTAACATTTAAGATTTTAATGTTAGATGGTTTCTTTTTTTTATTATTATTATTATTTGCTGATGAGTACCATTGTTCCCCTTTGGAATCAGTTTAAAGAATGACTGATAATCTCTTTGAAAGTTCTTTCTGATTTGAGTGCACCACATTTACTCAGGTGCAAACCATCCCAGCAATAAAGTGAATTATTATTATGAAATGATTTCCAATGTGTGACAGATGAGTAGCCCATTCTAAGGGTCCATTTACTTAACCATTCATTTATTGTTTTGATCTTCCTTTCTGTCTGATAATTAGCCCTGGGAACTGGAAGTATTTCTGAAAAATAAATTTCACAATTTAAACTCTTCAAAGTTTCCCCTAAGCTAATGAATTCACTCTTTATTTCATAAACTGCTAATTTATTTACATAATTTGTACCAGCATGTAATATAATGAATGGATTTGACCTGAGTTATGAAGAATATTTTTACACATGCTGTGAATGTCCTTGATGCCAGTGCCCTTAAATGATGAACTAGCAATATTATGTTTATCCTGCCTACAGACAATTTTATTGATATATTTTGTAATAGAGTCGCCAAGAACAAAATACTGTTTGGGTGATTTATATGTGTCTCCAGTAACCTTTGGTAGATGGTTTCCTTCAGAAGAATTTGATGATATAGACTCTAACCCTTCTGCTGGGACACTTAGGGATTCTACAGCAGCAGAATAACCTGATGTTTTATCAATGTGTTTAGATTTTGCCTAATGTTTGCCTCCCACAACTTCTTTGGGGGACCAAGTAGTCACGCTGGTTGACATACTATAAGATGGGCTATATGTAGAGACGAGGTTAAGTGGAACTGTGGTCATAGAGGGAATGCACGTAACCTCATTATCTAAGTTATCATACAGATAGGGTACATTGTTAGAATTATCAACAAGGTCATCATTAATGTTTAATAGAGGTTCATATGTATTGCTCAATTCCACATTATTTTCTAAAGCTCTTCATCTAGCCTTTGATTTATGTCCAAAATTGACTCCTGTGCATTCACCTGAGTTAGATTCAGTCAAGTCTACCTCTCCTACTGTATGTTTCCTTTTTTTCAGTCAGTTTAATCTTGCCCTGGTGGTCATCAATAGATAATGATGGAGGGTTGTAAGAGCTACAGCTGGTGCTGTCCTTGTTGTCCAATTGTGATGTAGAGTTCATTGTTTTTAACTTAGAAGTCATATCCTCTTGCTGTTTTTCTATCTGTGCTAATTTATTGTAAAACGTTTCTATATCTTCTCTAAGTACACTATTGTTTACACATTTGTTAAAGATATATAATGTGCTCTGGGGAAGTTTAAAAAACAGGGTGTACGTGCCACAGTTTGAGCACTCTAGCCCTGTCTCCCCATCCAGTGTCATGATGATGTCTCTTGAGTTTGAGGTGGAAGGGTCTAGTATATTTTTTCCAGGACTAGGGGATCGGTCCAAACATATTATGTCAATCATTCTAAATGAGGTTACACTAAAAGTATAGATATTCAGTGAATCCTAAGTAATAGGCACTTATGATTGCTTGCTGGTCCTCTTTCCTCCTTTCCACCCTGGACATTTATGACACACGCTAAGATGCTTATGTCTCTGCATGTGTGGACGCATGCCCACACCGCTCGAATGGGGCTGAGATTATATGAGTGCTGGACAGGAAGTCTCGCTAGGTCACTTTCTGTTCTACACACTCACACAATGTCCTGATGTGCTTAAAATAAAAAAATTGCAGCTGCCTCATGCAGTGAACTTCTGTCAGTGAGAGGAGCATCTCCCTTTCCCAGATATCACTATCCTAGCACAGATTCAGGTGTTACAATGATAGCTGGGTTGTGAAACAGGGTAAGCCTTCACAGTCCCACAATGCTTTATGCCCAGGAAGTCTTAGCTAGTGCTGTCTCTGTGGCAATGGCCCATAAACCAACCCCCTCTCACCAGAGGGACGTTCAGAGAAATGAATGTTTAAAATGCACTCTCCAGCAATAATTCCCACTCCTACCAGAGTGAGCTATGTAAGAGAAACACTGCCCATGTGTGTGGGGCTGAGATTATATGAGTGCTGGAAAGAAAGTATCAGTAGGTCACTTCCTGTTCCACACACTCACACAACATCCTGAAATGTGCTTAAAGTAATAAAATTGCAGCTGCCTCATGCAGTGGACTTCTGTCAGTGAAAGGAGCATTTCCCTTGCCCAGATATCACTATCCTAGCACAGATTCAGGTGTTACAATGACAGCTGGGCTGTGGAGCAGGGTAAGCCTTCACAGTCCCACAATGCTTTATGCCCAGGAAGTCTGAGCTAGTGCAGTCTCTGTGGCAAAGGCCCCAAAACCACCACCCTCTCACCAGAGGGATGCTCAGAGAAATAAATGTTTAAAAAACACTCTCTAGAAACAATTCCTACTCTCACCAGAGTGAGCTATGTAAAATCAAATACCTTATATGTATTATTACTTGCTGCTTAATCTATCTATCTCACTGTAATTATTGCATAACTTAGTCACCTGTTGCTGGTGGGGTAAGTGTGTATGAGCATTTTATTCACAAATAAAAGCTATTTAACTACTTAATTTGCAAACCAGTTGTCCGATAGCCACCTTTATAATTTTGCAATTTAATCACCTAAAGCATGTAACTAATACCATTGTACCTTGTATTTACAGTATATTATTTGATATGTTTTCTGTAAATGTTGTATATTTTAGTCACATACTGCATGTAACTAATTCTGGGTAGCCCCTAAAAAGGGGAATGTCATGTCTCAGTGGGCTTACCCAGTCATCATCAGAATTCAAATACATAAATAAATAATAAATACATTATTTGACTAACATTTTGTTACTAATAATCCTGGCACCTCTGGATCTTTCTTGAAACATAGTGACACTGACACTCTCAGCAGGAATCACATTTGTTTAATAGATACTATGATTTTTTTAAATATTTTCATTTATTTACTCCCCTCCCCCTGAAGAACTGGTGATTATGTTCTACAGGCTCTGAACCACCTGAGTGACCAGCCATGGAATTGATAACATGGGGTTGGAAAAGAAAATCCAACTGGTGAAGCAGCATCAGGTGACTGTGCATTAAACACTGTTAAATACACAGTTGCTGTGAAATGTCCCTGAGTCAATATCCCTCATCAGAGTCGAGACTCGTTGGCTGGTGAAGCAAACTAACTTAGCATGGCAGCCATTGAAATTCCCAGAGACGGGCAGAACAGTATGCAGTGATGTGCACCAGGGACAGACTGAGGTGTCTCTTCCCCTCCCATTGCTGCTATGTGTGTGTGTTTAGTATTGAGACATGCACTCAAGATCTCTGTGTGTCTCTTTTCCCATCCTGTGCCTTCTAGGTAAAAAAATATGAAAGTCAGTTAAACCGGTGGGATTCTCATCATACCCCGCTCTGTTTGTGACAACCATGCAGTCAGGAGGCGATTGTACCAAAGATCAAGATATATGAAGGTATGAATATGTTTAAAACAGTACCATTGTCCAACTCAGAATGAATGATTTTTTTTCTTTTGTCGTATACAAATACATCTGGGACTGTCACATAAAAACAACACTGCAATTCAAGGACAAACTATTATATTACAAAAATAGAGTTTTACATGTAAACAATTATTTTTAAAACATACTATGCAAAATACAGCCTTGTTTTCTAAATTACCGTAATACCTTCAGGGTGTAGGCGGTGATAGGCTATGCTGGACCTTCAGGACCTGGGCCCTTCACTTGCAGCGTTGGGCCTCGACACACCCCTGGTCGATGCGGCGCCAGAGCAATACCACCCACCCTGTCAAAATGTTCATGCTTCCACCTCGCTCACCCTCTCTCATGAACATGTCCTGGTGGTGCAGTGGACCAAATGCCTGATCACGGCAGTAAAATTATAAACCCACCTCCTCCTAATGCAAACCTGGTGGTCAGTGGATAAAATGCCCAATATAGAGACAGACATGTACAAATGTACATATCAATACTGTTGCTGCTCCACCACTTACAGACTATATAGATAATGGTGTGCTGTACCCCCACAAACAAAATAAATTGTTATTGGAATATGTGACCATAATGCATGGTCTGTATAATCAAGCAATATTATGTATATAGTGGCTGATTTACTGTTGTTGCAAGTTTTTAAAAATTGTACTGCGATTCACATCTAATACTTACATTTTTGTGTTTACTTTATGATAGAACATCGGAGGTCACCCGCTTCTCACGAGTAGTACCAGCACAGACTGAAGCTGTGAAGTGGTCAATCGGACACTGAAAGTGTCATTGTGATTGACTCCGACGGTAAGAGTTTATTATTACAAATCTGTAATGGTGTTTACAAATAAGAAGTGAGGGTTTCTTCTGACACAAAGGGTGGGATAGTAAAACTGCACCATTCATAGGCACAAGCCATTGTGCTGAGCAAAATAGTTGCGCAAGGGTGTGTCCGGGGTGATATTCAAAGGAGTTGGTATTGAGCAACTCCTTTGAATATCACCCCCCAGCAACAGCCACTGTGCATGGCACAGTGGAACTTGTGCCACTGCAAGTTGACAGAGTGGAGCATTCAACTTGCGGTGGCATAAGTACCACTGTGTGATGTGGAAAACTGTGATATTCAAAAGGTGACATGCAAATGGGGCAATAATTCATGCAAGGTGCAGGGGGGGCATTTGCATCTGATAATGGTGCAATTTGCATGCCATTAGCAAGTAGGTGCGACGATCCCCGAGGACTTGCACCTGGCACCCTGAAAGGCTGCAGCTGTTGGGGAATGATGCCCCCTGCACCCTGATCATGGACAAAACAGTGTAGAATACCCCCCAGCAACCCTCATTTGGCTGATTGCAGGCATGGTTCAATTTCCTCACCCCCCACAGCCGGATCGCGGGCAGCAATGTGGCCCCCTCCAACGTATCCCTGGTGGTCCAGTGAACTGAAAAGCCCATTCATGGGCATTAAGTTAAATAACCTCCCCTCCTCGAATGTATCCCTGCTGGTAGGTGGAGCGAAAAGAACCTGAAGTCGCAGGTAGTAAGTTTAATAACCCCGAACATGGCCGTGGTGGCTGCTGTGCCACACACCCACCCACCCACCTGCTAAGCTCCACCACCCCGCTCCCACCCCCCAGCGGTGGGTGGCAGCATCCCACCTGCCTGCCACGCCGCCCGCTGACTGACTGCACAGTATGGCTGCATGCACACTGTTGTGAAGAGCCAATGGGCATGCAGCCCATACTGTACTGACCAGTCCAGATTTTGAATGAATGAATTCATTCACAAATCACAGACTGTCATGTACAGATGGGCTGCATGCATTGGGTCTTGCTCTACACCAATGGGTGTCAGCCCTACAAACAGCACAGTCGGTCAGGGGAGTAACGGAAATAGTGGGTGGGATACTGGTGCCTCCGCCACCTAATAGGGGCGGGGGTGATGGATCATGGGTGGGTGGGTTGGGGACACTAACCACCAGGGATATGTTCGGGGTTATTAAACTTACTGCCCATGATTAGCCATCATTTCAGTCCACTGGACCACCAGGGATATGTTAGGAGGAGGGTTATTTTACCTTACTGCCTGTAATCGGGCATTTTGGTCAACTGGAACACCAGGGATATGTTGGGGTTATTACAACAATGCCTCGCGATGGGGCATTTGGTCCACTGAGCCACCAGGGATATGTTAGGTGGGGAGTCACAGTACTGTCCATGATGACCATTTAGGTACAGTGGACCACTCAGGGGATCGTTCGGGGAGCCACATTGGTGCCTGCGATCTGGTTGGCTGGTGTTGGGGGAGTACACTATGCCGGTTGGGCCAGTGGGGGGTGGTGGTGAGGGATTTAACAGATGCAGCTGCCTGCGATTGGGGTGCAGAGGGCAGAGGGACTGGGTTGGGGGCCAGGACAGGTGGCAGCTGCTGTGTTGTGCCCTGCAATGCAGCAGCTCAGCTATGGGTGGCCCTCGACTTACATTTTTTTTTGCCTCCAAGTCATGCAGGCACAGGTTGGTGGTTGCGCCTACACAACTCTGCACAGCTCTACTGAATAGCGGGCTGTGGAGTTAATCCATGGTTGCTCCCCTTCCAGTTGAGCATGCATTCATTTGCATTTCGCTGTTGCTCAGCCTGTTTTCAGTGGCGCAACTGTCTGCTGCTGAATATCGCAGAATGGGGCAATTTCACAGTTGCAGATGTGCAACCCTATTGCGCATGGTGCAACCCTTTTGAATATCCCACCCAAAATACTTTAGAAAGGTATTAACCAACTCTAGTGAATGTGCTGTGGCAGCATGGCACAAGATCCTGTACTAGCATAACAAACTGGTATTACTACACATGTGACTGGGATACTATTCTTCATGAATGTGACAATGGATGTATGTGCATAGCGGTACATGTGGTGTTGTGGGGGGGATGTCTTCTCCTCTGCTACTTTTGGCGGTGGACTTTTATGTACAATGAGTAATAGATAGCCAATTGTAATGGTGTAGGTGTTTCACTGGTATTCAATGATGTGCTGCTTAATTATCTCTTGCTAATTACGACATGTCCCTAGATCTTATTACTTAATATTTCTATATCTGCTGCCAATGTTTCATTTTATAATTATTATACTTATTAATTGACAGATAGAGTATCTACATGTTTGTTAATGTGATTTTAAGCCCTGTAGGGTCATAATGTAATAACACATGACTTGACACCATATTCAACTAGAGGGTCATTGAGTGAAGAATAATATTATAGTAATGTTTGTGTTTTCTTATTATAATAAGACACATTTTGAAACTGTTTAACAAAAGATTTTCATATAGTTAGTGTACATGTGTGTGTTAATTGAAGGTACATGTAATGTTTTAGGATGTTTCTGTGTAACAAATATGCACTATGACAATGTTATAACTATTACCATTGATGGGTAGGGCACTGCTTGTTCTGCAATGCATACTACCAATAATAGATTCAGAGTTTTCTTTCAGAAAAGCGTTATTGAAAGAATACAGTGTTAGAGGAAGCGCCAGGAAAAAATGGATTTCTTATATTGAGTGTTCTGGATTGGATGGACATTAGTCTTGAAAAAGATATACGTGGTGTAATTATTTCAACTTTGCGTGTTTTTTGCAGATGAGAAGACTTGTTATATGCATGTAATATTGACTTAAGAACATACATCTAGCTGGAGAGACAGCTGTTTTTGTAAAGAGATATGTGTTCATATGATAGTTGTATGAATGATGTAGTATTAGAAATTGATGCTTTAAAGAAAAAGTCTTTTATCTTGATATTTCATCTATTAATGTGATAATTTTTACTTCTGCTTTAATAGAGCCCAGAAGCTGCTGCTGAACAAGCGGAGGTGAAGCAGAAAGCTGGTGCCAGCCCACCACGTAAGTGAAATCTGTTGTTGCTATTATCTGCATGCTTGAGAGAGTACCATATGGTTGTCAACTATTTGTGGTGATTAATGCTCCTGTTGATAACTACACCTTGCTGTTTACTGTCTGACAGGGAGCGCACTGTCTGTTGGCATACTTAGTCCAAATGTTAAGATTGTGTGGGGTATGCGTAATACACCTTTGGTGCCGAGCCAGTACCACTTTCTTTTGTTTGTTGTGGGGGGCTCAATCACTGTTGACATTATTGACTTTATATGTGCTGTAACCTTGCAAGGGTGGCAATGCATCGATGACTGCACATACCCAATCCCCCAAAAAACACGACATGGTGGGAGGATATTCTAGTGACCTAGATGGTGTGCAATGCAGAAAGTGTCCAATTATGATTTTTTTGGTTTTTTCTCAATGTACAAGTTCAAAATGTGCCTTGTAGTCTTCATGATCCACTTTTCCCAGTTAAACTCAATTTAACATTGCAGTGTGTCTGTCTTCAGCCTTGCCAACCTCATACTTACCATATACAGTCCAGTGGCGATGCTGTTCAGTGCACTGTCACATATCTGTATTTTTAAAAGGTGATCATGAAGTGAGGGAATGTTGATAAAAGTAATAAAACAGTAAATAATGGGACTGTTTGTGTGTCACACTATGAATATTTCACATTTATATATAGCACTATGGAAGTTGTCTCACCACATGTAAAATGCAGTACTATGACTACTTGCAGTGGTGAAAATTCCACCACATCATACGCTGCTATAACTGGGTTGGGCGCTATTACAACGAGTTCTTGAGTACTGAAACTGTGTTCAGTATTGGCCCACAGACATTACATTGCTACATTATTCAATGCTGCATGGCCTTGCGACACATAGTGTCACTTTTTATGCTGACCTATACTGTCAAACTGTGTTTTCATACTTTACAATATGATGCTGTGGTTGCTGTGTGAAATCACTTTTGGGTACAGTGCGAGGACGTAACAGTGAGACTGTATGTGAGGAAAGGTGGTAATATGTCTATTTAAAACATTTGTTGTGAGATGAGTATTACATTATATGATTGCAATCCGGTATTAGATATTTCCCATGCACTGTAGTAGGTTTGAAAATGTTGTGTATTTATATACAAAATGTTTAACAGTGTAATATATTTTTTCACCTCTGATGTACTGTACAGCTGTTTTTTTCTCACAGCAGTATGAAAAACATCTTTTTCTGCCCTGCTATATCTAACAGCCAGAGGGACACGCTGATGCCTGTCAGCCGTGCAGGAGTCACGAGTGCTTTGCATCAGTAATAAACTTTATTACTAATGCGCTATCAATGTTATGATAGCAAATCAATAATTCTAATTAATGTGTTAATTTCATATAATAGAATGTTAGTGCATGGACTGCTGTGCTTTACTGGGAGGTGGGTGCAGGAGAGACAGACAGAACTAATAACATTACAATGGGACTATTTCTCTATTCACTGTGCCTGACCATTGAGAAATCAAATTTAAAATACTTTTTAAGACTTTTGTAAAATAATTCTTTATTAGTACCAACAAGATATTGTATAATAGCAATAATGTACTTTGGGGTCTGTGTTGTGCTGGGATAATGTTACTTTGGGCTTATCAGTTGCACTTGGCCTGTAGCCTCTTGTCTACTACTGCAGGAGCGATGTTATCCCAACAACACTTACCCTGGAGTGCATAATTGCTTAAATGTCAGATAGTACATGAAGAACCTTATTAGTGCTTGTAGCCACATTGTTTGAAGATTTTTACCCTGTGTGGCAGCACAAAGCACAGTGATCTAGATATTATGGGCATCCAATGGTACAGTAATGAATAAAATCTGTTTGTTTTGACTAGATTTTCCCATAATGCAGTTTAAGTTTTAGGTTAGTTGTCTGAATGTCTTATGGTTTATGCTACCTAGAAATCTGTCATTTATGTTCTTTATGTACTTGATCTCTGGCATGCTTGTGGAGGCGCATGTCATTTCAGTGACTTATTAATAACAATAGTGGCGTGTGTTGTAGGGCTGAAATATGGCTGAAAAGCTGTTTGCTTTCAAACTATCATTAAAGTGATCATTATTGTGCACACATGAAAAGTATATTATGATTGTGTGAATGTCAAGGTAGTTTGTTTTTACTGGAGATGACTAGACATTATAGGCAGACATGGTGAAGTAAAAATTCTCACACTTGATGAGGATCTATTTCAATTCTATGGTATAATAGTGTTGATAATGCAAAAGTATGTACATACTGAATATTTATGACTACTGAAAAAATATAAGAGTAGCATTGTAAGCCACATCTAACTATACATTTTTTATGTTGTAGCTCATTAGATTATATAGATAATAAAAGTATGACAGAGACAGAAATAAGATAGCTAAATAGTTTAGCATCATACTTAAAACTATTATCATAACTTTGAAATGAATGCATTTATGACATTACAGTAGCTAAGAAATATTTGAAGTTAAATATTTGAAAGTCATAACTGTTTAATTTGTGTAGTATATTCATCATTACTTTTTTTAAAATCTTTGTAGAGGCGGTGACTGCGAAAATGCACGCCACTGCAGCTGCTACAGATGGCTCGCGACGAGGTTGGCAGTCTGTGGGAGCAAAACGAGTGTGATCCTTGAGAGGCTGGACAGAATCCAGTCTTTCTTGGATACCACAACAGCGGACTGTCAACCTCGTGCTTGAACCAGTTGTAGCAGTGGCTGACAGTGCTGTGGCCAGTAGCAGTGCTTCACCTCCACCAGCACCATCTGTTTCTGCAGCTTCCCTTGGCCAAACTGACCACCCTTCATAGTTGTCCAGTATCTCCTCCGGAGGGTGCAATAGCTTCCACTTCCTTTGCGCCTCCACATCGAATCCAGTTTCCTGCCTGGATTGCCTTATGCAGTGCATACACCTCTCGAAAATGTTGCACAAAACTTAAAAAATCTACAATTTTTCTATATTTTTATATTTATGTAAAGAAAAATTTATTTTTATTAAATATTTATTTTTGTGTATGAGGCAATACACAGTTTAATAAAGTTTTTTTGGTGTATACATATTATGTTTGTAAATATATATTTTGTATTCTTCATAGAAAGAAAATATTTCTGTTTATCATTTTTTATATCTAAAATATTTTATAGTAAAAAAGTGAAATAATACTCTCTTGTGTTTGGTGTGTTATTGTGTACTGGAGATGTTGCTGAAAATAGTTTTAACAAAGGTTTATACAACTGTGATTTTCTCATTTGCTGAAGATCATACCACACTATTGTGGTATTGCAGTTAGGATTCTCCATATAAGTAACTTAGATGTGTGACAATGCTACCTTTCACTATCTGTGGCATACTGTTGTTGTTTTATACACCTAGTGCTACAGAATGTGTGTATGTGTATCATGATGAAGATGAGTATGTACCTGCTAGTACAACAGTGAAATGTCTGTGTTGGCATACTTATAACAAAGTTATGTATTCAGTACCAGCAAACCTCTTCCACATCTCTTCACATGATTGGTGCTACCACCACAGTTGGTAGTACAAGCAATGTCTATCAAATGTAAAGCTACTACAGTAACATATCCATTTGTTCAGTAGATGAACTAATGGTGTCCATCTCATGTCATATAGTCTTTTACTTATGTACATCTTTTTCTTTACATATGTGCTCACAAAGAAAAGAGTAAGACAGTCTTACATAAAAATATTACATGGAATAACAATGGCAAATTACAATTTATAAAGTTATAAAACAATATGATTCACAGTTAACTACTGTTACTGTTAATAACAGTAAATGCAACTACAAGAGTTGAAGTATTCTGATATTGGAACATTTTTTTATGTATGTGCAGTATTCTTACAACTATAAATCATGTACTATAGTGAGTAATAGTTCTTAAAAGACAGGGGCCGGATATTCAAACTGCGCCCAAAATGTGCGCAACAGCAGGAGCAAGCACAAATCAATTGCGCATATGCGCAACAGACGCGATATTCAAACATGGAACAGAACAAATTGCGCAAGCAGCTCAACGTCTGAATATCGCTACAAACTGCGCCATAAGCGCGCAACCAGGAAGGAAGCTGAGCAGAAAGGTTGAGCTATGCGCAACCAGGGCAGCCAACTGAGCAGTCCAGAAGGTGCCATAAGCGCAAGCGAGACCCCCACGCAGAGCAATGGAACTGCACATCCAGGGAGGCAGGCTGGGGCCCACCAGCCATGCCACACATGGGCACAGGAACACACTGCAGAACCAACAAGACACCTGCACACCCCAAGCACAGCATCACTGGGGTGGGACGGATGATCCACTGGCCCCTGGGGACAAGCCAACAAAGCACAGCAGGGCCATGATGCTCCAGTACAACCACTGGCAGGCTGAGACTGCCACACACAGGGGATGACAACCACAGTGCACATCAGCCCCCGTATGCACAGCACACCCTGCACCATGACCCCAAGACACCAGCCATGTGCAGTGACTGGCACTGCAGAAACACCATGCATCCCGCCCGGCTACGTCAACCCCATGTAGCAGAGAAGCATACAAGCCAGACCCATCCTGTCACACCCAGCAGTGGACGGCGGCAGATGGCAAGACCAACAGAAAGACACTGCCACACTGGAGACACCTCCCATGCACACACACACACACACACACCCAGGACCATACCACCCCAGATGGCATGCACACCACTGCAACTGAGCAACCATAGCCAGCTGCAAGCAGAGACCACCACAGTATTCATTAACAAAATATATATTTGTAGAAACAATAAAATACAACAACAAGAACAACTATATACAGTCATGTACAAGACAAGGGGGTGGGGTACAAGAGTAGAGGTGGGTAAGGTGAGGGGTGAACAACTGGGAGAGGGAAGGCAGGTTGGGAGGATTTTGAAGTGGGAAGGAAGCACAATCATGGCCTGGCAGGCTGGTCTGCCGCTGCCTGCAGCCATCGCTGTCCCTCCGCCGTCTCCAGATTCCATGGCGGCAAATGTTGGTCAGGATCCCATGTGTTGCAGTTGACACATGTGTAATCCGCTGAAGGCACGCTCCATCCTTCTTAGGATGCTGAGACCTAGGAAAAGGAACACAGTCAATGGCTGTGACTGTCCAAAACCCTGAACACCACCCATCCTGCAAGGCATAAATCCTAGTGCCCCGCACCTGTGATAGTATGCACCCACCCACAGTGACCATGCACATGACATGCCCAACCAGGCAGCACCAGCTATGTGCACCACTGCACACACACACTGGCCATGTACATCACAGCACAAACAAGGCTGTCAAGTGACGTGGCAATGTGGTGCAATGCCAGTCCCAGCCATGTGCCCAGTGCATGTGTGGACCACCAGTGGCGCATACACAGGCGTGCTGTGACACTGGACAGTGATGAATATTGTCTGTGTTGTGCATGGTTGTGTTGTGTGCATGGCTGGTGGTCATGCCCCCAGCATGCAATAGCATCCATGAAGTAATGATACTCACACTCCTCAAGCAGCTGTGGCTGCTGCTGCTGCTGCTGGGGCACACCACCCACAGCACCACCGACCGGCACCGGGAACCTGGCACGGCCCTCCTCACCCCATGCCTGCATCCTCCCCACCCGTCCTGTGGGAGACAAATGTTGAGAAAAACATCAGTGTGACTCCAAAGCAGACTGCCCCCTGCCCCAGTGAGGTGCCTGCCCACACAGCCAGCCCATGCATCTCACACTGCACACTGAACAGCCAACCATGTCAGAGCCATCACCTATGCACATCCACCAAAACACAGTCACACCCTACAGAGAATACAGGTGCATAGATGGTACACCCACCTGGCCCAGGCACCACGCCCCTCCTGGCACGTGACCGCTAGCCACCCATGACTCAGGATCCCTCCTGTGGGTCACTGTGCCAGTGCCGGCACTGCTCAGCTGACCGGCACCCGTACCCCACCAGGTCACTGGCCACTTGCTGCCAGACCTGGGTCTAGCTATGGTGAGGGCACCTCACCATGCAGTGCCCCATAGTGGGGCTCCACCAGGGCCACCAAGTTGGCCACTTCCACGGGGCTCCATTGCACTGCCCTCCTGCGTGCCATGCTGCCAACTTTACAGCAGGCAATATGGTGCCCCGCTGCGCCGTAACCCCATGTGGAGATGTTGCGCAATAGACCACCATAGATTCCAATCGCGCTGCTCAAACAGTGCCGTCAGTTCACATAGCGCTGTCACCAGACAGCGCAATAGGGCTGTACACATGGCAGCCGAACAGCACCGGGGGCAAAGGTCGGACACCAGGTCATGGGCAATGACGCAAGGCCACGCACAGTGCCATCTAACATATATGCATCCTGTGCGACTGACCACCTGTGTACCAGTGCCACAGTCGACTATTGCGCAGTAGTGCCACAGCGCCATATAGTGCCCAGTGCTGTAGCACCACTGGCACAATGGTGGCCATGGCCTGAATTGCCGATCACGCACAGCACATCAGCAGCGTAGCAGACACCTGCGTAAGCTATCTGGGCATGCTCAATGCAGTGTACCACACAGTCACAGATCTGCGACATTGGCTCAGCCGGCTCAACCGTATTGCGCAAAGCGCAACTGCACGATATTCAGCCGACACATGCAAATCATCTGATCAGCCATTCAAAGGCGCAGTGGCGTGATTTGCATCTCATTATAGTTGCTCCACTCCTAATTTGCATGCATTGCACTATAAATGTACGACATTGGGCTGCACTGGCCAGATTCGGGTACTGCAGGTGAGAGGTGAGTTGCATGCTGTGTGATGTTTTGGACAATGGTCATGGGAAAATGTTGTAGACTGCACAGTGACAGGTGTCCACTTCCCCCCATACAGATCGCCATGACCGAGCAGAGACAAGGTGAGGGTGAGGATGGTGGGCATAGAAGGAGGCCCAACTTTACCCCAGCAGAGACAGAGGCCCTCTTCCAGGCCTACCTGGAGGAGGAGCCACTACTGAGTGGACGGCGGGGCACCCCTCAGTCCCGTGCGGCTGCATGGGTGGGGGTAGCTCAGGCCGTGAACCTGCACAGAAGACACCTGCGCTCCATGCAGGAATGCAAGAAGTAGATGGGGACAGACCGCAGGAGGTTGAAGGAGAAGGTGGCAGCCTTCAGGGCGGCACGTGCTGGCACTGGCGGGGGCCAGCCAGCAGTGTTGGATCTGACCTTGGCTGAGGAGACTGGCTGCATCAATGCAGTGGAGCACTATTGAGGTGTACCAGAGGTGGATTCCAGACAGGTGGAAGCCCATCACTGCACGGTATGACATGGTGGTAGTGTTGGGGGAAGGTTGTTCACATGCACTCACATGTACTCTCTTTCTGTTACTAATCCTGTTCATCTTCAGAGGCCGGTGGTGGTGGGTCCAGGCAGTGATGATGACCTGCTGGACATGGAGGAGGGTCCATCCACCTCTGTCACCAGCCAGCATGCACTGCAGCAGCATGCACACTGGGCTGCCAACTCTGGTGTAGGTGATTCGGGTGTGGGGGGTGCACAGCCTGTGTCTCAGCAGTCTGGCATGCAAGCATGCCAGCAAGCTGTGACTGTGGCTGTAGCATGTACCTGCACCATTGATGATGCAAGGACTGCAATGGGCAGTGATATGTATGTGTCCCATGACGGACACACAGCAGGCCAGCACATGCCCCTGGGCCTTTCTGGTTCCAACCTGTGTACCAGTATATTGGCACAGTCCCAGGCTGTGCCTGTCAGCACTGGTGGGGCAGCACCAGTGGCTGTGCAGGTGTCTGGCACTGTTGCGGCCACAGCAGTGGAACGAGTGGACCCTGGGGCACAGCGGTTGGAGGGGCAGCAGCAGCAGTCACCCACCAGGTCTGGGGGTACAGTGTCAAGCAGTGGCACATGTCCGCCACCCTTTGATCTGCCCATTCCTGATCCTGGCGAACAGCACCCACCCTCAAAGGGTGTTGTGCATCAGGACCTTCCACACCCTGGGGAACAGGATGCCATTGGGGCACAGTACCCATTGGATGAGCACACCCACCTGCTGCAGGAATCAGTACAGCAGCAGAGGCAGGTTGCAATGTCCGTGGAGGCACTGTCTGTGGCTGTGGAGCAGCACAGCAGGGAGTGTGCTCTGGACCGTGCAGAGCTGGTTAGTATGCAGACGGATGTGACCGCTGCCATTGACAGGCTGACCCAGGCAGTGGTCTCTGTCGTGGATGCATTGGGCACACAGTCAGGTGCCCCTGTACCACACACCCCACACAGTTCACTCTCACTCCCGGTCCCGGCATCGTGCGACACCAGGCCTGTCGATGCGGGTTCTGCTGGGCATCCCGAGCACCCCTGGTGCAGGTTTGTTTGGCATGCTGCAGACCCTGTGGGGCAGAGTCACGTTCATGCAGTGGGACCCCTGGTGGTCCAACAGTGCCACCCATGGCCCCTGCTCAGCCTGCCAGGCTGTTGGGTCCACAGCAGGGCCACCCATGTATCCGTGGTGGCCATGGGACAGTGCTACATGACTGACCTGTCTCCCAGTGTGGGCCCTGTCTGGTGCTGCCCTGTGTGCAATGTGTGTCATGGTGGGCAGTGCACTGCTGGGTGCTCTGCTCAACACGCCGACACACAGACCACCTGCACACCCTCCCAACTGCTGTCCACAGGTGCGTGTGCATGATGATGCCTGCATTGTACTGTACACCAAGGTGCAAGGGTGCCCAGCATCTGACACACGTACTTGGATAGTACAGGTGGTGGGGTGGTCAGTGGTTCTGTGTGTTAGCAATGTTGGTTCTGCTGTGCTGTGCATCTGCCCATGTAAGCTCTGTGCCTGGTGTGTGTGTGTCCATATGAGTGTTCACCCCTCCCTGATGGTATGTTTGTATGCCTGGACCCTTCCACTCCCCTGGCCGTCATGCAGCCCTGGTGTGTTACCCTGTGTGCCTGTGGTTTGTGCATGGACACTGTTGGTTGCACATGTCCCCTTGACTTACCTGTGTTGTGCATAGTGCTCCTCTGTGATGGTGTCCTGGTGCAGCTGGGCCTGCCAGATCAGTCAGGGGTCCCGCCATCCTAGGGGGGCTGCTCATCACCATCAACACTGGCGCCACTGGTGTCCCCATCGCTGTCCCCCTCTTCAACCTGTAGGGCTATCCCACAGTCTTTGGCCATGTTGTGCAGGATGCAACAGGCCAGGAATATCCCACAGGCCTTTTGGGGGCTGTACTGTAGGGCACCGCCGGAGGTGTCTAGGCATCGGAAGTGTGCCTTGGGCATCCCAAACACCCACTCTATGATGTTGCGTGTGGCAGCATGTGCCTCATTATAGCATTGCTGCGATGGGGTCATGAGGCGCCGGTACGGTGTGAGCAGCCAGGGATGGAGTGGGTATCTGCTGTCACCTGTGTGGAGATAGTGGAGATCAGTATCATGTTCAGGTCCATATTGCCCATATCCCTGTGTGCCACTACCATGGCACCTGTGGCATTCCCACCCTTGCCCCGAGTTTGCATTCCGTACATGTGCACTCACCCACTAGATGGCCTGTGAGGATGTCCCCACTCTTGAATCGATGGCACAGTGCAGACTGATACCATATGAAGGCATCATGTGCTCCACCAGGATGTGTGGCACAGACATTGATTATGCGCCCAGTGGCATCACACACCACCTGGCAGTTGACACTGGAGAAGCCCTTTCTGTTCCTATATGCAGACCCATCGGGGCCAGGTGGAATGCGAATGGAAACATGGGTGCAGTCTATGGCCCCTAGCATGCCAGGCATTCGTGCTACCCTGTGGAACTCCTGCATGTTTGCTGTCGCTCTGCAGCGGTGCTGGAGAAATGGATGTACTCCGCGGCATGTGGTAGCAGTGCGCTGAGGATGGGTGAGAATCGTGGCGTGGCCGACTGTGTGATGCCTGTGGTGTCTCCTGTCAGCCTCTGGAAGGTGCCCGTGGTGAGCAGGCACATGCAGGCTGTCACCTTGGTCTCCACTGACAAAGCGTGACTCCGTCGTGAGGGTGCCTGCATCATATCACTGCACAGCTCACAGAGCCGCCTCAGTATTGCCCTGTTCAGGTGGTACCGGCCCACGATCTCTACATCTGTGTACAGCTCATAGCTGATGCGGGCACGGTACTGCCTGTTGGGGGCGTACCGCTAATGGGCCCTTCCACGGCCTCGTCCCCCTGCAGCTTGCATTCTCACCCCCCTCATTACAGCTTCCATGGAAGCTGGCACTGTCCATCTCCCTGGCTTCTGACCCCCCCGGCTGGTGTTGCTGTGTTACCCCTGGCCTCTGCAGCCTATGGCCCACGCTTGCCTTGCCTGCCCTAGCCTGTCACTGTCTGTCTGTCTGTCTGTCTGTCTCTCGAACTCTCTACCCCACTTGGCATCCTTGTAGCATTCTTGCGCGCTTCCTTGAGCCTTTTTATTTTGGCTCATTTCCGCTAATCTTGCCATTTCCGGCTGTTCGCTGTTGCACATTGTGCAAGTCTTTGAATGTCGCATTGCGCTCTTTATGAATGGATCCACCCCTTGGTTGCGCATGCCTTCATTTGCATTGCACTGTTGCGCAGCATGTTTCGTGGTGCAACTGCCTCCTGCTGAATATCGCAAATGGCACACTTTTGGACTGTGCATGCGCAACTCTGTTGGCGCATGGTGTAACCCTTTGAATATCCCACCCAGGATATTCATGGCAAAAACTCAGTTTAATGCATTAGTTAGGGTTGTTCCACAGCGACAAAAGTGAGGAAATTCGCTGTTAGGGTTGAAAACCCTAACTCCGAATTCACCCTCCCCAGCACCACACACACACAGACACACACACACACACACACATTCAAGTATGGGGGAGGACCAAGTCAACACAACCAATGACAGACATCTAGCAGCAGGTAACAGAGATAACAAACAATTGTCTAAATGTACTACGAGACATCCCCACCCACCTGACCAGGTACTGCATGCTCAGTGGAGATCAGCAGCAAAACTGAGGCCACGTACACAAATGTACACATCCCTGATTGCAGCTGCACTAGCATTACCACACTTAGTAGTTGCATGGCCTTACCTACCAATGCCCCACACCACACCACACCACAACTGGTACTGTGCCGTTATTCAATATAAATGCTGAAGGTGCATGATGACAGTTGTAGAAAGTTTAACACTAGTGAGTATACATTAATTAAGAGAAGCACATAAATAAACTACAAGACACTAGCATGCTCAAGATAAAAGTAGTGTTACATTTAGTAGGTGATTTACATAGTAGTGCATTTACTGGAATGATTTACTCAAGATAGAGAGGCTGATGTAAACGTATGGAAAAGCATTGCCTGTTCAACGCTGTGAAATTCATACTGCCAGTATCAGATGCATTCTTACTGATGAAGGTGTACTGCAGATGTACATACATAGACCTTCAGTGTGTTTCAATACTAAAGATGTAGTAAGTATTCTTTGTAAGAAGCATTGTAATTGCATGGATCAGGCCAAGCAACTTCTAAATATCATAGCACTACTGAGCCAACGATGACGTACCTGTATCAGAGATGTATGTAGGATAGATTTTACTGTAGGCACTTACTGAGTATGTTGTACCTAATAATGACAATCTCATTGCATCTGTGATGACTAACTTATTCAAATAGTAATACATTTACTATTGTTGCAATGAGTGATCTATGCCACTCATGGACACAGTGTAATTTTTTTTAACAGTTGTTTCATACTCAGGCTGTATGTCTAGTGTTTGGGTTTGCCACACTTCTGTCACTGATGCAATCAAAGTGATAACTATGTTAATTGTGGTACAACAGGAATCAAGTAGGTATGATGTAGATATAAACAGAATGTTTTTTAGTATTGATTTAACTCACAATGGGGTAAGTGTACTAGGACAGCAGGGGTTATTCTCTATCACTGACTCTGTCAGTTATAATCACACTAAGGTTTTGATGACTGTAATGATCAAGTTACACTGTTCATCTTTATGAGTTCATTTTCACAGCCATTCTCCAGTAACTAGACAGTGTATGGTGTAATTGGGTGGGACACTGTGTTACAAAGCTGCTGCAGTGCCTAGCAGAGGGAGAGTATCTACTCATAAAGACAATTAAGCAATAAGGCATGACCAGCAGTTATGTTAAATGGTCTGTTAATCACCCTGTAGGGGTTTAATGTTGAATGAGGCATAGCCGAGTGCCACATGTTGCTAGACAGTGAAAAACTGACCATTAACATAATATCTGGGAGTGGCTTATTGCTATCATAATAAAACTGTTTTTAAACAACATTAAACCTTGTTCATCATATGGTTAGGCTCTACATGTATGTTAATAAAAACTAAACATAAGGCTGTTACATTGTTTACAGTCAATTAGAAAGCTACATTTCTCAAACCTATGTTATAATCAGAGATATTATACCTGTACAACTCCTTGGTTTTGCTAAACTCTGTTGTTCAGGTGGCCCACCACATGTGGTGTGGTGTGGTCTGGTGTGGGGCATCGGTAGGTAAGGCCATGCAACTACTAAGTGTGGTACGTTGTGTGCAGCTGCAATCAAGGATGTGTACTTTTGGTGTACATGGCCTCAGTTTTGCTGTTGATCTCCACTGAGTGTGCAGTGCCTGGTCAGGTGGGTGGGGATGTCTCGTAGTACATTTAGACAATTGTTTGTTATTTCTGTCACCTGCTTCTGGATGTCTGTCATTGGTTGTGTTGACTTGGTCCTCCCCCATACTTGAATGTGTGTGTGTGTGTGTGTGGTGCTGGGGAGTGAATTTGGAGTTAGGGTTTTCAACCTAACAGCAATTCCTCACTTTTGTTGCTGTGAAACAACCCTAACTAATGCATTAAATGGAGTATATATATATATATATATATATATTTATTTAATATAGTTTATATATATAGAGAAAAACTCCATTTAATTCATCAGTTAGGGTTGTTCCTCTGTAACAAAGTGAAAAATTCAATATTTAGGGTTGAGAACCCCCCTTGGACCCTCCCAACTGGCATTGGGGTGCGTGTTGGGGTCATCGGTCCTAACTCTCACCCCATTCTCCTATACCACTGCTTCTTTACACATGTAATGGGGTGAGAGTTAGAGCCGATGACCCCAACGTGCACCCCGATGCCAGTTGGGTGGTGGGCTGGGGAGTCCAAGGGGGGCTTACAACCCTATCACCGAATTTCCTCACTTTTGTCACTGTGGAACAACCCTAACTGATACATTAAATGGATTTTTTTGCCTCTAATTTCCCTTCTTTTTCAGAATGATGATAAATAGTGAATGGAATGCGGTGGCGGGAGTATTCAGCCATTCAGGCCCCATGCTCCCACCATGTGATTTCCTGTTACATAGTAACAGGAACTGCAAAAGCAAACACAAGTGGCAATGGTTACGGACATGGTAAAGCAAGCGTGAAATGATAAAGCAAGCGTTAATAGAAGCACGAAGTGTAAAGTGACACTGAAGCGAACAGTGATGTAAACGGGCACACAAGCACATACAAAAACGCAAATGGTATCACTCACAGTGACAGCACCAGTACTGTAAATGCAAATATTAAGTGTTACAGCAACAAGAATGACAAACATAACAGAAATGAAAATGTGAATGCAATTGCGCACATAAACGTGAACTGTAAAGCGCACGGGCACGGTACCACAATTGTAAACACAAATGGTAAAGTTAACATGAACAATATCACCAAAGGAAACAGAAATGTAGACTCGAACATAAACGTGTACATAAACGCAAACCGTAATGCGCACAGTCACATTACTGCAATTGTAAATGCAACTGGTAATGATAATTGCAACAATAATGCCAAAGGAAACATAAACACAAAAGGAAATGCAAGCACATATGGAAACACAAACTGTAATGTGCACAGGTACAGTAACACAACAGGAAATGCAAATGGTAACAGTAACAGCAACGAAGACGTAAGCGAAAGACAAATGCACCGCATAGAGAAAGGGCTCCTTAAATGCTAATGCCAATGCACATGGTGACACAAACCGAAAGGCAAACACAAACAGTAGTGGAAATGTAAACGGTAACAGTAACGCAAATGCAAGCACAAATGAGAACGCAAAGCGTAATGCACACGGTGACGTACTCAGGAATAGTAACGCAAACGGGTACATAAATGCAAGTGGAAATAATAACTGTAATATTAACTGAAGTGCATACCCTGTTTTTCCCCAACAACTGCATAGAGAAACACAGTGTGTACAAAGAATGTATGCATAATAATGGGCCTCGGAGCCAAAAATGAGGTGTTGGAATACTAAATAATTTATATCTCAGTAACCGTAAGACGCAGTAAAAAAAAAGTTCACATAATTCATGATTTTCCTGGCTATATTTTCGCTGGATGTGCAGCCGCCTAGTCATGAAGAAAATTCCGTATCTCACACCGCTTTCGAGATACAAGCCCCAAAAGGCGTGACATATGCCACCATGTTAATTTATGGGAAAAAATTTAAACTTCAGAGTACTGTAACTTGCCATCCATGCAATATTTTTCACATATGTGAGATGTTGGCTGCCTTCCCTCCACATTTGAGCCCAAAAGACCAAACCGTTCTTTTGCAGCAGGGTGGCAAAGAACTCCTGTCATTTTGCCCATAGTCTGGAAAAGTAGCGTCACAATTTGCGAAAGCTTTCACAAAATTTTGTGAAAGTGTCACAATTGCTGCACTACTTTGCAACACTACTTTTTCCAGAAACTTGAAAAACATATTTCTGGTACGTTTCACCCCAAAATAAAGACAAGGCTAGCATCCTGAGGGTCCGACTAGGCAAACACAAAAAGAATTGTATTCCTAGAGGGTCCAAATTTTAAATGCCAAGCATTTTTCTTATCAGTAACTGAAAAAAATTGTGGATTTGCAACACTGCTAGGGCCATTTGCGACACTAAAAAGTGCATTTGTGAAAGTGTTGAACTTTTTTGTTAACTTTTCTCATCGACTTATAATGGGAACTTGTTTTTTTGAATAACTTTTGAACCGTTCAATATTTTTTCATGAAATCTTCAAAAGGTACATCGGGGACCCTGACTAAACATTCTCTGAAGTTTTTGGATGGGTCATGCAAACCATGCAACCTGTAGATGAGAGCAAAGAATTTACAAAAAAGCATAATTGCACTTTCAGTTGTCACTTAATAACTCTGCAGCCGTATATCTGACTGGTATAACAGTTGGCAGATCCCAAGATTTACAATGCCCAACTGTGCCTGCCAAATATCATGCAGATCCGTTAAACAATGGAAAAGTTATTAAGGTGCAAAATGTCACCCTTTAACCTTAAAAGTGCTATTCAACCCTAATTATTTTATTTTTTTTATTTAAATTATGGTGACCGGGTAGGCCCACTTAGACAGAAACAGTCCCTTTTTCAGGGGTGACCCAGAATTAATTACATACATCTATAAACATAACAAAATACATACATGTCATTTCACAATTAACAATCAATATAGACATACTGACCCAGTCAAGGATACAATAACAGGTTAATTACAATCAATATCAATAGGAGTGGAAGTACTGATACACAAGACAATCACAATCAGACTGATGTCCAAATAAGGTTAGACTGGCAGCAGAAGTCTGGTAGACTCAGTGGTAGCAGTTGCAGAGGCTCAGATCCAACAAGTGGGCTTTAACACCCTTCTTGAAGCCCTCAAGGGAGGTACATTCCTGGAGACTACTAGGGAGACCATTCCAGATAGGAGGGATGAAGGCAGCATAGGACCAGAGTCCTAGGGAAGTCCTAACACTAAGGACATGGTGAAGCTGGTGGCCAGAGGATCTTAGTGTTCTATTCTTTTTGGGAGCTAATGTGTTAATTAGACCTAGGAGGGGTACCATTTTGCTGGAGCTTAAATGCAAGGCAGAGTGATGGATATGATGATTTGCCATCTAGAAAGGCCACCTAAGAGATAATAGTACCTTGCAGTGATGCTCCCATGGTGACACCTGCAGCAAAGTGCCTATCCTGTGATACAGTATTTTTAGCCTTTGCATTTCAGAACTTCTTACAGAGTGTAGTAGGGGCCCCATATAGCAAGGTTGGAAGGAGTATACCAATGGAAGCCTTGAGTTTGGATTCATGAGTGAGGAAAGGGCTGAGGCGATATAATAGACCTAACTTTTGGTTGAGTTTCTTGGTCAGATGGTCAATGTGGCTTTTAAAGGAGCAGTCTTGGTCTAAGAATACACCTAGGTATTTGATACAATTGATCACTTCAATTTTGAGCCATTGAAAAGAGCTGTGGACAATAAATGTAAACACGTTGGGCCTAGGCTTTTAGGGCCAAATAGCATGGTTTGGTCTTTTACTACTAAGAACTAATTTATTAGCAAAACCAATTCTCAAGTAGACCAAGGTCTTGACTAAGAATGTTGTTTATTTAGACAGTGTCTTGGGAGGACCTATAAAGCACAGCATCCTCTGCATATAAGGTCACCTTGGCCCCTCCACAATGTTGAGGCAAATCATTAATAAATAGGGAAAATAGGAGAGGTCCCAGCATTGAATCCTGGGGCATGCCATCTGTGATAGGGCATTTGTTAGATGTAGCGCCATGCCATTTGACAATTTGTGATCTGCCATTAAGGTAGTCTGTGAACCATTGAGTAGACAGATGATCAAGACCAAGAGATGTTAGTTTAATGATAAGCTGCTGATGATTTACCAAGTCAAATATCTTAGTGAGGTCTATAAAGATCGCACCAGTTGAAAAGCCATCATCTAGAGCCGTGAAGATATCCCAGTAAGGCTAATCAGGACTGTATTGGTACCATGATTTTTCTAAAACCATGTTGTTGTTCAGTTAATAAATTGTTCCGTTCAACATATTGCTGGACCTGTTGGTATACAATTCTCTCTAACACTTTACTTAGAGTGCAGAGGATGGATATCAGTCTGTAATTGTCAACAAGCTCAATATCCCCACCTTTAGGGCTAGGAGTGACTAAGGCAACTTTCCACACAGTGGGGACCTTGCCTTCAAGCAGGGATCTGTTTAGGAGCCAAGTAACTGGAGAGGCAATAACATGGGCTGCGATTCTGAGGAGTCGGGGCTCCAGCTTGTCAAACCCAGCAGAGCCTGAGGATTTGATTTTTTTAAATAATTTTTGGACCTCAGATTTAGTTGCAAGTTTGAAGTGAAAATTAGGGTAAGGGGTTTCCTCTTGTAGATGATTCTGGGTAGGAGGGGGGCCCAGAGAGATTATTTTTAAATTTGTCCAGGTCAGTGAGGAATGCATTTAGTGCATTAGCAGCATATTGTGGGTTGGTATAGTGGACACCATTTGCTACTATGTCACTTTTCTCATGGGTCGTGTTCCCCTTTAGGAGAGAGTTAATTTGGGACCAAAACTTTGTAGGGTCCGAAAGGTTTTTAGTTTGTAGGTTCTGGAGGTATTGTCTTTTAGCTGATTTTAGTTCCTTTTTACACTTGTTTCTCAGTTTTCTATATTATACCCAATTCTTAGTTAGATTTGTAGATTTGAATTTTTCCCCAGGCTTTGTCTCTCACCCTCATTTTTTTAAAGGTCTCTGGACAGCCACTTTGAGTGTTGTACCTTGACTCTGATTTGCTTTAGGGGGGCATGCTTATTGGTGGCCGAGAGGAAGTTATCAATGAAGAAATCAAGGGCTGAGTCCAGATTGGGGGCTAGCTTGATTTGAGTCCAATCCACCACTGCTTGGGTTTCAAGAAAGGAGCAGGTGTCGAAATTGGAATATTCTTGAGCCCAAGAAATTCTGGGTGGAGGGTTGGGATGGTCATTTTTCCAGATGCCAAATATAGGGGCATGGTCACTTATGGAGTCTGCAAATGTCCCATCAAGTTTGAAACTACTTGGATTGGAAGCAAGAATCCAGTCTAATGTGATGTGGTTTCCAGACTTAATGTTCAACCTAGTGGGTCCTTGGATCAATTGGGTCAAGTTGACTTCTAGCAAGCTGGATTTTACATCACTAATGGTATGCTGACCCCAGTGGAGGTTAAAGTCACCAAGGATTATTTTCTACCACTGAGGTAGCCATGGCATCAGAGCCAGAAGGCTCTTTAAGGCATCTTTTGCAGTCTTAGATGGGTTGCAGATGCAGCCATTAAGCAGGGGCTTAGTCCTGCCAAGCAGTGTTTTGATGAACACCACCTCACCATCTGATTGGGTATGGTCTGCCATCTCCAGGGAGGCATTTAGGAGTTTTAACATAAATGATAACTCCACCACCTTTCTACCACATCTATCTTGTCTAAAGACTTAACCCCGGAGTGCAACCTCATGGATTAGGATACTAGGCTTGAGCCAGGTTTCAGAAATGGCAATTATGTCAGGGGAGTACATATTTACCAGTGCCTTGAGTTCATGCATTTTAGGTCTGAGGCTGCTAATGTTCATGTGGACTAGTTTCAGACCTTTGCCTTTGGCCTAGACAGCCATAGAAGGTGACACAGTTGGAACATTAGGACATGGAGGGCCTGAATTAGATTCAATATCCCCAGCAAGTAATAACTTAATGGTCAGCAGGAATTTCAGGAGTGACCCAAGGGGGGGGGGGAAGATCTGATGTTTGTAGATACTGAGATATTCCATAACCATATAGCAGTTTCCCCCTTTTCTAAGCCTGTATATGGTGATAAGGGTAGGATTAAGATTGGCTTGAGGGTAGATACATGAGAAACTGGAATACAGGGGGTCTGTGGACTGACCTGTGTTCTGTCTGAGAGTGAGCAGCAATTGGTCTGTGCCCAGTACTAGAAGTATGTAAGTACAAGCCAGCACAATACCCAACACAATATTAAAGCTTAAAGATGGGTCAACGAAGAGGTAGAAGTTCAGATTAAAATCCAAGATATTCAATAGTAGCAGGATAGGGAAAAGCCTGGAGTAGAAAAATGTGGTGGAGAGGGTATCTAGGTGGAAGTATTGAAAAAGCATGAGGTAGGATAATGTGGGTGGTTAGGGTCATCTCCACTAAAACAGGAGGCCACAGCGTCCTCCACTCTGAGCCAAAAAAACCCAAAATCTGAGCCAAAGCACCCCAAACCTGAGCAAGAGCTCTGCAAAAGAATGAAAGAAAGCCAGGAGAATATTCATTGTGTGAAGAAGGAGGAAACAGTGACCCCTAGGGGTAGCTGGGTATAACTTGCCTTAACTGCCTTAACCACAGTATTATTTTTGTAAACTATAACTTTTTTAACTATAAATCCAGCACAAATTCTTAGTGCAAGTACACTGCAACACTAAAGGACCCTGTGGAATGCAGACAGCAATGAGTAAGAGAATGAGTCAGCACTGGTATGCTGGCAGAAAGGCACCAGGTGCAAATCTGCTGTTCACTGCTCCTGAGACAGAGTGCATCAGCTGGAAGTAGAGGGTGACTCGTACCTACTAGTCTAAGCGGCGGCATTTTGGAGTTCCCAAGGCAGCAGGTGTGTGTGTTGGAGGGGATCTTGACCTGAAAGGAACACAACAAAGGGGTATTAATACTTAAAGCCACAGAGGTATGCGGTATGATGAAACAAAGAGGCAGCAGGGATGCTGAGGAGAACAAAGGGAAGGAGGAGAGAGAGAGAGAGAGAGCAACTGGCTGAGAAATAGTGGAAGGTAAGAGAGAGAGGGTTAGAAGACTGCAGGAGGGAGTTCCTTAGCATCTTAAGTTTAAAATATGGCAACTCATTTTAAAAACTCCAGATTAAAAAATTAATTAGAAAAAGGTGCTTTTTTAGCCTACAATCAATAAAGTTTGCAAAATAGGCTGTGATTGTATTTACAAAATTACAAACAGAACTCCTGAATCCCCCAAAGCATGAATTACTTAAGTAGTTAACAACTGATACACAATCAAGCCCCTGAGACATGAAATAAAGTTATACAGACTGCACTCAATGATGGGTGGAGCACCTATGCCCCCAACTCACAGAGTAAATAAAGCAGACTAAGCTTGATGAAAGCAGGTACTCTAAGAGCACAGTTTAATTCCTGAAATGTAGGACCTGCCTTAACCACACTTATTTTTTATAAACCATGAATTTTTAACTATAAATCCGGCACAAATTCTTAGTGCAAGTTCACTGCAACACTAAAGGACGCTGTGGAATGCAGACAGCAGTGAGTAAGCGAATGAGTCAGCACTGGTATGCTGGCAGAAAGGAACCAGATTCACATCTGCTGTTCACTGCTCCTGAGACAGAGTGCTTCAGCTGGAAGTAGTGGGTGACTCGTACCTGCTAGTCTAAGTGGCGGTATTTTGGAGCTCCCAAGGCAGCAGGTGTGTGTGTTGGAGGGGGTCTTGACCTGCTAGTCTAAACAGCAGCATCTTGGAGCTCCCAAGGCAGCAGGTGTGTGTGTTGGAGGGCATCTTGACCTGCTAGTCTAAGCAGCAGCATTTTGGAGTTCCCAAGGCAGCATGTGTGTGTGTTGAAGGGGGTACCATGGTTAGGGTTGAGTAGCCCTTTTAAGGTTAAGGGTCAAAGTTTGCACCTTAATAACTTTGCCACCATTCAACGGATTTGCCTGAAATTTGGAATGCATGATCAAGAACCATATATCTTGGGATCTGCCAACTTTCGTAGTGGTCGGATATATTCAGCTGCGGAGTTATTAAGTGAGATCTGTGCGCTTGTTTATGGTTTTAGGTGAATTTTGTGCTTGCGCCTACAGGTTGCTTGGTTTGTGTGACCAGTCCAAAACCTTCAGGGATGGTGCAGCCGGGGTCCCCAATGTGACTTTTGAAGATTTAATGAAAAAATATTAAACGGTTCAAAAGTTATTAAAAAAATAAGTTCCCATTATAAGTCAATGGAAAAAGTTAAAAAGTTCAACAGTGTCGCAATTGCACTTTTTACTGCTGCAAATGGCCCTAGTAGAGTCGCAAATCCACTATTTTGTTTTCAGTTGGTGATCAGAAAATGCTTGGCATTTAAAATTGGGACCATCTAGGGACACAATTCTTTTTGTGTTTATCTAGTTGGACCTTCAGGATGCTAACCATGTCTTTATTTTGGGGTTAAACACCCCAGAAATGTTTTTCAAATGTGTGGAAAAAGTAGTGTCACAAGGTAGTGTCACAATCATGACACTTTCGTGATTGCATTTGTGAAAGTGTCGTGATTTGCGACACTATTTTGCCACACTAAGCCCAAAATAACAGGAATTCTTTGCCACCAGGCTGCAAAAGAACAGCTTGGTTTATTGGGCTGAAATTTGGAGGGAAGACAGTCAATTACCACAGATGTGCCTTTTGGTAGTTTGGTGAGAAAATATTGGAGGGCTGCAAAGTTACACCACTCCGGAGTTTATGCTTTTTCCCATAGGATAACATTACGGCGTCCATCCATTGAGCCTTTTGGGGCCTGTATCTCAGAAACGGTGGGAGATGCGGACTTTTCTTTGGAAAAATGCTTAGCCTCCCAGACAGGGGCTAAGTACAAAACTAGTCAGGAATGTCATAATTCACATGAAATTTTCATATTTTTTCTATGTTGTTCAGTTCCTGAGATATAAGCAATTTAGTATTCTAAGTCCTCCTTTTCTGCTCTGAGGCCCATTATTATGCATGCATTCTTTGTATTGACTGGCCCAGATATTCAAAAAGGTTGTGCCATGCACAATAGGGTTGTGCCAGTGCAAGTCCGAAAATGAGCCATTTTGCAATATTCAGCAGGAGGCAGTTGCGCCCCCCAAATCACACTGAGCAATAGTGCAATGATAATGAATGTATGCGCAACTGAAGGGGGAGGAACCATGCATAAATAGCACAGTGTGATATTCAACAACATGCGTCATGCGCCATAGGGGAGCAAGCAGAAGTTGCGCCATAGTGGAAATGAGCCAAAATAAAAAGGAACAAGGGAGAGGTGCAAGAATGCTACAGAGAAGCCACAAGTTGCTGAACTATAGCCAGCCACACAGGCAACACACACACACACAGGGCAGGACAGTGAAAGGGCACCTGGAACCCACAGTCTCAGGGAAGGTGTGGGGAGCCACAGCCACAGCCACAGCCACAGTGCAGAAGGAAGTGCCACACAGCACTGAGGTCAACACAGTCAGGTGTTCCCGGTGCAGGAAGTAGCAGCCAGGACAGTGGGGAACACAGAAACAGCTGCGGGGGGTGAACACAAGCCAGGGACTTGGCCAATGCCACCATCCAGATGGAGGCAGTAATGATGAGGGGTGAGGAAGGTGGGCAGCAGGGGCGCGGCCATGGAAGGGCCCATCGGCGCTATGCCCCCAACAGGCAGTACCGAGCCCACACCAGCTTCGAGCTGTACAGTGATCCTGAGATTGTGGTCTGGTACTGCCTGAATTGGGCAACTCTGAGGTGGCTCTGTGAGCTGTGCAGTGATGTGATGCAGGCACCCACACAATGGAGCCATGCTCTGTCAGTGGAGACTAAAGTGACAGCTTGCATGGCTTGCTCACCACAGGTACCTTCCAGAGACCAACAGGGGACACCACAGGCATAACCCAGTCAGCCGCATCATGCCACCTCACCCAATTCCTCAGCACACTGCTGCCACATGCTGCTGAGTACATCCATTTCCCCAGCACACTGGAGGAGTGCACAGCAAACATACAGGAGTTCCATAGGGTAGCATGTATGCCTGGTGTGCTATGGGCAATAGACTGCACCCATGTGGCCATCTGCACACCACCTGACCCCGAGGGGGCCACATACATGAATCACAAGGGCTATGCTAGCATCAACTGCCAGGTGGTGTGCAATGCCGGGGGCGCATAATCAATGCCTGTGCCATGCACCCTGGGGGAGCACACAATTCCTTCATCTGGCACCAGTCGGCACTGTGCCACAGATTCGAGAGTGGGGACATCCCCACTGGCCACTTAGTGGGTGAGTATGCAAACCACATAGACAAACATAAGGCTTGGGAGGGGCATGGTCAGAGGTGACATGAGTAGTGGCCTACATGGCCTGGGGCAGGGTGATGCTGATCACCAAACTAACCTACACCCTCTATACACAGGTGACAGTGGATACCCACTCCGTCCCTGGCTGCTCACACCATACCGGTGGCCCGCGACCCCATCGCAGCAATGCTACAATGAGGCACATGCCACCACACATAATGTCATTGAGCTGGTGTTCGGGATGCTGAAGGCACGTTTCCGTTGCCTGGACACCTCCAGCAGTGCCCTACAGTACAGCCCCTCAAAGGCCTGCGGGCTATTCCTGCCCTGTTGCATCCTGCACAACATGGCCAACGAATGTGGGATAGCTGTACAGGTCGAAGAGGGGGACAGCGATGGAGACAATGAGGACACTGGTGACAGTGGTGATGGGAAGCCCCCTCTTGGGCGACAGGACCCCCAAGTACTCTGGCTGGCACAGCTGCACCGGGACACCATCACGGAGGAGCACTTCATCCAACCCAGGTAAGTCATGGGGCCATGTGCAACCACCAGTGGCAAAGACACAACCCACAAACATGCATGGACACACACCAGGGGTGCATGCCATCAAGGGAAGTGGCCAGGCATGGAACCACACACACCACCAGGGATGGGTGAGGTCTAACATGGCACACGACAGACACACACACACACACACACACACAACTCACCAGACATGCACAAAGGGTAGGAGGCACACGACCCAGAACACCACCCATAGACACACATGTCCACAGACCACCATGCCCACTGCCTGTCATTGTGCATGTGTCAGACGCTGGGCATCATTGCACATTGGAGTACAGTGCAATGCAGGCATCATCATGCACATGCAACTGCGGACAGCAGCCAGGAGGGTGTGCAGATGGACTGTGTGTGTGCGTGCAGGGCAGGGTACCCACCCATGCATTGCCCACTGAATGACAGAATGCACACAGGGCAGCATCAGACAGTAGACACACTGGGAGACAGGTCAGTCATGCGCCACAGTGCCCCGGCCACCAGAGATGAGTGGGTGGCCCCGCTGAGACCCACCAGCAGTGACAGACTGACCACTGGCCTCATGGGGTGTCACCGATGGTCCCCCAGGGGTTCCACTGTGTGAACGCAACCATGCTCGCACCGGGGTCTGCAGTACACCGAACATGCCTGCGCCAGGCATGCTCGGGATGCCCACAGCTGAACCCGATGTCGACAAGGATGGTGTTGCACGATGCCGGGAATGGGGGGGTGGACATTGCACTGCGCAGTATCTGCGACGCATGGGCAAATAACTGTGTGCCACCTGTGGCCATGGCAGCTGTGATTGTATATGTCAGCCTGTCAATGGCAGCGGTCACATCCTCCTGCATCTGGTCCATCCCTGCCAAGAGCAGACCAGTTTCTCTGCTGCGACACTCCTCTGCGCACTCCAGAACCACACTTAGTGCATCCACTGCCGTCACAAGCCGCATCTGTTGATTGACTGATGCTTGCAGTATGCCGGTGTGCTCATCCAAGAGGTCATCTGCCTGATCGGCATGCTGTACCTCAGGGTGTGTATGGCCTTGATGCTCATCAACCCTTGATGGTGGGTGCTGCACACCAGGGCCAGGCCTGGGCATGTCCACAGGCAGTGCACTGACACCTCCTCTGACACTGTACCCCAAGCCCATTGGCTGACTGATGATGCTGCCCTCTGACTGCCACTCCCAGGGCTCAATGGTGCACGCAGTGCTACAACAGTCCCACTGTCCTGTACACACACCAGTGCTGCCCACTGGTGCTGACAGGCACAGGCTGGGACTGTGATGACATGCAGGCCTCCACGGCGGCACCACCCACAGCCATGGCCGTGATGTTACTTGCTCTGTAGCCATCCTGTGGCACACATGTGTCACTGCCCATGACGTTAGAGACATCATCATCGGTGATGGACCTGGCACCAGCCCGAGTCCCAGCATGCCGGCATTTGTGGATGCCGGCATGCTGGGACATGGGCAGGGCCTCCTCCACACCTGCTCCAACAACATCAGTCTGGACATCCAGGCAGGCCTACTGTTGCACTGAGCCGCGTATTCCTGTGGAGGTGGATGGGCCCTCCTCCATCTCTATCTGACTGGCCTCAGTGGAGAGGCCACCACCGCTGACCCATGCAGATGCTCAGGAGCTGTAAGGGAAAACAAAGTCATGTTACTGCATGTGACCTACCCTGTCCCCCAATAGACAGACCATGACCTACCATGCAGTGACGGGCTACCACCCATCTGGAATCCACCACCTGGAACACCCTCAATGGTGCAACACTGCATGCTGCCAGCAACCCTGTCCTCCTGTGGGGTCAGGCGTAGCACCTCCGGCTGTCCCCCAACTGTCGCAGACCATGCTGCCCTGATGGCAGCCACCTTCTCCTTAATCATCCTCCTGTCTATGCCCATCTTCTTCTTGCACTCCTGCACGGAGCACTGGTGGCTGCCCTGCAGGTTTACAGCATGCACCACCTCCTCTCATGCAGCAGCATGGGCCTGTGGTGTTTCCTGGTGTCCGCTGAGAAGTGGCTCCTGGTCTAGGTAGGCCTTGAACAGGGCATCCGTCTCGGCCTTTGTGAAATTTTGCCTCCTCCTCCTCCCACAACTCTATTCCTCTTCCTCCACAACTCGCTCGGTCATGATTCAGTCTGTGAGAATGACAGGTGTTACCTGTGACTGTGCAGTCCCATTCATGTCCCAAAATCCACAGTCCACACTCCCAAACAGCATGCAACTCACCAATAGACTGCAGTAACCGACTATGGCCTGTGCAGCCCAATGTCACACTTTTATAGTGCAACCCATGCAAATGAAGTGAGGTGCATCTTTAAAGTGGATGCAAATGCAATGACTGCACCATTGAATGGCTGATTAGCTGATTTGCATATGACGGCTGAATATCACGCTTTTGTGCTTTGCGCAATTGTGTTGAACGTGCTGAGCCAAGGGCGCAGTTCTGTGACATGTGCAGTACACACCTAACTGCGCATGCCCCGGGTTGATGATGCAGGCACCTGCCACGCTGCTGACGTGCTGTGCACGGGAGGCAATGCAGGGCATGGCCACCACTGTGCCAGTGGCGTCGCGCTGTTCACCTATATGGCGCCTATGGCACTGGGGCATCAGAGGCGCACTGGGGCAGCAGCACGGTAGGCCACTTCAGGAGGTGGCACACAGGCACCCAATCATGCTGGACACATTGGGTTCCAATAGCACTGTGGCTGTCCGTGGCCACAGACCTTGACCCTGTGCCCGACCTTTGCCCCTAGGTGCCATGCATCAGGCATGGGTGCACCACTATCGCGCTGTTCTGTGACAGCACAATAGGGAATGGCAGCGCTGTATCATGCAGCATCTGCATGGGGAACCGCACTGCAGAGCGCCATTTGACTGAACCGAGCAATAGAGATGGTGCAGAGAGAGCAGTACAGTGGAGCCAGGTGGAGATGGCAAACTTGGTTGCCATTGTGGAGCCATTGGTGGTCCACTATTTGATGAGGCACCCCTGGACAGGGCCAGGAGTCAGGTGTGGCAGGAGGTGGCTGACGCCCTGGAGGAGGCCACCAGTATGGGGCGGATGGCGGAGCAGTGCCGCCACAGATAGGGGGACCTGAGGCGGAGGGACCCAGACCTGCTTGCCTGCCTTTGGGCACATGCCAGGAGGGTCATGGTGCCATGGCCAGGTAGGTGCAACATCCGTACACTTTTATCTTCCATACGGATATCACGGTTGCATGTGTCGCCACATGGGGGGACCGTCCGGTGTTAGCTGTGGTGGTGTTATCAGGGTGTGGGGTGGGTGAGTCTGGCTGTGTGGGATTGCACACACATGGGGGTTGGGGGACTTTGCTACAGGATTGTACTGATGTTCCTCTCTCCATGTTTGCACCTTAGGCCCAGATGAGCACCATCTGGCGAGGGAGAGTAGGCACCAGCAGGAGGACCATCAGTCCGGGAGGGGCGAAGGTCCTCAGAGGCACAGGGACCAGCCTGATGATGGTGAGTGCCTTACATCCATGATTACTATTGCATGCTGTGTAACAGGGCTGGCAGCAGGGCATGGCCACCATCCATTGACACCACTGCCATGCACACAACTTGTTACAGTCAGCACTGTCCAGTGGCACTGCATGTCTGGGAGTACATCAATGGTGATCCATGCATGCAATGGGTACCTGGCTGTGCCACTGCCTTCGCACCACATAGCCATTTCACTGAACAGCCACGGTGGTGCTGTGCAGGACTTGGCCGGTGGGTGTGTGCAGCGGTCTGCATGGCTGTGTGCACCTGGGTGAGCAGGTCTTGTGGACATGATCATTGTGGGTGGTCACACACCGTCACAGAGGCATGTCCTATGGCTGTATGCCATGCACAATGGGTGGGCTGCATGGGGCTGTGCATTCACACCTATTGACTCTGCTCCCTAGTCCTAGGTGGATGGCAGTTGCAGGCCATCTGACAGATGCTGCAGGAGATACTGCAGGTGGCCAGGGCCTCCCTGGAGATATTGGAGTGGATAGACCATGTGGGAGTCCGACGGAGGCATGGCGGGAGGAGCAGCCAGAGCATGGAGCGGGGCTCCTGCTGAGCATACTAATGCCCCTGATTTTCCCTACCCCCTGGACCCACCCTCACACCCCTCCTTCCCTCTACCATTTGTTCACCTCTGCCCTTACCTACCCCACCTTGTTTGTGGCCCTCCCCAACCTTTTGTAAATATATGTAAATATTTTGTGTGATTTTTTACAATACATTTGCTTTGATATACCTAATGTGGTGGTCTCTGTTTTGCAGCAGGCTATAGGTGCTCGCTGTAGTAGTGAGCATGGAGTCAGGGTGGTGCAGTCATGTGCATGTGTGTGTGTGTCTGTGGGGAAGTGACTATGGTGTGGGAGTAGCTATCAGTCAGTGTCTGTGGTGTGTGTGTTGTTCCCTGTGCACTGGATGACTGTGTGCAGTGGTCCATGGTGCATGCTCTGTGTCCATGGCGCACCTGTCAGCCCATCCATGGCCTGTGCAGCTGACACCCTTGTATGTCTGTGACCTGCATGGTCTGCTGGCATGTCAGTGGTGGCTGTCCATGCAGGACAGCCACTGTACCCATCACAATGCCTGGTTGCCTCCTGTCACTGGTGTGGTGCATATCTGCCTCGGGTGACACTGTGGCCTCCGCTGTTGTTGTCCCACCTCCATGCTGTGGCTTGTGTGTGTTGTAGGGGATGTGCACTACTGTCTGTCACTTGTGCTCCAGGCAAATGCTGGTGGCCTACAGTTCCACAGTGCCTGAGCAGGGTGGTTGGCACTCCTGTGCCATGGAGGAGTGCTGGCCGTGTATACACAGTTTCCATGGCCACACGCTGGGGGCTTGGTTGCCCTGCTACTGTGTCCCTGTGTTGGTGTGCCTTTGGGTATGGGTGGGTGTTTGTCCATGCACTGTGTTGCATCCTGTGTGGTGCATGCTTCCATGCACCACTGTGGGTGTCAGCGCTGGCTGTTGTGGCCAGTGCTGGGTCAGGGTGTGTCCTTGGGAGGGTGTGCAGGGTGCTGTACCACTGGTGGTGGGGTCCGGGGCATGCCCTGTCACATGTGTGGTACCTCATGTGCTGACACATGGTCAGTCTCTCAGCTGTACCTCGAGGGGGATGTGCATGGTGGCACTGTGTATGCAGTCATTGCATCGCTATGTGCTGCCACCCACTGATGGGTGCTCGTGGTAGGGCTGCCTTGCATGGTTCTGTGGTGCACAGGGTTGCATTGTCACAGTGGGGGTGGTGGCATGCTTGGGGTATCCTGCACTGGTGGACGCTGCTCCTGGGTAGGGTGTCTGGGGGTCACAGTGCAGGGTGTGCAATGCATTGGTGGGATGGTGTGGCATGGGGAGGTCTGCCCTCCTTGTGCCATTCACAGCTTGCCAGTGGGTGTGATGGGGCACCATGGCCCAGCTGTGGGCTGGTTGCTGGTCTCCATGGGCCAGTGGTTATTCCAGCCCTCCCCCAGTTGTGCAGTGCATGGGGTGTGGGGGGACGATGTCTGTTCTGCTGTGTGTTCCTCTGCCCATCTGTGGCATGGGTGGTGGGCCCCTGCATCCCGGGTTGTGCTGTTGCATTGCTGCCCTACTGCTGGGGGGCATCCCTGGTTGCGCTATGGCACATCTAGACTGCTCAGCTGAACATCCCTTGTTGCGCTATGGCACAGGTGGTGCGATATTCGGTCATCGGCTGTAGGCGCATCTTGGCCTATGCAGTTTTTGAATATCGTGCCTCTTGCACATGGGCACAATGGACTTGCGCTTGCTCCTGCTGTTGCACACTTTTTGGGCGCAGTTTGAATATCTGAGTCACTATCTTTTTCAATGCAGTTTTTGTGGAGAAGAAGGATGTGCCTTCGTTACTGTGCCAGTTAGCATTTCAGTTGTCTTCCCATTACCGTTTGCTTCACCCGTTCCAGACACAGTGTGTGTTACGTGTTTGAATTTTCATTTCGCTTGTTTGCATTACTGTTACCATTTATGCTTCCATTACTGTTCATTTTTTTGTATCAGCCTGTGCATTTCCATTTGCATTTGTGGTTGACATTCCATTTGCATGTGTCTTTCATTTTGGGTCATCATCGCTGTTACCATTACCATTGGCATTTCCAATCGCGTTACCATGACCGCGTGTGTTATAGTTTGCATTTCCGTATGTGCTTGCATTTGCATTTCCACTTCTGTTTCCTTTGGCATTACAGTTGCTGCTACCATTACCATTTACATTTCAATTGCAGTACCGTGACCATGTGCGTAATGGTTTGCGTTTCATCACACTTGCATTTCTATTTCCTTTGCCATTATTGTTGCTGTTACCATTACCAACTGCATTTACAATTGCAGTACCATGCCCGTGTGCATTATGGTTTGCATTTCCATACTCACTTCTGTTCATCTTTCCGTTTCTGTTTCCTTTGACGTTATTGTTGCTGTTACCATTACTATTTGCATTTACAATAGCGGTACCGTGACCATGTGCGTTTCCAGCGGCGTTACATACATGCTTGCGTTTGTGTCTCCATTTCTGTCACTGTTCACTTTGGAGTGACTTTGCACTTGTGTTTCTATTACCATTTGCTTTGCCATTTCTGTTTGCGTTACCATGTGCGTCACTTTTGCCGCTTGCATTTGCTTTGCAGTTCCTGTTACTGCGTAACAAGACATCACGCCACTGCATTTTATTCACTATTTATCATCTTCATTCTCAAAAAGAAGGGAAATTAGAGGCAAAAAACTCTGTTTAATGCATCAGTTAGGGTTGTTCCACAGTGATAAAAGTGAAGAAATTTGGTGTTAGGGTTGAAAGCGCCCCTTGTTCCCCCAGCCCATCCCCGCAACTGGCATTGGGGTGCACGTTGGGGTCACCAGTCCTAACTCTCACCCCATTCTCCTATACCTCTGCTTCTTTACACATGTGATGGGGTGAGAGTTGGGGCCGATGACTAATGCGCACCAGGTCGGTGTGGGAGGGTGGGCTGGGGAAGGGGCTCAGCTTAACACAGAGCTACTATCACTGAGGCTAACCTAACTGATCAATTAAATAGTTTTGCCTCTAATATATATATACAGTGTGTGTGTATATATATATATATATATATATATATATATGGATACATGATGGGCAGGAGTGGAATATGGAAAATATTCTCACTCCTGCAGTGTGAACTCTGGATATTTCATGGGTGCTGAAGGCACGAGTGAAATATACAGTGGTTACGATTTAGGAGTGAGAATATTTTCCATATTCCATGATCTGCCCATTATGTGTGCTATTTATACCATGGAGGTGAGACTAATTTCAGGGAGAGAGGTATGTTTGTTGTTATGAGGATCATGTAACTTTAAATGATGCTGGTGCTGTGGTAGTGTGTGTGTGTGTGTGTGTGTGTGTGTGTGTGTGTGTATACTTTTATCAATGGGTTGTTCTAGTGAGCTGTTGTTGGTTGGGGTGTGTGTGTGGGTCTTGACTGAGTGTGCTGTGTTTTGGAAATTGGTTGCCTGAGGGAGGTTCTGTTCTGTGACAATGAGGAAGATGGTAATGATTTCTTTTGGCAGGTTTGTGTTTTCATGTTTGGCTGTTTAAGATTTATTTAAACATGTCAGGCCTCATATGTTTGATTCAGTAATGTACTAAACTTGGGTATTGAAATACAGCACAAGAGATTTGGAGATTGTTACATTTAGAAGAAGTGCTGCAGCTGACTGTCATTATCTATCTTAACTGTGTTAATTTCAGTGTAGGGCCTGTTTTAGAAATCAGCAAATTACAGGGGTGTTTCTTAGTGTTTTAAGATGCAGGTGAGTGATTGTCAGCAGAGTAGGTATAAATGGTATTCATTTTAACTGTGCTGATGTCATCAGGTTTATTTCACTCCAATGAAAGAACATGGTTTATTTCACGGAATTGGTTTCACCCATGGTATAAATATATATATATATATACATATATACAGTATATATATATATATATATATATATACACACATACATACACACACACACTGAAGATTAGGCACCCTCCAGTGTGTGGTGCCGATAAACTGCAGATGCGAAGTGGATTGATTAAAAAAATGCAGGCAATCAAGGTGACTCTATTACAAAGTATACGCATCTTTAGTGGAACCCGGAGAAACAGAAGACATAAAAACAAATCAGTGTATTGGCTAAGATTTGAACCCAGGCAATACTCAAATATTGTGCTGTCATTATAGTCATGCTTCTAACAGCAAGCAGCCCATGCCCCTTAAAACTTACTATTCTATGTGCACGTATTGCCAAACTACATGCTCTTAAAGACTAGACCAGCTAGTTAACCATGCTCTCAGGTGATGCACTGGATATGTCTTGGCTTTACAAGCAAAAGGTCAGGCTTTGATCTGTAGATGAGTGCACTTCTATACTGCCTTATCAAGGACACTCAAAATTATGCAGTCACTATTATCATGGTTTCACCATGCCCTACCTGTTTTCACTTGCTATGCTGTTTATACTATGACCCCAACAATTACTTAAAAAAAAATGGCCTCCTGATAGGGTCTGCAAAATAGCGCAGAGGTTAAAGCACTGAGCTGTGAACCAAAAGACCTCATAATCCTAGATCTGAATCCCACAACCACCAGATGTACATTGTTACCTGAAACAGCAACTGCATGTGTCAGAGTATCTGATTTTGCCACATAGTCAGCATGCAAGCTGCACCTCCAATATCACCCCATCCAAGCTCTACCTCTAATCTCACTCCATGTAAGCCCTGCCTCCAATGTCACCCAATGTATGCCCCACCTCCAGTATCACTGCATGTAAGCCCCGCCTCCAATATCTACCCATGTAAGCCCTGCCTCTAATATCAACCCATGTAATTCCTGTCTCCAATCTCTCCCCATATAAGCCCTGCCTCCAATATCACCCAATACAAGCCCCACCTCCAATTTCACCCAATGTAAGCTCTGCCTCCAATATCACCACATGTAAGCCCCACCTCCAATATCAACCCATGATCAATGCTACTGTCATCTCATTACTCAATCCAGAATGGTGATTTCATGGCCATTGCTCAGAATCAACTTTTGGGATGTAAAATCCCCTTTCAGAAGTGATTAACAAAATTATAATCCTGGTCTTGATGGGGGCAGGTCCCAAGAAGCCAATGTTTAAAATTTGGTGCAAAAAATTCAAAAAATGGCCGTGTTACAAGCATGCGTTGCGCAGTTTCTACGCATGCTCATAACATCGCCACTTTTTAATATTTTCACTCCAGATTTTCAACATTGCCATTTTTTTCACACCTCCTCATAAACAGTATCACTGTCATTTCTCACATCCTGCTGGAAGTGTGTTTTTGCACCTCTGCTGCAGAATGGTGTGTCACTGTGCAAAGTCAACTTTCGGGGTGGATTAACAAAATCACAGTGCCAGTGCTCATGAAGGGATTTCCCAAAAAGTTCATGTTGAAAATCTGGTTAAAAATTCCAAAAAACTACTAGGTTACAGGCGTGCCTTACACAGTTTCTCATGCGCTCATAACTTTACCAGTTTTCCATATTTTCCCTCCTGGTTTTCAACATTACCCTTTTCCACACCTCCTCATCAACATTATACAGCTGTCATTTTTTACATCCTGCCCAAAACATGATTTTGCTCCTGTGGTACAGAATTGCACATTTGCTGTGCGAACTCAACTTTCGGGACAGATTAATGAATTGGCAATGACATTGTTCATGATGTGGGGTCATCAAAATGCCATGTTGAAAAATGGGTGGAAAGAATTCTAAAAATGCCCAAGTTACATACGTCTGTTGAATTGTGGCCACCGTGGCACCTCTAACTCAAAAAGTATGCAAAATAGAGGTTTCATCGACCTGTTGCAAATAAAGCTCTTGCTGTCATCATTATAATTACATTTGAATTGTTTTTGTAGCTGCTACCATTGCTGAGATATTGGCTCATTAGTGGCATGGTTCCTTGGCCTATATGGCTGCTGTACGGCTCCGTACATGTATTTGTGAGGGCAGTGCAGAGCCTAGAGGCCCACCTCCACAGATGCATATAGTTATGCAGAATTGAGCAGCTTGGTGGGACCGAGTCCACCAACACATGCTGTTTCCTAGATATATTACACTTTTTCAAAAAGTAAAATTCATTACAAAAAAGCAATGTTAATGCATCAGCTAGGTTAAACTGACAAAAGTGAGGAAATTAGATATTAAGATAGAGTCGCATCCCCACAACACACCATCCCCTGTCCTCCACAGACTGACAGATGGCTTGGTGTACTCAGGGGTCGGGAGGCCTAACTCTCACCCCATTCTCTCTTACTGTAGCATGTCAAACCTGTTTGCAGATGGAATAGGGTAAGATTTGGGCCTCATGATCCTGTGGCATACCCTGGTGTCTGTTGGTGAGTGGATGATGGGGGGTAGTGGGGGTTAGGGGCTCTACCCTCACATCTCATTTCCTCACTTATGTCAGTTTAACCCTAACTGATGCATTAACAAAAGATATTTTGCAATGAATATCAATTATATATAAATCGTGTGACTGGCCCAGTGGTGCTGAGGGCTGAGGCACTAAACACCTTATCTCGCACCACGCCAGTGACCTGTGTTCAGGAATGGGCATAGGCAGCTGGAGGATGGCAGGGGTGGAGAGGGATCAAGCAACTGAGGAACTGCTCTCCCTCTCCAGGAGGGGGGACTCCAGTGGTCAGCATGCTTCTGGCCCCTAATGGAGGCTGGGGACAGTGTGCTGTTGCTTAAAAGAAGGGGTTGAGATGAGGCAGTCATACAGAGGAGCTTGTGTGGATGTGTGCGTGCTCCCTCCACTGGAGTCATTGCACACCCCTCACACGTAAGGGCTGCAAATGAGAAAAATGGTCCTACCAGTCAATCAGGATGAAGCAGCCACCTTCCACAGGCCCTGACCTTGAATGGCGCTCCCTGAACTGGATCCTGGAAGAGTTGCATTGAGCTAGCAGGGCTCCTCACATGCCACCCCACCATGGGGGGGTAATCCATGGAAGAAGTGTTGAAGCTACCTGCTGTCGGGGTAAGGTGCTGGATGGGTGGCTGGAGATGGGTGCCAACACCACCCCCTGTCTGCACCCATCTCCAGCCACCAGAGAAGAAATAGATCATGTTAGGGTTGAAAGCTTCCCTTGGACCACCCAGCCCACCCCTCCAACTGGAATCATGGTGCACATTGGGGTCATCGGCCCTAACTCTCACCCCATCACACATGTAAATAAGCAGAGGTATAGGAGAATGGGGTGAGAGTTAGGACCGACAACCCCAATGCGCACCACGATGCCGGTTGAAGAGGTGGACTGGGGAGGTCCAAGGGGGGCTTTCAAACCTAACACCGAATTTCCTCACTTTTGTCACTGTGGAACAACCCTAACTGATGCATTAAACAGAGTTTTTTGCCTCTACTATATCTATCTATCTATCTATCTATCTATCTATCTATCTATCTATCTGTGTGTGTGTATATATATGTATATGTATATATATTATAGTGGCACAGTAGTGCCACTATAGTTAGGGTGGAGTACCCCATTTAAGGTTAAAGTGTGAAATTTTGCAGCTTAATAACTGCCACTGTATGACAGATTTGCCTGAAATTTGGCAGGCATGGAGCGGTACCATAGATCTCTGGAGCTGCCAAGTTTCGTAACGGTTGGATATACAGTTGTGAAGCTATAAAGTGCAATAGAAAGTCATATTTAAGCTTTCTTGTGCATTCGTTGCTCTCGCCTACAGGTCACACAGTTTATGTGACTGGTCCAAAACCTTCAGTGAGCATGCTGGCAGGGTCCCCGATGTGCCTTTCAAAGATTTCATGAAAGAATATTAACCAGTTCAAAAGTTATTCAAAAAACAAGTTTCCCATTATAGTCAATGGGAAAAGTTAACAAAAAGTTTGACAGTGTCGCAAATGCAGTTTTTAGAGTCGCAAATGACCCCTGTAGTGTCATGAGTCAGCCATGTTTTTTTTCAGTTACTGGTCACAGAAATGCTTGGCATTTAAATTTGGGACCCTCTAGGGACACAATTCTTTTTGTGTTCACCTAGTTGAGCCCTGAGGATGCTAGCCATGTCTTTTTTTGGGGGGGAGGGGTTAATCACCCCAGAAATATGGTTTTCAAATTTTTGTAAACTGTAGTGTCACAAAGTAGTGTTGCCCTTGCAACACTTTCATGATTTTTTTTGCGAACGTGTCGTAATTTGCGACTCTACTTTGTGACACTATGCCCAAAAGAATAAGAAATCTTTGTCACCCTGCTGAAAAAGAATGGTTTGGTCTTTTGGGCTGAAATTTGGAAGAAAAGCCAAGATCCACAGATGTGCCATTTGGTGGAATAGTGACAAAATATTAGAGGGCTGCAAAGTTACGGTACTCTGAAGTTGACTGTTTTTCCCTTATACTAACATTCAGGCATCTGCCCGTGCCTTTGGGACCTGTATCTTAGAGCGCTTAGAATCACGGACTTTTCGTCGGGAAAAGGCTTAGGCCCCCACTAGGGGGATAAGTGCAAAACTAGTCTAGGAAAGTCATAAATTATATGACATTTTTTTTCTACATCGTACACTTGGTGAGATATAAGCAATTTAGTATTCCAAGTGCTCATTTTCTGCTCCGAGGCTCATTATTATGCATACATTCTTTGTATTCACTGTGTTTCTCAATGCAGCTTTTGGGGGAAAAAAAAAGCTGTGCATTTTCATTACTGTTACACTTTTCGTTACTGTTACACTTAGTGTTTCCACTTGCGTTTCCGTTACTGTTTGCGTTAGGGTTCCTGTCTACTCCACCGTGTGCCTTACCCTGTGCGATTTCATTTGCACTTGCATTTGCATTACTGTTAACATTTGCCTTTCCATTACTGTTTTTGTTTGCATTTCCTTTTGCATCACCATGTGCATTTCCATTTGCAGTTGAGTACAAGCTTCCATTTGCATTTCCATTTCTGTTCGTGTTTCCTTTGGCTTCATCTTTGCTGTTCTGTAAGTGTCTCAGTTTCCAATTGCGTTACTGTGACCATGCACATTACGGTTTGTGTTTCCATATGTGCTTGTGTTTGTGTTTTTGTTAAATTCAATCTTAGGGTTCCCACCTCCCTTGCACCCCACCCATACCAACAGGCATTGAGGTGTGTGTTGGGGTCATCGGTCCTAACTCTCACCCCATTTTCCTGAACTGCACCACCTCAGCTTGTTTACATATGGGTTGGGGTAAGAGTTCAGACCGATGACCCCAATGCACACCCTGATGCCTGTTGGTATGGGCGGAGTGGGAGTGGGGTGCAAGGGAGGGTGGGGACCCTCACATCGAATTTCCTCACTTTTGTCACTGTGGAACAACCCTAACTGATTCATTAAATGGATTTTTTGCCATAAATATATATATATATATATATATATATATATATATATATACACATATATATATATATATATATATATATATATATATATATACATATACATATATATATATGTATATATATATATATATATATATATATTATGGTAGCACTTGTAGTGCTACAATAGTTAGGGTTGAGAGCCATTCTATGTTAAACCCCAATACTTTTGCACCTAATAACTTTGCAACTGTTTGACAGATTTGGCTGAAATTTGGAATACGTGATCAAGAACCATAGGCCTTGGGATCTGCCAGGTTTTGTAGTGGTCGGATATACGGCTGTGGAGTTATTAAGCATGATCTGTGCACGCGTTTACGCTTTTTCTGGAATTATATGGTCATGCCTAAAGGTCGTATGGTTTGTGCAACCAGTACAAAATCTTCAGAGAATGTGCAGCCAGGGTCCCCGATGTGCCTTTCAAAGATTTCGTGAAAAAATATTAAACGGTTCAAAAGTTATTCAAAAAACTGTTTCCCATTATAAGTCAAAGGGAAAACTTAACAAAAAGTTCAACACTTTCGCAAACGCATTTTTACTTTCGCAAATGGGCCTGTTACTTTCACAAATCGGCCATTTTGTTTTCAGTTGGTGATCAGAAAAATGGTTGGCATTTAAATTTAGGACCCTCTAAAAACCTAACTCTTTTTGTATTCACCTAGTCGGACCCTGAGGATGCTTGCCATGTCTTTATTTTGTGGTAAAACACCCCAGAAATATGTTTTTCAAATTTCTGGAAAAAGTACTTTCGCAAATTACTTTCATGCTCATGAAAGTGTCGAACTTTTTTTGCGAAAGCTTTCGCAAATTGCAAAGTAGTTTTCCATCTGTGGGACAGTGACAGCAATTCTTTGGCACTGCGCTGCAAAAGAACCGTTGGGAGTTTTGGGCTGAAATTTGGAGGGAACGGAGCCGACATCTCACAGATGTGCCTTTCAGAGAAGTATTGAAAAAATGTTACATGGCAGCAAAGTTACGGTACTCCAAATTTGACATTTTTTCCCATAGGATAACATTATGGCGCCCGACGCATTACAGAAATCCTTTGGCACCCTGCTGCAAAATAACGGTTTGGTCTTTTTTCCTGAAATTTGGAGGGAAGACAGCCAACAGCCCACAGATGTGTCTTTCAGTAGTTTGGTGAAAAAATATCACACAGCGGCAAAGTTATGGCACTCCAAAGTGGATGGTTTTTCCCATAGGATAACATTACAGTTGCCCGCGTTACAGAAATCATTTGGATCCTTGCTGCAAAATAACGGTTTGGTCTTTTCTCCTGAAATTTGGAGGAAGACAGCCAACAGCCCACAGATGTGCCTTTCAGTGGTATGGTGAAAAAACATTACGGGGTTGCAAAGTTATGGCGCTCCGAACTTTTCTTTTTTTCCCATAAGATAACATTACGGCGTCCGCTGTGCCTTTCCGGGCCCGTATCTCGGAAACGGTGCGCGATACGGACTTTTTGTCGGAAAAATTCTTAGCCCCTAGAAGGGGTTAAGATCCAAATTAGCCAGGACAGTTGTAAATAATATGACTTTTAAATTTTTTTTCTACGTCGTACGGTTCCTGAGATATAACGTATTTAGTATTCCAAGTTCTCATTTTCTGTGCTGATACTCATTATTATGCATACATTATTTGTACTCACTGTCTTTCTCAATGCAGGTTTTGGGGAAAACCAGCCTGTGCACTTACATTACTGTTACTGTTGCCCTTTCCACTTGCGGTTCCGTAGCCGTTTCACTTACCGTTGACGTCTGAGCCACCATGTGCGTTATCCTTTGCGTTTTCATTTGTGCTTGCATTTCTATTATTTTTTGCCATTTCTGTCTACAGTACTGTTTATCTTTCTGTTTTACTTTACATCACCATGCCCATTGACATTTCTGTTTGCAGGCACCATGTTACTATGCAACAACACATCACGTGGCAGACCGTTCCCGTCTACCCACCATGTGCATTACCCTTTCTGTTCTCATTCACGCTTGTGTTACCATGTGTGCCACTGTTAGCATTTCTGTTTGTGTTGCTGTTCCTGTTACTATGCCACAAGACATCATGTGGCGGGAGCGCGGGGCCGCTCCGCCGCTGCATTACATTCATTATTTCTCGTTATCATTCTCCAAAAGAAGGGAAATTAGAGGCAAAAAACTCCATTTAATGCATTAGTTAGGGTTGTTCCACAGCGACAAAAGTGAGGAAAAAGCTGTTAGGGTTGAAACCCCTTGGACCCCACCGCCCACCCCCAACCGGCATTGGGGTGTGCATTGGGATCATGGGTCCTAACTCTCACCCCATTCTCCTATACTTCTGCTGCTTTACACATGTCATGGGGTGAGAGTTAGGGCTGACGATCCCAATACACCTCTGCCATCATCCATTGCGGTTTTCATTTCGCTTGCATTTGTTACTTTTTGCCATTTGTGTCTACTGTACTGTTTCTCTTTCTGTTTCACTTTGTGTCACCATGCCCATTGACATTTCCATTTACAGGCACCATGTTACTATGTGACAAGACATCCCGTGGCACACCATTCTCCGTCTCGCCACCATGTTAGTACCCTTTCTGTTCTCCTTTGACGCTTGTACCTTGTGCGCCACTGTTAGCGCTTCTGTTTGCTTTGCTCTTCCTGTTACTATGCCACAAGACATCATGTGGTGGGAGTGCAGGGCCCTTTGGGCCCCATGCTCCCGCTGCTGCATTACGTGCCGGGAGCACGGGGCCCTATGTGCGTTATCCTTTGTGTTTTCATTTGCATTTGCATTTCTGTTATTTTTTGCCATTTGTGTCTACAGTACTGTTTCTCTTTCTGTTTCACTTTGTGTCACCATGCCCATTGACATTTCCATTTGCAGGCACCATGTTACTATGTGACAACACATCACATGGCAGACTGTTCCCGTCTATGCCACCATGTGCATTGTCCTTTCTGTTGTCATTTGCGCTTGCGTTACCATGTGCGCCACTGTTAGCGCTTCTGTTTGCGTTGCTCTTCCTGTTACTATACCACAAGACATCATGTGGCAGGAGCGCGGGGCCCTATGTGCATTATCCTTTGCGTTTTCATTTGCACTTGCATTTCTGTTACTTATTTGCCATTTGTGTGTACCGTACTGTTTCTGTTTCTGTTTCACTTTGCGTCACGATGTCCATTGACATTTTCGTTTACAGGCACCATGTTACTATGTGACAAGACATCATGTGGCACACCGTTCCCGTCTACGCCACCGTGTGCGTTACCCTTTCTGTTCTCATTCGCGCTTGTGTTACCATGTGTGCCACTGTTAGCATTTCTGTTTGCGTTGCTGCTCCTGTTACTATGCCACAAGACATCATGTGGCGGGAGCGTGGGGCCCATCAATCTCAAAAAGAAGGGAAATTAGAGGCAAAAAACTCCATTTAATGCATTAGTTAGGGTTGTTCCACAGCGACAAAAGTGAGGAAATTCGCTGTTAGGGTTGAAAACCCTAACTCCGAATTCACCCCCCCAGCACCACACACACACAGACACACACACGCATTCAAGTATGGGGGAGGACCAAGTCAACACAACCAATGACAGACATCCAGCAGCAGGTGACAGAAATAACAAACAATTGTCTAAATGTACTATGAGACATCCCCACCCACCTGACCAGGAACTGCATGCTCAGTGGAGATCAACAGCAAAACTGAGGCCATGTACACCAAACATACACATCCCTGATTGCAGCTGCACACAACGTACCACACTTAGTAGTTGCATGGCCTTACCTACCGATGCCCCACAGCACACCACAACTGGTGCTGTGCCGTTATTCAATATAAATGCTGAAGGTGCATTATGACAGTTGTAGAAAGGTTTTAACACTAGTGAGTATACATTAATTAAGAGAAGCACATAAATTAACTACAAGACACTAGCATGCTCAAGATAAAAGTAGTGATACATTTATTAGGTGATTTACATAGTAGTACATTTACTGTAATGGTTTACTCAACATAGAGAGGCTGATGTAAACGTATGGAAAAGCATTGCCTGTTCAATGCTGTGAAATTCGTACTGCCAGTATCACATGCTTTCTTACTGATGAAGGTGTACTGCTGATGTATACATAGACCTTCAGTGTGTTTCAATACTAAAGATGCAGTAAGTATTCTTTGTAAGAAACATTGTAATTGCATGGATCAGGGCAAGCAACTTCTAAATATCATAGCACTACTGAGCCAACAATGATGTACCTGTTTCGGAGATGTATATAGGATAGATTTTCCTGTAGGCACTTACTGAGTATGTTGTACCTGATAAAGGCAATCTCATTGCATCTGTGATGACTAACTTATTCAATAGTAATACATTTACTATTGTTGCAATGAGTGATCTATGCCACTTATGGACACAGTGTGATTTTTTTTAACAGTTGTTTCATACTCAGGCTGTATGCCTACTGTTTGGGTTTGCCACACTTCTGTCACTCATGCTATCAAAGTGATAACTATGTTAATTGTGGTACAACAGGATTCAAGTAGGTATGGTGTAGATATAAACAGAGGGCCAGATATTCAAAAGGGTTGCACCATGCGCAACAGGGTTGCACATGCGCAAGTCCTAAATTGCGCCATTCTGCAATATTCAGCAGGAGGCAGTTGCACCACTGAAAACAGGCTGAGCAACAGCGCAATGCAAATGAATGCATGCTCAACTGAAGGGGGAGGAACCATGCATAAACTGCACAGCCCGATATTCAGCTGGGCTGTGCAGGTTGTCTGAGCACAACCCCAACCTGCGCCTGCAGGACTTTGAGCCAAAAAAAGGCTTAAGTGGGGCCACCCACAGGTTAGCTGCTGTTGTGCAGGTTGCAACACAGCAGCTGCCACTATTGGCCTTCTCAATCCCTGTGCCCCCACAGCCGATCAGCGGGCATAGTGTACTCCCCACCAGCCGATCCGGGCATCAATGTCGCTCCCCTCCCGTTCACATCCCTGGTGGTCAGTGGACTGAAATGCCCGATCGTGGGCGGTATGTTTAATAACTCCCCCACCCGTTCACATTCCTGGTGGTCAGTGGACTGAAATGCCCGATCGCGGGCAGAAAGTAAACTGAACCCCCAAACATCTCCTTGTGCCCGATCATGGGCGGTAAGTAAATTGAACCCCCAAACATCTCCCTGGTGGCTAGTGTCCCCACCCACCACCCATGAAGCCCACCACCCCTCCCCGGCAGCCAGCGGGCGGCAGCATCCACCACCTGCCGCCCTGCTGCCCGCCGACAACTGCCTGGTAGGGCTGCCGCCCACTGGTGCAGAGCAGAGCCAATGGGTGTGCAGCCCGCTACCGTGCATGACAGTCCAGATTTGTGAATGAATGTTCATTCACAAATCTTCACTGTCATACGGTATGGGCTGCACGCCCATTGGCTCTTGCTCTGCACCAATGGCATGCAGCCCTACCAGGCAGTCAGTCGGTGGGCGGCGGGCGGCAGGTGGGTGGATGTTGCCGCTCGCCGGCTGCCGGGGAGGAGCGGGTGGTGGACTCATGGTGGTGGGTGGGGGGGACACTAGCCACCAGGAGATGTTTTGAGGGGGTTCAACTCATTTACTGCCCGTGATCGGGCATTTCAGTCCACTGGACCACCAGGGAGATGTTCGGGTGGGGGCTTCAGTTTACTTTCTGCCCACGATCGGCATAAGGGAGATGTTCGGGGTTCAGTTTACTTTCTGCCCGCGATCGGGCATTTCGGTCCACTGGACCACCAGGGATGTGAACGGGGGGAAAGTTTTTAAACATACCGCCCGCGATTGGGCATTTCAGTCCACTGGACCACCAGGGATATGTACGGGAGGAGGTGGGGGAGCCACATTGCTGCCCGCGATCGGGCTGCAGGGTTCGTCGGTCCCCGATGGCTGCTGCCTGGCAGGGTGCCAGGTGCAAGTCCTCGGGATCGCGCGACCTACATACTAATGGAATGCAAATGGGGCCATAATCAGATGCAAATGGCCCCCCCCGCGCCTTGCATGAATTATGGCCCCATTTGCATGTCACCTTTTGAATATTGTGATTTTGCGCATGGCACAATGGTACTTGAGCCACCGCAAGTTGAATTCTCCACTCTGACAACGGTGAATTCTCCACTCTGACAACTTGCGGTGGCACAAGTTCCACTGCGCCATGCACAGTGGCTGTGGCTGGGGGGTGATATTCAAAGGGGTTGCTCAATAGCGCAACTCCTTTGAATATCACCCCGGCCACACCCCTGCACAACTATTTTGTGCAGCGCAAGGGCTTGCGCCTCAGAATGTCACAGTTTGAATATCCAGGCCAGAATGTCTTTTAGTATTGATTTAACTCACAATGGGGTAAGTGTACTAGGACAGCAGGGGTTATCCTCTATCACTGACTCTGTCAGTTATAATCACACTAGGCTTTCGATGACTGTAATGATCAAGTTACACTGTTCATCTTCATGAGTTCATATTCACAGCCATTCTCCAGTAACTAGACAGTGTATGGTGTAACTGGGTGGGACACTGTGTTGCAAAGCTGCTGCAGTGCCTAGCAGAGGGAGAGTATCTACTCATAAAGACAATTAAGCAATAAGGCATGACCAACAGTTATGTTAAATGGTCTGTTAATCACCCTGTAGGGGTTTAATGTTGAATGAGGCATAGCCGAGTGCCACATGTTGCTAGACAGTGATAAACTGACCATTAACATAATACCAGGGAGTGGCTTATTGCTATCATAATAAAACTGTTTTTTAAACAACATGAAACCATGTTCATCATATGGTTAGGCTCTACATGTATGTTAATAAAAACTAAACATAAGGCTGTTACAATGTTTACAGTCAATTAGAAAGCTGCATTTCTCAAAGCCTTTTATAATCAGAGATACTATACCTGTACAACTCCTTGGTTTTGCTGAAATCTATTGCTCAGGTGGCCCACCACATGTGCTGTTGTCTAGTGTGGGGCATTAGTAGGTGAGGCCATGCAGATACTAAGTGTGATGCGTTGTGTGCAGCTGCAATCAGGGATATGTACATTTGGTGTACATGGCCTCAGTTTTGCTGTTGATCTCCACTGAGCATGCAGTACCTGGTCAGGTGGGTGGGGATGTCTCATAGTACATTTAGACAATTGTTATTTCTGTCACCTGCTGCTGGATGTCTGTCATTGGTTGTGTTGACTTGGTCCTCCCCCATACTTAAATGTGTGTGTGTGTGTGTGTCTGTGTGTGTGTGGTGCTGGGGGGGGTGATTTCGGAGTTAGGGTTTTCAACGCTAACAGCGAATTTCCTTACTTTTGTCGCTGTGGAACAACCCTAACTAATGCATTAAACTGAGTTTTTTGCCTCTAAAATATATATATATATCTATATATATAGATATATATATATATATATATATATATAATATTTATATTTAGAGATTTCTTTTTTATTTATTTAGTTTTTCTTGACCAGGTAAGTGGGAGGGATACAGATGAATGACTACTGACCTTGAACCAGATTAAGTTGTTGGTGGTATTATTTTTGTCTTTGTGAGTGGGGTGAAATTTGGCCAGTGCCATGGGATCTTTAACATCCACCTGAACTACCACCAGAACAGGCAGATGGGACCTCAGTTTAACATCTCATCTGAAAGACAGCACCTCAGGTGCAGCACCCCTTATGCTGCACTACAGTGTCAGTACTGGGATTTAACCCAAGTTCCTGGTGTGTGGATTGAACCCACAGCCTTCTGATCTCCAGTGTGATACCTGCTAAGCCACTGACACTCTTAAACATGGGTTAAACATATAGATATAGAGTATATATCAGTACATATATGTCTATATATATATATATATATATATATATCTATATACATATAGATATATATATATATATATATATATATATATTATATTATGGTAGTGCTACCATAGTTAGAGTTGACCATTTTTATGTTAAACCCCAAAACTTTGCACCTTAATAACTTTGCAACCGTTTGATGGATTTGCCTGAAATTTGGAATTTATGATCAAGAACCATAGGCCTTGGGATCTGCCAAGTTTTGTACTGGTCGGTTATACAGCTGCGGAGTTATTAAGTGTGATCTGTGTGCGCGTTTACGCTTTTCTGGAATTCTGTGGTCGCGTCTACAGGTCGTACGGTTTGCGTGACCGGCCCAAAATCTTCAGGGAACATGCAGCCGGGGTCCCCGATGTGCCTTTTAAAGATTTCATTAAAAAATATTAAACGGTTCAAAAGTTATTCAAAAAACAGTTTCCCATTATAAGTCAATGGGAAAAGTTAACAAAAAGTTCAACACTTTCGCAAATGCATTTTTACTTTCATAAATGGGCCTGTTACTTTCGCAAATCGGCCATTTTGTTTTCAGTTGGTGATCAGAAAAATGGTTGGCATTTAAATTTGGGACCCTCTAGCAACCTAATTTTTTTGTATTCACCTAGTCGGGCTCTGAGGATGCTTGCCATGTCTTTATTTTGTGGTAAAACACCCCAGAAATATGTTTTCAAATTTCTGAAAAGTATTGCAATTACTTTCGTTCGTTTAAAAAGTCACAAATATTTATAAAAGTCAAGAAAATTGCGACAGTAATTTTCTAGTCTGTGGGAAAATGACAGCAATTCTTTGGCACTGCACTGCAAAATAACCGTTGGGAGTTTTGGGCTGAAATTTGGAGGGAACGCAGCCGACATCTCACAGATGTGCCTTTCAGTGTTGTATTGAAAAAATATTACATGGCGGCAAAGTTATGGCACTCCAAAGTTGACAGTTTTTCCCATAGGATAACATTACGGCGCCCAAAGCATTACAGGAATCCTTTGGCACCCTGCTGCAAAATAACGGTTTGGTCTTTTTTCCTGAAATTTGGAGGGAAGACAGCCAACAGTACACAGATGTGCCTGTCAATAGTTTGGTGAAAAAATATCACATGGCAGCAAAGTTACGGCACTCCAAAATTGACGTTTTCCCATAGGATAACATTACGGCGCCCAACACTTAACAGAAATCATTTGGAGCCCTGCTGCAAAATAACGGTTTGGTCTTTTCTCCTGAAATTTGGATGGAAGACAGCCAACAGCCCACAGATGTGCCTTTCAGTAGTTTGGTGAAAAAACATTACAGGGAGGCAAAGTTATGGCACTCCGAACTTTTCTTTTTTTCCCATAGGATAACATTACGTCGTTCGCCACGCCTTTCAGGGCCCGTATCTCGGAAACGGTGCGAGATACGGACTTTTTGTTGGAAAATTTCTTAGCCCTAATGGGGCTAAGACTCAAATTAGCCAGGACAGTTGTAAATAATATGACTTTTAAATTTTTTTTCTACGTCATACGGTTCCTGAGATATAATGTATTTAGTATTCCAAGATCTCATTTTCTGCGCCGATACTCATTATTTTGCATACATTATTTGTACTCACTGTCTTTCTCAATGCAGGTTTTGGGGAAAACCAGCCTGTGCGCTTACATTACTGTTACTGTTGCCCTTTCCGCTTGGGGATCCGTACCCGTTCACTTACCATTGGCGTCTGCATACCACATGCGGTATCCTTGCGTTTTCATTTGAGCTTGCGTTTCTGTTATTTTTTGCCATTTCTGTCTACAGTACTGTTTATCTTACTGTTTCACTTTACATCACCATGCCCATTGACATTTCTGTTTGTAGGCACCATGTTACTATGTGACAACACATCACGTGGCAGACCATTCCCGTCTATGCCACCATGTGCGTTACCCTTTCTGTTCTCATTCGTGCTTGTGTTACCATGTGCACCACTGTTAGCATTTCTGTTTGCGTTGCTGTCCCTGTTAGTATGCCACAACACATCATGTGGCAGGGGCGTGAGGCCCAAAGGGCCCCACTCTGACCGATGCTCCGCTGCTGCATTACATTCACTATTTCGTTATCATTCTCAAAGAAGGAAATTAGAGGCAAAAACTCCATTTAATGCATTAGTTAGGGTTGTTCCACAGCGACAAAGTGAGGAAATTCGCTGTTAGGGTTGAAACCCCCTTGGACGCCCACCCCCAACTGGCATTGGGGTGCACATTGGGATCGTGGGTCCTAACTCACCCCATTCTCCTATGTTGCTGCTTTACACATGTCGCGGGGTGAGAGTTGGGGCGGCAGTCCCCAGCCTGTGCCGGTGAGGTGGCGTCGAGTCCTCGAGGTTTCAACCCCAACGCTGTTCACTATCGCTGATAGTAACCTAACTGGCGCATTAATTTTACCTCTATCTATATATATATATATATAAATATATATCTACATCTATATTATAGTGGCATGGTAGGGCCACTGTTGTTAGAGTTGAGTTCCCATTTATGGTTAAATCTGAAAATTGGTAGCTTAATGACTTTACCACTGTATTACAGATTTCCCAGAAAATTGGAATGTACTGTCTGGAACCATAGATCTCTGTATCTGCCAAGTTTCATAATGGTCAGATATATGGTTGCAGAGCCACAGAGCACCAAAAAACACACAAATTACAGGTTTTTTGCATTCTTTGCTCGTGCCTACAGCCCGCACATTTTGTGTGATTGGTCCAAAAACATCAGGGAACATGCAGCCAGCGTCCCCAATGTGCCTTTCGAAGATTTCATGAAAAAATATTAAACAGTTCAAAAGTTATTCAAAAAACACTTTCCCCTTTATAATCAATGGTAAAAGTTAATCAAATATGCGAAAGTGTCACAAATGCACTTTTTACTTTCGCAAATGACCCTTGTAGTGTCACAAATCGGCCATCTTGTTTTCAGTTTGTGGTCAGAGAAATGCTTTTCATTTAAATTTGGGACCCTCTAGGGACACAATTCTTGTTGTGTTCACCTAGTCGAGCCCTGAGGATGCTAGTCATTTCTTTTATGGAGGGTAAAACACCCCAAAAATATGTTTTTAAAATTTTTGTAAAAAGTAGTGTCACAAAGTACTTTCACATATGCAACACTTTCGTGATTTTATTTGCGAAAGTGTTGTGATTTGTGGAAGTACTTTGCTACACTATGCCCAGAACAATAGGGAATCTTTGTCACCTTGCTGGAAAAGAACGGTTTGGTCTTTTGGGCTGAAATTTGGAGGGATGAAAGCCAAGATCCCACAGATGTGCCTTTTTGTAGTTTGGTGATAAAATATTAGAGGGATGCAAAGTTGTGGCACTCTGAATTTGACAATTTTTCCCATAGGATAACATTACGGCATCCGGCGCGCCTCTTGGGGCCAGTATTTTGAAAATGGTTCGAGATACGGACTTTTGTTGAAAATGCTTAGTCCCCATTAGGAGGCTAAGTATAAAACTAGCCTGGACAAACATAAATAATATGAGATTTTCATTTTTTTCTATGTTCACATAACTCATATGCAGTGTGTGTGTATATATATATATATATATAATAGATATACCACTCTGAGATGTATGCGGTCATGCTCGATATCGCGCACACCTTGGTGTGCATTTGTACCTGCGAGGGCCGCGGGCTGAGTGTAAAATCACCCAAGGCGTGCGTATATCAGAGCGCGACCACACACCTCAGAGTGGTATATCTATCTTATAAAATGTCAAAATTGTTTGGAGGGGTAAAAGTGCAGGTGTGTGTTCGCTCTGATATACGCATGGTCACCTGATGGTGTTTGTCCAATGTGATTGATCCCATTGATCCTTTTTCTTACCCATTTTATATATATATAGATATATATATATATCTATATATATGTATAAGAAATACAAAATCACACATGCCTCCATAATGTGAAGCATCATGGGCTGCATATGCAAATCACCACAGAATATTGTGCTGGTTCAACTTTAAGCAGAAATGCATGGTGCTGAAAGGCCTCTCACACAGTCTGCAAAGGGTGCTAACAGAAGACAAATACATGTGTTTCATCCTACCAGGACTCATCAGTGTGCCTCATCTGTGTGACACTGCTGTGGAATAAACCAGCTACCCTAAGATGGTCTATCTGGTTGGTTTTGTGATGAACCCTATAAAAACAAAAAACAAGCTTAAAGACAAAGCACCTCAATGTACAAGCACTGAGGCAATGGTTACCCCAAAGGGCACTGGCCAGGAAGCCAATTTGCAAAGAAATACAAAATCACCCATACCCCCATAATGTGAAGCACCATGGGCTGCATATGCAGATCACCACATAATATTATGCTGGTTCAACTTTAAGCAGAAATGCATATGTGTGTGTGTGTGTGTGTGTGTGTGTGTGTGTGTGTATATATATATATATATATATATATATAGACAGTTTAATGCATCAGTTAGGGTTGTTCTACAGTGGCAAAAGTGAGGGAATTCGGTGTTGGGGTTGCTACCTCTACCACCTCAAGCCCACCCCACCTCACCAATAGGCATTGAGGTGTGTGTTGGGGTCATCAGCCCTAACTCTCACCCCATTCCATGTGTAAATAAGCTGAGGTGGTGCAGTATAGAAGAATGCAGTGAGAGTTAAGACTGATGACCTAACGCACATCCCGGCGGCTTGTTGATGGGGTGCGGTGGGTCTAGGGTGCCAGAGGTGGCAAACCTAACACCAAATTTCCTCACTTTTGTTGCTGTGGAACAACCCTGATGCATTAAACTGAGTTTTGCCATGAATTTCTCTTCTCTTTTGAGAATGTGCACTATAAATAGTGAATGGTATGTGGTGGTGGGAGCGGGCCCACCATGCTTCCCATTTGTGTGTAATAACCATAACAGTAACGGTAACACTAACAGTAATGGCAAGAGTAATGATAATCCTAATGGTAATGTTAATGCTAACAGTAACGCCGATGCTAATGGTAACAGTAGCAAAAACAGTAACAGTAATGCTAATGCAACCGCAAATGGTAATGGCAACAGTGAGGTAAAAGAAAATAGTAATGCAAATGGTAATGCACAAGGTAATGGAAATGGTAATGTAAATGTTAATGGAAGCACAAATGATAACGATAATGCAAACAGAAATGTAAACAGTAACAGAAATGGCGATGCAGAAGGAAACAGTAATGCAAGCTACAACATAAATGCAACCGTACATGCAAACGCTAATGGCAACAGAAACAGAAATGCAAACGGTAATGAAAATGCAAATAGTAACGCAAACAGAAATGCAAAGGATAATGGCAATGGCAATGCAAAAGGGAACAGTAATGCAATTGACAATGGAAACACAACCAGAAATGCAAACGCTAACACCAACAGAAATGCAAATGGTAATGGAAATGCAAATGGTAACAGTAACACAATTGGAAATGCAAACAGTAATGGTAACACCAAATATGATGCCAAAGGAAACAGTAACGCAAATGGAAATGCAACAAAAGCCAATGCCAACACAAATGGCAACACAAGTGGTGACGCAAAAGTAAAAGCTAACAAAATGGTAACAGAAATGCAAATGGTAACAGTAATGCAAATGGAAATGGAAATGGCAACGGTGATGCAAAAGGAAACCATTATTCAAACAGTAGTATAAATGCAAGCACAAACTCAAACGCAAAAAGGGTAACGCATACAGTGACGGAAATGCAAATGGTAACATAAATGCATGCGGCAAAGCTAACGGTCTCAGTACCACAAATGCACATAATTTTTTTCCCCAAAAATGTGCATTCAGAAGCACATTGAATACAAAGATTGTGTGCATAGTAATGGCCCTCGGAGCAGAAAATGAGCACTTGGAATACTAAACTGCTTATATCTCAGGAGCCATACAACCTTACAGCCAGGCTAGTTTTGTTCTTAGCCCCCAAATGGGGGACTAAGCATGCTTCCAATGAAAAGTCCGTATCTCGAACTGTTTTCGAGATACGGGCCCCGAAAGGTGCGGCGGATGCCGTAATGTTATCCTATGGGAAAAATCATCAACATCGGAGTGATGTAACTTTGCAGCTCTCTAACATTTTGTCAAAAAAACAAAACAAAAGGTACATCTGTGGGATCATGGCTTTCTTCCCTCCAAATTTCAGCCCAAATGACCAAACCATTCTTTTGCAGCAGGGTGGCAAAGATCCCTTATTGTTTTGGGCATCGATCGCAAGTACTTTTCAAAAATCATGACACTTTCGCAACTAAAATCACAAAAGCGTCACATATGCAAAAGTACTTTGTGACACTTCACAAAATTTACAAAACATTTTTCTGTGCTTTTACCCCCAAAAAGACATGGCTAGCATCCTCTGGACTTGACCAGGTGAACACAACAAGAATTGTGTCCCTAGAGGGTCCCACATTTAAATGCCAAGCATTTCTGTGACTACCAGCTGAAAACTAGATGGCTGATTTGTGACACTACAAGGGTCATTTGTGAAAGTAAAAAGTGCATTCGTGACACTTTTGCATGTTTTAACTTTTCCTGTAGACTATAATGGGAGAAGTGTTTTTTGAATAACTTTTGAACTGTTTAATATTTTTTCATGAAATCTTCTAAAGGCACTTCGGGACCCCGCTGCATGTTTTCTGAAGTTTTGGACTGATCACACAAAATGCATGGGATGTAGGCATGAGCAAAGAATGCACAGAAACCCGTAATTTGTGCGTTTTGGGTGCTCTAGCTCTGCAACCGTATATCCGACTATGACAGAACTTGGATGGTCCAGAGATCTATAGTACCAGATAGTCCATTCCAAATTTCAGGCAAATCCCTGATGCATTGGCAAAATTATTAAGCTGCCAAATTTCAGATTTTACCATAAATGAGGTACTCAACCCTAGTGCCACTATAAAATATTTATATATGTACTGTACATATATATATATATATTTTAGAGGCAAAAAACTCAATTTAATACATTAGTTAGGGTTGTTCCACACCGAGAAAAGCAAGAAAATTCAGTGTTTGGGTTGAAAGATCCCTTGACCCCCACTGCCCACACCCCCAACTGGCATTGGAGTGTGCATTACAGTTGTAGGCCACAACTCTCACCCCATCACATGTGTAAAGAAGCAGAGGTGTAGGAGAATGGGGTGAGAGTTAGGACAGACAACCCTAATGTGCACCCCGGTGCCAGTTGGGGGTGAGGGCAGGGAGGCCAAGGGGGTCTTCAACCTAACACCAAATTTCTCACTTTTTCAGTGTGGAAAAACCCTAACTAATGCATTAAATGGAATTTTTTGCCTCTAATTTCCCTTCTTTTTGAGAATGATAATGAGAAATAGTGTACGTAATACGGCGGCGGCGGGAGCGTGGGGCCCATGTCTTGTCGCATAGTAACATTGTGCCCGCAAATGAAAATAGTAATGCGCATGGTAACGCAAAGCAAAATAGAAAGAGAAACAGTAGTGTAGACAGAAATTTTAAAAATAATGCAAAAGCAAGTGCAAATGAAAATGCAAAGGGTAATGCACATGGTGGCGTAGGCATGAACAGTAAGTGAAACAGGAACGGAACTGCAAGCAAAAATGGTAACAGTAACAGTAATGTAAGAACACAGGCTGGTTTTCCTCAAAAGCTACATGAAGAAAGACAGTGAGTACAAAGAATGTATGCATAATAATGGTTCTTGGAGCAGAAAATGAGGAGTTGGAATACTAAATTGCTTTTATATGGGACTTCAGAGGAGCTGACTTTGATAAGATGGCCAACAGAGTTAAGCTAGCCCTGGCAAAAAGAAACACAGGTGAGGAGGTACAGGCAAAGTGGGCAAGCATTAAGGATACAATACTTGAAGCAACATCCCATTGTGTTAGACAGAAAGGAAGTGCAAAGAAGAAGGAAACCACTTTGGTTCTCAAATACAGTAGCAGAAAAGGTCAGAGCCAAAAGGCTGGCCTTCAGAAAAATATAAGGGAACACAGCGGGATGAAGATAGGGAGGCATACCAAACTGCCCTAAGGGAAGGTAAGGCAGTAAGGCAGGCAAAGTCCCAAACTTGAGGAAACACTACTTACGAACAGTAAAAGAAGGTGACAAGACTTTCTATAGATACATTAGTGAAAGGAGAAAGTCCAGAGGGGTATTGCTAGCTTAATGGAGAAAAGGGAGCATGTGAGGAGGAGGACCTTGTAAAGGCATCTATCCTAAATAGATACTTTTGCTCAGTATTTACTGAAGAGAAGGTAGGGCAGGGCCCACAGCTCAGCATCATGGACACAGGGGAGGGAGGTGAGCACTACTCCTTCACAAAAGAAAGGGTCCTACAAGAGCTTCTAAGCTCAGGGTGGATAAGGCAATGGGACCTGATGGCATACATCCCAGGGTACTTAAGGAGCTAAAGGAGGAACTAGCAGAGCCATTAGCAGAATTGTTTAGTGAGTCTCTGAGCACAGGAGAGGTCCCAGAAGACTGGAGAAGGGCTCATGTGATCCCACTCCACAAGAGTGGTAGCAGGGAGGAGGCGGGGAACTAAAGACCGGTCAGTCTTACCTCAGTAGTGGGCAAGATTATGGAGGCACTCCTTAAGGAAAGGATAGTGCAACACCTGGAATCCATAGGGGCACAGGATCCAAGACAGCATGGGTTTACAAAAGGAAGGTCCTGTCAAACTAATCTCATAGATTTCTTTGACTGGGTAACCAGAGTGGTGGACCAAGGGGAGTAGTGATGTCGCCTACCTTGACTTCAGCAAAGCTTTTGACACTGTTCCACATAGAAGATTGATAAAATAAGCTAGGTAGGCTCAGGGTGGGTCAAGTTGGTCAACTGGGTGGCAAACTGGTTGACTCAGAAAACAGAAGTGGTGGTAAATGGTATACAGTCAGAGAGATGCAAGTCACAAGTGGGTACCTCAGGGATCAGTCCTGGGGCCAGTCCTATTCAACATCTTCATTAGTGACCTCGCAGATGGACTAGAGGGTAAGGCTTGTCTGTTTGCAGATGACACCAAGATCTGCAACAGAGTAGATGATCCAGATGGGGTGGGCAGAATGAGAAGAGATCTGGATAAACTAGCAGAATGGTCAGAAGAGTGGCAACTGGGATTTAATGCAAAGAAGTGCAAAATCATGCACATAGGGAAGAGAAACCCGAAGCCACTTATAGGCTGGGAGGGAGTTGCTAGCAGTCACAAAGGAAGAAAGAGACTTGGGCATCATCATCACTGATGACCTAAAATCATCCAAGCAGACCTCTAAAGCAGTAGGTAAGGCTAGGGGGTGTTAGGGTGTATTAGTAGGGGTATCACAAGTCGAAGAGAGAGGTAATAATCCTCTGTACAAGACATTGGTTAGGCCCATCTGGAGTACTCGTGCAGTATTGGAGGCCACACCTTCACAAGGACATTAACCAAATTGAGGCAGTCCAGAGAAGGGCAACTAAAATGGTGCAGGGACTGCATCAGAAGACATATGAGGACAGATTAACGGAGCTCAATATATATACCCTTGAGCAAAGGAGGGAGAGGTGATATGATCGAGACATTTAAACACCTTAAGGGCATAAACAAGGTGAAAGAGTCTAACATGTTTAAATATAAGAAAATAGCAGGACAAGAGGACACAGCATGAGATTAGAGGGAGGCCGATTAAGGGGAATATGAGGAAATTTTTTCACAGAAAGGGTGGTGGATGCATGGAATGGCTTACCACAAGAAGTGGTGGCTATGAATACAGTGCAGGGCTTCAAACAGGCATGGGATAGGCATAAGGGAGCAATACAAATGACTATGAATAGATAGGTCACTGACAGAGCAAAGGCCGATGGCACATTTATGAGGTAGAAAAAGAAATGGGCAGACTGGATGGGCCTTGCGGTCCTTATCTGCCGTCAACTTCTATGTTTCTATGTTTCTATGTTTATCTCAGGAACCGTACGACGTAGAAAAAAAATTGAAAAGTCATATGGTTTATGATTTTCCTGGCTAGTTTTGTACTTATCCCCCAGCAGGGGCTAAGCATTTTTCTGATGAAAAGTCCATATCTCACACCATTTCCTAGAAACGCGCCTGAAAGGTGCGTTAACTCCGTAAGGTTAGCCTAAGGGGAAAAAGGAGAAGTTTGGAGTGCCATGACTTTGGTTCCCTGTAATATTTTTTCACCAAAACCACAAAAGGCACATCTGTGGATGTTGGCTGTGACCTCCAAATTTCAGCCCAAAAGACCAAACCTTTATTTTGCAGCAGATCACCAAAGGATTCCTGTAATGCGTCGGACGCCGTAATGTTATCCTATGAGAAAAAGCATTACATTTGGAGTGCCGTAACTTTGCCGCCATGTAATACTTTTCAACAAAACACAGAAAGGCACATCTGTGAGATTTCAGCTGTGTTCCATCCAAATTTCATGCCAAAACACCAAACCGTTCTTTTGCAGCAGGGTGCCAAAGATTTGTTGTCATTTTCCCACAGCCTAGAAAAGTACTGTCGAAGTTTGCAAAAGCTTTCGCAAATTCAATCGATGGTGTCGTAAGTGCGACAGTACTTTGCGAAAGTACTTTTTCCAGAAATTTGAGAAACATATTTCTGGGGTGTTTTACCCAAAAATGAAGACATGGCTAGCATCCTCAGGGATGACTATGTGAATACAAAAAGAATTAGGTTGCTAGAGGGTCCCAATATTAAATGCCAACCATTTTTCTGATCACTAACTGAAAACAAAATGGCGGATTTGTGACAGTAAAAGGGCCATTTGCGACACTAAAAAGTGCATTTGCGACACTGTTGAACTTTTTAACTTTTCCCTTTGACTTATAATGGGAAATAGTTTTTTGAATAACTTTTGAACCGTTTAATATTTTTTCACAAAATCTTCAAAAGGCACATCAGGGACCCCTGCCACATGTTCCTTGAAGATTTTGGACTGGTCACGCAAACCGTGTGACCTATAGGCGCGACAGTAAAATTCCAGAAAAGCATAAATGCGCACGCAGATCATGCTTAATAATTCTGCAGCCATATATGTGACCAGTACAAAATGTGGCAGATCCTAAGGTGTATGGGTCTTGATTGTGTTTTCCAAATTTCAGGTAAATCCGTCAAACAGTTGCAAAGTTATTAAGGTGCAAAATTTTGGGTTTAACATGTAAATGGCTCCTCAACCTAACTATAGTGGCACTACTATGCCACTATAATATACATATATATATATGTATATGTGTATATATATTATAGGGTATGAAGTCACTTCTATGTTAAACTCGAATATTGCATGTTAATAACTTTGGGCGGTTCAAAGGATTTGGATGAAATTTGATATACTCAGTGGGCATTATCGATCTCTTGATTTGCCAAATTTTGTTTCAGTCAGACTTATGGTTTTGTACACCAAAATGCTGAAAAATGCACTTTCACCAGTTTTGTGGGCAGTTTCTCAGATTTTGTCTGTGGTGCTCTGCGGCCATTGTGTAGCACACTGCTCTGCAACTTTGCACATTGTAAGAGCTTGGGACAAGGAATATGCAACTTTTGTTTGGTGAAAAGTATTAATCCATTCAAAAGTTATTAAAGTTTTAAGTTCCATTAAAAGTCTATGGGAAAATGTATATGGTTATTTTATGAAGAAGAATGGGGGTTTGGCCATCTGGTCTTCTCATGATCAAAGAATTTGCAGGCTCATGAGGAATTCTTTGATCGTGACAGCCACCATCTTGTTTTCATTTTGCAGTTGAAAAAAACAGATATCTTGGCCCAGGGGTCAATTCTGAAGTAAAACTATGATGGGTTTTGCTCAGTGGTCTTCCCTCTATTGAACCATGCTTGTGGTTTCTTCTAATTCTGTCAAAAAATAGAGTTTCAAAGTTTTAAATTCTTTGCGACTCGCTAACCATCTTTGATTGCGAGCCTGCAAATTCTTTGAATGCGAGATTCTTTGATTGCGGGGGCTTGACTAGATGGCCAGATTAAAAAATCTAATTTCTCAGTCCAGGGGTGATTTATCAAGTGAAACTAGGATTGGTTTTGCTCAGGGGCTTTCATTCTATCGAGTCATGCCTGTGGTTTAATGTATTTCTCTGAAAAAATTGTGTTTTAACATTTTTTATTCTTTTGCTCATGAGCTTGCAGATTCTTTGGTCGTGAGCCTGCAAATTCTTTGATCGCGATATTCTTTGACCATGATCTTTGATCGCGAGGGCATGACTAGATGGCCAGAATAAAAAATCAAATATCTCAGCCCAGGGGTGACTTATGAAGTCAAACTAGGATGGGTTTTGCTCATGGGGTTTCATCCTATCAAGTCATGCCTGTGGTTTAATGTATTTCTTTGAAAAAGTTGAGTTTTAACATTTTTTTAATTCTTTGATCACGAGCCTGTTGGTGTGGGGAGGGTGGGGGCATGAGGTGGAAACCCTGGGAGTGGCCCTAATGCCTCATTTCCCTGCTTTTTTTTACTGTGGATTCACCCAAACTAATGCATTAATGACACTATTTGCAAAGAAGATAGATATATATATATATATATATATATATATATACACACACACACACATATACATATATATATATATATATATATTCATGGCAAAAACTCTGTTTAATGCATTAGTTACAGTTGTACCACAGTGACAAGTGAGGAAATTCAATGTTAAGATTGCCACCCCTTTCTCCCAAGCCCACCTTCCCCACCAACAGGCATTGGGTGGTTGGGATTATCAGTCCTAACTCTCACCCCATCCCATGTGTAAACAAGCTGAGATGGTGCAGTATAGGAGAATGAGGTGAGAGTTAGGACCGATGACCCCAACGCACACCCCGATTCCTGTTGGTGGGGATGAGGTGGGCTTGAGGTACAAGGGATGGCAACCCAAACACCGAATTTCCTCACTTTTGTCGCTTTGAATAACCCCAACTAATGCATTAAATGGAGTTTTTTGCCATGAATTTCCCTTCTTTTTGAGAATGATCACTATAAATAGTGAATGGAATGTGGAGGAAGCGCTGGGCCCGCCATGTGATTTTTTTGTGACATAGAAATGCTAATGGTAATGCAAATGCATGCACAAATGGTAATGCACACGGTGATGCAAATGTAAATGATAACGCAAATGGTAAGAGAAATGCAAGCACAAACATTAATGAAAAACAGAAATGGTAATGCAAACGGTAATGCAAATGCTAACAGCAACAGAAATGCAAACAGTAACAAAAACAGTAACATAAACGCTAATGCCAATGGAAACACAAATGGTAAGAAAAATGCAAACAGTAACACAAACACAGACAGAAATGCAAACAGTAAAGGCAACGGCACCGCAGAAGGAAACAGTAACGCAACCAACAATGGAAACACAACCAAAAACACAAATGCTAAGGCCAACAGAAATGCAAATGGTGATGAACACCCAAACAGTAACGGCAATGCAAACAGTTACAGTAACAGCAACGATGATGTCAAAGCGAACAGTAATGCAAACGCAAGTGCATAGGGAAATGCAAATGGTAACATGCACAGTCACGGTACCGCAATTGCAAACGCAAATGCAAATGTTAACAGGAACACCAGTGATGATGATGCCAAAGGAAACACAAATGCAAATGCAAACGGAAGTGCATACGCAAATGGTAATACACATGGTGACACAAAATGAAATGCAAACAGAAGCAGTAATGGAAACGCAAATGGTAACAATAATGCAAATGCAAGTGCAAATGAGGCCCCATGCTCCAACTGTAACCTCCAGGTGGCACTATCCCAAGGGCTACTACCCTTGCCTGCTGGACTATCAAGAGGTTGAGGGGCCTAGGTTCTATGGTGGGTGCCTCCACCCAGAGGTCAGGGTTTGTGATGGTTGGTCTAGGTTGGTCACAGCCCTCTGAGACACTGAGACCCCCTTTTAATCCTCTAATGAGCCACACAATGCACAAGAATTACAGTACCAATGCCCCACATGTACACAGGGTTCAATCATAAGGTACCACTTACCCTCGAGACTGATTTTGAAGTTCGTCTCTGAGGACCCCCTGTAAAATAAGGTTGACCAACATACACAAGCCAATGCAATGCCTGCTATATAGGTACTGACACTTCAGACAGTCTAAAGTCAATAACATCAAATCTGATTTATTTAGGGGGAGTGAATCACGGGAGGGGGAGATCAAGCTGATTGACAGAATTAAATCACAGTACTGTGCACTCATACAGGGTCTTAAAAGTCACACTCTGGGTACCCAGGTCGGGGGAGCTGGCCAGGTCCATTGCCTGGGGTTGGCCGGCAGGTGCAGATGGATAGGGCACTGTAGAAACAAAGATATGCACAACACTCAATTGTAATCTGGAGCCAGATGGCTCAGTACTTGAAGAAATGAAATAAAGAAAATCAAATAACACACTGATGATTGTTAACAGGTTGCAGGGGGATGCCCTGATTTGTACTCACACTACCCTGAGCTGAGGACCTGATGCAGACGGCTGTTCTGGATCGCCAGACAAACATGGCATGGAGATGAGATTCTACTGACCAGGCCAAACTGCTTTGACTAGCAGATGGATTTAGTCCAAGTAAATTCAGTTCAGCTTTCAGCTTACACCGTGACGTGATAAGAAAACTGAACAGTATTCCTCACAAGCATGCAACACATTTATATGTAAAGGAAATTACTATACCAGGCAGCTGCTCCTAGGTCCCGATCGCACTTACTGCAGATATCCGGGAGTTCACACAGCAGCTTCAGTTCCTGACAAACCGAGCGTGATTCAGCAATTTCTCCAGTCTTCTACAAGGTGAGCCTGGTTTCCACTTTTCAGCCTTCCTTCCTTCCTTTCTTTCAGTCACCTCAGATTCAGTCCGATTCGAGCTTGCAATGGCAACAGACCAACTTCAGGCCTCTCACATGCTTCCCATGTGAAACTATACAATGTAGAAGCACAGAGTTCTTTCTCTCCTCACGGTCACAACTGATCTGACCTCCCAGTCACAGAGCAGAGCATTCTCTTTGGGAGCCACCCGGTCCAGTTGGTGGACTCAGCTGTCAATCACTCCAAAGCTCTCTCAGTTGGTGCAAAAAGGCACCATGGTCCAAAACTTCACTTCCCAGAATCACTAGCTATACATTCTCCTTGTAAGCCAGCTCCCAGGAGAGTCCAAATTCTGGTTGGTCCAAACAGTCTCCATTTCATGGCTCCCTTTACCCCATTGGCCCAGCACAGCAGTTTAAGTCCAAAATGGAGGGGTAACACACACAAAGTCCCATCTGCAATAAAAGCAGGTTAGACAAACTATAATATTAGTAAGGCTTTGACTGATTACAGGCTAACAGTTATATCTTTCAGATAGGCTCCCTTTGCTCCTTCAGTGACCGCAAAATTGCAGTGATTTCTCCACAGTTCAGGTGGGATTTGAGCAGGGAAACACCAGCCCCCTAGGAAAAGCATTAGCTATGTCTGCAAGCAGACAGTTCTTAAAGAGACAGTATGTGGAGACTCTACTAGCACTCACAGTGCCATTCTAATGGCTTAAACACCAAACGCCAGCAGGCAAGGAAAACACTTAAGCAAGCTCCTAGGAGGCTTTTAGGAACCTCCATTTGTACAGGAGTTACACAACCATGTGATTTTTTTGAGACATAGTAATGCTAACAGTAACGCAAATGCAAGCACAAATGGTAAACCACACGGTGATGCAAACATAAATTATAATGAAAACAGTAAGAGAAATGCAAGTGCAAATGTTAATGAAAACAGAAATGGTAACACAAACAGTAATGCAAATGCTAAAGGCAACAGAAATGCAAATGGTAACAAAAACAGTAACGTAAATGCTAACACCAATGGAAAAATAAAAGGTAAGAAAAATGCCAATGGTAACACAAATGCAAACAGAATTACAAATGTTAAAGGCAACGGCACCACAGAAGGAAACAACAATACAATCAACAATGGAAATGCAACTGAAAATGCAAATGCTAAGGCCAACAGAAACGCAAACGGTGATGAACACTCAAACAGTAACGGTAATGTAATTGGAAATGCAAACAGTTACAGTAACAGCAACGATGATGCCAAAGTGAACAGTAATGCAAACGGAAAAGCAAATGCAAGTGTGTATGGAAATGAAAATGGTAATGCGCATGGTCATGGTACCGCAATTGGAAACACAAATGCTAACGGTAACACCAACGATGACACCAAAGGAAACACAAACGCAAATGCAAATGGAAGCGCATATGTGATCGCAAATGGTAAACACACAGTGACAGAAACATAAATGATAACGCAATGGTAAGAGAAACGCAAGCGCAAAATGTTAATGAAAACAGAAATGTTAATGCAAATGATAATGCAAATGCTAACGGCAACAGAAATGGAAACGGTAACAAAAACAGTAATGTAAATGCTAACACAAATGGAAATGCAAACGGTAAGAAAATGCAAACTGTAACACAAACACAAACAGAAATGCAAACAGTAAAGGCAATGGCACCACAAAAGAAAACAGTAATGCAATCGACAATGGAAATGCAATGGAAAACGCAAACGCTAAGGCCAACAGAAATGCAAATGATGATGAACACTCAAACAGTAATGGTAACACAATTGGAAATGCAAACAGTTACAATAACAGCAACGATGATGCCAAAGTGAACAGTAATGCAAATGGAAACGCAAATGCAAGCACGTATGGAAACACAAATGGTAACGCGCACGGTCACGGTACCACAACTGGAAATGCAAATGCTATCAATAACACCAACAATGATGCCTAAGGAAACACAAATGCAAATGGAAGTGCGTATGTAAAGGCAAATGGTACTGCACACAGTGACACAAAAGGAAACACGAACAGAAACAGTAATAGAAACACAAATGGTAACAGTAACACAAATGCAAGCACAAACAAAAACGCAAAGGGTAACGCATACCGCTGCATAGACGGGAAAGCTAACTCAAACGGTTATGGAAACGTAAGTGGAAATGCTAACTGTAACAGTAAGGGACACACACACCCTGTTTTCCCGAAAAGCTGCATTGAGAAACACAGTGAATACAAAGAATATATGCATTATAATGGGCTTCGGAGCACAAAATGAGCACTTTGAATACTAAATTGCTTATATCTCAGGAACCGTATGGTATAGAAAAAAAATTAGAATTTCATATAATTGATGGCTTTCCTGGATAGTTTTGCACTTAGCCCCCTAGTGGGGGTCTAAGCATTCTTCCTACAAAAAGTCCATATCTAGAAGTGTTTCCGAGATACGGGCAACCGAAGGCAACGGAGGACGCTGTAATGTTAGTATAAGGGAAACATAGTAAATTTTGGAGTGCGGTAACTTTGCAGCCTTGTAATATTTTGTCACCAAACTGCCATAAGGCACATCTGTGGGATCTTGGCTTTCTTCCCTCCAGATTTCAGCCCATAAGATCAAACCATTCTTTTGCAATAGGGTGGCAAAGATTTCCTACTGTTTTGGGCATAGTGTCGCAAAGTAGTGTTGCAAATCACGACAGTTTCGCAAAACAAATCACCAAAGTTTCACAAGTGCAACACTACTTTGTGACACTACAGTTTACAAAAATTTTAAAAACATATTTCTATGGTATTTAACCCCCCCAAAAAAGACATGGCTAGCATCCTCAGGGCTCGACTATGTGAACACAAAAAGAATCGTGTCCCTAGAGGGTCCCAAATTTAAATGGCAAACATTTCTGTGACCAGTAACTGAAATATAAATGTCTGACTTATGACACTGCAGGGGGTCATTTGCTACACTAAAAACTGCATTTGCACACTGTCGAACTTTTTGTTAACTTTTCCTATTGACTATAATGGGAAACGTATTTTTTGAATAACTTTTGAACCGTTTAATAGTTTTTCACAAAGTATTCGAAAGGCACATCAGGGACCCTGGCTGCATGATCCCTGAAGGTTTTGGACCAGTCACACAAACCGTGCAACCTGTAGGTGCAAGAAAAGAATGCGCAAAAAAGCGTAAATACGACTTTATATTGTGCTTTATCACTTCACAACCGTATATCTGACCATTACGAAACTTGGCTGATCCAGAGACCTGTAGTACTGCTCCATGCTTGCCCAAATCTTAGGCAAATAAATTATATGGTGGCAAACGTATTAAGCTGCAAAATGTCACACTTTAACCTTAAATAAGGTACTCAACCCTAACTATAGTGGCACAACTGTGCCACTTTTAATATATATATATATATATATATATATATATATATATTCTTTGTAAAAAAAACTGCATTATTGCAACAGTTAGGGTTTTTTACAGTGACAAAAGTGAGGAAATTCGATGTTAGGGTTTTCAACCCTAACTCCGGCCCTGTCCCCCACTGGCACACACACACTGGCACAGACATAGACACACACACACACACACAAAACACACAACTATGGTGGGGCAGTACAAGGCAAGACAACCAATCACAGACAGACACCATAACGTAACAGAAATAACATGCAACTCTTAAACATACCACAACAGGCATCCATCATCATGTTTCACCAACTGTATCACTTCTGCTGCCATTCCAGTCTCCTATATGTGCACAGCCTTCTACATAACAGCATATTACTGATAGTAATGCACATGTATTGTTGGGAGTATATAGCCCTTTGGTCTACTGCTGTGTTACCAACTTGTCAATTTCTGCATAAAACCATTGCACTGTGCTACTACTAATGTCAGCATTTCTACATGAGAGCATACTGCACACCTCCACTAAGTTGCTCGCTACTGCATAAGACTATAGCTACATGGTATCACCAAGTTAGTCATTCGTGCATAACAGGGCAGTGTGATGTGTCAGCCTACTTGACCATTTGTGGATAACACAATAATATTTATACTTAAATACATGGATTGTTAATGACATGGTACTTAGCCCCTAGTAGCTTGTCAATTTCTATATAAGAGCATAACACCATGCTGTCATGAACTTTAGCATTTCTGCATAACAGCATACCCATCACTCCACCTACTTGCCTATTTCTGTGTAACATTTTAACATAACTGCTAAGACAGATATATTACAGGGAACAAAGCCCCAGCAACTTGGTCATTTCCACATAGCAGCATAGCCCAATCTTCCCACCAAATTCTTGAGTTTTGCATATCACTATGATAGAAATAGACAAACACATGAGTTGGTGAGAACACAGGAGCTTTAGGCCCACTCCACTTGCATTAACTTTCCAAAATTACCCATTTCTTCATAACAGTATGATATAAGAAGTACACCTCATCTATTAATGAGAGTGTGAGGCCCTTTTAATTGCTATGCTACACCAACTTGCCAATTTCTTCATCATGGCATAGCCCCATGCTCTCACCAACTTGCCCATTTCTGCATACCACCATAATGGAGTAGCAAACCATGTATTACCACCTACTTCATGTTTGTCCATTACAACATAGGCCTACATTCCAGCAAATTTTTCATTTATCTTAATGAGCACCATATGAGTGATAAGCATACCTCTCAACCTCCTACCTCATAAATCAGGGACAAGGTTTAAAAAAATCAGGGACAAAGGCCCAAAATCAGGGACACATTTTTAAAATTGATGATATCCACTCAGGAAGCTGGCAGAATAAGGGACTCAGTGTGCAATACATTTTCTGAAGAATAAGAAGTCTGCAGCTTTATTGTTTGACGTAATTTTATTCTTACAATCATCACTGTTTAGTCAGGGAAACACAGATTTTAGGAGGACAAAGTAAAATTTTGAGGTGAAATCAGGGACATCCCTGAAAATCAGGGACACTTGAGAGGTAGATAAGGCAGATGTATTGGTAGCTTTATCTGATATGCTTCTAGCATATCTTGCTCTTGGCAGACAACAGACTGTGATGCCAGGAGAACTGATACAGTTGGTGAAACTTGATGATGGATGCCTGTTGTGGTATGTTTAGAAGTTATATGTTATTTCTGTTGCGTTATGGTGTCTGTCTGTGATTGGTTGTCTTGTCTGGTACTGCCCCCATAGTTGTGTGTGTGTGTGTGTGTGTGTGTGTGTGTGTGTGTGTGTGTGTGTGTGTGTGTGTGTGCGCCAGTGGGGGGGGGGAGTCAGTATATCATCATAACTCACCAGCAGAGTCGAGCACAAGGACCTGCTTGACTGGAGCCCCTCGAGCCGCACCTTCTGGGACTGGCATGAGCTGCACACGGTGGAGAAAGCAGAAGCACCTGCTGTGCTGACTGAGAGAAAAGAGACACTCAATCTTGTACCAATGATTCTATTGCCTACAACATCATCTTAGTACTACTTAAAGCTGCAATGGGCTATAGTAGTATCTGTTACATCTCAATGTCACACTTGCATCACAAAGACATAGGTTTTCATATGTGATAAATAATGTCTGTTACAGTAGACATCTTTTGGTTACACTGTAGAACCCATAGATAAAATAAGGTCCAACAACACAGATAGAAGATCTCATAGACACTGTAATAAATAGTGCAACCAATACCACCCAACCTCCACAGTAGTATCCCAGCCACACAATGGATACTGTGACAAAAAAAAAAAAATAAGTACAATTACAAATAGTCAAGGAAAATTCCCCTCAATATCAGTTTTTGAATAAAATACTTCCTCTATCGGAATGACCTATTCAGCTCAGCAGCACTAGTGACTATGTAACCCAAAGTGGCAGTTGTTCAAAAAAGTTATTACAGAGGACTTCAACATGCCAGGAGTGGACAGCAGTACCAGAACAACCAGCAATAGTACAGAGCATGTGCACCTGGATGACTTGCAGGACAGGTTTCTGATGTAAATGGTCAGTGAACCAAGTAGGTTAAGGAATACCCATGACCTTCTGCTGTAAATGTGACATTTCAAAGAGAACTTACCATGTAAGATCCACTGTCACAGAGTGAGTACTACACAGTATGGTTCACATTGTATATGGACATAGAAGGAGTGGACTGTGCCGAATGGTGCTCCACTTCAGGAAGACCAACTTTGCAAAGATAGCGGAAGTACTGGAATGGTATCTGACCAAAATTGAACCTTGCATAATCTCAAACCAGAGGTCTCAGATTATAATGCTGTGCAGAGGAGACTCAACCAGAATCTGGAGAAAGACTCAGAGGTAATGTATGGGACACAGAACCACCTCCAGTATAAGCACTGCTAGCTGTAAGTTGAACCAGACTATCTAGACCTCTAGTGGTTTTCTTACTGGAAAATTTCATATGTGCATATGTTCTATAGATATTATACTGTAAAACATTTTAAGCAAAGTAAACATCATGTCTTCTAAATGTTATCTGTTCCCATAGGAGAAGACAACTCTTATAATGTAGCTTCTAAGGATGTAAACAAATCAAACTCTGTTTCTCTGTTCAAAATAGACCCTGTGACTGTCGTGTCACTCTTCATTTCATGTTTGTTGAAATTGCATTGTTCCTCAGAGATGCATTTCCATATGAGAACTCCCAGGACAATCACAGAGCCTACCATGAACTGAAAAGTGGCACTAAAATATTTGCATACATCATTAACAGATACATCAAAAGACTTGTCTATTTACATGGCAACAAAAACATACAGAAGATATGAGGTATACATCTCATTTAGTAGCATCAGTAAAATATACTTATAACCACGATGGCGGTCCCCAAATTCAGGCTTCCCTGCCTCCTCCCATATGGCACAGACTATATCATACCACTCCATTATACTCCTGCGCATATCACCCGCCACAGCCTTCACCTTATAAAAGGTCTGGTGGGTGATTTTCTACTTCCTCCTGCACTCTTCTACTGTTCTATTGATTTGATCTCTCCCCAAGGCACCTGGATAAAAACATAGAAAACAAAGTACAGTGAATAATTGCATACTAGTAAAATATGTACATCCAGCAATACATAACAACTGCAGTTAATAACAAAGTATAACAGTATGTCTTTGAGATGTGTAGATCAGAAAATATACACATAAGCTTTGTCAGTAAGTAATTTTTGATGCACATTAACTCTACTCGCATCTGCAAGTACAAGGATTTTCCACACCGACACACACATCCTATGTTTATTCCATTGACCCTGCCTGCTGTCCTGTGCAAATCTTTTTTTGAGCAAATTATAATTCATAGTGCATACTAACCTTGCAGTTAACACATAATACTGTCATAGTGGCACTTTTCCATACACTTTATTTTCCTTATATATATGTTCTGTCTTGCAATAGTGAGTATCACTGCATACAGTCCAGTGTCCCTCAACCACATAAACTAAACAATAAGGCATGACCAGGGGTTATGTTACTGGTCTGTTAATCACCCTCTAGGGGTGTAATGTGGCACAAGGCATAGCCGAGTGCTACATTTCCCTAAGGGTGATCAACTGATCATTAACATAACCCATGCAAGAGCCATATTGCTATCATGACAAAAATGTTTTTTTATATAGTGTTAAACCTTGTTCAGTATATGCTTACGCTATACATGTATGTTAATCAAAGATTAACATATGGCTGATAGAATGTTTGCAGTCAATCAGAATGCTGTATGTCTCAGACTCTTTTTATGATTCTAAACAACACATCTCTATTTGAGTTCATACATGTCTTAAAGAGAAAAAGTGCCACACAATCATACTTCTAAAAATACATTTTGTAATGAGAATAACTGTTCAGAATTGTCATACGCAACAGCTACTAATTCACAGCAAATCTGTGGCACTATTATAGCATACCTCTTCCACTTGTTACACTCTTACTAGTACCACACTGTACTGGTCAAGGTGAAACATGTGCCTGTGGTTTGTCATGAGCCTTAAAAACAGGAATATTTTTAATGTCATACGTTATACAACACTTAACTTCTGTATAACTCCTTCTCTTTGCACATTTTAACATTATCAAACTTACCACCAGTGTCCTATCTCTTACTAAACTGTACTGCAATACCATATTTCCACAGGTATCATCACTCTACCATGCTTAATACAAAAAAAATTCTGTCAATTTAATAAATGACCTACCTTACTCCAGGTATGTATAAGGCTCAGGTTTGTAGCCCACATTACAAACCTGGTGTGCATGCTTAACAGAGTCAACTAAGGCCAGCACCTCCTGTCACTCCAGGACTTAGGCATCTTTCTCTGTAAAAAAAGTATTTCTTTAGAATCATTTACTATAAGATATATTATGATTTCAGTATCTGACATCCATTTGTCTCTCTTTACACTCAGTACAGTATGTAATTGCCAACCACAGACAGCCAACAGTGCTATAGTGGCTGCCACTCATTGTGGCACCATGTGATTATGTGATTTTGCTTTGTCATACCTGGCTTGACCACAACACACTAGTGAATAAACCTGTGGTGTAATAGTAGTGGTCGATGTTCCCTGTTACACCCACAACTACTAAAATATTGCAAACATTAGTGTTTTAATGGAATTGCATCACCCATCCCCTCACAGTGCTGTGTCTAGCTGAGACAACACCACTTATTAAAAAACAGACTAACAAATATACATATTCAATAGTAATTAAATCATCATCAATGTAGCATAATTGTGCACTTAGATCTTGAATATGTAAAGAACACTGAAAATATGGTTACTTACTATTCAGTGATATGAAGACAAATAAGTGATTTCTCAAAAATATTTTCCAATCTTTTGAAAGAGGTAGAGATAAAGTGTTACAAAACTGCCAAGAGCCAAATAAATCCATCAGTATCTATGGCACAGCTGACTGATATAAACTTTGCACATGTTAGTACTCTCATGAGTGATACACCACACAGGTTATCCCCCCCAATCAAACAGTTATTGGAATATGAATTGAAACCCACAGCCTGAGTAGAGTCTTGCCGATCAGCGTTATACCTCCATGGTGGCAACTGTACACATATTAGAACACTGAGTATCTGCATAACATCAGTCACACTATAGCTCCCTTCGCTAGAACTGGCAATACATGGTAAATGCAGAACCATACCTCAACAGTAATGTAAAAGAATAGCATACCTACATCATACGAGTCTAGTTGCATGCAAGTTAGAACACTAAGTAGTTGCATACCTTCAACTATGCAATACCACATTATCGCCCCCAGACTGCCACTGGATCCTCACTATACAGCCGCACCACACCCACAGCTGTAGACATCAATGGTACACCTCCTTAGAAGCACCTGCACACTTAGTACAGCACTTGGTATTTGCACAGCAGTATCGATGAACACCCCCCACCACCCAAAAAAAGGACATACTACATCCTGAGTGCAAAGCCAGGGTACAACTGAATCCATCTACATAAACATAATGGGCAGGATTCACAAAGAAGATGTGCCCACTGCATCTTGGCTGCCCCAGCACAGGGGACATGCACTGAGTGCATATTAGGCTATTCACAGAGGAGGCACAGGGAGATGCCCCCAGCGCATCCCCTCTGTGAACAGCACAGGTGCGGCCAGCCCAGGATGCCCCAGAGCATCTCAGGTTGCTCTGGTGCATCCCCATGTCATGCTGTGAATCCATTGGGGCAGGGCATCTTAGGATGCCCTGTGCCCAAATTCATGATTCACAGCCAGGGGCATGCAAATGAGACCATTAGGCATGCATGGCACAATGGGGCCATTAGCATACCATAATAGCCCCATTTGCATTGTGCCTGCAGGGCTGCCCCAGTGGAATGTGCCGCCTGTAGCCACCTCCACTCCCTGGCCCTATGCCAGAATGAGACATGCTGCTCCCAGTGGCGGTAAAAATAATAACACACCCCCCAGCCCCCCGTACAATGCCACTCCTGCTGGCAGGAAATAAACAGACACCCCAAGCCCCTGTCCAATGCCGCTCCCAGCAGCAGTGAAAGTAAACATGACCCCCTTCCCAAGCCCCCATCCAATGCCACTCCTGGCGGCAGTGAAAGAAAATATGACACTCCCTCAAGATCCCATACGATGCCACTCCTGGTGTCTGTGAATGATAAGATGAACCCCACTTCGAGCCCCAAGCCCTCAGAAGAGCCGCCGTCCGCAGCATTCAGCCAGTGCAGACAGCCACCCCAAGTACCCCCAACCCACCTGTCTGCCCAAACCCTGCAGGGTCCCTCTGTCAGCAGAAAGCTCAACCAACTCTGATAGCCACCATAAGTCCGCTCACCAACAGAGCTGTCTCAGAATGACAGCTATAGTACAGTGAGAGGCTGTACAATAGCTGTCATTCTCAGATGGCTCTGTGGTGGGCAGACATGGCAGTTTGTGGGTGGGTTGAGCTGTCCATTGACAGTGGTACCCTGCTGCGGTGGGGAGAGGGGTGGTTTGGGGGTACTTGGGGGTTGTCAGCACCAGCCAACTGCTGCAGATGGTGGCTGTACTGAGGGCTTAGGACTGAGGGGGTTCATTTTGTCATTCACCACCGCTGGGAGTGGCACTACACAGGGGCTTGGGGGGTCGATTTTCTTTCTCTGTCACTGGGAGCAAGATTGGACAGGGATTGGGGGTTGTCATGGTTACTTTCATTGCCACCAGGATGGGGGCTTGGGGCGGTGTCATATTTACTTTCACTGCTGCTGGAGCTGCATCGGTGGGGGCCTGGGGGGGCACACTGGACTGCCCTGATGGTCGGGCTGCCATGCTGCTACCTTCAGTGCGGCAGCCTGACTGTTGGTGGCCACCTACTTAAGTCTAGATTTTCTAGACATTTTTGTCTGTGGCGCATCCCTGGACAAGCCCTGGGGTTGCACCATAGAATAGGACTGTGCATGAGGTTGCGCCCGATATGCATGGGCACGCCCCCGTCACAGCCCCTCCAGATGCACCACATAGCATTACTGGTGGTGTGCGACACATCCGGGATGCACTGATGCATCAGGGTTGTGGTGGTGCATCGGCACCCTGCCAGAATTGCCCTTGGGTGCATTTCAGAGATGCCCCGGTGCATCTCAGATGTGATGGGAGCATCCCTTTTGTGAATCCTGCCCAATAACACCTTCATGCCAGCTGTCCACAACCTAGAACACTAAGGAGTTCCTGCCCTCACCCACAGATAGCCACCCCACCCCTTTGTGAGCCAAGAATGGTACACCCCTCAAAATCAAATTCTGGATCTTGAGTGTAGAACCACAATTGCGCTAAACACATACGATATAATTAGTATGCCTTCTTATACTATGTACATACCAGCCACACAACAGCTAGAACACTGAGTAGATCTACATCTTTAGGCAAGAAATACCCCCAATCAATCTGTACTACATCCTGAGTGTACAGTCACATCCCAACAATAGTTTTCAATAGTAATAATACACATGTTTGAAACCAGCTGAACACATGTTACAAAACTGAGCACTTGGACAGCCACAGCCAATCAATACCTCCTCCCAACCAAACAGGTATTAGATCCTCAATGCAGACCGACATCCCAAGCAACCCATGAACATCAATGGCACTCCTCTCGAACACCAGGTAGAAACATGTTAGATGACTCATGAATAGCACAAACTTACATAGCTGATGCCCCCCCCCCAGCAGTCTACCACGCACTGGATCCTGACTGCTAACTCACAGTGCAAGTAAATCTGTGCATATAAATTTATAACTCCCTCTTTGCACCAAATCCCTGCTGCTTAGTCAAATGAGCTACTCGGTTTTCTGTCTAGAAAGAGACTTCAAATAGACCTCTAATGAGTGGTGCTCAGCTCTATGAGTAAGATAAATACAGTGAGAGATGATCACAACTAACATTCTCATTCCAGAGTGGCTAATGCAGACAAAAATCTATTGTTATATCTGCAAAGGTTATTTCTATTGCTGTTTTATTTATTAAACATTCTTTTGTTTTGGTGGAGAATACTGCCTGGTCATAGATCACACTGAATGACTTGCCAACAATAGCTATTTCAATTGGCTGTAGTGACTAGTCATGCTGGTCAGTTAAACTTTTCTCCTCTCTCTCAGCTAGCAGCTTGAGTGCTGAGTACAAGCACAGCTCTCCATCTTACTGAGATAGTTTTCATAACTTTAAATATTCGCCATTTTTTAAAATAGTCTGTTACTGTAGTATTATCACAACTGTAAGTATTCACTGGTCAGAATATATTTTTTAGAGAGTAAATAGTTAATTATCTTACTGGCACAACTAAGTTTATAACAGTCTGTGATTACAGTCAAACAGTCAATAATTCAGCTTAGAAAATGGGTAAAGGAAAAGCCCCTTTCTGATTGGCCGAATCTCCCTACCACCAGGGCTGTTATTTCTTAACAATGCCCGGCAAAAAACAAGTTCGTCCTGCCACCGCTAATACCACCTATTACCCTCTGTCTACGCTGTTCCCACACTCACTCCTATGCTGAAACTCTGCATTTCACCTCTCGAGTTCATGTATCCACTCACCACCGACAAATAATTAAAAAAAAAAACAACCAAATAAACATTTATTTTTTCTCATTTTACTAACATAAGCAGAACACCATCCTCCGATGATGCTATCGCAGCATGACCGTGCTTGGGACTGATTTTATGGAAATTCACTATGGTCCCCAATTTTACCAAGCTAAAATGCCAAACAAAAACTCTTCCCTAGCCACAAACAAATCACCCTAACATAAAGACATGTAAAATACCTTCTTTTGAATTGGCACTCTTCATCAGCCATCGCGCCTAACACAGCTGCACTCCATTCCCGCTTCACTGCTGCCACACTCCGTGCTCATAGTCTGGAACCAAAACCATTTTTCCTTATATACATTAATCCGTAATGGTAGCGTGATCCCAAAAGTCCATTGGGGTTCAGATTCTCAAACGGCACAATAACAAATCACTGCACTATAATCCAATGCTAAAAAAAGAGACATCTCATAAGCAACTGCACCCTCTAGTGGCACCAAAGGACTATTTTACAGAACCTGCTATTTCTCTTCATTATTATTAATATCAAACCCTCTTTTTTATAAACTTTATTACAAAAAAACAAATACTACTAGCCCATTTTCTATGGTAATTATACCCTCCAGGGTGGGCTTTATGGGATATAACAGACCTTCCAGGGGCTATAAGGCCCTCCACCTGCGGCATTGGGCCTCATTATGCCCCTGGGCGGTCCATTATATCCCAATAGCACCCACCCTGTCGGGTATTATTACTTACATAATAATGTTTTCTACTAAAACAAATGCGTATACTGAGCAAAAAATATAACCCCTAGTCAACATTTGCAATACAGCAAAATCACCCCTTTTAACAAAACAATTGAGCTACTTTTACTATGGGTAACAGACAGAAAATGCATAAAATCTGCTGTTTGAGCAGTAAAGTAACAACTTAGCAGATCTCCTATTTAAGTGTAGAAGTTTTGCAGAAGAATGTTATTTGGGGCAATATCTTCTTGCTGACATTATAATTTCTGCTGTAAGACTGGGGATATAACTAGTACAAACAGCCACAGACAACCACTACAGAAAGTAAAGAAAATCTTGTTTTAGCAAAAGATATCAAGATATTGGTGAAACAGTACATATACTATAACACAGTGCATAAAGCCCAACATTACAATCATGTTCATTTTTGTCAACTACCTTATTAGTTAATTTTAAATTGGTTTAGGCAATAGCTAAATGTGTACTTACAGTAATGCCCTGGAGTCACTGCAGTTTATCTGAAAGATTTAAAATGGCCGCCCAAATGTTATTATTTGATTTTATTGGTTCACAGAAGTCACATAGTGAAGTTAACTGTTTCTTTGCTCGCAAGACTGCAAAATCTTTGATCGCGACTCGCATTGTTCGCGAGGATCGACCGCTGGGAAAACCGATAATTCTAATAGTTTTTAACGCAGTGAGCAGTTATGTATCTTTCTATTGCTTATGACACATAACTATAACAATTAAAACCATTTTTAAAAAGGTTTCTAACATTTAACAATATTTTAGCATTCTATGATCACGAGCATGCAAATTCGTTGATCGCGCTCGCATTGACCGCAAGCATCATTCGTGATGTTGCAAATTCTTTGATCATGAGAATAACGCAAGATTTGAATGATAGAAGATCAGTAATTAAAATAAACATGTTTTCACTTGTTTTAATGCACTATGTACCGATATGTCTTTTATCACTTAGAACACCTGCATGTAACAGTTAAAATTACTTTAAATGTTTTAAACATTTAAATAGTACTTTGATTCTTTAATCAGGAGCGAGCAAAATCTTTGATTGTGGCTTGGTTTGACCACAAGGATTGTTCATGAGCTTGTGAATTCTTTAATAGTGAGACTAACACAAGATTTGAACTATGCAAGATGACAACTTCCAAACAATTAAAGTTTTCTCACCAGTTTCCAACACAATATATAGCCATATTTATTTTTTTCGCTTAGAAGACATGTCTATCACAGTAATAAGTATTTGTAATCATTTTTAAACATTTTATTGTATTTTTGCAATCTTTGATCACGAGCACGCAAATTCTTTGATCGTGACCCGCTTTGATTAGAGGATCATTCGTGAGCCAGCAAATTCTTTGATCATGAGAAAAACATCAGATTTAGCATGTAGAAGTCATGTAGCTTTGGAAAACTTGACTTTCTTACTCAGCTCAACATGTCCTTTATGTTAATATCTACTTACATTGGACACCACAGGCAACAACATGCCTTCAACACGTATAAAGGCCTATAGCTCCAGCATCATACATCACTACCCCCTGTGCGTTATATTCTTCCAGCAGTACTATCCACCTTCTTGGATATAATTACTTGCTTGTATATCTTATTTCATGATATTTTGTAAACACACTGCTTGCAAATTCTATACAATGGGTCCAATTCTAAAAGCTTGCCACATATTGGCGCCAAAGGCAACTTGTACCAAATGCCATTGCAACATGCACCCTACGCCCTACTTTAGAAGTGACAGAGTACCCACAGCTAAGTCCTACGACTTGTGACACACAAAAAGTAATGCCAACTTACAGTCATACCTGACAGGTATATCACAAATGTCCCCCCTCCACTGGCCAGCATAAGTTACCTCTCAAAACCCCACAGGGCAAGTGTGTCCCCACCCCCTGTCACTCCTCCCACCCAAAGTAAATGTTGCAAATCACAAATAATAAATTAACCCCATGATGCCTGGTGGTCTAGTGGCATCTCGACCCATCCTACCCAGCAGTACCAGTCTATCCACATCCCCCACCCATCCATCACTAACTGGTGACTGGCACACCCCACATTTTACCTACACAGCCATCTGCCAACTGACACCACATGTTCACTTACTGTATAGACAATCTCAGAAATGAATCAATACTTAATAATCTAACTTGTTTGCAGCTGACATGAAGTACATATAGTGTTCATGTCCATGCCTTTAGTTGGGTTGTGCATTTGTACTCAAAATTGATTTCCTGTTCTACGAGGGTTCACACACTGCCTGCTTGAGGTTGTGCAACTGATCACTGTTCTAACCTCTCCACAGCTAGTATGAGGGGTATAACATCATGTCCATCTCTTTGGGCTGTGGGTCTGCACTCAGCATGCAATTCATGCTCTGTGGGTGGGAGATACTGTGTGGGCATTGCTTGCCTCACTCCATGCAACTGATAAGTCTAGTAAATACCCTGCACATAGCATCACATAGGCATAGAATAGATGTCCATAGACTGACTTGGGCTCTGGCTCTACACTCAACATCCAGCACCTCTTGTGGCAAGGGAGACAGCCAGGGGCTATTTTCTGGCTCAGTCCATGCAACTCTTCACTGTTCTAAGCTGCATACAACTCATAAGAGGTAACTATACAATTTATGTACATTGCTTCATTTGGCTGTGCCTCTCTGCTCAGCATCAAATTCCTGGTCTGGGGCATGGGGCATTACCTAGCTGATGAAGTGCAACTCATGACTATCATTACTAGTATGCACACAGTATTACAAAACTATGACATTCATTTCAATGATGTTACTTAGGCTGTAGCTCTCTACTCAACATCCAGAGTCTCTTGCATGTGGGAGTGGGTATTGTGTGGCTGTCCCCTACAACTCCTCAGTGTTCTAAGTTGTGTGCAGCTCGTATCAGGGAGGTATACCATTTATTTCCATGTCTTTATTTGGCCTGTGCATCTGCACTCATCATCCAATTCCTGGTCTGGGGCAGGTGGGGTGGAAGCATTGCCTAGCTGAAGCCATACAACTCCTCAGTGTCCTACCTTCTGTGCATCTGGCATGAGGGAGGTATAACATTTATGTCTATGTGTTTATTTTGGCTGTGACTTGGCACTAGCCATCCAATCCTCGCTCATGTAGGTAGTGGTATTGTCTGGCTGAGGCTATGCAGTCATGACTGTAGTAACTATTGTGCAGATGGTATTGCACAACTATACCACTGATCTTCAAAGACTTAGTTGAGCTGAGTCCATGCAACTCCTTAGTGTTCAAAGTTGTGTGCAGCTGTTATGAGGCAACTATACCATTTATTTACATGTCTTTATTTCACCTGTGGGTCTCCACTCAGCATCCAATTCCAGGAGTGGAGGGGGGTGCTGGACATTACCTGCTTCACATCATGTAACTCATGAGAGTACTAACAACTATGCAGTTGTTATCACAGAGGTATACCATTCATGTTAATGACCTTAGTTGGCTGTAGCTCAACACTCCACATCCACTATCTCTTCAGTGGTGAGGGGTGAGAAGAGGCATTGCATAGCAAAAGACCTGAGAAAGAATAGAAAAGTAGAAAGTCACGCACTGCAGTTGAGGCATCATGCTTCTAGCAACTTGCAAGTTTCTGGCTACATTACACACCTGATGAGTAAAAGCTACACTGACAGCAGCAAGACCAGGTACCGTACAAATTTCAAGCCACTACCACAATAGAAAATGCTGTTTGCAGAATGTGAAGTACGTGATGCAATATCGCCACAAAAAAGTTCTCTGACACATAAACACTGAAATTACACTTACATGACATGGTGTAAACACCTCCAAATTTCAAGTAAAAACACAAAACCATTTCCGAGATATTTAAGGTCAAAGATTGTGAAAATTGGCCTATTTATTCCATTATAAAATCTGGCCATCTAATCCCTTTCGAGATTAAAGATCGCAATCAAAGAAGCTCACGATCAAAGAATTTGTAGACTCACGATCAAAGAATTTGCAGGCTCATGATCAAAGAATAAAAAATGGACAAATTCGAGTTTTTGGCAGAATTACATGAAACCACCACAATGCCTCAATAGAACAAAGCCCCCTGAGCAAAACCCAGCCTCATTTGTGTTCCTAGGTCACCTCTGAGATGAGAAATTTGCATTTTCAAAGGGCCATCTGCCCTCGCTCATGATGCAGGATCACGATCAAAAATCTTGCGGTCAAAGAATTTGCAGGCTCGCGATCAAAGAAATTGCATGATCACAATCAAAGAATAAAAATGGTGAAACTTGAGTTGTAGGCAGAATTAAAGGAAGCCACTGCAATGCCTCGATAGAACAAAGCCACCTGAGCAAAACCCACCTCATTTGTGTTCCTAGGCCACCCTGAGCTGAGAAATTTGTATTTTTAAGGGCCATCTCGTCCCTCACTCACGATGCAGGATCGCGATCAAAGAATCTTGCGGTCAAAGAATTTGCAGGCTTGTGATCAAAGAAATTGCAGGATTATGATCAAAGAATAAAAAATGGTGAAACTCGAGTAGTAGACAGAATTAACTGAAACCACCATCATTTCTTGATAGAATAAAGCCCCCGAGCAGCACCCACCCTCATTTGTGTTTCTAGGCCATCCCTGAGCTGAGAAATTTGCATTTTTCAAAGGGCCATCTCACCCATCACTCATGATGCAAGATCGCAATCAAAAAATCTTGCGATCAAAGATTTTCAGGCTTGCAATCGAAGATCATTAGCGAGCTGCAATCAAAGAATTTAAAACATTATAACTCTATTTCTTGACCATTTAAAATCAAACCAAAGGCATGACTCGATAGATTGAAGGCCCCTGAGTAAAACCCATGTACGTTTTACTTCAGGAATAACCCCAGAGCTGAGATATTTGATTTTTTACAATCATAATTTAAAAACAAGATGGCGGACATCATGATCAAAAAATTCCCTGGGGCAAAGATTCTTGAACCATGAGGCTGCAAATTCTTTGATAACCAGGTGGGACGAGATAGCCAGAACCCCATTCTTTGTTCACAAAACTTACATATAAATTTTCCCTTTGACTTATAATGGGAAATTAAAAGTGGTATAACTTTTGAATGCCTCAATATTTTTTCACCAAACAAAAAGCGGCATATTCAGCCAGCCAAACTCTTTCAGATGAGCCATCTTGCACAGTGTCACATAACACAATGGCCATACAGGTCCACAAACAAAATCCCTCGAACTGCCTCCAAAACTGGATAATGTTGCATTTTCAGCGTTTTCATGCGCAAACACCGTAAGTGAGACCAAAATGAAATTTGGAAAATCAACAGATCTACCATGCCCCACCAAACATACTAAATTTCAGGCAAATCCGTTGAATGGATCCAAAGTTATTAATGCCCAAAATTTTGAGTTTAACATAGAAGTGACATCTGAACACTAACTATAATGGCACAACTGCACCACTATAATATATATAGATATATATATATATATATATATATATATATATATATATATATATATATATATATATATCTATCTATCTATCTATCTATCTATCTATCTATATATATATATATATCTATATATATATATATATATATATGTATAGATAGATAGCTAGATAAATAGATCAATATCAGGCTCAATAGCACCCTTATAGTTATGGTTGGTACAGCCTTTCAAATGTTAAATCTCAATTTTGCACCTTAGTGACTTTGTAATTTTTCAACCAATTAATCCCAAAATTGGTATGCTGTCATGTTGCCAGTGTCAGAAGATATGAAAGTTCATGATAGCAGCTTTATGGTTTTGGAGATATAAAGTAGTCAAAAACACGAAAAGGAACATTTTTTCCCTCAGAATAACATGGAATGTTTTGCTCATGTACAGCACACACAGAATTAAGTTTACCTCTGATATTTACAGGGATGATGTGTGTATGCCAAGGGTGTACCTTTAAATTATTTGGCGTGAAAATATATTGCCAGTTTTGAATTATGAAGATTTTTGTGATAGATGCAGGACATGCTGTTCAAATGGTAATAATATTCACAATTGCATAGTAAATTAAGAATGGTAAATGCCATTTACCATTTGCAATTTACTGTTCGAATGATAAATGTTCGAATTGCAAATGCCATTTACATACTAACATACTAAAATGCCAGCAGAGGAGGCCTAATGGTCTTTTGAGTCTGCTCAATTGTCAGCACCCACGCTGGAGGCTGATTTTGCTGTCCCTCCCCTTGGGTTATGCTGTCCCCAGTCCCAGTTGTTCCCCTGTATTGGACCTCATCAGTTCTCACCTCCCCTGTACCTGTCCCATCTCCTCTTAAACCTGCCCACAGTCTAAGCCTCCACCAGCCCCTGGGCAGCACGTTCCATGGCTCCACCACCCTCTTAGTGAAATAACACCTTCTCCTCCTCCTCCCTGAGTCTGCTCCTTCCAGCTTACACCCATGTCCTCTTGTTGCCCCAACCTCCTTCCTTTGAGCACCCTATTAATCTCCCTGTATGTACTTGAACACCTCTATCATGTCCCCCTGTCCTCCCTCTCCTCCAGGGTGTACATGTTGAGCTCCATGAGCCTCTCTCATAGATCCTCTCCCAGGCCCCATATCATTTTGGTTGCCCTCCTTGGACTTTTTCTAGGAGTGCAATATCCTCTTTAAATGTGGTCTCCAAACTGCATACAGTACTTGAGTGTGGCCTAATCAAGTAGTTATACAGGGAAGGATCACTTCCACCTTTCTGAGGTAATCCTCCTGGCGTTGCATCCCAGCAACCTATTTGCTTTTGCTGCTGTCCTCCTACAGGTTCCTTAGTTGTTCATTTTGACATCCATACCTCTCAAGTGTCCCTCATTACGAGGGACATCCTTCATTTGCCCCTTAAAATTGCTCTTCCTCATCCGTCCCTCATGGAATAGGTGCTGCCCACACAGAGAATGTGCTATAAATTCAGACTTTAAAGCAGAAACTCTTAATATTCTAAAATACTTAATCCAAAATAAACTTTGTATAAGTAAACCTTATGGTTTTCACAGTTTTCTGAGCTTGTATCTCCATGTTTGAGGATGTGTCCCTCATTCTGAGGGTCTGTGCCCCTCTTTGTCCCTCATTTTGAGTGTCTAGAAATGTCCATGTCCCTCATTTCAATGACAAAAGGTTGAGAGGTATGTTGACATCTACTACCACCCCCAAGTCCCTCTCACCCTTTGAGACTTGTATTGTGTCTCCCCCCAGGGTATACCCTTGGCCTGGATTTCTGACTCCAAGGTGCAGAACCCTGCATTTCTCCACATTGAACTTCAGTTTCCATTTTCCTGACCACCTTTCCAGAGCCTCCAGGTCCTACTGCAGTGCCACCTTCCCTCCTCCTCATCCACCACTGCATTCCGCTTTGAGTCATCTGCAAGAGACTCATTCCACTCCTGATACCCTTCCTTATGTCTGAGACATAGACTTTAAACTGGAGTGGCCCGCATCGACCCCTGGGAACCCTAATAATAACCCTTCTTGATGAAGAGGCTAGCCCCAACCACCAACCTCTGAGTATGCTCTGAGAGCCAATTCCATATCCATCTGATAAACTGCATTCCCACTCCCATTTCCTCCAGCTCAACCTGCAGGCCATCATGGGGTACTGAATCAAATGTCTTGCTGAAGTCTAGAAAGAGGACATCCACCTGCCTACCTTGTTCCAGGGTACTCGTCACCCAGTCATAGAACTCCAAAAGGTTTATCTGACATGATCTTCCTGGGATGAAGCCATGCTGCCTATCATCCAGATACCCAGTTTGCTCCAGTAACCCCCTAGCCTTTCCTTGACAGTACCCTCCATCACCTTGCAGACCACAGACATCAGACTAACAGGCCTGTAATTCTCCACCTATCTCTTGATCCCCTTGTGGATCAGCATGACATGGCCACCTTCAATCTCGGGGCACCCACCCTGCTTCAGAGAGATATTGAAAGCTACACCAGGGTAGCTGCCAGGACATCAGCCAGTTTCCTCAGCACCCTGGGATGTATCTCATCCGGCCCAGGTGCTTTCTGCATCTGAAGGGACCTGAGGGCTTCCTGCAATCTTTCTACTAGGATTTCAACCTCCATGTCCTCCTCCTTTGCTCCCTGTACTGCTAGCCTTCCACCTGTCTGTAGTGGGCACTCTCTTTCCCCAGACCCATCAGGGCCCCCTATCTCTATGGGTTCCACCCCTCCTTCAGTTTGCCTCTCTCCCCTGCAAGTCATATAGCCCCTCCATCATCCCTGTGGTAAAAACTGAGGCAAAATACTCATTTAGAACCTCTGCCTGCTCCCCCACCTCCTTTGCCCATCCCTCCCTCCCTCCCTGTTCTTACCCTACTGAGCTGCCCCTCACTTCATTTTTCCCCATGTATCTAAAGAGCCCTTGTTCCCTCCAGATTTCCCTGGCCAAGGACTGCTTCTTCCTTGCCTTAGCCACTCTCACCACCCTGGAGACCCTCCTGGCCATCAGCTCATATTTCCCCTGATCCCTTTCACTCCTTCAGTACTTGAAGTGCCTATAGGTCACCTTCTTGTCCCTCACAACCTCCTCAACCTCCCGGGTACACCAGTAGGGTTTTCTGGCCTTACCAAATTTTCACCTTTCTCTTGCGTAGGACTTGGTAACCTCCTGTACTCCCTTCCTAATGATCTCCCACCTGCTGTCAGCATCCATGTCCAGCCTTATCCCATCTAAATGATCCTTAAGAATCCTTCCCATATCCCTGAACTCTGCACCCCTGAAGTCAGTTACTACCATCTTTGTGCGGCTTTCCTCCCCCCAGGTCCAGGAAGAACCAGACTGTGGTGTAATCACTCCATGTCAATGGGTCCCTTACCTCTAGGCCCCTAATCTGGTCACTGTCTGCCAGGAATACATCCAGTGTTATGGCCTCCCTAGTTGGCTCACTCATCTGCTGGGTCAGGAATGCATTCTGGAAGACATCCAGCAACTTCTGCTCCTTGGTCACTGGTGATGTCATAATTCCCAGTCTGTTCTTGGCATGCTTAGGTCTCCCAATACCACTACCCATCCCTTCCCCAATCTACAGTGGCCCTCAACATTTGCCACCAAACTCTCTTCTAGAGCCTTCACCAGTGTGGGGGACTGTATACCGCCCTGACCTTTACTCTCTTACCCCCCTCGGTGTCAGGATGATAACCCAAATTGCCTCCATGTTTCTCCCACCTCATCCACTGCTCCAATACCTATGCCATTTTTGACTAACAGTGCCACACCACCCCCCTTCCCTCCCCCCGTCCTTTCTGAACATCATGTAGCCCTCCAGGATTAGGTCCCATTCGTGCCCTCATGTAGCCCAGGTCTCAGTGACTGCTGCCACATCTACTGCCCCCTCAACTAGCATTGCCTGAGCTCAAGCATCTTATTTCCTCAGCTCCTGCCATTTATCAGGACCACCCTCCACCCCTTTCCCCTCCTCCCTTCCCCATCTTGAGCTCCCAGTCAGCAGCTCCTTTACAGTACCTATTGGCGTATTTCTGTGTTCCCCCAAACTCTTAGGAGATTTGAGATCATGTCCCTCCTTTATCGCACCCCCAGAACAGTCCCTTCTTCAGTCCCTACCCTCTTCACAAGTTTAAACCCCACCTTTAACTGATGAAGCAAGCAAGTTTCAGCTTTAGGATTACCCTTCCCTCCAAGTTAAGGTGGAGCCTGTCCATAGCGTACAGCCCCTTATCCTCCCAGGTTGCCTCCTCAGTCCCCCACAAGGCCATACCTCCTTGCCTCACAACACTCCCTAAGCCAATGATTTAGCTCCCTAATCTTCTGCTTGTTCTCCCCACAAGCCCTTGGCACTGGCAGGATTTCTGAGAAGGAGATCAAGAAACCTATGAAAAGGCATACCCTGGCCAACTCCTGAAAACTAGTCTGTATCTCTAAATCACTATTTCCATTCATGTCATTTGTACCCAAGTGTACTAGTATGTCTGTGGTACACCCACATTCCTTCACCTGTGAATACACCTCATTCTTGGCCTTGTGCACTCTCAGGCCTGGGTGGCATTTGTTTTTTATTGGACAGGTTTTACCATCCCCCTGTCCCTCCCGCTGGATACCTCTTATCATGGAGTCCCCCAACAGTAGCCCTCTAGCCTTGCCCTTGACTCCATGATCACCCTGCCAGTTCTTCATTCTCCCAGTCTCTCCCCAACTGGCTCCTCACACCTCCCACAATCTGGGTGCTGAAGGTAGACCCCTAACTATTTTCACTGGCACCACCCTCTGCTCCTCTCCTGGGCATCATCTCTCCACCTGAGTATCTTTCTCTGTACTACTGTCCCCACCCTTTACTAAGCCATCCACCTTAACCATTTGCCTACTTTGTTTCCTGCTCACTATTGTCCCATTTATGGACTGCACCTCCCTACCTGCCATACGCCCCGGTCCATATTCACAGCCTCCTCCTTGTTCAACTGACCCTTCTCCTTTTTCTGCCTCCACCTCCTGTCCCTCAGCCTTTCTGCCCCCTACTGTTCCCCTTTTCCAGTCCCTGCCTCTTACCCCCTCTTACATTCCTATCCATCCCTGCCCTGACTGCACCCCCTCTCACACTTCCCTCCTCTACCACCAGCTGTAGAGGGTTAAAACAATTTGTGAGCCTTAGACCAGTCCCCAGTGCCCCCTCCACCAATCTTTTTTCTTTCCAGACACCCCCCAGATGCCTGCCTGCTGCTTTGGAAATCATCACCATTTGGATCCCCCTGCCAGGGTCCCCATGGGCCCCTGAGTACCCCCTCACTCCTCCCCTAATGTGAGCACCCCCCTTTACTCCTCCCCAATCTGGTAGGCCTCAGCACCTGATGTTGTCACACAGGTGACCCCTTACCCCCTACTCCACCAATCTACCCCCGTGCTCCCCTCCAAACCCCATCTGCCTCCTGATTTCCCCAACCTCCTCCATAAGCTGTGTCAGTTGGTAGCGCACTGATGTAGGGACTAGAAGGACTCCAGCATCAGGTTTTTGTTAGAGATGAACAAATGAAAGGAATGACAGACAGTGGCAAATCGTGTAATAAACAAGTTTATTACAAAAACAAAGACTTACAACCTGCAATAAAACAAATACTGTGAGAAACAAGTTCCCCTATGTCTAGATGCAGCAATTCTCAGAAAACCTTTCTAGAATTTTTTTTTATAGGGAGATAAGGAAAAAGGTGTGATAGTTCTCATTGGCTGAAGCAAGTGGTACCACTACATTGCTGGACAGGAAGTGCAGAGTCAGCAGAAAGGAAAGCATTATGTTATACAGAAAATGTAACATTAAATAGAACAAAGATGATACAGAAGTTCTCCAGTAGGTGCACGATCATTGTGGTGCAAAAGTGTTAGTAGAAATACATGTAAAAAGATATGGTTAGGCCCAAAGCACATATTCCTCATATAAACAAATGCATAACAGTAAAATATAAGCAAATGAATAGTACATATTACTGAAAACTAAGAAATAATGATGTGAATTGAATGTATATTGTATAGTGTATACACTTAGCAAGCATGATCCCTAGTACCCATGTTTGTACAGTAGATACCCATTACTACATGTTAGTGCAATACAGCAATATTACAGTAATGATAAAATATCTTTCATTGGTGTAAGCAGGAGGGTGCAAGAGGTGGGACCCAGGGACAACATTCCTCCTTGTTGCCTCAAAAGGCAACAATCATAGGAAGTGGTTGGAATCATTTACAAGCCTAAAGCATGAGCCTTGTAAAGGGATAAGTTAATCATAATATTGCATGATAGTATGCCACAGACAGTAAAGCATTAGTATTAATAATATACAATAAAAATAAAACAGGGTTTTATTTATTTATTGAATATAATTGGAATTACAATCCTCTGAGTCATAGACTCTTTTGCAAAGGCTCCACATCAGTTACAAAGGGTGGGGGGTATACATTTACAGAAAAGAACATATACAAACAGTATTAGTGTAACAGTACAGGGTTATGCAGTCATAGTTTTATCTTATTTAAAAGGTGACAGTAGTTGGCGGCATACAAGATGCCCCTTATCAGAGAAGTGCAGGATACCATTTCATGGGATCTATAGAGACCCTGTGTCAGGTATTTGGTCAGGGGTGGGTGTGAAAGGACGTGCAGAGGGCTGTGTGTTATCCACAGTCACATATTGCCAGGTCAAAGAGTTGTGTTTGAGACTTGTTTTAAATAGGGAGAGACTATGGGTCTGGGAGGTGGGGGTAGACTATTGAGCCAAAGTGGGGCATGGTAGCAGAAAGATATTTGCCCAAGGGATGTTCTACAGTGGGGGACAAGGAATGAAGTGTTGGCTGTGAGTCTTTTAGTACACCTCTAGGGGGCTGTGCTAATAATTGAGTGGAGGCTGATGGGGGCTAGCTGGAGATGTATCTTTTTTGCAAGGATGCAGGAGTTGTACTTTAGCCTTCCTTGGAAGTTTAGCCAACCAGCCAAAGTATAGAGCTCACAGGTATGCATTAACCTGTCACTGCCTGTGACTAGGCGGCTAGCTTTAGTCAAGGCAGTGTTGATGCTACGTAGGGCGGTCAGTTCTGCAGAGCTATATATGACTATCTCATAGTCTACCAGAGAGAGGATGGAGGAGGAGACTGCAAGATGCATGGCCTGTGTAGGTAAACAGTGTTTAAGTCTGTAGAGGATACCCACTCTAGCATTGACAGCAGAGGAGAGAAGTTGTATATGACTACGGTAGGAGAAGGAGGTGTCTATTGTGATGCCAAGATATTTAAAACATGAAACCTGTTCTAGTGAGGAGCCATGTGAGTTTTTTATTAGTAGTGCCGAGTGACTGTGTGATGGATGATCACAGATTGAAACCTAAATGGAGACAAAAATTTATGTAGTTTATAAAAAAAACTGACATATAGGCAGGGTTTCTGTCAGAAATGGTCCTGTTCAGAAGTTGGCACAAGGGTGGTCACAGAAGGAGCACACATGGTGTGTCTGTAAAACATAGTGCAGAACTCAGGGATGTCAACACCACAATTGAGATATGTGAAAAGATGTTAACATGTGAAACCACATAGAACACAATATGACATAACAATGTCCATTGATGAAGAAGAGTTCATGGAATCCACTTTGAGAGTGAATAAGGTAGATGCCACCTGGTGCTGAGGTGTGGCACACCCTTGGAGCTTGACTGAAAAATCTATCGATAATGTCTGTTGACAGATAGGTCCTTATAAAACATATATGACCAGTTTAGAAAGTTCATATGAATAACAGTCCATAAAATTCATCATTGGCAGAAAGGTGGTATCCCCACAAGGCACATGGAGCTAAGCAGATGGAAACTGAGCAATGAAACACCATCATAGTAAGAAAGCCAATGTTCATGTTGCTGGCTGCTGGATGGCTGGATTGGCAAAGGCCTTGGCAGGGGGTGCATCAGATTGTGCATTGAGTCCTTTAATGAAATATCCGCACACACTAGCATAGCATTTGTGTTGTGGTAGTTGATCACACCCTGGCACAAGGATTGACAGTTTATAAGTGACAGTCCATAAAAACAATTAGTTTGTATCAGGTGCCAGCCAGGCTTGGAAAGAGCAGCAGGGGAAGGTGGATATCTTGTTAAAGATCATTTCAAGAAGAATCTTCTTGATGAAGTCAGGGATCACCCTACTCCAGGCTTAGCTTAATAGTAAGCAGAAACAATAGGCTTGATTGTAGAGTTTGAATTGGTTGACCTTGTTCAGTTTATTTGAAGATCTACAAATAGGTTACTTGCAGAGGTAATAATAACTTGTTTCATGTAGTAGTCCTTATATGAAGCCATTGATGCACAAAGATGGTAATGGCATTGAGCTGTGGAAGCAGTTTTCTTTTCAGGAAGAAGATGAATGTTTTGCAGCTTAGATGAAAGTGTTACTGCTGTTGTATGTGGAGATGTTGTGTGCACACTGTGGAAACCTGCAAACCTGTAAAGTGTGTAAGAACATGAGTTAAGAACACATAAATAACAATGTTTATACCAATGATCTTTTTTGTTTTGTAAAGAGTGATGTGACAGAGCCTAAATTTCTGACAATTGTGGAAAGAGAAAAATTAAAATGGGGCCTTGACCACACACTTGGGAGTGCAGGCCAAAGTCCAATAATACCATTTGATCATCTGTGAATCCAGGACAATGTCATGGTTACACCCTGCTTTCAGATCGCAGAAGAGGCAATGACAGCGATTAACATGAGTTGACTGTCTATGTGTTGTTGGCAGCTCTGTTTTTGTTAGCTTCTAAGGCTTTTCAGGGTATGCAATTCTTTAGAACTTTGAAATTATAGAAACTTGTTTGTGCTTATAGAAGGCAAATGATTGCATACAAAGCTGTAAGGCTATGGCACGTTGTTTTATATTTGTTTGACAGGATAAGAAAGCTGAAAAGAAAATCAATTCATGAATCTGTGGAAATACATACATAATCCCCCCCCAGCTCTTCTGATTACTTGTTGAGGGCAGAAGCCCTTGTACAATGACAGGTTTTGTGCAGTTTAGTTGTTTGCACTAGAAAAAGCAGAGGGACTGAGCTGGGTTATATTGTTAGAATACATTGTGACTTTTCAAAACCTGTAAATAACAAATTGTTATTAGCAAATACACATTATCTTTTATTTACCCCATGGGGAGAAAGCGATGTATCTTGCAATCTCTGTGGGCATTGCACTGGAAGGAAGAGTTTCCCTCCTCGAGCTCCTACTGTGGTAAAAGAGGCAGCTCGAGCACTGTAGCAATAAAAGAGTAGAGCTGTTGGTGGTGACATGGATGTTGAAACAAAAATGGTCTGGCAATTGTAGTAGCCAGTCATGCAACACCTTAAAAAGGTGTACACTGGATAGATGATAATGGGGTGGCCCCATTGCTTTTTCCAATACATATACTTTTCAAATTATAAAAAAATTACATTGCAATTATTTTAGGAAATGTAGCTTTGTATGTTACCAAAGAAGGGAACTTTTTTTCCTAGGAGAAAGAAAGGAAAACAATGCAAACTACACAACCTGAAAATAAAACAAGATTATTTTGATAAGACAAGAGAAGCCAAACATCCCTGGGTTTCCTTATCTTAAGCAGTACAAAATGTCATCTGAGTTCATAAAAGATCTGGATTGATGGTAATACCATACATACGAATATCTTAGAATGCATTCCCCAAATAAAAAAAAATGATCACACAATGGTCCCCAAAAAAGTAATTGTTTTAAACTATAGATGATAAACTCTCTTAAAAACAGCTGTAATATTTTTTTTAACAGTATACTGTATATATAAAAAAACACTGGGAGTGGTGAGTAACCCCCCTAGAGCACCTTACATAGTATAGGAATCACGTGATATTGTTCAGGAACAAAGGAGCTGTGCTACAACCAAACCTTTGTGAAGGAAGGCCTTGGGCACCTGCTGTGTTGGCTGCAAACCCAGAAGAAAATATCTGTTCTTTTTGTTTGGAGAGAGTGCAAGTACTGTAAACAAAAGTAAAATTGTAGGGTTCACCCTTGGTGTGTTTTCATGAAAACCTATATTTTGAATGGAAATGGTGCTTTAGAGGGGACACACACATCAAGTTTGAACTGGTAGTGACATAGAATTTTGAAATACAAGAAGCTCAAGTTACATGCTAAAGATCACATAGTATGAAAATGATGGTTGTTGGGAATCAAATACAGCCAGCTAGGTTTGAAACAGTAGTGCAGTCAAGCACTGAGCTGTACTAAGGTGTATACCTTTTGTGAGAGAAAAAAAATCATACATAGGATGTGAATTAACACAGTTATCGTACTGTATCATGGAACCAAGTGGCCATTAAAATGCAGTGCATTATAAAATGGCTCAGTATTGAAATGGGTGATAGAAATTACCTGTTCCATGAAATACAGTGTGATGATGACATTGCAATGACCCCAGGAGCAAAGAAAAATGGATATACATGTGTTTATGGCTCACAAATTGTGACTGCAGAACTCTGAATCCAGTCATGAATAGAGTTAAGTAATTTGGCTGTCAGCCCAAAGGAGCTGGCATGAGTAGCTAGACACTTTTGGGTGTATATGCAGCATGGTTCTTCTCAAGGAAAACTTAAATGAGACACATTTGTTGAAATGAAATGTTAAATTAACCGTTGTCAGCTGATTCCAAACTAACATTGACCAGTTATAATAAACACACTTTCAAGACACAGTACAGTACACTTTCTAGTAAATGCTTATTGAACTTCAGTAATCATTGCAAACAAAGAATTCTCTGTCATGTCTTTCTCAAACACCATCCATCTTGACCTACATGAACAATCAACACATATGATACCAAACTTAAAACCACTAGCTGAAACAACAGGATTTTAACCATAAGGAAAATATTGTATAAGAAACCTCTATATCACAGATAGTGAAAACTACTGGCTAGCAATGACCCTGAAACATGGATAACCACACCAACAATTAGGCAGAGAGCACAAAACAACCATAGTATATACGATTGAGTCTGAATGTATCCTAAAGTGAATAGTAATAACAATTGAGTAAACACATATATATATAACTCCCAAACTGTTGCAGATGGCATTTTAATAGCTTTAAACATTTATCCAAGGTAAGCAGCGGTTCTTAAACTTTAAAAAAGTCAGAGACAAAAATAGGAGTGAACTGTAAGAACACTTATCAGATATCAATTTGAGAAGAAATGGCTGCTTGCCCTTCAGGATCAAATGGGACAGTTTTCCTTTCCAAATTCTCTGATTGTTTGGCCACAAATTGAACAACAGGGAAAACATCTGATATCTTGGGTGTCTGGATAGCTAACATAACAAAGATGCTGCTTTTGCTGCATGAGTGGAGGTCTGTCAGTGTTTCACATTTACTGTGAGGCATCCCCAATGTCTGTAAATCCAATCTTTTTGTTAGAAAGGAATCTGTGTAGGGCAAGCAAATGCTGACTTACCTGTAATGATGGTAGAGCAGCATATGTACAGCACTGGTCAGAAATGCTGAGTACAGAATTTCCTATTGACCTTGTGTGCAGCACAAGTCTGATTAGACCTCTGTAGGGAGTAGACATACTGACAAACAATATAAAAGCAAGCACATGTAGGAAACTTGAAAGTTAGCCCAGAGCTGTCACCTACCACTTTCTGTCACCTGGTAGGCAATCAGTCATCACAGAAGGTTAGCTGTGACTCAGTGTGGGTCTGCCACAGCTGAAAACAAAGTTATGGTGTGGGTCTGCCATGCCTGCTCAACTGTAAGTATGAGCAGGTCCAATTAGGCAAAATGAAAATTACACTACACTGCTCGACATTCAAAATTAATTGAATGCAAAGCTTCCCTTGTTTATTCTCTTCCTTTTCCTGGTTGCCAATATGTAGGGAGTAGAAGGACTCCAGCATCAGGTTCTTGTTAGAGATAAACAAGGGGAAAGAATGGCAGACAGTGACAAATCGTGTAATAAACACGTTTATTACAAAAACACAGACTTACAACTTGCAGTAAAACAAATACTGTGAGAAACAAGTTCCCCTATGTCTAGATGCAGCAATTCTCAGCAAGCCTTTCTGGAACAGTACTTTTTATAGGGAGATAAGGAAAAAGGTGTGACAGTTCTCATTGGCTGAAGCAAGTGGTACTACTACATTGCTGGACAGGAAGTACAGAGTCAACAGAAAGGAAAGCATTATGTTATACAGAAGGCATAACATTATTTAGAACAAAGATGATACAGATGTTCTCCAGTAGGTGCAAGGTCATAATGGTGCAAAAGCAGTGTCAGTAGAAATACATGTGAAAAGATATGGTTAGGCCCAAAACACATATACCTCATATAAGCAAATGCATAACAGTAAAATATAAGCAAATGAACATTGCAAATAACATAAAACTAAGAAATAATGCTGTAAAATGAATGTATACTGTATAGTGTATACACTTAGCAAGTGTGATCCCTAGTACCCACATTTGTACAGTGGATACCCATTACTACATGTTAGTGCAATACAGCAATATTACAGTAATGATAGAACATCTGTCATTGGTGTGTGCATGACGATGCAAGGGGTGTGGGACCCAGGGACAACAATGGGTAACCCCCAAACTTCCAAGCCCAGTCCAGTATCATGGCCGCACCACACATTGTGCACCCAATCACCCTCCCAAAGATGCCCACTCCAGCAACGTGTGGTCCCAGCATCCTAGCAATCCTTTTAGTCAAAACAACCCCACCAGATTACCTAGTGTTTAGAGCTACAAGTTGTTCTGCAGTACTACCAGTGCCTACACCTAGACAAACCCCCACACAGCATGCAATTAAGGTAAAAACAGTCCCCACTCAGCTTACAAGGTGGTAGTAGAACGTCCACTGAAATATGTCCCAGGCCACAGTCCCCTTACTAGGCAGGCCTCCCGCATCACCCGACTCCCCCCCACTGGCTATTTAATAGAGGTTGGGGCCAGGGTGGGGTGTGGGTCCCATTAGCTCCCCTAATGTGATGTGGGGCAGGGACACTTTTAAATCCAGCACCCTGCTCTCTGATTGGCCCACTCTTTATGTAGCCTGTTTCATCCCAGCAGTCCTGTTCCAGCCCTGGTCCGCTGCTGATTGCAGCTGCTGGGAAGCCCAACACCCTGGTACAAAGTGTTTACTAATAATATCAACCCTTTTACCTCTCCTAAGGGAAAGGGGACAGAGGAATATTACTGCTTATTTTAATCACTGCTGACAGCAGGGTGCCCAGTCCCCTTAATGGCAGTAGCTCCCCTCACCCTGACAGTGTGGGATACTGGGTAGCCCACTACCAGTGTCCCAATGCCAGTGGTACCCCACTTAGCCTTTAAAAAAAGAATACACTCCTCTGACATGGCACAGGTGCAATGCACTATCCTGCATCCAACTGCCATTCTTTACCAAACAACATGGCAGTTCGAGGCAGGATTCTGCATCAATGTATTTTCCGACATAGGGTGCCCATTCCCCATGTAGGCAGTAGCTCCTCCCATCCCCTCAATGTGGGACACTAGGTAGGCCACCCATATTGTCCCCAGTATGTTACCCTCAGCAGTGTTCATCTCCTTTGTAAGTTTGCCGACAACAGGGTGCCCAATCCCCATGTCAGCAGTAGCTCTCTCTCCCCAACAGTGTGGCACACTGGGTAGCCCACTCAATGCCCCAGTTGTCCTTCATCCCTGTATGTTTCTCCTCCCATCCAGCAGTGTGCCCCTGTTTTAACCCTTTGTCAGCAGCTGGTGCCAGTCCCCATGCCAGCAATAGCCCACCCTACTCCTTACAGTGTGGAACACTGGTAGCCCACTCCCAGTGTCCCAGTTGTCCTTCAGCCCACCAGTAATTTTGGACACTGGGGAGCCCACTTCCAGATTCCACAAATAATTAAGAGTACCTGAAAAAAGAAAACTGTCCCCAAATGTCATTTTTTTATCCTGAAACAATGAAAACAGTTCCTAATCATCACACCCTGTCCCCCTCCCGCCTCCCCACCATTCCTCTGTGCACCCACCTCCCTGCACCCCCCTCTTAGCCCAACATTACCTCCAGAGGTCAGTGGCTGCGATCTTCTCTGAACCAGGATGTGTCTGCACTCTTCAAAGCCAAATCACGAACTGAAGAATCAAGGGTAAGTGCTGTATAATGACTGTCAATGGGTTTTCAACTTATGTTGATATCTCAGCCAGTTTTTGAGATTTTGCACCACATTTTCAAATTAGGGTTCTTGGGACTGCACTTCATGAAAATTGTAACTGTCATTTTGTTAATCAGACCCTTAAGGTGATTTCACAGTCACTGTGCAGAATCACCTTTGGGATTGATTAATCTAATGACAGTGCAAGTGTTCATCAGGTGCCCAAAAGCACAAGTTGAAAATCTGGTGAAAAAATTCAAGAAATGACCTAGTTATGAGTGTGTGTTGTGCTTTTTCTATGCAGGCTCGTAACTTCACTAGTTTTTATATTTTTACTCCAGATTTTCAACATTGAGATTTCATATCCTGCCCAAATGTGTTTTTGCACTTGTGGTGCAGAATAGCATGGTTGCTGTGTGAAATCAACTTTCAGGATGGATTAACAAAATCACAGTGCCAGTGTTAATGAGTGGAGGTCCCAAAAGCTCAAGTTGAAAATTTGGTGAAACAATCTCAAAATATGACTGCATTACAAGCGTGTGTTGCACAGGTTATACATACTCTCAGCTTTGAAAATACTTTATATTTTCTCTCTGGATCTCCAACATTGCAATTTTTCACACCTCCTCAGGAAAAGTATAAAGCTATAATTTCTCACATCCTGCCTGAAATATATTTTTGCACCTATGTTGCAGAATGGCATGGTCACTTTGCAAAATCAACTTTCGGACAGATTAAGGGAAATGACAGTGCAACTGTTCATGATGTGGGGTCCCCAAAAAGGCTGAGTTGAAAATGTAGTGGAAATAATCCTGAAAATGCCCAAATTTACACGTCCATTGAATTTTTTTCTACGCACGTGCATAACTTAGTGGGAATTCAGACCCTGTGCTCCAACAGTAAAATAAGGATAGTATTATACTGTCTCAAAAAGAAGGGAAATTCATTGCAAAAAATGTGTTAATACATCAGTTAGGGTTTTTATTAAAACATCAAAAGCTGGGAAATTTGATGTTAAGGCTACCAACTCTACCACCCCACACCTTCCGCACACCAACAGGTGTAGGGGTGTGCCTTGAGGTCATAGGGCCTAACTCTCACACCATTCTTCTATACTGTACCATCTCATCTTGTTTACCCTTGGAATGGGGTGAGAGGGCTGATATCCCCAAGGCATGATAGATAGATAGATAGATAGATAGATAGATAGATAGATAGATAGATAGATAGATAGATATGCAGTGAATTTAAAATCCACTGGCGAAGTGAATGCGAAATGGCCACTTCGTGTTGGCACTTTGCTACGCAGAGTGCCCCATAGGAAATGATCACTTTGCCTTGTTATTATTACTTTGCATTGTCATTCCACCTTAAATACAAAGTAAAGCAGAGTGACAACAATATTGACAGCATCCCACCCACACAGTCACCAGAATGAATGTGCATCTCAAAGTGTTACTTTCTTGTGTCCAGAAAACTCCCTAATGCTAATGAAGTGAAATGAGAGTGTAACAAGAAATGCAAAGTCTCCCAGAATTAATGGCACACTCAGTCATGTGCGCACTGGTCAAGTCGCACACAAAGTCACTAGAATTAATGTGCATCCCCAAAATGCTACTGTCTTGTGTCCAGAAAATTCCCCTAGTGCTGACAAAGTGAAATGAGAGCGTAACAAGTAATGCAGTCTTCCAGAATTAATGGTGCCATGCAAACACACAGACAGCTTAAGATTGCACTGCACACTCAAGGGATGCATATGGAAAGGCACAACAACACCTAACCAGTGCTCACAAGCCACAAATCCAAATCTGGAAAGGAATACATTTTGACAGTTGGGGGATTGGTGCACGGCAGTAACAATCCACTACCAGTAAAGCTATCACAAAGCAGTATAAAAAATCCATGCAGGTGTGGTGGATAGCAGGTTCACACTCTTGCAATTACTCTGAAACACAATAAAAGGTGTCTGATTTAATGACATGCATCACATACACACTCACATGCATACTCAGCTAATGTATAGCAAATTGAAAACCTTTAGTAATATAACCAAATGTTTTAAACAGACAAATTGTACACTGCTGCACCACAACATTCAGCAAAAAAAAGTCAAGAATTACTGAAAATATTACTGTGTGTACATTAACACAGTTATACAAGAAAAAATATAACCAAAACAGAAAGACTGCCCTTTTCTCCCAGTTAATCTACCTACACCACAAATACGCCCCTCCCCAAAGCACACTTCACAGTACACAGACTGACTGTTCTAAATTAACATTCAAAACACATATAGGATAGTGCATGGGGAACAGTTGACAACAGGGTTATTCTTTCACTGAGTTGGCACTATGACGACGGATTACCTCGAGCACAGCTTGAGAGGTAATCCACATCATAGTGCCAATGAGGTGAAAGATTAGCCCTTGTTGTCAACTGTTCCCTCGCGCTTTTCTTTATAGTGTATGGTGGAATATCGCTTGTTTGGGGAAAAATCACTACAGCATGTTTCTGCTTCAAAACATTTTTACTGGATTACTAGAAGGAAAAGAACTTTACATTTTGAACGTTTTCACACTTGACATTTTAACTGTTTAAGAACTTACATTTTGAACGTTTAATGCTAAACATTAGTACTGCCGCTGACATTGAAGTTACTATGTGTCCTGGTTCACGAATGAGCTCTAATCGTCAAATGCTGCTCGAGGACAGAGTGTATGGCGTCGCGGTGCAGTAGAACAAAAATCGTTCTGCTGCACTGCAGAACGCTCACAGTGTAGGAGAACAACATTTCGACAGCGATGGATTTCAGTGAGAATGACGCTCCACCATACACTATACAACAATAAACACTTGATGATATGAGCACAGAAGGGTTTTCTACAATTGATGTACTACATTTTGAGCAAAAATATTACTCAAAAAGGCATTTTAGACAGCTTTTAGAGGTTTTGAATTGCAGAGCTCTGAGCAAACTGTCTCCAGCTACCACTGCACACACACTACCCAGGCCAGAACTGAGGCTGTGCCGAGCAAACTAGAGCCCATGTGACCTGCAATCCCATGAATAACTGTAGAATTTCATTTGGATATCAATTACAGGGTGAAGTGAGGTGAATTACATTGATTTCAAGGTACTTTACTTAAAATTGGTGGAGAAGTGGTTTGGGGAAGGTGAAATAACGCAACATCATTGGTTTCAATGGACTTCACGTTCCTCATTATGAAGTGAAGTACTCCTCTTCACATTATGGAGTTCTCCACAGATTCCATGTTACTCAGTGAATCACTTCACAGAGCAAATTAGTCACTTCACCCACCACTACTTTCAGTACTGTTACCTCAATTGCTGTATGGGAAGGAACTTGAATGCCTATGGCTGTACTTCCACGATGGGCTATAGCACAAAACTCCCAGACTTAAAAATGCTTATTAATGAGTACAATGGTGGAGTGCTGAAGCCTGGAGAGATATTACAAAACATGCTTACAATACATCCAAGTAACTAGTAAAAAAATGAATGTTGTGATTCATCACTTGATCGTAAATCATGATTTGTGACTGCATTTGTGACCGTGATGATGAAGAACGTGATTCGGTGTAGACGGTGTGAGATAACTAATATGAAAACTGAATTGGGAACACAAATATCTATGGCTGTACTTCCCTGATGAGCTATAGCACAAACTCTCTGACTTAAAAACCATCATTAATGAGTACAATGGTGGGGTGGTGAAGCTTGAGAGATACTACAAAACATGCTTACATACATCCAAATAACTAGTCAAAAATTGGTGTTGTGATTTGTGATGTGATCGTGAATAGTGATTTGTGACTGCATTTGTGACCGTGATGATGAAGAAGGTGATTCGGTGTCGACAATGAGAGATAAACTATATGGAACTGTATTGGGAGGGGAACACAAATGCCTACGGCGCTACTTCCCGATGAACTGTAGCACAAACTCCTGACTTAAAAATGCTCATTAATGAGTACAATGATGGGGGTGGTGAAGCCTGGAGACACACTACAAAACAGGTTTACAATACATCCAAGTAACTTGAAAAAAAATGTATGTTGTGATCCTTGACGTGATCATGAATAGTGATTTGTAACTGCATTTGTGACCATGATGATGAACAATGTGATTTGTATCACAAGTGACTCTTGATGATGGTCCTGACTTAAAAAGGCATATTAATGAGTACAATGTTCATGTTGAATTTTGCACCACACCTGTCCAGTGCTCTGAAGGGAAGCCAAAGAAACAACTGTGACTTAATTTACAGATGAAGATTGGGCCCTAAAGAGATGCAAATGCACAGACAGATTAAGACTGCACTGCACACTGAAGAGATGCAGATGCAAAGGCACAACACCTAACCAGTGCTCACCATCAGAAATTCAAATCTGAAAAAGAATACCTTTGCAGGTTGGGGTGGGCTGCGGGCAGGGGCAGTGTACTGCACTGTTGCAGTAACAGTCACTAGTACTAGTACCAGTAAAAATACCATAAAGAAGTATAAAAATCACACAGCTACAGTGGATAGCAGGTTCACATTGATGAAATTATTATGTGGCACAATAAAAGGTGTCTGATTTGATGGCACATCACACACATAGTCACACACACACACTAAGTAATGCGTAGCAAATTGAAAACTTCAGTAATATAACCACATATTTTAAACCAACTAAAATTATGCACTGCTGCACCACAACAATCAAGCAAAAATGGCAAGCATTATCGAAAATATTGCTGGGTGTACATTAACACAGTTATAGAATAAAAATATCACCAAAACAGAAAGCGCTGTCCTTTTCTCTAAGTTAATCTAACTACATCACAGATAAGCCCCTCCCCAAAGCACACTTCCACTGTCTCTTAGTACACAGACTGACTGTTGTACATTACCATTCAAAATCCATATACAAACAATAAACTCTCAATGGTATGAGCACAGGAGGGTTTCCTATAATCAATGAACTAAAGTTTCAGCAAAAACAAAATGACTCAAAAAGGCTTTTTTAACAGCTTTTATAAGGTTTGAATTGCAGAGAGCTCTCAGAGCAGATTGTCTCTAACAGCTTCCTACACACACTGCCCCAAACTGAGGCTGTGCAGAACAATCTACAGCCCATGTGACCTGAAATCCCATGAATCACTGCAAAATTCACCTTTGGAGTTTAAAAACAAGGTGAAGTGAGGTGGAGTACATCATTTTCAATGTACTTCGCCTTAAGAATTGGTGGAGTAGTGGTTTGGGAAAGCAGAGTAATGCAAAGTCATTGTTCTCAATGGACTTTGAGTTACCATTATAACATGAAGTACTCACTTTGCATTGAGGAGCACTCCACAAATTCATCTTCACCCGTGAATCACTTCTCAGAGTGGATTGGAGCAACTTGCCCATCTTTATAATATAATAGATATATATATATATATATATATATATATATATATATATATATATATATATAATATAATATATATATATATATATATATATATATATATATATATATATATATATATATATATATGAGATACATGATGGGCAGGAGGGATGTGAAAATATTCCCACTGCTGCAGAGCAAGCTCTGTATTCTCATTAGTGCCGAAGGTACGAGTGAGAATGCACTACTCACTCTGCAGGACTGAGAATATTTTCCATATCATGTAATCTGCCCAACATGTGTGTGATTTATACCACAGGGGTGAAAGCTTTAGGAACATTTTTTCTGATTCTGTATGTTTCCTGCTCATTCTGTGTGTGCTGTCATGTGTGTTCTGAACTGACTGGAAGTCAGAAACACAGGTGAGTGTGTTTTGCAAAGCTAATTGGGTGAGTCAGGGGCTCAGTGAGAAAGACAAACTGCTGCAGGTAGCACTGAGAAATAGAAACTACTTTGTAAAATAGTTTCATTTAGAATTAAGGTTGTTTTGAAACTGAGATCAGCACAGTAATGGGCTAGGAATGTTAGAAACATAATGGGACACAGGTGAGAGTCTTTTGCAATGCTAATTGAGTGAGTTGCAGCTTCAGTGAGAAAGAGAAACTATTTTCTGAAGCAGTTTCCTTTAGAATGCAAGCTGTAATGCAAATATTCTCAATGGTGACATCAGCAGAGTGTGGATAAATGTCTTCAGGGTTTATTCTCACTGCAGTGAAAATAACACAGGATATCCTATTGAGACAGCTCTCACCCCCATGGTATAAATATATACATGTATATACACACACACACATATATATATATATATATATATATATATTTTTATAGTGCCACGGAGAGGCACTATAGTTAGAGATTGAGTAAGCATTTTAATGTTAAACCTCAAATTTTGCATCTTAATAACTTTGCCACCATATGACAGATTTGCCTGACATTTTACATGCACAGTCTGGTACCATAGAGGTCTGGTTATGGCAATTTGCATTATGGTCAGGTGTATGGTTGTGGAGCTGCAGAACGTAAATTAACTGAATTTTGCATGTTTCTTTGCTTGTGCCACAGCCCACATGATTTGTCCATTTGGTTTGACATCTTCAGGGAATATGCAGCCTGGATCACTGATGTGCCTTTTGAAGATTTGGTGTAAACATTTTAAACCATTCAAAAGTTATTCAAAAAACAAATTTCCCATTATAGTCAATGGGGGAAAAATATATGTGTCTCATGAAAGTGTTGCAAGTACAATTTTCTTTTTGCAAATGGCCATTTTACTTTTGTGCTGCCACCATCTTGTTTTCAGTTAGTGAGAGAGAGAGAAGAATGCCTGGCATTTAAATTTGGGACCCCCAGGTAAACACTGAACATTAGGTTTACCTAATCAGGTCCTGAGGATGCCAGCCCTAACTTTTTTGGGAGGTAAAACCCCACAGAAATTCCATTTTAGAAATCAGCACCACAGTACTTTCACAAATTGAAAAAGAAAGGACTGTGACACTTTCACAAATATGCAAGTTTCATGCTTTTTTTTAAACTTAGCAATTTGCAAAGTATTTTGTTCAAAAACTGCAACTCTTTGCCATCACCCTGCAACAAAACAGTTAGAGCCTTTGGGCTGACATTTACAGGGTGGAAAGCCCTTGTCCCAGAGATGTGCTTTTTGGTGCTTTGGTGCCAAAACATTCAAGGGGCCCAAAGTTATAGCATTACAAAGTTGAGACATTTCTGATAGGATAACATTGTGGTGCACGTGACGTGTTTCACTGCCCGTATGTCAAAAACAAAGCAAGATATGGATTTTTCACTACCTGCAGCTTCCTGCAGAAACAAGTTTGGGAATCATAGATTGCACCAGCAGTGGAATCTTTTCCTACTTTCTACGGTTAGAAAGATATTGGCACATTAGTGTCACAAGGATTCCAAGGTGCCTTTTCAGCATATTTTGGTGCCCCTAGCTTGTAAACAACATGAGATATAGATTTGGTTGTATTTCAAATTGAGTGCTCACAGTCATGATTACAACAGCACTCCATTTTTTTCCTAGCTGCTACTGTTGCTGAGATATTAGCAAATTAATGTTACAAGGGTTCCTTGCCCTGTAGGGCTACTGTATGCGCTCGTAGTTATGTGTATGTGGGGCGCAGGGGCCCGAGGGCCCATACTCCAACATACACATACCATTATGCAAAAAATGGGCAATATTAATGAAGTGCATAGCCCAGGGGCCTACACTCCCACTAACAGATACCTCTACCAGTTACAGTACCCTTTCTCATAAAGAAGGGGAAGTTCATGGCAAAAACTCTGTTAATGCATCAGTTAGGTTCATAGCACAGTGACCAAAACATGAAAATGTGGTGTTAGGTTTACCACCCCTACCTCACCCTCATCCCCCACCCTCCCACACCAACAGGCATTGAGGTGTGCGTTGAGTCATCATGCCTAACTCTCATCCCATTCTCCTATACTACATCACCTCAGCTTGTTTAACATGGAATGTGGTGAGAGTTTGGCCGATGATTCCAATGCACACCCCAATGCCTGTTCGTGGAGGGTGGGGGTGGGGTGTGGGGTGGTAGGGTGGTAACCTTTACAGCACATTTCTTGCTTTTGTCACTGTGCTATGAACCCTAACTGATGCATTAACAGACTATATATATATATATATATATATATATATATATATATATGGTAGACACCAGGAACTCATTAAAAGTATCAGCAAGACATGGAAAAGGTTTGTCATTTGAAGAAATCCTTTTCCATTTTAAACAAAAAAAAATTGAATGAAAAAGGATTCCTTCAAATGAAAAAATAATCGGCCAGAAACTAAGTACCAAATCCTTTTCCAAGTCTGGCAAATGGTAATACTAGAAAAAGGGGGTTTAAACTTTGGTGCATAACTTGGCAAAATGTTTTTATATTTTAACACCAAATTTTCAAAATGTGCTTTTTGAGGCTCCACCTCATGAACAATGTCAGAAGAATTTGCCAAATCTGGTCTGAAAGGCAAATTCATGCTTGGTTGCCAAAATCACCTATTCAACAGGATTTGAAAATGTTCACCAGTCTTATTCATGAGGTAGGTCATTAGAAGGGTACCCTCAAAATTTGGGGTCAAAATATGTTAACATGTCAAAGTTATGCACATCCATTGAAATTAAGCTACTGTATGCTCGATCATAACTTTCATAATTTTCAAAATTTCCACCCCAAATTGTCAACATAGTCATTTTTTTTCACCAACTCATGAACATGATGGCTGTCATTTCTTAAATCTTTGCCAAAATGTGTTTTTGTGCCTCTGGTGCAGAATCATGTTGCAGTAGTGCAGAATGACATTTCAGTGTAGATTTGAAAAGTTTTAGTCTCAGGTTCATGAGATGGGGTAATATGAAGGGTATGCTGATAATTCCCTCACTATTGTGCTACACATGGAAGCACAGGGGCCTGTAGGCCTTGCGTTTCCACAGCAACATGCATATACACAACTATGGAGGAATGGGATTGCAGAGCCCTTAAGGCCCTGCACTCCCCGGGCAAATAAGGATATGATTATGCTTTCTGAAGATTTATGTATGGATGGGTGTGCAGGGCCCAGAGTGCCCTGTGCACCCACATGGAAATAAGGATATGATTATACTATCTCAAAAGGTAAGGAAATTCTCTTTAAAAAACTGCATTAATGCACCATTTAGAGTTCTGGCTAAAGCAACAAAAGTAAGGAAATGTGGCTTTGGGGTTTCCAACCCTAAAACCACACCACCACCTCTAAAATAAATCAGGGACAGAGTTTTCCTTGGCATTGTCATCCCTATAGTTCACCCCTTTCTATACACTCTGCAAATGTAAACACCTAATGGGGTGAATGTTATGGTTCTTGCACTTGCAGTTGAGGTGGAGTCATAGAAAGGGTATGTTAAATCTGGGGTCAAAATATTAACAATGGCAAAGTTATGTGCATTCATTGACATTTTCCTATGCTTTCTCGTAACTTTGTAACTGAAAATATTTTGAGCCAAAATTTTCAACATAGCATTTTTTTCACACCACCACATGAGAGTGACAACTGTCATTTTTCAAATCCTGCCTAAAGTGTCTTTTCACACATGTGGTGCTGAATGATGTTCAGGTGGTACAGAATAGAATTTTGGCAGGGATTTGAACATTTACAGTACCCGGTTCATGAGATGAGGTAAAAAGAAGCCTGTGTTGACAGTCTGGTTGCTATTTTGGCTGAACTGCAAATGCCGGGCACCAAGAACCCTGCACTTCCATGGCAACATACATGTATGCATCTACAGAAGGATGGGAGCACAGGGCCTGAAGGGCTCTGAGTTCCCAAAGGCAAATGAGGATTCAATTATACTACAGCATCTAAAAAAGTAAGGAAATTCTTTGCAAAAAAAAAGCCTCTGTATTAATGCAACTAGTATAGTGTACTGTAAACTTAATATCACAAAAGTAGGGACATTTTGCATTTGAGGTTTCGACCATAATGCCCCCCCCCAGCAGCAAAGAGAAAAAATATTAGGGTTTTGGGTCTCTGGAGTCTTGCCAAATCAGTGGTGGAAATGTCCTTGGGGGTTGTCAACCCTAATGCTCCCCCTCTCTCCTGTGGCCCCTGTGAGAAGAAAGAAGTTCATGTGTGACATTGTTTGCTCATGGAATGGGGTGGGCATTAGAGTTGGCAACCCCAAAGGAAGATCCCACAACTGATTTGTCAAGACTCTGAGACCCAAAACCTAATGCTTTTTTCTTTTGCTGTTTGGGTGGGTGACGGTATTAGTGTTAAAAACCTTAACACCACATTTCCTATTTTTGTGATATTGTTACCCTAACTGGTATATTAACACAGTTTTGCAGAGATATAGATATGGACAGATAGACAGACAGACAGACACACACACACACACACACACACACACACACAGAGCATATCCACAATCTCTGTCAGCACAACAAGCCATAAACTGATGCAATTCTATCTTTGATAGGGGAATGGTAAGGCACACTTGCAGTATTGTCTACAGTTCTGGTCATCACAGTATAAAATAAATACTGCTGCTATTGCAGTTGAGAGGTTGCAGCAGAGAACAAGTAAAATGATTAAGAGACTGGAATGATTAGGCTACTGGGAACATTTTTGCAGGCTAGATATGTTTTTCCTCAAAAAAAGGAACATGATTTCCATTTTTAAAATGTTAAAAGGACTGGATAGTGGGTCCATTTTCAGTTTGTTTAGGTAACTAGATGGCCTACCCTACACGTAAGGGGGATAGAGTTAGGTAATGTGAGGAAGCATTTTTTTAAACCCAAGAGTGGCAAAATATGGAACAAGTTCCCAAAGGAAGCAGCGAATTGGGGAGTGCAGAATCTTTAAACTCAGGTTAGATCAGTGCTTCATTGAGAACTGCATTATCAGGTACATCATTTCATTCACTGAGGAGGGGAGGAGTCATTGAGGTTTCCAATTTTTTTACCCAATATTGGGTGCCACAGAAAGATGTATAAAGTATGGAGCCACTACCACTTTCCATACCTCTGTATACTGTATGGTACAGTATATCAGGAGAGGTGGCAGTGCCATGGTCTATGCATATGCATCAGGTCATTCACATTCCCTGGGTACCCTGGGAGGACATTAGTGGGACCTGTACCAAACCTGGTAGAATAATATTGCAATTTCTATGGAGGCCACAGAGAAGTGTGGAATGGACAGATTAGGGAATGCAAGAAAATGTCAGTCAGATGCTTCAACTCCCAATGCTTTTCTCTATCCTTGTTGAGTCCACTATAACTGCTACCCACAGAGGGATACAGAGTCTCCTGGGTCATAAATTGTACAAAACATGATGACCAGTCACTACTGCAATAAAAATGTGGCAGTAATAGTTAGCCCTGGCCACTTTATGATATCCATTCCTGGATACTAAATTGGAGCTGGAAGAGGGTGTGGCCAACAATGAATCACAGGATTCATTACTCACAAGTGGGACACTGTCTGCCATTGTGGTATATTCACTTAGCGGGTTAACATTGACAACCAGGCAATACCCTGCATTGGATGCTAGAGACCATAACCAGTATCAATGCCTATCGCCAAATAAATTTGTGAGGTAGACTTGATGCATAGATGCCATTGCTCAAAAATCAGGCAGACAGTAAACAAAACAATAAATCAGAGGCCCAGATAGTTTTAGAAATCAGTAGAACTGAATGAAAAGTAGGTTTAATAAGATATTGAACTAGAACCATAAGTAATTGATTGTTTTTTTTTTTATAAGTGAGTACAAGAGAGGCTGCAGTGCATGAAGACCTCATATAAAGTTGTAAGTGCTTTGCTGCAGCTAGTAAAAATAACAGCTGCCATTGCTCAACCCAGTTCTAGCAAAAGACTTCTAAGCATTAAGATCAAACCTTAGGTAGGGTTACCATCATTTAATCTAATCCTAAAGTGATCATAGCATACCAGACCAAGGCAATCCAACATACTGGAATACCTTAAAGGGGGAACAGTCAGCACCAAGGACCCCACACTGAAAAGTGGGGCTGGTCCCAGTGTGCACTATGTATTCAAAAACATTTTGGTTTAGTTAGTTATTTCAAAAGCTTCACCAGGAAAGAGACACTGAGTGGATAACAGCTTGTTTCCAGATGCATCCTGGGGAAATGGAATGTGAGAAATCATATACAATACAATAAAACAGAAGCAAAATCAATAGTAACAAGCATTTGTCAATGACGAACGTTCGCTTGCAGGTATTTGCAGTGGTGTTTGGCACGTATGGTGCTTTACCCTAATGCCCTGTGCGATTGCTGGTATTTGCACAATAAATTTTCAGCATGATCTTTTTGTTACCCCCACCTCATAAAAGTATTTGAGACCTCTGCTGATGAACAGTCCCACTGTTATTTTGTTAATCTGTCCTGAGCGTTGATTTCCCACAGCGACCACACCGTTGTGCTCACTTGTGCAAAAACACAGTTTGGGCAGGATGTGAAAATGACAGCTGTAGCATCTATAGGGAGGTGTGAAGGGATGGCAATGTTGAACATCTGAGTGAAAATACAACAATTTCTCAAACTTACTAGTGTACATGGAAACTGCAGAATGAACGCCATGACACAGTCATTTTGTGGACTTTTGTCACCAGATTTGCAACACAGGCATTGTGGGACCTCTGCTCATGAACAGTGTCACTGTGATTTTCATAATCTGTCCTGAGCATTGATTTCTCACTGTGACCACACCATTGTGCGCTGGATGTGCAAAACACATTTCAGCCAGGATGTGAAAAATGTCAGCTGTACTGTTCATAAGGAGGTGTGAAAAATGCCAGTGTTGAAAATCTGGAGTGAAAATATTTCAAATTCTGGAAGTTATGAGTGTGCGTGGAGACTGCGCAACGCACGCTCATAAAACAGTCATTTTTAGGAATTTTTTCAACAAATTTTCAACATAGCCATTTTAAGACCTCTGCTCTTGAACAGTGTCACTGTGTTTTTCTTAATGTGTCCCATACATTGATTTCGCACACTGACTGGGCCATTGTGTGCTACATGGGTGAAAACATGTTTTGGGCAGGATGAGAAAAATGACAGCTATACTGCTCGTAAGGAGGTGTGGTAAAATGGCAATGTTGAAAATCTTGAGTGAAAATATTGAAAATTCGTGAACTTACGAGCCTGCGTAGGAACTGCGCAATGCACGCATAAAACAGTCATTTAGATGCATCATTTAATATGGGTTTGGATTCTTCATGAATGACAACATTAGTATGGTGTTATTCAGGCCTGAAGGGGATTTCATGCAGTGACTGCGAAATCACCCTTTGGGCCTGAATACAACACCATGACAGTGACATCATTCATGAGAAGGGGTCCCAAAACCCCATGTTGAAAATTTGGTGCAAAAATTCCAAAAATGCCTGAGATATGCAACAAAGTTGAAACCCCTATCTAGCCCATTATACAGCTTACCGCATTTCCTCAGCTTGTGTTGGCTTTGAAGAGTGCAGACGTGTTCCTGGTCCACCAAGATCGCTGCACCAAGCTCCAGAGGTAAGTATGGGGTGGGGGTGGGGAGGCAGGGTGCGAGTGGGTGGGTGCGGTTGTGGAAGGGTTCAGGGAGAAGCCGGGACCGCTTTTACTTTCTAGGTAACAAAAAAAGACAATGCCGGACATTTGCCACACTGGGGTGGGCTCCCAGCATGGCACCAAAGCTTTGGGGGCGTTTGAGGGACATGGAGCAGACAGGATTGGCATCCGGCTGCAGACAACGTGAGACATTTGCCACTCTGGGTGGGGCCCTCAGTGTGGCACCAATTTTGGGGGCCTTTGTGGGTCATGGAGCCGATGGGGGATTGGGCACCACATCAGCAGAGGATGTAGGACATTTGCCATGCTGGGGTGGGCTCCAGCATGGCACCAAAGCTTTGGGGGGCATGAGGTTTACTAGCACTGTGCATGACAGCAGTGTTTTTGAAGCCAAGACCACCACTGTCATACAGCTCCCGGGCACCCATTGGTGCAGGATCACATGCCTGCTCAACAGAGCAGTGGGATTTGAACAGGAGAGGCACACCTCCAAAGTGTGTTACTCTAAAACGTTCCTTGGTGCATGTGCACAAGCGAACGTAAAACGATATGCAGATCAAGAATAAATTGAGTCATAGTAGCAAGGGTAATACATTTCAAGATCGAACAGTGGAAAAAATATGGAAAATTATGAGGGCATGAATACAAAGTGTGATTTAGAGTAAGAAGGTCAAAACCATTAGAAGAGGGAGATAAACATCACAAAGAAGAGACTTTAAGGAGAAAGCATAACAAAAAGCAAAGCAAACTGACAGGGAAAGAAAGGACCAGAGCTTAGGGAAATGACAAAAGAAAGCAGACTGATCAGCAGTAGTTTTTCTAGATGAAATAAGGTGGAATGAGAATTACTACCTGGAAGCAGGGGAGAGGATAAAAGCAATGTAGGTAGGAGGAAGAGCACCAAACCAGAATTTAGAAATAATGGAAACACAATGGGAAAGCACCTGCATCAAGAGAAGGGACAGAAGGGGTAGAGTTGTGTGAACAATGGTGGGTAGAAGGGAGGTAGTCTAAAGAAAAATGACAGAAAGAATGAAAGAGGGGAGGCCAGTCTTGCAAGGGAGGATTTGTGTGCACAACTATAGACCATGTCACCATAATCAAAGATAGGGACAGTCATCTTTAAAACAATCTCATGGCAGACAGAAAACAATATACTCACTTGGTTCCTATGCAGAGCACCAAGTTTGGGTGAAGCTTTGGTCAATGGCATCAATATGAACAGAAAACCAAGATGACAGTCAAGCCAAACTCCAAGGTTCTTAAATGAAGATACTTCTCAATCATAACACCATACAGAGCATGGAATTCAGGAGAAGGAGAGTCTGGAAATCTTCTGAAGGGTGCCAAAAGTCATTGAAATTGTTTTTTTTTTTTTTTTGGCATTTAGAGTTAACTTGTTTGACTGGAACCAGCACCAAAGATTGTCAAAATCCAGCGCCAATTATTTATTTATTTATTTATTTATTTATTTAAGAGTTTAACCAGGCAGGCATACTGAGCGGAGAACCACTCATTTCCAGATGAGACCTTGGGAAAACAGAGGAGGGGACATAGGTGAAAGACAGCAATACACATATGATCTGTACATAGAGGTTTATGAGACACTACACAATATGTAGCTAGGGCAGACATGCAAATCCTATATATAAACTATAACATGCACAGTGAATTCCCATACATAGCACTGAGAATTTATATCCACTACAAGTTTATAGTTTTAAGAGAGGGACAATAGAGGGTGGAACTCAGTGCACGCTGTGCCAGTGCTTAAATTGTTATCAACCCGGTGGAGGAGACCAGTAGGACTTGGGGGCCTAAGAGTGTGTAGGCCGGAAGCAAGAGCAGACCGTAAGGAAATGTTCGAGGAGGTGGGTGTTGAGGTGTCTAAGATTGGAGGAGTGGCGGATATCAGCAGGCAGGTCATTCCAGAGTTTTAGTAATCGGTATTTGAACGCCGCCTGACCCATACAGGTATGCATGAGAGGGATTTGGAAAAGCCTAGTATCCGAGTGACGTAGCAAGTAGACCGATGGAGGTTGAGATGTTAAGGTAGCACCCAGGTAAGGAGGAAGGGTTTGGGACCAGTATTTCACTGCAACTCTAGTGCAGTGAATTTGTCTGTGGGCCGAGAGTGAGGGAAGGCCAGGGAGCTTTATAGGTCACAGTGGTGTGTCAGTATTGGGCATTCCAGTATGAAACGGCAGAAGGAATGAAAGAGTGTGTCCATGCTGGCCAGAGTTGATGGTGAAGCGCACCATAGACCACATACCTGTAATCAAATATCGGAGTATCATCTTTGTACAAGTTCACGCCTGGCCGGGTGGACATGCAGCTCGTGTTACAATAGAGGGCCCCCAGTTTAGGATGCAGTTTCTGTGAAGGGATTCAACATGTATTGAGAAGTCTAGGTACTGGTTGAGCCAGACGCCCAGATAGCGGAACGAGGTGCAGGATACTAAGGAGAAAGGTCCAGGGTTAGGAATGGGGCACTTGGGAGTTGGGAGAGCGCTGCTACAGCCAAAAGTTAGTGAGACTGTTTTTTTTTTGCATTTAGGAATAGCGGTTTGATCTAAGCCAGTGTTGAACAGCATTGAGGTCCTGCTGTAGTTGGTCATGCCCTGCCTCCGCGGAGGGGCCAGTGTTGTATATCATGGTATCATCTGCATACATTTGGATGGCTGAGTGGGAGCAGACTAGCGGAAGTTCATTTAGGAATACTGAGAAGATGATTGGGCCCAGGATTGATCCTTGTGGGACACCCATAGAGACAGGGAAGGGGGTAGATATGTGGGGGCCAATTTTTACCGCTTGGTGTCTGCCACACAAGTAAGCCTGAAACCAGTTAGTGGCATGGTTGGAGAGGCCAGCAGCCTTAGTTTGTCTATTAGGAGTGTGGAGACAGTATCAAAAGCTTTGGCCAGATCGATGAAAATGGCCAAGGTGATGTGGCCTTTATCCATACCTGAGAGAATATTATTTGTAACTCTTAGTAGGGAGGTGATGGTGGAATGTGATTTTGGAACCCGATTGGTATCGGGTGAAAAAGGAGGAATCGACTACAGTACTGGGAAAACTGAGCAAGGCAAATTTTCTTGTATTTTTGCCAGAGTTGGGAGAAGGGAGATGGGGCGTAATCCAGAGAGAGGAGGGGTCACCCCTTGGCATCGGATGATGGCTGCCAGCTATAAGTGGTGGGATTGTAGCTGTCAAGAAGGAAAGGTTGCTGTTGGCTAACAGAGCAGCTATGGCGGGGGCTGATAGCTGTAGTAGTCTGGAGTCCATGCCAGTGGGGCATTTGCCCTGATAGGGTTTAGGCTATACAGTGCTTGGTAGACTTTAGCCGGGGAGACAGGATGGAAGGAGAAGGAGGGGGTGAGGCAGTGTTCTGCGATTTAGGTGAGGTAGTTGTCTTGGGTGGGAATAGGGGGGAGTCTATGTACCAGAGAAGCTGCACTGTTGGTGAAGAAGGTGTTGAAAGCCATGTCTACTTCATATGGGTCAGTGACGGCTGAGCCGAGGATTGATAGAGCTGGGGTAGGTGGTTGTACAGGCGTGGATAGGAGGGATTTGATGGTTTTCCAGAAGTTGGTTGGGTGGTTAAGATTTGCGCTTAGTGCCGACGCGAAGTATTTCTGTTTGGCTAGATGAATCGATTTAGTGCAGGAGTTATGGTGGGATCGATAATTTAGTAAGACTGGTGGGAGCTAGTTGATTTGTACTTTTCCAGGCCAGGTCCCTGGTGTGGCATTGGCTGATGCTATCGGCGGAGATCCAGGGAAGGTGGGAGCCCCTAACTCTAGTGCTTTAGCGGTGCATGTTGATCCCAGACACTCCGGAAGCTATTTTTGAATCTGTCTAGTGCAAAGTCTATGGTAGGAGCTCAGTAATGAAGGACCAGTCTACCATAGCCAGGTCCAATAGGAGTGGTGGTAGAGATAGTGACTTGAAAGACCTGGCTAGTAGGGTCTGGGGGTAGGGATTAAGGGTTTATGCAATTTTTCTGACTAAGTAAACCATATGGTGATCACTTAGGAGTCGGGGAGTAGGCCTGCTCCAATTGACCTATGTGGGTGTGTGGTCAGTGCCCAGTCCAGAGGGAGTGGTTGTGCATTTTAGGTTTAGCCTGGTGGGTTGGGAGATTTGTTGTGTGAGGTTCAGGGCATTTACTTTGGAGCGAGTTTGACACAGTCATTTGAAAGCCAGTTGTAATTGAAGTCCCCTAGGACATAGAGCTCTCCTGTTGCGGTGGGGATTTTAATTTGGCCAGGTGGTCTAATATGCTAGGCATTGGGGTGTTAGGGGTAGAAGGATCCTGCTATAAACACCGGGCGGAGTATGGTAGTGCCATTTTGACAGTTAGGGACTTAATTTGTGGCGAGGGTGTAGGGATGTGGATCGGGTGAATTGGAACTTGGCAGCAATGTATATGTGAGGCCACCCTTTTCTTTCCCATATGGTCTTGCCTAATTAGGGAGTATCCTGGAATGGCAACAGTGGAATCTGGGAGGTGGGGTTTGAGCCATGTCTGGAAAGTATAAGGATGTCAGGACCAAGTGATAGGACTGATAATTGCAGTTCTGGGATTTTGTTAAGGATACTGCAAATGTTTAGGTGCAGTATCTTCAGGCCCTTTGGGAGAGCCAGGGGGTTGGTAGTTTGGCGGGTGGGTCCAGGGTTAGATTCTATATCCCCAGCTAGTAACAGAAGCAGTGCTGTAAGTTGTATGAGCTTGTACCAAGTGGCCCTGGTTTTGCGATGGCAGTCAAATGAGCAAGGCGCTGTCCTGTACAAGTCAGCCTTGAGATAACACACACAGGATAGTCCAGGGGTTGGGGGGAAGAATGAGACTCTGAGTAGCCAGTTAAGGGGGGCCTGTAGGAGCTATTTGTGGAGGTGGTAGAGCACGAGAGCTCAGTAATTATGACAGTGTAGTGGAGATGTGGCAATGGTTGCCTTAGTGGGCGAGTAGCTGGGGGAGGGAGGGAGGCTATTGAATGGCAAGAAGGAACAGAGAGAGGCCAGTAGCATCATTTCTAGTCTGTGGCAGTCAGACAGGCAGGCTGTAGTGGCCACTAGTGGAGATAGCAGATAACTTGCTCATGGAAAAGTGGGCGGATTGGCTGCAACGCCACCTATCAATGCAGTCTACAACTATAAAGCTAGGAGCCAACCAAGGGTGGTGGTGGAGTGATGGGGAGCTGGCATGAAGCACCAGTGGGGCCTAGACCACAGGCCAATCATTCCAGCAGGCTCGACAGCCAAGCAGTGCACAGTCATGTACCTTCTTTCCTCCTTGCAGCTGGGGGGGTCTGTGATGCTTGGCAAGGTCTGAGATCCGGGGGGCAGGGTCACCCGTGACCAAGGCTATCCTAGCTGGGAGGGCAGGCATCTCCGTGCCCCTTGGTGACCAGCTGTGGAGAAAGAAGAAAGAGCGGGTTATTTAAGGACTGTTGGGGAGGCATGGTGACACAGTAAGCTGAGTGAGTCAGCAGGAGAGCTGCAAAACGAAAATAAATGTGCAAGTTGAATTTTATAGTGAGTCTCTATTGTGTATGTACTAGGGCAGGGCTGATTGCAAGAGGGGAAGGGCAGACACAAGCAGGGCCCTGAGGAAGTCAGACCGCTGGGACTGGAGCCCAAGACAGGGCAGACTGGCTTTCAAGTGTGAAACACGGTATGCACACACTAGGAGCAGAGTGACTAGTGCATTGGCAAGAGGGATTTTTTGCTATTTTAGTTGGTTTTTTGGGGTGAGTAGCATTGCTTAAAGCATACTATGCTGTCTTTAAACTGGCACTTGCAATGGACATATAAGCCTGCAGTGGTTATTCCTAACATTCACATGTAAAAGCAGTATATATGCAGGAAATCCTCTTAAGGCAATAGCAATACTTGCTTCATTTCAAAAGCAGCTTGGAGGAAAGATGCAGTAATAAGCAGGACTTCACTTAAGGAGCAGCAAAAACTGGCTTCTAAAGTAGTTGGTTGGTACAAATAACAACAATAAATGCTTAAGGTAGATTCGGAGAAGTCCTCTTAAGGTAACAGCAGTAATTGATTTGGAAACAGTTCGGTGGTAAAAAAAGGGTAGGAGAAAAACTATCTGTAGATCTAGGCCGACTTAAAGGCTACAGCATTTTACTGCATAGACAGATTAACTTTTCCAAAAAGTACCAAGAAAACAACCAAACGCCAGCACCAGCGGGGTGTAGACCACACGCCAATCATTCCAGCAGACTCAACAGTCAAGCAGTGCACGGTCGCGTACCTTCCTTCCTGCTTGTGGCTGGGAGGGGGTCCGTGATGCTCGGCGAGCTCCGAGATCTGGGGGAGGGCAGGCTCACCCTCACAGCCCAGGCTGTCCTTGTTGTCTTATGAGGTAAGATCTCAAGAAGAGGAGCCAGATGCGAAAAGTACTGTGTCATCAGCATATGTATGATTAAACACAGCTGAGGTGATGGAGGATAGGTCATTTAAGAATATGGAAAGGAAATATGACCCAGGACAGACACATGAGGGACACTCCAAGCTCACTTACTGTTTTCAGTAGTACAGTATATTGGACTAATTGTGCTTATTTCTAGGCTAACATTGTTTGTTACTACAAATCCCAGAATTCCCTGCAACTGACATAAGAGCTGTAGGCAGCTATGGGAGATTCAATGCCCTGCAGTGCATGTTAAAAGTAACATAATCACTGAGTTTTTGTTTCCTGGTCATGTTGTTCTCCTTGGGTGAAGTACAGCCACAGAGGACTGTACTTCAACCCTGGAAAAAAGCAGACCTGTAAAACATCTGATTGTAGATTATTAAAGTTCAAGATCAAGAAGGTTTATTTCTTTAGCAAAAGCCTTTACAAAACATACAGACATATACAATACAATCAGTACACATTATATGGTCCTCTAGAACATACAAAATGCAAGGCATATATGCATGATTCATAAAATAGTGCCATGTAAACCAAATTCAATTAATAAGAGCAATGCCTCATTGAGATATGCTATTTACAAATCCATTCAATAGTTGGTTAATTCAAGGCACATTAAAAATTATTAGGCAAAGTTACCAAATTGAGAGATTGAAAATTTAGCAGTTTTCCTATCTGAGTTTAGAAGCACGTTATCCTGCTTAACAATTCAAAATACTGAAACATCTTTAGAGATTTCTACAGCAGGCAACCTCAAAAAAGACAAATATTTTGAAACTTTAAAACAGTTAGAAATATTAAAATAAGGTCCAGTCAAGTAAAGATTTTGAGAGGCTCTGCTGTTTCTGACAGTCCATCTGTTTATAGGCTGAAATAAGTCACTTAAATGGCCTCCTTGCTCTCAGAGTCCTCAGTAGTCTTCATATTTATTAACAAAAATGGGTGCCAGCTACAGCACTTACCCATTTAATTAGCCTGACACTCTATGAGTTATCATTACATGTTTACGGAGCCATCAGATTTTAAATTCTAGTGAGAGTGCAATCTTTTCTGAAATGTTTTAAGGCCATCCTCCATCCCGACACAGAAACAGTCTCCAGAGTCTCATGGTTCAAATGTTCAGCCCTTAAGCACAGTTGAAAGAGACGCCCACCACTCTTTGCACCTATACAGTAGCATCAAGTCAAACAATTACTGTATCTCAAAATGGAGCAATTTCACTCACCATTCAGCTCCTTAAACTGGAGTCCTAAAAAATGAATGATTACTTCTAGGTCAATAGAACTCCTTAGAGACCATTCCTTGCACTTGGGGCCACATCAGCTGCACTTAAACATGTGTGGGAGAAAATGATATCCTGATTCAATAGATGTGGGTATTATAACATTAGCGCAAATTTAAAAAAAATATTGAGGTATCACTACAAACAGTTCAAGCATATCTTTAAAAGGACACCATCAGATCAACAACCCGCCATCACAGAAACAGTGTCCCTTTAGCCTGGAAAGATGAAGATACCTTACTCAACATATATACAGAGGCTCTGTCTTTTATCCAAAAGACCCAGGAGTCCTTCAAGTTGAATATCATTATTCCATAATTCCACCTTCTATTGCACTTTCTAGTGTTCTAGGACTCATGTCAGTTTCTGCAATTTTCCTATTACTGCCAATGAATTTTAAACTGTAACTGTATGCCCCTGGGGAAAATAAATATAAACACTCCACTGAACACAGTAAGCTTGATACAACAGATTTAAAAGCAGGAGCCCCCAAGCCCTTAGGCAAAGGTATCATACCTTTTCAAAGTACATTAAGTTCAGATGTTTTCAGCACATGTGCTACTGCAGTACTCTGCTTGCCATGAACCCTCGCAGCTGGGAGTTTCTTCCTAAGGAACCTCCACATTGTCATTCCTCAGGCTCCAGCTTCACTCCAATTTGGAGTCTTCTGGCCACAAATTCCATCCAGCAGCTAATTCAAACCAGCAGTCCTGCAGCTTATAAAGCAATAGGGACTGAACCAACTGCTATAAGAACTTTAAAAAACTTTAGCATTTCAGGTACACATTCAAGAATAGAGATGCAGCAAAATTTAATTTCAATGGTGAAATTCCAGTAAAATTGTGAATTTCGCCATGTGAAATATTTTATGAAATTCATGCATTCTGTGAAATATTTTGCAAGTGCCAAATGTGGAATTTTGCCTGCAAAATGTGGAATTTCTCCCATGAATGGCAGAATTTCATCCGCGAGTGGCAAAATTTCACCCACGAGTGGCAAAATTCTGCCGTTCGTGGGTGAAATTCTGCATTTTGCTGGTGCAATTCTGCATCTTGCTGGCATAATTCCACATTTCAATGGTGGAATTTTGCATTTCGTAACCTCAAAATATTTTTTGAAATGCTTGAATTTTGCTAAATATTTTGAGTAACGAATTTGCGGATTTCTCCCATCTCTATTCAAGACACCATTTATTGGCTACAAACCTGAGTTGAAGTGCCATAAAATAAAAATCATTACTACAATGGTGAAATAGAACAAAACCAGCATAAGTTTCATTCACCATTTGTAAAATAAGGTAAAATAAAATGGAGGGAGTTTCAATAAAAATTGCAAATGGCACTTAATATTCAGAGCAGCTTGGAGCAGAAGGGTACTGCAGCCATCTTGCCACTCCCCCTAATCAGCCTAGATTATAAAAACTGTAACATGCAATGCAGGCTATTGAATCTCCCACTGCTGCCTTCTGCTCTTATGTCAGCAACAGGGGATTCTAGGATTTGTAGTAAAAGAAGATGTTATCCTAAAACTAAGTACAATGAGTCTGATGCAATCTACTATACTACAGCAAATAGGAAGTAAACCAAAATGTTTGTGCACACAAAGTGCACATTGTGACAAGACCCATACTTGGTTGGGTGACTCTTGGTGGTAACTGTTCCTCTTTAATGCCGTTGTTCAACACTAGGGATGGGCAAATACATTATTTTGAATATTTGGCTGAGCATTTGTATTTAGGGGTCCCAACTACAGTATTCATTATTAATTTTTGTTTTTAGTCTTTAGTAATCAGGTAAGGACAAGTGCCTGATTTCAGGGGTGACCTTGGAGCACGTGTAAGTGACTTGCTCAGAGTTACACAGTATGCAAGTGGAGGTTGTGAGAATTAAACTCTGGTCTGGTCTGCTGGATATACCAAGCTCATTCACACCTTGTTCCTCTAACCTCTAGGCTATACTGCCAGACCACTATTCGTGCTTTTGTTATTCAGCCACTGGAACAGTGTGAGACATCAAGATCTCTGAGACTTCTTGTACAATCAGAGACCCATTTGAAGCTCAGTGTTGGCAGCCCATGTGACCCAGCACTAGAGATGAGTGAAATCCGCAAATTTCATTAATTGAATATTTTGTGAAATTCACACATTTCATGAAATATTTTGTGAGTGTGAAATTCCACTGGTGAAATGTGGAATTTCACCTGCAAATAGTGGATTTTGCCACTTGTGGGTGAAATTCCACTGTTCAGGGGCAAACTGAATATTTTGCTAGCAAAATTATGCATTTTGCAGGTGAAATTCCACATTTCGCACCCAAAAATATTTTGCAAAATGTGCGATTAGTGCACAATATTCTGTGTGGTGAAATTTGTGATTTTGCCAGAATGTTATCGACAAAATTAAATTTATGCCCCGAACATACCTAAGCAGACTATTTGGAAGCTTAATAACCAGTTACTAAAGGATGAGAAAGTGACCAAGGAAATCAGAGAGAGGCTAGAGCAATATCAGGAAGCAAATTTGCACTCAACAGGGAGGGCAGATTTAGAATGGGGGTCATTAAAATGTGTCCTGAGACAGGAACTAATCCAAATCACAGCCAAGAGTAAAAAGAATAGGGAACAAAAGACTTTGATGTTGCTGGCCTACATCCGAGAGCTACAACAAAATTTGTCTCCTCAGACAACAGAAGAGGTAAAGGGTCAGCTAGAAGGTTATCGCCACCAATACAATATGCTTCTTAAAGAAAAGCTAATATGCCATTGTCAAGACAAAAGGGAACTATACAGAACAAGGGTAAAAGGCAGGGAAATTATTAGCATTGAGGATAAGGAGGAAGAATCCTCTAGGATTATCCAAAGTATCAGGACAAGAGGTGATAATTCAGTAAAATACATCCCCAAGATATTGTGAAGGAATTTGAGGAATAGTATAGAGAATTATACAGCCCCATGTTACAACCACCTGGGAAATCAGAGGTGGATGAATATTTAATCTCCATCCCACTTGCACAGATCCCATTGGAGCTTAGAGATGGATTGGTGCTCTATTTCAGAGACCAAGATCCTGGAGGTAATATCATCCCTGCCATTAGACAGATCACCGGGCCAGATGGGTTCTTCCAAATTTTACAAATGTTTTGCAAAGCAACTGACCCCTTGGCTTAAAATATTATTTTTAGAAATTATTAAAATGGATGTAATAGACCCCTATTTATTAAAGGCTCTTATTATTGTTATCCCCAAACCTAGAAAAGCTGTGGATCAGGTTACTAGTTATCGCCCTACATCACTTCTTAATTACAATGTCAAAATTCTAGCCAAAATCCTAGCAAATAGAATGGCTAAAGTCCTTCCCTACATTATACATCAAGATCAAGTTGTCATGACAGGAAGGATGTCCTCAGATCATCTTCAAGAATTGTCTCATATTTTCTCTGCATCCTGAACTCCGACACCCTGATGGGTTTGTTGTCATTGGACACAGAGAAAGCTTTGATGAAGTAGATTGGCAGTTTCTATTCTGCACCATGGATGGGTGGGCTTTTCCTCAACATTTATTAAATGGGCTCATGCTTGTATACTGGCCTGAAGGCAAAGCTCTATTGTAATGGTGCTTTCTTCCTTCCTTCCTCTTACATTCAGGTACTAAACAGGGATGCCCACTGTCGCCCCTGCTCTTAATATATATTTGTAGCCCTTCTAACCAGATTGAGAGACAATGCTTGGCAGGAGTGGGCACTGGCTCCTGAATTTAAAATATCAGCATATGCTGATGATATTCTTCTCCACTTGGCTCAGCCTCGTCCTCATTCCTAGTGGTCCTTGAAATAATCAGGTCCTATTGCTCCCTTTCTAACTATAAAATAAATGTTGGGAAGACCAGGGTGTTTCCACTTAACCATAAATTACAGAGAGAGGACATTTCCAATCTGGGGTTGTAGTGGAGCCGGAAGACTTTGAAATATTTTGGTATAATATTATTGAGAAGCCCTCAAAAAATGATACAGCTTCATTTTCATAGCCTTTTACAAACAATTAAACAAGACTTGTATAGGTGGCGGAACCTACCGATCTCGTTCTGGGGGTGTATAAATGTAATTAAAATGAACGTGTTGCCCAGAGTGTATTACCCCTTGAATATGCTGAATAACTGGATACCTTTTATCTGGTTCAAAAAGATACATGCGATTATCTCGAAGCTTACATGGCAAGGTAACGCTCCCAGAAGAGCATACAATAAATTGGCAGCCCCTAAAACAAAAGGGGGATTGAGACTCCCACATTTTGGCCTATATTACTGGACAAGTAGCGACAGTAAATACCTGAAGCGGCTGCTCACCAAAGAGGAGTTGGATTCCCAGAAATAAATTCCTTCATGGGTGAATCTGGAGTTAGAATTGATTAGGAAGGATTTTTTTTTGCCAGTGGCTATCCTCTACTCTAATCGCAGATGCCTCCCCAAGAAGTTGGCTGATTCCCCCATAGTTGCATCACTTAAAATCCATGTGCAGCTTTGCTCCTTCCTCAAATATGATAGAAGTAAGGACCCCAATCAGCCGCTTATTAAAAATCCTATCTTTAAAATAGGGGAGAAGGTGATTACAGAGTCCTGGATCCCACAACTAAGGGAGGCCAGGAACAAGGATTTTTTAGATGAAAGTGGGTGTCTCGGTAGAGACTATTTGACTAAAATACCATCTGGGCAGAGATCAGGGGTTCAAAGTTTTCCAGATTAGGCATATGCTTTTTAAAGTCCAAGATAAGGTGAGCAGGGTCAGGAAGGATGAAGGCCTGTTTGAAAATTTGGCCCAGGGGTATGGGACCTCATATAGTATCCAAGCTGTATGCCTCCTATATGAATTGGCATTCACCGAGGTCACGAGCACCCCTACTTACTGGTCTACACATTTCTGGAGTTACTAGAGCAATGGCCAAGAATTTAGCTGAGAATTATAAATATATCAAGCAGGACTAATTACATTTAATGCACTACAAACTTGTTAACAACATGTATTGATGCCACTGAGATTGTATAAGATTGGTAGGGTTTCTCATCCTCAATGTAATAGATGCCATCATAAGGAAGGCCTTAATGCATATTTTTTGGGACTGCCTCCAGTTAAACAGCTTTGGGAACAGATCCAGTCTAAGGCTGACCCATTGCTGGGAATAGCAGAGTTATTCACCCATGAAATTTGTCTGTGGGGGATTATAAAGGATAAGGGTAAAACAAAGGAGGTACTACATGACATTAATCTCCTCTTACCTTAAGCAAATCATTTTGAAACATTGGTTAGATGATCTACCTCTGAGTTACTCGGAATGATTAAGGGAATTATTTTCAAACCTTAAAGTGGAACAAATGGGAGCAAGTAATAGAAACATCATCCCCGTGTATGCTAAGACATGGGATAAGCCGCAAACTTTATACCTGTCTCAGGTTAGAGCTCTTACTTCCTGATGGCATCTAACCAGGAGATCGTATGTCTTTCAAGCTTGTGTTATTGGTGAATATATCGGCCACGATATACTCCTAAGTTGGTCTAGATGTATCCAGCAAGGTGGGGTATGAATGGAGGGGGGTGGGGACAGGTTACCTTCAATCTATCTATCCATGTTCATATCTGTACTATTTTATTATGTACCTGTCCTATAATGGAAAATAATAAAGTTTAAATTTCAAGAAATTAAATTTCTCTGCCTCTCTATCCAACATTCACAAAAGCTAAGATAAGAGGGACAGATGTCTGAACTACTGTGAAAGAGCAACCTATATCTATCAAGTCTCTGTGCAAAAACTGTGGACCAGACTTGGCTTCTATTATAGGAACAAGCATTGTTTTCCACCTGGTACCTGGAAAGCCCTGGTTCAAGTTATCTTTCTACCTATTCTGGACTATGCAGACCTAATTTGCAGCTGTTGAACTGTTGTTTGCCTATCCAAATAGACTGTTCTCTACCACAAGGTGTTTAGGTTCATCACAGATTCATTTCCTAGGACACATCACTGTGTTTTTATGTGTCTGTTGGCTAGTCCTCTTTAGCTGCTAGGAGATTATTAAATCACTGCACACCTGGGCATACAAGGTGCTACTAAATGAACTCCCATGCTACATCACAGAACTCGTCCACATGTCACACAGCAGCTACTCCCTTAGAAAGAATAACTATATTCTCCTAGACACCCCAAGATATGCTATGCAGTTCAGAACATCATCAATCAGCCATGTTATTCCTGCGGTATGAAACTCATTGCAATCCTCCTTGAAACTTATTTCCTCCATCAGTCTTAGGGTATACACCTCCAACATCAAAACTTTGACATTGAACAACACTACAGCAACTACCATGCCAGGTTGTTACAGTGTCGGCACTGGACCCCAGCACTGTATTTGGGGGAATCTTGCACCCTTTCCCCAATCTGCTCCAACTCGGAGCTTGAAAACTATTTAGTGACTTGAAACTGTCTGCTGACTGCAAAAGCAATCAACATGACAGTTTCGCTGTCTGATCATTCAACAACATTTTGTCAATGACCAATTGGAGATCCAGACTTAGTACCTTCAAGGCCTTCACTGGAAAACTATGCACGAAACTTGCTTCTGTGGATATAGTAGGATAAGCTTTCTCACCCTCTTCAAAATATTTCTGATCATGTGACATTGCATATATAGATTATATCTGATAGTTGCTGAATTTTGTGTATTACTATATACTGCATTTTATAATTCTTAAGCTACTATTGCCTATTTTACGATTTCCTTACTGTGTTTCTGTATGCTATTACTCAGAACTTCCTAACTTATATACTGTATGCTGTTCTACCAAGAAGTTCCATGAAAATTAACTTATTCAGTGGAAACTTTTTCAGATAAAATAAATAAAAACAATTATAAATACACTTGTTAAAATTAGCTAAAGAGCAGAAATCTTGACAGTGTTTTTTCCTTTTCTAAATTCAAAGCTAGGAAGAGTAAGTTTTTTTCTCACACTTTTGTGTGATAGTATTTAGTATTTCTTAGGAGAACTGCTAGGAGTGTTTTTTCCTACAAGACAAAAAAAATAGTACTACTAGGCCTGTTTCTGCTCCACTAGCAGTCAGTCACAGGTGAAGATTAAAAGAACATAGATTTTGACAATTTTCTTTGGTGCACTTTTCTCTGCAAGTAATCCATCACAGGTGCACATAAAAAAACACAGAAGATTTTTTGAGCACCATTGTATTAAAACCCTTAGAAGACTGTGGATGTATATATACGTCCAGAATCTATATACATTCACACATATTCAGTTCTCAAAGGGTTAAGTGGCAAGTGCCAAGCTGGCATCTAGAAATAAAGAAAATGGGCTGCTTTTTGGCAGATTTTTTGTATGATACATTCAGCAGCTTAAAGGAGTGTATTTTTATAGAGCTTTTTACTCCCTTCAGTGACATTTGCCAGCACCCCACCACCCAGCCTCATCACTGACTTCTCACAGCCTTACAGGTTATGTACCACAGTTATCCAGGACCACTAAGTGGTTGGTGGCCACTAGCCAGCCATATTGGTCAGGCAGAAGCCTGACTTGGATGAAGGTAATTTTTCTTCAAAGTCCTGGTTTTCTACCCGTAGTGTGGTATACAAGGATGTGCAGCTACATCCAGTTGGGGGGGATGGAGAAGTGGACAAGAGTGAGTTGGGAAGTGGCACCAGTAAGGTGTAGGGCTGGAATCATAATGCTGTAGTATTATAATAACTAGAGATGTAGTGAATTATTAATCCACCACTGAAGTGGAGCGTGGAAATGAGCACTTTGCGTCCTGTGAGCACAACCACGAAGTGGGACCTGTAAAGTGCTCACTTCACATTATTATTACCACTTCGCGTTCTCATTATGCCTTAACGTGAAGTAAGGCTAACTGAGAAGAAAATAGGCACATCACATGGTCTGCAATACTGTAAGTCATATGCTTTAGCCAGGCAGGAAGGAAGTGAGTCAGAGAAGCAGTTTCACTTTCTCCTTTGCATTTGTACAGGGAGAAAGCAAAATTGTGAGAGGAGATGAGTTTGCTTGGCTCTTGTTTCTTGTTACTGCCAGAACAATCAAACAGCTTTTTTAAAATCTATTTTATTTAGTGTTTGTATTGTCTTACTGTTCTTTTGGTTAGTGAATTTTTCTGTATAGTTTTGTTTTTGTTTGTGTGTGACTGACTGTGTGTGGTGTGTGTGTGTGTGCAAACATGTGTGTGTGTGTGTGTGTGTGTGTGTATGTGTGTGTCATCCGTGGCCCAGGAGGATGGAGGGTCACATTGAGTCAAAGAAGGTGAGTCACTGACCTGTGGACATGTTAGGAGGGAGGAATGTGGACCCGTGGGGGGTGGGGTGATCATGCGATGTTGGTCCGCCTCCAGACTCCTGGCCAGTGTTGCTTCCCCGCAGAAGCAACAGGAGCAGCAGCAGCACAAATGCCAACAATGGCCATTGCACATCCACCTTCTCTGCCACCACCACTAGCAGCAGCTGTTGGGGCTCTATCAGCACCCCCTCCACCACCTCCACAGCCACAGGAGGTGGCCCCAGAAATTGTGGGTGGTGTTGGGACTCGTGCCTGACAAGTGCATACTGTGTCTGGTCCCCCCACAACTCCCCAATGTGGGAGTTTTTTTAATTGTGTGGGAGAAGACAGCACAGTGGTGGAGTGCCATGTGTGTGGTGTGCTGGTGCGCCGTGGGTCCCCAGGGACACATTTGGGGACCAGTAGCCAGTGCACCCACATGCTGAATCACCACAGGGCAGAGTGGCAGGCTGTCATGGAAGGGCCAGGCATCCACCTGCTGGCCCTTGCATAGCAGTGGGTGAGGTGCTGCTGTGGTTGGAGATGTGCCTCACAGCAGTCACCGCTGCAGCAGGAGGAGGAGGGCTACATCAGCTGCTCCACCACCACTGCCACCACAGCCACCAGCACCACCCTGTCCACCACCAGTCCCACTACCTGGATTACCCACTGCAGTGGACCCCGGCACAGTCCCTGTAAGCCAGTCTGAACTCGTCCTGGTGTGGGCAGCACTGGAGGAAAACAACATACTTTTCAATGCTTTGGAGCAGCAGGTTACCAGAGAGGAAGCACAGCAGCAGCAAATACTTTCAGTGCTTCACCTGCTGCTGGACTACCATGGCATCCCACGGCTATAGAGGCACGGGTATTGTTTTTGGCCCCCCTCACGCTCACCCCCATCCCTGACCCCTCCCCACTACTGTGTTGTACTTTTGTTGTGTGTTTTTTGTTTGTTATTATTAAGTCATACACATTTTCCATTACAGGGGAATCTTTCTTGCACCACATAGTGCAATACATTTTTTTGAAAACCAGGTGTAAATGCATTACAGTGAGACACATGACAGAGGCATTCCCATTCTGAAAATCTGTACACATTCTGCCTCCCTTCTCAGCAACGCTAGGACGTGATGGCAGGGAGAGATCAAGTGCATGCTCCTTACAGTGAATATTCGATTGTGCAGGTTTCTGAATATTTCTTTATGTTTATGGTCAGTTTGTGGTGAAAGCCACTGCTTTCTAGTAAGAAGAGCCTTGTTAGTGGAAACATCCCACATTTCACCACAAAGTGAACCTTATAACATTAGGAAACATTGCTTGGGATAGCTGCTGGACATTCAGTATAGTGGAGCATGTACCTGCACCCCCTGCCATCATGACTTAACATTGCTGAGAAAGTGTGGCACAATGTGGGTTGCTTTTCAGACTGTTAATTCCTCTGTCATGTGACTCACTGTAATGAAATTATGGGTGGTTCTCACAGACATATATTGTACATTGTGGAGCAAGAAATATTCCAGTGGTAGTAATGCCCCACATATTAGTTTACGTCCATCACCATAAGTATGTAATGTGGTGACTTTCTGTAAAGCAGCAGTGCAACAATCTGTTGATAACTCTGACCTATATTTTTTAATGCTATGTTACAACTTCCTTTACTTATATCCTGACTGACTGGAATGATACGATAATTTGCAGTAGTTGAGTGTGCTGTACTACCTTTTTTTGTGTGTGAAATAATGAAAGGAGCATTCCTTTTAAATTAGTGCTGCTGACAGTGAGTGTGACCAGGTATTTGTCATTGCTTTCCTCTGCTTTCCTCCAACACATCAAGTAGTTGTCATATATCACTTCTGTTGTTAATTAACAGTTATGCATCAGTCAGTGTTTTATATGACACCACGGAACAATAGTTATTGAAAAGCAGCTGCAAATAAATACAAAGCTGGTAGGAACAATATTGGAAGATGTGCTCATTTTGTTTTCAGTCATGAAAAAGTAGGAGTAAGAGAAGCAGACATAAATTGTGAGAAGAATCTATCATTCAAGTCACTGATGACTCGGACATAAGTGGTGGTTGCTGTGGCAATGTAAAGTAGCATAAAAAAGTACAGTTTAGAACTGTGAGGACATTCTTGCAATGCTGCTTTAATTGTAAAAATGTCAGTATGACATCATGACTATGAGCTCACAGCAACAATCACAGAACACACAAAAGTGGCACAGAGTCCCCAGATTTTTTCTGCAGGCCCACAATGCATCCTCCTTGTGTGCAGAAAATTGACAAGTGGAAACAAAGTGAAATGAGACTATTTCAGCACATACAAAGTCCCCCAGAATTAATGGTGCACTCAGTCATGTGGGCAGTGGTGGCACACAGTCCCCAGATTTTTTCTGCAGGCCCACAATGCATTCTCTTTGTGTGCAGAAAATTGACAAGTGGTAACGAAGTGAAATGATATTGTTTCAGCACATACAAAGTCCCCTAGAATTAATGGCACACTCAGTCATGCACGCAATGGTGGCACAGAGTACCCAGATTTTTTCTGAAGGCCCACAGTGCATCCTCCTTGTGTGCAGAACATTGACAAGTGGCAAAAGGTCAAATTATACTGCTTCAGCACATACCCCAGTATAAAATGATGACTGTGAGGTTTGTGTTGTTTGTCCAATGTGTTGTGCGAGACGATTCCACCAAATGAAATGTGATCATCTCAACTGGACTATAAGGTGCCCTTTGGCTGTACACTAATAGTTGCCTTGGTGAGTAGATATATATATAATATATATATATATATATATATATATATATATATATATATATATATATATGGTTGTGTATCTGTAGGTGATGAGGAGGGGGGGTTGAACTTGACATGGACATGTGCTCATGCTATTGTTCTGCATCACACAGGTGACTCATTAACCGTTGGTGTGCACAATCCAGTGCTCAATGAGAATTTTTTGTGCTTAAATTGGAAATGGATAACTCTCAAACACATGAATGTAAGTATGTTTTTTGGGTGGGGTGAGGGGAATTGTATTTTCAGTTTTGTCTGTAATGGTTTCTTTTTTTTCTTACTTCTTCACAGATTTCATCAGCATCCTTCTGGAGTCTGGTTGTTAATGATGGTCATGGTCATCTAATGAAATGAATTCTGTTTGTTGCATGCATGCTCAAGCTCGGGGGAGGGGTGTGCCTGATGTTGAAGAACTTTTTTGGATAAGGCCACTTTGACAGAACAACAAAGCATCTCAAAGTTTCCTAAAAAAAGAAATTAATGACTTCTTACAAGTTACAACTTCATTGTTATGTGTCCCTCCCTGGTTCTCAAATCTCAATCCCTATTGTCAAGCTACATTTCAGAGACGCATCTTGTCAACTAACACAACATGTCGTGTGCAATATTTGTAGCAGTCTTTACGAAACAATGAAATGGATGAAATAAAATCTTCATACTTACCAGACTGGATTTCACATGGATATTACATCGGTTTCTCTCTGTACGGTACAGCTACAGCATCTTTCTCAACGAGTATTAGTACTGGAGCCTGTTTTGTTCCCCTGAAAAAACAAAAGAATTGTATTGCATGTGTTTTGCCACTGCAGCTCTGAAAAGCTACAGAAAACAAAACATACAACTTAAGGAAGTGAGGCAGCATAACAAACATGAGTGCACATACTCACTTTATGGTTTAAATATTAAGAAGCTGGTGGTGGTGGTGCACTGGTGGAGTGGTGGTCCGTGGGGGGCAGACAGACCCATGGTGGCAGACTTGGATAACATCAGTCCCGGTGGTGGTGGTGGTGGTCCGTGGGGGGCAGACAGACCCAGGGTGGCAGACTTGGATAACTTCAGTCCCGGTGGTGGTAGTGGTGGTCCATGGGGGGCAGACAGACTCATGGTGGCAGACTTGCATAACATAAATCCCAGTGGTGGTGGTCCATAGGGAAGACAGACTCATGGTGGCAGATTTGGATAACATCAGTCCCGATGGTGGTGGTGGTGGTCCGTGGGGTCAAATAGACTCATGGTGGCAGACTTGGATAACATCAGTCCCAGTGGCGTGGTGATGATCCATGGGGCAGACAGACCTGTGGTGCAGACTTGATAACATCAGTCCCAGTGGTGGTGGTCCATGGGGCAGACAGACTCATGGTGGCAGATTTGGATAACATCAGTCCCGATGGTGGTGGTTGTGGTCCGTGGGGGTCAGATAGACTCATGGAGGCAGACTTGGATAACATCAGTCCCAGTGGTGGCAGTGATGATCCGTGGTGGGCAGACAGATTCATGGTGGCAGACTTGCATAACATCAGTCCCAGTGGTGGTGGTGGTGGTCCTTGGGGGGCAGACAGACTCATGGTGCAGACTTGCATAACATCAGTCCCGGTGGTGGTGGTGGTCTGTGGGGGGCAGACAGACCCATGGTGGCAGACTTGTGCAACCCCCCTGTTACCCAGGGTTACTAGAATCCCAGTAAGACCTAGTGGTAGGCAGGGAAGGCAGCTTGAGAAACTCCAGTTAAATGGATTTCACACTGTCTCACTCTGTTCTCAGTCTCAGTTGAGACTGAGGAAGGCATCGCCATAGAACTATCACAGCTGCATGAGCCACACTGGAATCTGCAGAAGGGAGTTAGATCAGAATGTTGGAGTTTTGAACAGTTAGTTAGAGAGTTGTGTGAGCAGTCAAGAGGAGAGGAACACAGCAGTTCTGTGCACAGGCTCTTGGAGCCTAAGCTCTGATATAGAACTACTTTGGGGAAAGGTGTGTTTCTGCCTCAAAGAGAACACACAGTAAGCTGTTCTGAAAGTGGTGGAGACCGCTGATACAGGTTCTGTGCCCCATCCCTGAGGGGATGGGGTGGAAGATTTGCCTGCTATTCCAGGGGCAACCCCCTGGTTCCTACTAGGGAAGAAGCTGCCTATTTTCCTGAAATGTATTGTGGCACAAGAAGCTTCCAAGATTCACTTGTGGGGCACCTGCAACCAAAGGGTAAGTTCTGCACTTTTCAAAGGGCCCATGTTTCACCTGAACTGTGTTAAAGTGTGGATTGGACTACTGAATTAGTGGGAGGCCTAGAAGAATAGGCTTAGCCAAAGTAAAAGTATGTTCAAGTCCAGCACAAGGGGAAAGTCAAGACATGTAGAGAAGATGTGATATATGTCTACCTTGTAATCTACATTACCAAGCTTTCAAAAGAGTGATTTAGTGTCCAGAGAAATGGCCGGGTATGGAATGTGGGAGCTGGAGGTGGGAGACCCCCCCATCTTTAGTAACCAGGTCCATCTCTACGGATTTGCTCTGTGGATTTCTACTTTGCCTCCTGCACTTGGCCAGTGATGAGGGAAGTACCCAGATGTGGGATGGAAAAAAAAAAATTTCCCTTAAGGAGTCGAAGGCTCTAAGGTGGTTTGGGGAGCCACCAACCAAAAATTTGGTTCACTGCCATATGGACCGGGATCAAGAGACTGTCAGGGGAGCTGGGCCAGGGAAAAAAAAGAAATAGTGTACAAGTCGGGCTGTGTACCCAAAGCTGCATGCAAGTCCGGGCTGTGTGCCTGGTGGGTTCAGAGCCTGAGGGCTGAAATGTTGAAGAAGTGTTCTGTATCTCTTATCTGCATTATCAGGAATGTAGCCCTGTGGGGGGTCCATCTATGCTTCGTTTGTTCAGTTTGGATGTGAATAAAAGCCACACTTTAGAATCCCATTCCTGGTATTGGACATTACAGTTATTGCTTCCTGTGTTAGGATTTACTTTGGTGCCCCTGTGCAGAGTAGCCAAACCTAGGCCTCCTGTGCCAAGTAACCTAGTCCTCCCCGAACCCAGTCCCTGCCAGGTACTGCTGTCAGCTTCAACAGCATACCACCTGTTGTTTTGCAAAAAGGCAGGGGTGAGGGCCTTACACTTGGATAACATCAGTCCCGGTGGTGGTGGTGGTGGTGGTCCGTGGGGGGCAGACAGACTCATGGTGGCAGAGTTACATAACATCAGTCCCGGTGGTGGTGGTGGTGGTTCAGTGTTGGGGGAGGCACACTGCCTTTTAAATACTGCAGTTAAAACCTGCCGACATTAACCACATCATCATCCTCATAAAGAAAACTGCCCTCACAGTCATTGATGTCTGAAGTCTGATCACTGGTAAATTCTTTCTCCATTGTGTCATCATCTACATCAGTGGTGGGCCATTTCAGGCAGTCACTGCCAGTTCCACCAGGTTGCTCCATTTCCACATTAGCAAGACCACCATGACTAGTCCAGGGTATGAATACCAAGGTTGCAGTCTGTGCTGGTATGTGCCTCTCATTCATTTTAATGAATGTTAGCAAACTAACATTTGCAGGAGACAGGTTTGTCTGACGATCCCTGACTATTGCACCTGCTGAGCTGCATACCCTCTCAACTCTTACATTGGAGGGTGGGCAAGTGAGGTACTCCAATGCACTGCAGTCAGCTCTGGCCATTCACTGACCTTTCCACTCCAGTACAAAAGAGGATCTTCAGTTATTGTCAGATGCCTGTTTTCAGACAAATATGACTCAACGATTCTCTGTGCCACATTAAATCCAGTTGTTGATGCATCATCCTGGTCTCCCGAATCATTTATTTCACAAATACCCACTTGGGACAAAGCCTCCCAAAGTGGGTTGAGATTGTTGTCTAAACACTCTTGGTGTGTAGGGTAAACAATAAAAATAATACTAATAATACAGATTCTTGTGTCTCGGAGTCTGCCAAGAAACATTCATAAACAAGCAAGGAGTACTAATAAAGTTTATTATGCTACTTATGCCAAGCATATGACAAAGAAAATCACAAGGGAGATGGGTTTCTCACAACTCCTGAAGAATATACATAATATCAAGAATTGTAGATCTTAGGTTCTCTAAGATCTTGTTCTGTCTCTCCCCGTGCTCCAACTGTCTGCCCTTCTAGAGAAGCTACAGTAGTGTCTCGAGCGAGCTACATTGGGTTGCAGACAGCTAAATACTACAGATAACAGCATAGCAACAGAGATTACAACATAGTTACAGATATGAGAAACAATATGTATTAGTCCTAAGTCATCTTCCATTGTATAATGACTTAGGAGACATAATTACTAATGAGTATCATATGAGACAGAATATGCTTCCATTAGCATTATAGCTTAGACAAAAGAAATGCTGACATTTTAAACTACATTTCTTGCTTATGTACAATATAAAACATAGAGACATAACAAAGCTGTCTCTCTCTCTCTCTCTGTGTCAGCTTGCTTAGACAAAGAGAACTGCTGACAGGCATATCTGCCTGAGTGTAAATACACATTACATATAATTATATGAGAATAGGAGTATACAATAATCACTGATGATCCCTCTGAGTCATCTAATCAGTGATTATGTAGATAATATAGGGACTATCTATAAAAGACAAACTAATCTAGATAAATGTATTATAGTAAGGTATAATATATCATGCATGACAATATTAGCATATCTTAGCAGCAAAGCACATTTCTAGCACCCATGCTTGTATGATTGGTGCTCATAACTATAGGTTAGTGCAAAATAGCAGTACCACAGTACAATAGACCAGGAATACAGTGTGAGGTGTATGTGGGATGATAGGGGGCATAATCCAGGCATAACAATCCCCTCATTGTTGCCCTAATTGCAAAAGTGGCAACACAACAAAAAGAGGGAGGTTAGGCACCATTCATCTACAGGCCCATGGCACGAACCTGATAGAGGAATTTTAACTGGTCACACAGGTATTTCAGGGTTTTCCTTAAACAACAAAATGTAATTATAAGGGAAAATGTTAGTAAACCTTGTATTACTATAAATATTTGGAATAAAACTTCACAATGGGGTTTGCCAATATCAAAATAATCAGTAAATACTGATATGTATCAGGTGTGTATCCATCCTATTGGTAAGAAATTGAAGAGACAAACTTAAATTGCCTGTATGGATATTAAAGATAATTAAAATTGAGATAGTGCATCAAGATAGTTAGGACTAGACTTAATGATATCTGGTCTCGGATGGGAACAGGTGTGATTACCATATAACCTATTACCTGTTTAGGGAGTAAAAACAGAAGTTAGACAAGTTCACTTTGCATAACTTTTAGTCCATATCAGAAGAATGTATAGTTGGTCACCACACAATGTTCCACATCTGCAGAATATACCACCTTGAAGGATGGCATTTTTCAGTTGGTAAGTTGAACAGGACACAAAATGTCAATGTCCACAAGGGATAAACTATGAACAGTTCCAGGGATAAATCCAGGGTTTCTTCAAGTGTTAGATGAAGATTCATAGTTCAAATCTGATGCAAATTCAGATTTTCCAAAGGTTGATCAAAATGTTCAGGAGGCAGCAGTATTTTCATAGACCTCAGCAGGGGGTGCATTAGATTGCACATTGAGTTTCACAATGGAATAGCAATAGTGTTCAGTTGAAGATGATCACACAGCTGCACAAAGTGTAAAGTTTATAACAGTACTCAGTTTGTATGAGGTGCCAGCCAGGCTTGGAAAACAAGCAGTGAAGAAAATGGATTTCTGGATTGTAGATCTAATGAAGAAGAGTCTTCTTGCTGAGCTAGGGGATTACCGTTACCCCAGATTAGCTTCATGGTATGCATAACAATGAGCTTGATTGTAGAATCTTAATTGGCTGGACTGAATACAGTTTATTTGAAAGTTCACAAATGGATGCTAATTTCAGTTATTAGGCCAGTATTCACAAGTTGGTAAGACAAGTTGGAAGATGTCACATCTGCATAAAAGGTGATGTTCCTTTCAGGTACGACATTCAAAGTTCAGAGTCAGTCACAATGTCAAAACCTCATGGTAAATAAGGAAAGGAGGTAGTTTCAACCTTTTCATGATAAAAGTTCCCTTCAAGATGATAAATAGAATGGATGGTTTCCAGACACTCAGAGATGGATGTTGCTGGATAAAAATGTGGTAATGACACTGTGAGAGTCATAAACATGGCTTTCTGGATTGTGCAGGAATACGTTTCGAAACATGGAGCAATACTGGTGTGTGTGGTGACATATCCAAAGTTCCTTGCCGTTGACAAGGGACTAGTGCTAGATTCAAATAAACGTTTGTTAACACATGCAATAGAAGTGCAAAATGTGGCAATGCCACTGACCCATACATCTGTCATGCATGAGTTCAAGGATGTATCCTAATTCCAGATGCCGGAAGAGATAACCAAAGGGTTGTAAGAACATAATAGCTATAGGCAGTGCAAAAGACTTTCCTAGCTATGTGATGCTCATCTGCTTCCTTAATGTGAGCAGAAATTAATTGATTAACATGAACGCTTGTCAGGTCAAACCCCTTCACAATATGCTTAATATTGTAAACGTAAATCACTCTTTATGAGCAAAATCATGTATACCATGCAATGGAGGAGGGGTATCATATTATATTTCATACTATCATGAACCTTTAACATATGTGCTTGAATAATGGCTACATCAGTCTTATTTTAAATAGATGTGTCAGAGCCAAATAGGTCTGAGTCTAAACCTTGATTTTTATAAATAAGAAAAACAAAATAAAATCAAAATGTCTAGTGCTTTTGGTAGATTTATAATCATAGGTTGTACCACTAGCAGTCAGGATGGAAAGTCCTAAGTATGTGTGTGTGTGTGCTATCAGTCCTGTATAAGGAGTCTTTAATGAGTACCTGGTATGCTGCCAGGGTTTCCAATCACAGCATTATTTAAAAAAAATGTGGGAAATGTTTGTTATGAAACGTAAAACAAATCATGCCAAGTTCTAAAGGGTGAGAGTTAAAAATCACTGGGATGTGCATAAACTGCACATTAATAATTAGGGTACGTGGTTGAGAAGTGGCTATTAGACCACTGGGTGGGCCAGGGTTCTATTTTGGGCACTCAGTATTAAGTGTCACAAATTATGGAGCATCATAGGTTTAAAAACATTAAGATCTAATGACTTTTATTGCCATATAATTTTGGATGAAAAAATTCCTGATTATCAGTAAAATGTAAACAGGAGTCCAGATCAAGCCTGACTGCTAGAATTGATCCAAAGCAATGATCATAACATTCCATAGGGTCTCACTACCCTTCTGGACAATGAACATGTCTTTTAGGACTTTAGCTTGAATTCCACAGGATGCAATTAAATTATGTGGGCTTGTGAGGTATTCTGCCTCAACAACCTTTTTGGATTAGGTCACTGGTTCTTATCTGCAATAACATGTGCAGTTTGGGCTTGTAAGAAGACCCATACTTCTAAAAAGAATAATAAGCATAAAAGCAAGCATCTCTCTTTCTGGAACCTAAAAGGAAAGAGAAAAAGGAAAACATAGATAGTTTAGTACTATTCCTCCCACTGGGGTATGGAAAAGTAATTTAATCTCCTTTAAACAGGTACATTTGATTGGCACATAGCCATTTATCAGTGACAGTTATAGTGAGGTGGTCTAACTTGGTATACTGCTGGACTGAGTTTGTTTACAATGGATAGGCCTCTTGTTGGGACATACATTGTGAAGCAAACAAGTGTACCTTGGATGTCTTGTTTGAGATATTTAGCATATTTGTCTACTGATGCTCCATCAGCAGTGGCAGTACACTGATCTGGAAGTAAATGTTCTGGGGTCTCATGGACCGTCCAGTCATGATTTCAAAATGGGGCATGCTGTGTACCTGCAGAAGGTGTCCTCTTATTGCCATAAGGAGTAAAGGCAATAATTTATTCTAGTCCTTTTGGGTTTTCTGAACAAGTTTATTAAAACATAACTTTGATCTGCCTGTCAGCATTCCACCTGTCCTGATGACTGTGGATGGTAAGGATATAAAACTTTTGTTTTACCCATAAGAAATCTAGAATTTCCTGCATTACTTTTGTTATAAAGCCGGATCCCTGTAACCAGAATTTACCTTTAGGGTAAAGTCCTACCTGGTAAATAGCTGGTTTACCAAGATGTTTGCAGTCACTTTGACTGTGTTGTTCTGTTTTGGGATAGCTTTAAACTATTTGGAAAATAGATCGGTGATCACTAGTGCAAACTAGTTGCTCTTAGTGGTTGGCATAAGGCCAATGTAGTCAAACTGGTCATTGTTCCAGGGGCCTTATTGTCTCTGGGAAAACAATGCATTTTCCTAGCTGGTATAGGATTGTTCTGTTCACAGATCAAACAGTTACTAATGTAGTGTTCTACATCATTTCTCATATGTGGCTACAAGACAGAGGATTACACTCTGTCTAGGGTTTTTACTGACTCACTGGTGTCCACCAGCTGAAGTACTATGTATTTAGTACAGTTGATAAAATCTACTCTCAGGTGTTCAGGAATTACCCATAACTTTTCTTGAGTGTTACAGTAGTGATGTTCCAAATGAGTAGGCCATCACTGGATAGGTGAATGGCATTTTCACTTTCTTATAAAAGATATTTCTGGAAGTTATTCCTCAGTTCCTTTACTAAGGAATCTATACACTGCCCTCAAATCAGGGTCCTTCTTATAGAGCATAAAGAATATACATACAACATGCTTGAACCTTATGAATGTACAGTATTTAAACTGATTAGTGTGACGTACAAAAGCAAGCCACTGTATTTCACAGCGATACTATAGAGTACTGGAACAGAAGTTTGTCTTCTGCCAAAGAAATTCAGTTTAGAGAGAAACAGACCCAATTAGAAACTATAATAAAAACATTATATCTGCAGTGCTTTCTGTAATTATCTCAAGGGAATTTATTGAAGCAGGCAGAACTTAACCCTCTCATGGAGTGCTGGTATAATTTTACGTAAGGAAAAATATTTTTATTCCTTTCTTAACACAAGCTGTGTCTTTCTCAAGGATGTTCCTGCTTTCTAAACCATTCACAAATATTTGTGGTAATTAGGACACTCCTCACTTACCTGATTTTCATTTTATTTGCCAGGCATGTTTTAACATTGCCTGTGAATCGTCTATATAATGATGATGCAATTACTAGCCATGCACACTCTGCCATCACCAGAATGTAAAATAATCCCAAATCCTGCTATCTGACCCTTGTTGGTATGTGTGGCTGAGTCATCAGTCAAAACATGACACACAGTGGTGTCTTTTAACACTTTCTGAGGTTCTGTCAGAAAGGGCACTGGGACCGGTAGGTCAGGGGGTTGAAGTGAACAATCATGAGTCTCTCCTGCAAATTGTAGGCCATGGGCCAACAAGGATGAAGTTTTGATAGGAAGGACAGTGATGTCATGATCTTGTAAAATGAGAGACCAGTGTGTAAGTCTGGCATTGGATACACAATCATCTTTTACTCTGTCTGACAACAGAACATTAGATGGCAAATGATTAGAATGCAGCATAATGGGTGCATATCCAATGATGTACATAAAGTATCTCACTGCCCAGTATGTAGCCAAAAGATTCCTTTCACAAAGGTTGTGTATTTAGCCCACTGGGGCAAGCATCTGTGATGCACAAGCAATGGGTCTGATGTATACATTGTATGTTTGAGCTAAAACTGCTGAGATAGCTTTATCTGATGTGGCAGTTTCAAAATAATGCCCTAAAACTGTGTTAGGATTAACCAATGCTGGGGCCATGATCAGTGATCCCAAAAGAAAAGACAATGATATCAGCATTAGGATATCTTGTACCTTCTTACCTGTAGTGCCTGCCATTGCAGCCATAGTATGGGATGATCCAGGTGTCACTGATGGAGGGGTTCTGCATCATGTGCAGGCAGTGCTTACACTATCAAGGGTGCCTGCTATTGCAGCCACAGTATGGGATGATCCAGGTGTCACTGGTGGAGGGGTTCTGTATCATGTGCAGGCAGTGCTGACACTATCAAGGTGTGCTTGCTATTGCAGCCACAGTATGGGATGATCCAGGTGTCACTGGTGGAGGGGTTCTGCATCATGTGCAGGCAGTGCTGGCACTATCAAGGGTGCCTGCACAGTGAGAAAAGTGTTGTGCAAGCTGCACATAGTTCTCCAGCTATGGATTGTGGTTCAGTAGCCATTGGGGTGGAGAAAATAGTGCTGAGACAGTTGTCAGCTCAGCTTCAGAAATCAAACCTGCAATCCTCCCCCTCCAACGTGGCCTGTGATGCTGAAAATATCACAGCTATGGGGATTTCAGAATCAGGGTTGTCCCCTTCCCCATCAAATTTAAAGTGGGTTTCCCCACCGGAATGTTGCTGGATGGTAGCAACATTGTTTTTAATGTTGCAGCTTAAGGTATTAATGCACTGCATAGGAAAAGCAGTATGTTCAGTCTTCTCGGCTGATGTTACATTGCACAGGAAATGAAAACAACTTTTCATGTAATTAACTTCAATGTGTTCTTTATCCAAGGACACTCGAATACCACAAACATTGCTAATAAAGCAAACATTGTTAACAGCATCAGCTGTTTCATCAGCATCAGATGCTGACTTCATGACAGATTGCTATCAGCCTTATTCAAAAGTATGTCAGCATCATTTTAATGAGAATCTTCTGTCCCTCAGAAACACTAGTGTTACTGATAACATTATTAATCATGCCAAACAACTCCAGTTTGTTTTGTTTGGTTATGTTAGCAACCACAGGTCCCTGTGACTGCAGGATCGAATATCTGTGAGATGGTAGTTGGCCATTTTGGATTACCTCATGGGCATCATGGGTCATTGTGTCATGACCATCATCACATGATCACGAGCGACCATCTTGGGGATGGTATGGAGATGCAACCTGATGACATGTGTGTCCACCATTTTGACTCTAATAATTCTCCATTTTGTGAATCATAGAAAAACAAGTGGCTAGCCTTTGTTCTAGTCCACCCCACAGCATACTGTGAGTGTTCAGAATCAAACTCTTCAACATCAGAAGAGGCAAGGTCTTTGGACATTAAGTTAGTATGCCCTGCCAATACCTCTGGCTGATGGCACAAGTTTGCCATATCTGACTTTTTACTTCTACATTGTAACTCAGATACAAGGGTTAGCATGCTATTAAGTGCTTTGTTTTCAGATTTCAAGAAATCACATCTTGTAAAACTTGTTTTTTATTAACAGAAACTGTGTCATGATTTAGATTCAAAACCTTCATTTCAAGTCTGCTGTAATTAAAACATACTGAATCATGCTGTACTATCAAGGTCTGGTGTTGAAATACCAGCTCGTTAACTTTTTCAGTAATTACTTCAGACTTATCATTTGCAAGCTCCTTGTTTTCAAAACATAAGGAATTAGTGTTACTAGCTAGAACACTATTTGATTGAAAAACATTTTTTTTAAGTTTTGCCTTTTTAGCGTTATCTCTTAAGGCATGCAGGTAGTGGTTGCTTCTCTCATTAAATAGAGACTCATTTTCTAGATGGACAGAGTGTAGCTCAGACAGTAGTCCAGCTATTTTTTTCTGTATGAGAAGCCCTTTTCAAACTAATCTCCTGCTTGTAGGCAGAATTATCCAGTTTGCAAGCATCATACTTACTTTTCAAAACAGATATCTCATTTAGAACAGCAACAATACAATTAAACAACGTTGCAATTAATAATCTACAGGATCATTGGTACCATTTTTCAATTCCCCATAATGGGCTTTTATGATATCCCTTAAAGGACTAACATTGGATTTTGCTACTTTAGCAAAATCAAGCCAACTACTGTTAGCAGTTTGGCTTATTAAGGCATCCAGCCTCAACTCAGTACTGATATATTTAGACATGTCATATAAGATAAGAAGTCCTTAGCTGTTTGTGGATCAAAAAAAAACTTTGTTTGCAACCAAGTTCATGACAGGACACAATCGGCCTTTGGCATATGTGGACTCCTAGATGAGTAAATACCCATTAGGATTTGAATGCACAAGAAAGCTGTCTAACTGTTTGTTTCGGATCCTTTATAGCTGTGTTCCCACAAAGAAAGAATAGAAAAAAAAATCAAAAATAAAACAAGTCATTACATAGAAATTGAATATCTGCCAAGAGATTGTTTTGTCTGCACTGTAGAACACACAACTGACCGAAAAATTAAACATTAAGACACTTTCAGTTGCTTGTTACTGTGGATTCGTCACCCAGTGTTTTAATTTGCAGAGGAAATTAAATGAAACTTGGCAAAACATCCAGACTCCATTTCATGTCACCATTATGTTGTCTAAACACTCTTGGTGTGTAGGGTAAACAATAAAATAATAACAATAATACAGATTCTTGTGTCTTGAGTCTGCCAAGAAACATTCAGAACAAGCAAGGAGTACTAATAAAGTTTATTATGCTACTTATGCCAAGCTTATGACAAAGAAAATCACAAGGATATGGGTTTCTCACAACTCCTGAAGAATGTACATAATCTCCAGAATTGTAGATCTTAGGTTGTGTAAGATCTTGTTCTATCTCTCCCCGTGCTCCAGCTCTCTGCCCTTCTAGAGAAGCTACAGTAGTGTCTCGAGCTAGCTAGATTGGGTTGCAGACAGCTAAATACTACAGATAACAGCATAGCAACAGAGATTACAACATAGTTACAGATATGAGAAACAATATGTATTGGTCCTAAGTCATTCTCCATTGGAGAATGACTTAGGAGACAGAATTACTAATGAGTATCATATAGCACAGAATATGCTTCCATTAGCATTCTAGCTTAGACAAAAGAAATGCTGACAGTTCAAACTACATTTCCTGCTCATGGACAATAGAAAACATAGACATAACAAAACTGTCTCTTCTGTCAGCTTGCTTTGACAAAGAGAACTGATGACAGACATATCTGCCTGAGTGTAAAATACACATGACATATAATTACATGAGAATATGAGTATACAATAATCAATGATGATCCTCTGAGTCATTTTATCAGTGATTAGGTAGATAATATGTGGAACATCTATAAAAGACAAACTAATCTAGATAAATGTATTATAATGAAGTATAATATATCATGCATGACAATATTAGTATATCTTAGCAGCAAAGATGTTCCTAGCACCCATCCTTATATGATTGGTGCTTATAACTATAGGTTAGTGCAAAATAGCAGTATCACAGTACAATAGACCAGGAATACAGTGTGAGGAGTATGTGGGACGATAGGGGCATAACCCAGGTGTAACAGGAAGCTCCATTTCCACATCAGCAAGACCACCATGACTAGGCCGGAGTACGAATACTGAGGTTGCAGTCTGTGCTGGTATGTGCCTCTCATTCATTTTAATGAATGTTAGCAAATTAACATTGGCAGGAGACAGGTTTCTCCGACAATCCCTGACTATTGCACCTGTTGAGCTGAATACCTTCTCAACACTTACATTGGAGGGTGGGCATGTGAGGTACTTCAGTACCACTGCAGTCAGCTCTGGCCATTCACTGACCTCTCCACTCCAGTACAAAAAAGGATCTTCAGTTATTATCAGATGGCTGTTTTCAGACAAATATGACTCAACCATTCTCTGCCGCACTAAGTCCAATTGTTGATGCATCAGCCTATTCTCCAGAATCATTCATTTCACAAATACCCACTTAGGACAATGCCTCCAAAAGTGGGTTGATGCCACCCACTTTGGATGCAGACCACCCGGAACTACAGTCCCCTTACCCTTGCATGATATGCTTGCTGGTCCTCCAGCTACACATTCAGCTGGATTATGCTGCTGAGGTTTACTTACCTTGGCACATGATTTTTGTGCCCCATGAAACAAGCACACCAGTTGACCACTGATATTTTTTACCTGTTCAGGCCCTCCCTCCAGTACTGATGCAATTCCATGTTTGTATCGTGGGTCCAGCATTGTTGCCATGGAAAAGATGTCACTATGCTGAATGCTCACAATGTGATGATTCTGGTTGAATACTGTCAGCATGTGTTGCAGTAACATACTGCTACCACCATCTCCGGCAACATCAAGGCTATGCTGTACATTCACCAATGTCTGCCTTAGCACCCACAGCAGTGGAATTGATTGGCTAATGGAGGCAGACTCACCACCCACTGCCTGTGTGGCATGTTCAAAAGGCTGTAAAATTGTTATTACAGAGTTCATGAGGCTCCACTGTTCAGTCGCCATAGACATGGAAGCCCCAGAACTGTCATGGTATAGTCTGCATAACAAGATATTCTGAGATGGCTTTGTATTGTTCATACAACCTCTTTGCCATGTATAATGTGGAGTTCCATTGGGTGACAACTTCAGCTTCAAGCGGTGCTAAGGCAGGCTGTTTTGTATCTGCAACTGCCGCAGTTGGTCACAGACCTTTCCAGATCTTGAAAAGTGAGAGCAGATACATTGTGCAATGGTCAGCATCTCCTTTATGTCAGGGTGCTGCAGAAACTCCTGAAACACAAGATTTAAACAGTGGGCCATGCATGGAACAGAAAAAACACCATTTGTGATGCATTTCACCACATTGACCCATTGTCACTTGCTATGAACCCAGCTCTCAGGGAAAGAGGATTTAGTCATCTATCAGTTTCAGTCAGAACCATGTCCAAAATGTTCTCACCAGTGTGTGAACAGGTCACACTGTGCATTGCAATTGTTGCATGCTGGCGAATTCAGGAAGATTGCTACCACAACAATCCACCTTACTGCATGGATTATTCACACTACCAACATCACAAACAACCCCCCGTCACCTGAGCCCAGTGTGCAGTTATATACAGATATGAACCTCCCACTGTTTTGCCTCTTGTCCACATATCCATACTTAAATGGATGACTAGAGAGGAGGAATGTTGAAGGGCATCTCTTACTGAGTTGGAGACAGTGCAAAACAACTCAAGAACAGCATGGGTAGAAAAGTATGTCCTGGATGGGACTTTCCATTTTGGACAGGCACGTGCAGCAAACCACTGGAACCCAGAATTCTCCACAAAGGAGAAGGGCAAAAGATCAATTGGCAGCATTTCTGCTACAGCAGCATTAAGTTCACATGACACTGTATGATTGGGGGGTACTTCAGCTTATGCGCAAAAACACTGTGTAACATAGGCTGACAAACGTTTTAGATGGGGTGTGTTGTTGGTCACAAATGGTTGTGCTCTGTGATGAATGGCATTGGCAGGGGGTGGAGTGTGGACATTTGATGAAGATGGTTGAACAGGTGATGATGACAAGCCCAGAAATGATGTTGTTTTGCCAGATTTGCCAATTGGGGTTGATGTACCACTTGCACTACACATAAAGCATTCACCACCACCACCACCACCACCACAAAAAACTGCTACTCTCGCCAGCACTGGACAAAATTTCAAAGTCATTGTGGTTCACCACCTCATCATGCCTGTAGTAATACTTTGCTCTTATTACGCACTACTGCACACATTTAATTTCCTACTGGGCTTAACAGTCATGGAAGGAGATAAGATGCTGGCTATGGTTGCCAGTGACACAGGAGAATGCCCCACTGTGGTATTAGCTGCCAGCTTGTGCTGGGTCCACAGAGCCAAGTGCCTATTCTTAAGATGTGTATGCTGTCCTCCTGTCCCAAGATGGCTCCCCTTTTTACCTCGACTCACATGCACATGGCAAACATGGCAGATTGCAAATGAATCATCATTTGCATCTTGAACAAAAAAATCCCAAACAAGGGAGTGTGATGCTCTGCTTTTAGCATGTCCATGACAATGTGGCTTATTTAAGTCTGTTATTTTAAGCACTGAAGTGGGGGGGGCATGTGATGTTTCTGGCACTGCACACCTGGACTGCAACTGACCACCACAACTACCTATCATATTGATTATTGGTCGTCATCATCATCATCAACTAAAACCGGTAAATCACAAGTTTTACATGGGGATTCCTGCAAACAGACTCAGGCACAGCCACTTTTAATTTCTTTTTCTCCAGTATCCCACTGGTGTCAATTACATCATCATCATATTCATCAACGTCACTCTCACACACATCCACATCTTCTGCTTGGATGCTAGCATGTGGACTGCATGTTGCAACAGCAACATCATCATCATCACATTCATCATCAGCATCTACACCACCATCACCTGATATTTTTTCACCACACTGTGAATCACTGCATGGAAAATGCATGACGTTAAGTGCCACGGTGGATGGAATATCACATTGTATGCTATCATTGAAATGATCATCAGAATCCTCAGGTTCAGTTAATGGGATGTTACTGGGAACTATGAAATCATCTACACTGTCACTCACTTGCACTGCTTCACACTCAGTATGTTTGGATACAGTACACTGGTCGGAATTAGAACTTGACGCAACAATGCCAATACTTCCTCCACCACCACTAACACTAGTAACACTAACACCACTGACTGGGAAAACATCATCTCCTCCAACTATGAGTGAAGCTACTGATTGGGTTGTAAAAAAACATTGCAGAAGAAATAGCTTTCCTCACATCAGCAATGCACTTCTCCGTCCGGGTACTACTACCACGCCCACAGACCCTCTTACTTCCAACATTGCCATGGCGAGAAACAGCTTTGCTTGTACATCTCTTTGCAGGCATTTTGGGGGATCAACCACAAATATTACTACCAAACTCAGATTTTGATATGTTCACTTTCTGACTGGAGGGACACTGGCTGGATGTGAAGTAAAATAAAGAACTGTGGCTTCAGCAACAGATAAGAGACTACTGTGACACTGCCATGGAATTAAAACAACTTCAGTAACCAGTGATGCTGATGGAGTCACAAAATCACAAAACAATCCAGTCTGGTAAAAAAAAAAAACCTTTGAATGTGGGGTTGGGGGCCGGAGGGAGCACTGAATACAGACAGTGCTGATTTTTATGACACTACAATACAAACAGCAAAACTAACAGAGAACACGATCACAGTACACAATCAGGCAGCTGCAGTGGATAGCAGGTTCACACTGCTGTGCTTAGTTGCACTTACAATAGTCTGTGTCACAAATTTTAAAAGGTGTATTATATTTGATGCACGCAACACTGCACACACAACACAGAACAGTTTGTGTACAATGCTGAATGAGGAATGCGATGCAAATGCAAAGTTCAGTGTACTGCCACGTAATGTAAATTTCTAATTTAAACAACCTGACCTTATGAAATGCTGCACCACATTCACACAACAAATGACAAGAACATTTCTACTGTTACTGACAATTCTACTATGTGTACAGTAACACAGTCAGTTATATAACAAAAATATAACCAAAAAACAAAGAAATTACTAGTTCTCCAACTTAAATCTACCTACACAGAGATCGTCCTTACTCCACACAGACAATTCCACTGTCTTTACCACTCACACCCAATGTTATAAATTAACATTCAAAATCCACACACAAACAAAAAACACTGATGATGTGAGCACAGGAGGATTTCTAATTGATGAACTACAGTTGAGTCCCCAAAAGCAAAAATGCTTTTGAACAGCTTTACAAGATTCCTAGAGACAGATATCAGAGCACACTGTCTCCTACTCCTTCCTACTTATACTAACCAAACTGAGGCTGTGCAGATCAATATAAAGCCCATGTGACCTGAACTCCCATGAATCACTGCAAAATCTGCCTTTGGAGCTCAAAAACAAGGTGAAATGAGGTGAAGCAAACTGCCACCAATGTACTTCGCCTTAAAAATTGAAAGAGTAGTGACCAGGGGAGGCGGAGTAATGCGAAGTCGCTGTTTCTAATACACTTCACGTTCCTCATTATAAGGTGAAGTACTCCACTTCACATTGCGGAACACTCTGAGAATCCGCCTGTACTCCACAAAACACTTCGTGGAGCGGATTGAGCCCACTTCACCCACCACTAATAATAACATGCATACCATGTGGCCCAGAGCACAGCAAGTCACTTAACCACCCTGTGATTCAAGGACAGACCTGAAACTAGCTTCAGCACAGTAAGCATTCCAGGTCAAATATTGTAAAATAAATTAATAAAAGGCAGACCATCACTGGACAGACAAATGGGTCATTTAGGCCTTCTTCAGTTGACCAAGTTCTACACTTTTGTATTTCTGAAACAGGGAATGGTAGGTGGATGCAATTTTCCACCACCTGATGTCTGTTGCTCTCATTCTTTAGTTCTTTCTCTTAGATTCTTGAGTTCTGTCTCTCTCTTGGTTCCCTTGCAGCCGACCTTTGTATTTGATTATGCTTTCAGTATGCTACAGTGTTTCAGTCTGCCTTCTATAACATTGGGCTATGTACCACATCAGTTCTGATCCAGTGGAACTACAGAGCAACATGATCTGTCATCAACCATGTGCTCTGTACCTGGAAGAATAAGAGACAGAAGAATAAGCATATTTAAGAGTCTAACATGCAGACTACACAGTTAAAATAAACCTTTCCCACCTGTATCTCCACTCCCCATCTCCCCCTAATAAAAAAATCCCCTTACAGGGACACTGTCAACCCCCAAATACCTCAAAGTGTTCCTTGTTTAAAAAACACATTTTAACATTGCTAACGTTCTGTAAAGATTGCTGATGTAGCTAGTAGTTTGAGTCTGATTTTTTTCTTTTAAAAAGTGAAAAACAGACAGCCTACCATACTGGTATTACCACACAAAAACAGGTGTGTTTACATTCCTTGATCAACTTCCCCTGCATATTTCCTGGACTTAAGAACACCCCAAACACAGTCCAGCCACTCATGATGCAATGGAAATTTAGGTGGCTACTGCCTCATGAATGAATGCACTGTTTAGGGGTGCTTCTAATGTTTAAAAAGTATTCAAGAAATATAGATTTGGAATTTGAAACAAAACAAGTTTGTTTATAAATATACATTACTATGCATTTCAGTTCTACTAAAGAAGGAGGCAGACAAAACAAACAGCAGCACTGCTAAATTTGAGAGGAGGTAAGAAATTTTAAAATGTGGGGTTTTAACTAGAAATAATATGATGCAAAACAGGTTGACAGTGTCCCTTTAAATGTTTAACTTTGCTGTTATGACACAATGTATGTTAAGTCATTCTCCTAGAACACAACATGATAATTGAAGATTGTCAACAGATCATGTCTGTGCATCTGTAGGATGGCAGCAGCAGCAGCAGCACAGTAGTGCTGGTCCAGTAACACTTATCTCATCATTGATCACATCAATGATGGTTGGTTGAACTCACAAGGTAAATCAAATGTAGTCAAAATCATAGATAATAGCAATTTCTGTGTAGAAGCAGGACTTGAGCTACTCCACTTTTGGAAAAGGCTGCCATCACTCATACCATGAATTTGGGCTGTGGCTGCCACTTGAGCTTTCAGAATTGCTGCTTTACTTCACCTTGTTCAGCCCCAGAACCCTGCTTTTGGTTTTTAAGGCGATTTAACGTTGGCGTATATATTAATAATAATGCACAAAAATGTGCCAATGGCAATGATAAGTGTGACAGTTCAGGCTGGTCTGTGTCAAAAAGGCATTTTACGTGACAATAATATAGTAATGTCTATCCACAGTCAAGTCACAGTGTCAGGTGGCATATGAAAAGGCTACTTGAACATGAGTTAAGGAGAATGAGACACAGTAAATGAAGACGCAAGATACCAGTGTAAAGAAGACAAGCTATGTTTGAAAACCCATAAAGAAGGTCTCATTAGGCATAGTAGTGCAGAGATGCCACTCAGTCAACAGTTGTAATTTGCACAAAGTCAAAATGCAGAACATTTCCAATATCAAGGTATTGCATTTTCCTACTAAACCACACATATTATCCCCAGTGTTTTGCTGAAAGGGTTTATAAAATCGGTGATAAATGCCTAGCAGTATGATTGACTAAAAGCATCACTTGACTGTCTGGTTATTAGAGCATGCCCAGACAGTTCTGAAGTAAAGCACTGTTTAGACTTCATAAATCAGTTCAGAGTCTATTTTATGAGAGGAATAACATCCTTCAAGATGTCTGGGCATGCTGATATATGGACTTCTTGGGTGGTTGAAGTCACTCAGCATACACCTCATGCCTCGAAACACACTTGAGTCATCCGAATATCAGAGCATTTCCATACATCTCAGTGGATGTTGTTACTTTACTGTTTAGTGAACTGTTGTTACCATTTTGCTATCCCTTTCCTTCTTGTAATTATTTATTACACAAATAAAAAGGCTTCCTGCTTCTATGGTTCTTTTCTCATCCTTTCATTTAATTTTCAAGGAAGGGTCAAAGGAAAGGCCTCTCAGAATATATTTTATAAAGCATTATGTGGGTCTCCTTGTGTGGATCCCCAACCTAATAAAGACTAACATGGTGCTGTCGCAATGTTTTTGTTGTCGGGCTGCCCTGATGGGGCAGGTTCAGAGCAGAATTGGGAAGGTGCTATGCCAGGAATGGGCCTGACTAAAAATAAAACCCTGATGTCTCAATGGTGGCTCATAGAGCCTGATTAGGGTGTATCCCATTCTCTGTCTCATTATAGGGCAGATATCCCTGTCTGATTTGAAGGTACATCCCTATCTGATTGCATGGTACATCCCTGGTGGACAGCATGGAGGGGAAAAGAATAGATAAAAACAAGTTGTTGTTTTTTTAATGAAAAGAAAGAGACAGCCTCTTAGCATTACAGTACCATCCATACTGCTAATTACTCTGACAAACCTAATTTCCGAATGGACCTGGGTCATTGGGGACCTACTGGGTGGAATGAGCATCCCATGGATGGCTGTCTTGTCATGAAGTGGGGCACAAAAGTGTTCACTGTGGGACTGTTGCAGCACTTAGGTAATCTGAATGGCAGCAAAGTGGATGTGTGAAAAACGAAAATTAAATGAATGGATTTTAAAAGACCAAAGAAAAGCAGGTACCCTGTTTTATTTCTGAGATAAGTAATTGCAGTTAAGGAAGGGATAGCAAAAAGATGAAAACAGTAAAAATAGTCCCACTAAACAAGCCCTATCAGTGAAATGCTGGGACTACGAGTGTCTTTAAATAAAACAAGAAGACTTTGAGAATGTCATTTTCATAGATCTTTTGCAAAATTGGAGTGGTGAGTATACTGTACTGTGCACCCATTTTCTCAACCTCATTGTTAGGAAGACATGACCTGAGAAGCAAGCACCCACTGGATTGTGACTTTAACTTGGGGCTAATATAACTGTTTTTTTCAGTATACCTGCTGTTTTTAATATACATGATAATGACATGCATTAAAACAATGAGAAGAGAAGTTAAATCTGGTCTAGAAAAAAGTTAATATATTTATATTATATTGAAGGTGTGTGCAACACAGCAGGAAGGAAGCATGAGGAGAAATATGCAGCTTAACTTTATGGAGCAAAACAGTATCAAAAGCAGAATATTTCTGGTTCATGTGGGTAACTCTTATTTGTACCCCAAAAATAACAACTTAAGCTTGATGAAAACAAGCTGTTGGATGTGTTCAGGGACAAGCACTGAACGATGAGGCTCAACAACATCACCAGCTCTGTTAAACATCCTCTTGCACGGCACAGTCATAGGGAGACAACTGATATATCCCACAAGTTGCATCTAGTGAGGTGATGAATGTATCTTCTGTCCCAGTAGCCAAATGGATCAACCTGAAACAATTCCACAAAATAGCCATTCAAGAGATTTTCCACAGAAAGAGGTTATGACTGTGTCCTCTTCTGTTGCTCTTGATATAAGATCATGATACACAGTGTCCACTCACTCCCATCAGTGCTGCTGTCAGTACCAAGTATTCCCCATCTTTACCAGTGGAACCAAACCTGCCAGATGACATTTTCTCTCTATCATGACCTTCTTCACCAGCCAGTTTCTTCACTTTGTATACATGGCCATCTGAAGGATCTCACATTTGGATTGTAGATCCAGCATGATTGAAAAAAATGTTGCTGTGACTAATCTCCAGTTTTGGAAACCTTGCATTCAGTTCAGCTTCTTGGGGCTCAGTGAGAGCAACTGCCTCATTTGGAATCTCCCTGTGTTCTTCTACATACCTTTTAATCGATGTTTTCAGGATAAGCACTGCTGGGATCACCTGGCTTAGAGCTTAGAGTGGCAGTGGACACACTTAGATCACATGTGCTCCTTTTAGATGGTCCAAGTACTCTCACCATGGCATCAGTCAATGACCACTCATGGTAGCTTAGGACTCCTCAATGTTGCACTCACTGACATGGCATGAAGTGTGTGCTTCTGTTCAAGTAGTCTAGATGGCATCAGCTATGATGACTGTCATCTTATAGTCACATCCTATATCAAGTGATGTTGAGATTCACCAAGGTGGTGTTGCATTTCTCTTGTTGGATAGTCACCTTTATAAAGTGATAAAATGACCACAGATGGAGCATGCTGTGGAGAAAGTCTTGATTGCTCAGAACTGAGATGTAGCACAGATGTGACCAATAGATTCAAGTGGTGGGCAAAGCAAAAAATGCTGATATAATTCCCCATCACTGACTGATTTCACCATATTTGCTCCATTATCTGTAATGAAAAGAAACAACATGTAGATTGGTTCCAGCTATCCATGACTGCAGAATGTCTTGAATGAAGGCCAGGCTGTTCATTGGCATGTCGTCTTTCTCCATTATCCCCATATTTAGAAGAGCAGACCTGAATGACTGCCAGATTGTGGAGAGATGAAAGGAGAACCAGTGGTACAGCGAGAGAAAGAGGAATTGTGCACATTTTGTTATTTGTTCTGGTCACCAATGTAAATTTTTTTTAGCCCATGGACTTTTCCAGATTTTAAATAAAAACAAATAAAAAAAACAAAAAAAACAATTGGCAACAGGAGACGTAGGCTTTAGCACACATTAGTGTGCAGTCAAGGAGAGATCCTCATGAATGGAGTTTGTACTGCTCCAGTGTATGTCTTGCAGTGGAAAACTTCCCCCACAGTCTCCGAGTGTAGTGTCACAGTTGTTATTCTCACACTCTCATGTATCTTTGATACCACAGTCCACAATAATGTGGAACATATGGAAGCTGGTACCATGGCTGCAAGTGCTGCACAAGTCTCCAAAAGCATGTGTCTTCCACAAGTGAAAAGGGTTGCACCTCCTACACCATTATTTTACCTATGAGCTGTGTGATATGCTGAGCTGTTGGATGGGATGACTGGTACAAAGTTCTAATCTGGAATGCTTCCACTAATAGGGAGATTTTAGTTCCACACTTGCCAGATGATTTGGAACAAGCAGGGGACCCTGCTGGTGCCTAGCAGGATTGCTGGAGATGCATGGAAGACTCTTTGGCATTGAAGCAGAAGGAGTGGTAGCAGAAGCATTTTTTCAGAGACGGAACAGTTTCTGGCATCACCACCAGCACCACTGCCTGCATCATTACCACAGGATGGGTCTGATGGAATTACAGGGGCAGATCCTGATTCTTTAAAGGGGACAGGAAATTATTTCTAATTTGCAGCTGTTTATAATGTTCCCATTTACGAAAATAATATACATAAGTAATAAGATATGATGTAGTGTGTATGAAACAAATTTTACCGCACACCCAGGGGCATGGAGAGGCACAAGGTCACAGACCGAGTACCTTCAGCCCCTGGAAGTGCGGTAACATATGTTTCATATACACCCCAGCGTGGCTTATTGCACTTATAAAATGGACTCCTTTGTTAAACTTTTTACAGATGGGAAAAACATGTTTAGATGTAGAAACAATAGATTTACTTGTGTACATTTATGATAAAATAGTCTTTCTGCCTACTGAAAATGATGTCATAGATGATGTCATTGTATTAGTGCTGGACACAGTTTGTCCTTTGCTGGCATCATGATTCAAGATATGGAATGTTTCCATGGAATAGATGGATTCAACATTCTGCTCAGTTCCACTGGCAGAATGTTTCTCTCTAACACACTGCACAGACACACCAAAGGCCCTGTTAAAGCCAGAGACTCAATTATCTCACTGTCAGGGCAAGCAGAAGAGGTGTCCCTGATGAGCAGGTAAAGATAGAAGGGAATTTTCATTGTCATTAAAGAAACAGTTGTAGTGAAAACTATAAACAATACTTAATGTTTCTAATTTGCTTATGTGTGTAAGGAAAGTGTGATGATCAAGGAAACAACATTTAATTCATTTGTTTTATTTTTTATTTAAGGTAGTTTTTTTAGGGCCCAGCTGAAGGCTTTTTACAGTGTAAAGGTAGCAGCCGTGTTTTTGATGGAAGATCAATTCTGGCTGTAGCGAGTGTGATGGAAGATAGTTCTGGTTGTAGGAGGACTGATTTGCTCATTGTGTGATGTGGTTTAGGACCAGGATGACTGTGCATGAAACAGAGTTTATACACAGTCACATGATATATTTTGACCAATGAGACTTCTTTATTCTTGATGCCCATTTTATAAATAAGCCTAAATGATCCATATATAACTGTACCTAAATGAAAGGTAATGTGAAAAACTGTATTTTGCATTGTTTTGTTATTATGAGCAGTATACTGTTATAGTTCTCTTCAGAGAACCAGTGATCTGGAGTTTAAACTATGTCATGGTTTGTGCACAAAACCATAAGTATGGTTCTGATTGGACAATAGCTAATGTTTAGCATTCTGTGCACAGACCGTGACAGAATAAAAACTGTAAATTACTGATTTCATGAAGACAGCTGTGCAGACTGTTGTCCTTAGAAAGAAAACAAGTGAAAACATTTTTTTCACACCAGTGTTGATTAAGGTACAGATAAATATGGCTCATTTGGAAGCAAGTAGTTCAGTTCTCTTGCTAGGAACAAATACTAACTACTGCCAGTTAGCACAACTTTTCTGTCCCCTTTAAAACCTATGGATGCTTTATACTTAGGTGGTTCAGTACGGGGTGGTTGTTAACCTTCCACTGTGGTAGTTGTTAGCCTCCAGAGGTTGCTAAGAAAGAGGAGCAGTTGGACCACAGTGGCTCAGGGAGGGGGATGGTGATGGAACAGAGGTGCATCCCTCCAGTTGTACCTCTCCACAGTTCATATGCAGTTCTGACAGAGCATGGTTCCTCTATGGAGGCACCCACAGTGGAGACCAAGGAGGATACTAAGAACCATCATAAGGGAGACCCTAAGGAGGGTGGTATGGGACCCTTCAGGGGAAGGAAACAGCTCCTGGTGGGGGACTCAATAATTAGAGGGGTAGAACTGGGGGAGGGAGGGGAGAAGGAGGAAGTGCCTGTCTTGTGCCATGGCTTGGAGGGACAGGAAGTGAATCCTCAGGATCACAGAAGCAGCAGTACGGGATAGGGAGCTGAACATCATTGTCCACCTAGGGACAAATGATCTAGATGGGAATGATATCAGAGCAGTGCAGGAGGAGTTTGAAGAGTTGAGGAGGGGCCATAGACAAGTAGCATTCATGGTAACCTTCTTGGAGATGCTGCCTGTCTATGGCATGAGTTAGGCTTGAGTACTCTGCACCATGGGATTCAATGAATGGTTGAAAAACTGGTGTTGAGCACAGGGCTTTGACTTCACTGGGGACTGGGAGCCAACCTGGAGGGATACAGGCCTATACTGGCATGATGATATGCATCTGTCCAGGAGGGGGAATCAGAGTCTTAGGTGATAGGTTTAAATGATTCATAAGAAAGTTTTTAAACTAGCCAAGGGGGATGCATTGAAAAGGAGCAGGGAATTTCCAGTCTACCCCCACAAAACAGGGTAGTTATCAAAGTAAACACCAACATAGAGAAGCTGATAGGAAGCAGGACTAGGGTCAATGGAGAAAAAGGCAAAAGCAGTTAGGGCAGGGATGGGACTAAAATAGGTAAGGTCATCAAAAAATGGAGGGTGATGAGTACCAATGTCCATAGTCTGGGTAACAAGCTTCCTTAACTAGTGGCCTTGAAGGAAAAGTGACCGCTGGATATTGTGGCAGTCACAGAAACATGGTACACAGAGAACCATGACTGGGATGTCAACATACCAGGGTACACAATCTACAGGAGGAACAGGGAGGGTAAAAGAGGAGGAGGAGTGGCTAACTACATAAGGGAAGGGACCAAAGCAATGGAACTAAAGTAAACAAAGGAGGAGATGAGGCATGGTGGGTCACCTTGGAGACAGGAATGGCACCACAGTCTGCACAGGTGTTGTTTACAGACACCAGTCTCAGGGAGGAAAGGGCACGAAAATGATAGAAGGCATTCTTAGAATGGCAGAAAAAGGAGATTATTGATGGGGACCTGGATTGCCAGATGTTAACTGAAGCACATTTGCTGCAGCCACATCCAGGAGCAGGGTCCTTCTTGATGCCCTACAGGAGGAATGCCTCAGACAGCTAGTGTTGGAACCCACACAGGGAGGAGCAATCTTAGACCTGGCACTCTCAAATGGGAATGAAGAAGGATCTCAGATTTAGAAGTGGGTAGCCATCTGGGAACATTCAACCACCAAACAATGTGGTTCACATTAAATGCAGTCATACAGTCAAGCCATACAAAAGCGAAGGTACTGGACTTCAAGAGTGCTGACTTTGCCAAAATGTGAGAGTGCATAAGGAATGCACTAGTAAATGGCAGGAAGGAGGGGTAGAGGAACAATAGGAAAAAATCAAAACTGCCATCACAGAGGCAACAAGCCTTTGTGTGAAACAAATAAACAAAACAAAAAGAAGGAAAAAAACACTATAGTTCTCAAAAGAGGTGGTGTGGAAGGTTAGGGAGAAAAAGACAGCATTCAGGAAGTATAAGGAATCACAGAAGGAGCAGAATAGGTAACTGTATCAGCAGGGAAGGCAGTCAGAATAGCAAAGGCCCAAACAGAGGAAAAGACAGCCGAGTCAGTTAAGAACAGGTATAAAATTGTTTATAGATACATTAGGTAGCACAAAAAGACCAAGAGAGGGCTAGTGAGGTTTAATAAAAGGGAGGGGATGTGGGCAGAGGGTGACAGTGAAGTGGCAGAGATCCTGAATGAATACTTTTGCTCAATATTCACAAAAGAAGATGAGGGGGAGGTACCTGAATGAAACAATAGAAGCACTCTGGATAGGGGGTTGATGCTAGTCCATTCACAGAAGAAAGGGTCCTGAAAGAACTCCTAAAACTCAAGGTGGACAAAACAGTGGTGCCTAACAGGATTCATTCTAGAATTCTAAAATAACTAAGGGGAGAACTAGTGACACCACCGACTACCCTTTTTAACAAATCATGGGAGGATGGTGTGGTACCTGAGGACTGTAGGAGGTGGATGTTATTCCCCTCCACAAAAGTGGGAGCAAAGCAGAGTCAGAAAACTACAGACCTGTTAGTTTGACATCAGTGGTAGGAAAATTATGGAATCACTTCGAAAGAAAGAATTGTTGAGTACCTAGAGGTCAGTGGGGCACAGGACCCAAGGCAGCATGGATTACAGTGGGAAGGTCATGTCAGATGAATCTATTAGATTTCTTTGACTGGGTGACCAGTAGTAGATCAGGGAGGGATGTGGTTGTTGCCTACCTAGACTTTAGCAAGGCATTTGACACAGTCCCACACAAAGATTAATAAACAAGTGAGCCAACCTTAGAGTGGGTCCCATCCAGGGTGGTAGCATGGGTAAAAAATTGACTGGACAACAGGATGCAGAGGGTAATAGTAAACAGAGTCCACTACAAGGAAAGGGTGGTTGCTAGCTGGGTACTGCAGCATTCAGTACTGGGACTGGTCCTCTTTAATGTCTTTATAGGTGACATTGCTGAGGGGCTGGAAGGAAAAGTATGCCTCTTTGTAGACAACACAAAGATCTACAAGAGGGCTGATACACAAGGTGGGGGGTGGAAAGGATGAGAAAGGACTTGGCAAGGTTGGAGGAATGGTCAAAAGTATGGCAGCTTAGATTGAATGCAAGGACGTGCAAAGTAATGCACCTGGGAAATAAAAACCCAGGGGAAGAGTAAACAATCAGGGAAGGTAATAACAACAACAAAAATGGAATTGGGACCTGGGGGTAGTCACATCAAGCAACTTAAATGTAGGCATGCAATGTGGGAAGGCAGTAAGGAGGGCTGGGAGGATACTGGGATGCATAAGGAGAGGCATCACCAGTAGATAACAGGAAGTTGTTATCCCTCTGTACAGACAGTTGGAGGCATCCCATCTGGAGTACTGCATGCAGCTCTGGAGACCCCATCTCCTTAAGGACATAGACAAGATGGAGGCAGTCCAAGCGAGGGCAACTAAAATGTTGCAGGGTGTGCACCAGAAGCCATGTGAAGAGAGAATAAAGGAGCTTAATATGTACACACTAGAGGAAAGGAGGGAGATGGGGAACAAGATAGAAACATTCAAGTACTTCAAGGGAATCAACAAAGTCCAAGAGGGTAGCATCTTTGAGAAAAAGAGATGTTGCAAGAACAAAGGGGCACAATTTGAAGCTAGAGAGGGGCAGCTCAGTGGCAACGTGAGGAAGTATTTTTTCACAGAGAGGGTGGTAGACACATGGAACAGCCTTCCAGAGAGGTAAGGTGGTCAAACACAGTGGAGGAATTCAAGAATGCATGGGGCAGACATAAAGTAATTCTAGTGGGGGGTAGGAGGAAGTAGGCTGTTGGTTAACTAGGATCTGCAGTGTAACCGAAAGGTAAGGAAATGGGCAGACTGGGTGTGCCAAGCGGTCCTTATCTGCCATCAAAGTCTATTTTTCTATGTTAAATTTTATTTTCCAAGGGATAGAAAAACTGAAACTGGCTCTAGAGGAGGGGACCTGAATTGTAAGCTACTATGCTGAGAGGCATTTTGGATTTTTGGATCACAGCAATAGAAAAACCAGGCCTAAATGATAGATTTGAAATGGCCACTTTCTTCAAATGAGTAGGTAATACCAAAAAATCCCCCCGATCTAATAAGACTGAGATATAAAACAGTGGAAATATGCTTTAAATGGTGTTTTTCAGTTCTTTTTTTTCTAGGGCATGTTTGGGGTTTAGGGGTATGCTGGGTGCTGTGTATTTAAATGCACCAAGATGGCTACCTCTACCCTTTAGAATACTACTGCTCACCATGTATGGTGTATAGATCTTTATGTATACATGAATTAAAAAGTTCATATATGTATCTAAGTTTGTTTAGAACGTATATGTCATGTCTTTAATAAGAGCAAATACATTGGATTATCATAACTCCTTTTTAAATCTCAGCATCTGTTTGTTCTTGCTGGACTTATGTATATCTAAATATAGTGATCAACATGAAAATCGATCATGAACTGGATCTTTGCCAGCACTAAGCCATATACTACAAACTTCAACACTGCTACTGTGTGATTTTTAATTAATGGGCATTTTTGATCACTAAAGTGTTCAATCCTTTTATTGTGCTTTGCCATGGGAATATAGGATGTTGTATTTAGTATTTATATATTTATTTATTGTATTTTATAAAGATGTATGGTACTATCACTTACAGCCAGTGTATAATTGTAAGGGAGTAAAACTTTAAGCACTGTCACTTTGAATGTTGTGGGCTATATAAGAGACCACTGTGTGACATATACACCTTGAAAAAAGCACAGAGACTTGGCTGCATGAAATGCTGGTGGATTCTGGGAACAGTTCTGTTTTTATGTGTAATAAAACTTTTCACATAAGCCATATGAGATATTTTTTTTCTAAAGCAGTAATTCAGTGGTATTTTTCCTAGCTATTTTTGTTTGCAGTTTGTGTTATCTCTTAGAACAGTTCCTTGCTGTGAGCAACTCTTCTTGGTTTGCTGCTGTTGGTAAATATCCCAGAGATTTTCCCCTTCTGACAGTCGTACTACACAATGTGCACACTGCCTTCTTTCATCTTTTTTTTAGAAACATCAAGTGTAGCCATACCATGTCTTTTATTCTCCTGACACCACTCATTTAGCTAGTGTCTCAAGTACACCACAACCACCACTTTTTTGGCCCCTACTAGCCTTTCATGTTGGACCTAGCTATGTCTGTGAGTTTTCCATTAGCACCACTGATGCCCCTGCATCTGCTCTACTTGGCTGTTCAGGCTGGGATGGAACCTGCTGAACAAAGTGCGAAAAGGTAGCCTGCTGAGTTTTTGGGGGAAGGAGCCCTATCTTTCTTTTCCTGCCAATGCAACCAAGGAGGTTGATTATTTTTTTTTGCCACCTGATTTCCTTGCTTTATGTCTTTCAGGGCACTCCCATACTCTGCCTCATCATCAGAAATGCTTAGGCTAGCATCCTCAGATGATGTATCAGTGGGCAGGTCATCTTCTTTTGGAAAGTACTCAGACCTGGATGAGGGCTCCTCCTTCTCCGCCTCTGCACTATCAAGTTCTACAGCACTGGAGAATGGCCAAACAAGAGGTGTCACAGTAGGGGAGGACACAGCACTGGAAATAGTTGGGCAACTGGCTGGGGTCACAGTGGTAGTAGGGATCAGTGTCACATAAAAGTGCTGGTGGTCACCATGGTTACAGTGGCAAGTGTGGTCTCAGTCATAGTGCCAGGAGTGATGTGGGTCACAGTGGCAGAAGTAGTCTAGGTCACAATGGCAGGAGTGGTCTCAGTAACAGTGGCAGAAGTAGTCTAGGTCACAATGGCAGGAGTGGTCTCAGTAACAGTGGCGGGAGTGGTCTCAGTCACAGTGGCAGGAGTGGTCTCAGTAACAGTGGCAGGAGTGTTCTCAGTAACAGTGGCAGGAGTGACTGGCAGGGCCACTGCAGCAGAAGAAGTCAATGCTAGTCACCGAGGATGGAAAGGGGATCAGAGCAGTGGTGTTTATTAAGGGTGAGGTGATGGTGGTACAGGTGACAGTGGAAATGGATGAAGAGGACACATTCACATTGGTAGTAATGACAATGTCCTCCTAGCAGCATTACTAGCAGTTTGAATGATACTTTTTTCCCTTGTGTCACCCGACACCATACTGGGGCTGGATTCTGCAGACTTTGACTTAGAACATATAATTTTGCATGGTGAATGCTCCTGATCGTCACTCTGCAGTATTCTCACGCTCACCTGCCTCTTGCTGCTCCTCACCTAGAGCAACTTTTCTAGGGATGCCAGACCAACTGTGTTTTCTGGTACATCCCCTGTCTGTCATCATTTTATTCCTCACAGAAAGATGTCTGATATTACATTTTATTTATGTTATCATGAAGTATAGTATTCACTCACTGGAGCAGTCCCAGAGAGCTGACAACTTAGTCTCACTCACTGGTCCAAGGCAGACTAGTAAATAAATTCTCGAAAGAAAATAAATAGTTTCTTTTTTAAATTTCTCCTCTGGCATGAAGTCACACTCTTAGAACAATGTATTTCTTGAGTGCACAGTGCACACGGACACAGAGAGAACCAAATAGCAGCTAACTACACAAATGGAGTGGAAGTCAGCCAACTAGTCCCACCCTACCAGCTAACAGCAATATATGGCAGTGCACCCACAGTTGCACAAGTGACCAAGGAGGGACCCTAGCCCAGGTTCTTCACAGGAAGATGTCTGATATTTGAGTTATACTATATTATAAAATATGGTCACTCACTGTGGCAATGCCAGTCAGCTAACAATTTACACTCACTAATAGTCAAGCCTGTCTAGAACTATTTATTTTTAAATTTGTTCTTTGGCATGAAGCCACATACTTAGAACAATGTCTTACTTGATTGCAAATAGTGCATACCCACAGAACCAAAAAGCAGCTAAATGCCCCAAAGTAGTGGTAGTCAGTCAAGTATTCCCACTAGGGCTGGAAGAACTCTGTGAAGGTCTGACCCTTATTAAATAAGAACTGGAACATGATGAAGTTCTGATTTGTTCTGATTAGTTCTGATTTATTGACAAATAATTGAAAAAAAAGCAAAAACAAAATGCATAAAAGTGGCCAAAGTCGGTCACATTTGACACAGACACCCAAAGGAAATTATTATTTTTTTTTTGTTGATCATTTTTCTACCTTGGTCCCCGGTCCGCATCCTTGTCCAGGCATTCTGACTCCTCCGTCTGCTGTCCAGAGTGTCCTGGCTCCTATTTGTGAACCTGCTGCATTTTACCCCCATGGCTTGCCCCCATGGTGGGGTGGTGGAGAGCCCCTCCCTGCACTCTCCCACCCGGGTCTGGATCCAGTAGTCCACACAACATCTTCAGAAACCGGGTGCCCTGCCGAACAGCCATCAAGCCACCACAGCCAGTCACCATTTTCCCTGTTCAGCTCTCCCCTTGTGAGCGGGGTATGCAATGATGCCAATGGAAGGAGCATGGGTGCTTCCACATGCACTACCTCCCAGCGCCATGCCCCAGCTCACCTCCTGTCATTGCCTGTGCATCTGCATAGCACCTAGCCTCCACTAGGATCACCAGTGCACCGACACCTGCAAACCCCCCACTCCAGAGAGGGAAAGCAGTCCATCAGATGCTCAATCCCTCTCCTCCTCTGTCAAACTGCGGCAGCCTGGGCTCGCTTCCAAACCCGGGTCGACATCATGGCATGAGGTGTGGCATTCAGTGCCTCAACCCTCGGCACCAACAGGCCTCAAGAAAATCATTTTATGGATTATTTATATAAAAATTAATGAAAAACTGCTAAATAAAAAAAGCAATCACTCACTACTAGCACCTTCATGGCTTTCCTGTAATGGTGGCATATCCTGCTCTGGTCTGTGACATGAGTGTGCTGGGAGAGACAGAGATGGAGAGAGAGAGATAGACAGACAGATGCAAATACCTATATCATTAGTATTTTAACCTGCAGAAAACTAAGATCCCTAACTAACATGATTTCCTTATGATGACTCCCACCCACACCCACCCACAGGCTAGGGACACATTTACTGTCATCACGTGTGACTTATACAGCACACCGACTGCACAGCAGTCCACAACCACTTCTTTCCAAGATTACCTGACTGACTTCAACAGCAAAGTTACTGTTAAGAGACCAAATTCAGCAACTGTTCAGTGTGCCTCAGAATTTGATTCGGAGATGCAGACACATCTGGTGCATTGCCACATGCAGCAGAGTCCCACACTGGGGTTGGTTAATGCTTATATAGAATGTAACATGATATACTATAAAACTAATGATAATAAGGAGGAATAATGGGGAATGAGCGATGATGATGATGACACTTGTGTGTAGCTGTACTTTACTTGTGTTGTAGTGTAAACAGCCTGCTATGAGTCACAAAGTCATATTTTACCCCTGGACCACCCACAATATCAGCACAGGTACATGAACTTGTACATTTTTTATTCAAATAGTATTTTTTAATACATGAAATCATGAATAAATGTTAACAAGTAATCATGATTGGATGGCAAGTCAACAATTTATTTTGCCAGCCTGCTGCACATTCCTGTACACACAGACACACTGAAGCCAGGAAAAAAAAGATTTTGGATTTCTGGGACTGTTACATTTCTTGTGGACCTCCTGCAGTCTCCACTCTCCCACTTGATGGCACAAGTGAAAGATTTATTTTGCCAGCCGGCTGCCCTTGCCCTATACACACAGCCACACTGAAGCCAGAAAAAAAATATTTTTGATTTCTGGGCCTGTTACATTTCTCATAGGCCCCCCTCTGCAGTCTCTCTCCCTCCCTTCTGGATGAAATTGTGAATGAACATTAACAAGTGATTGTGATTTGTGATTGGATGGCACAAGTCAAAGACTTATTTTGCCAGCCTGCTGCCCTTACCCTGTACACTCAGCCACACTAAAAAGCCAGGAAAAATGTATTTGGGATTTTAGGGACTGTTACATTTCTCATGGGCCCCCCTGCATTCTCTCTTTCTCTCTCTCTCTCTCTCCCTTCAGATGCCACAAGTCAAAGATTTATTTTGCCAGCCTGCTGCTCTTGTCCTGTACATGCATCCACACTGAAGCCAGTGAAAAAAAATATTTGGGATTTTCTGTAGCTATAACATTTCTCTTGGGCCCCCCAGTAGTCTCTCCCTCTCTCCTCTGGATCTGGAATGGCACAAGTCAAAGATGTTGCCAGCCTGCCCTTGCTCATGTACACAGCTATACTTTCTGAGGTCAAGAAAAGAAAAATACATTAATTTGGGATTTTCTGTAACTGTAAAATTTCTCTTGCCCCCCCCACCCCAGCTCTCTCTCTCTCTCTCTCTCTCCACTCTGGATATGGAATGGCACAAGTCAAAGATTTTGCCAGCCTGCCCTTGCTCATGTACACAGCCACACTAAGGCCAAGAAAAGAAAAAAAACTTTCATTTGGGATTTTCTGTAACTGTAAAATTTCTCTTGGGCCACCAGTAGTATCTACCTTTCTCATCTGGATCTGAAATGGCACAAGTCAAAGATTTTACCAGATTGACCTTCAGTGTTGGGTAAGTTACTTTTTCTGTTACTTTCTATTATGTTTGGAAACTTGTTCCAGGAAGCTCTGTGCAGTAACTAGCAAGGATGGAGAAGTACTAGAAAAGTAATACACCTTTAAAGTTACAGTTACTTATTTATTTTTATACAAAAAACAATACAAAAATAATAAACTATAACAGATTACATTTTTTGAAAGTAATAGGCTAGTTACAAGTAACTTTAAAATAAATGTAATCAGTTACAGTTACGTATTTTTTGTATAAAAGGCATAAGTAATTGTAACTGTAAGGTGAATAACTTTTTCCCAGTACTCTCCATCCTTGCTAGTGACGGCACAGAGCTTCCTGGAACAAGTTTCCAAAAGTAATAAAAGTAATAGAAAAGTAATTACCTCAACACTGCTGCCCTTGGTCGTCTTACTTAGCAACACTGTCTGAGGCCGGAAAAAAACTTTCATTTGGGATTTCCTGTAACTATAAAATTTCTCTTGGGCCTCCAGTATTCTATCCCCTTCTCCTTTGGATCTTCTGGAATGGCACACATCAAGATTTTGCCAGCCTGCCCTTGCTCATGTACACAGTCACACTGCCTGCCTTTTGCCTCCCCCCCAGCAGCCACCCAGGCCATCCATGCCACCACTATCTCCCCAGTCTATTTGGATTCCTACTTTCTCCAGTCTTGACCCATCACCCTCCCTCAACAATCAGTTCCCCCCTCACCCCAGTAAGTCTCCCTTCTCTGTTCTAGTTTCTCTTCCTTCCCCTCCCCTCCAAAAATGTATACATTTTTTTATATCTGTGTTTTGTTTTCTTTTTGTCAACTTCTTCTGGTGGCTCTGTGCTGAAGTAAGTGAGCAAGGTGCTCCTCCAACCATCTTTCTCTCACCTGGGCCACATTACACACTCAGCATGGTTATATATTGTGAGTGTATCACATGACTGTCTGTTGCCTGATTGGATACCACCGACCACCTGTACATGAAGCAAGCATGCTGATGGCATCTCCATGGCAACAATACACCAAATGGCACAAATGGCACTTCCATGGACCCGGAACTGGACTTCTCTGGCAAAGTCTATATTTATCTGGGGCTGTGGACTGCAGGTTCAATCCAGGGGTCTGGAACTCCCATGGAACAGTCGGCCCAGCCCTAATTCCCACTCTACTATTTAACAGCTAAGTTTATATACAATGGTGCCCTAACAGTTGTACAACTGGCTGCAGAGGGACCCAAGCCCAGGTTCCTCACAAGAAGATGTCTAACATTAAATTTAAATTGCAAGTGAACTGATAAATCTCACTCACTAATAGTCAAACCTGTGTAAAACAATTTATTTTTAAAACTTCTACTTTGTCATGAAACCACAACAAGCTGAGTGTACAAGTGGACACAGTGCACAATACTGCACACAAGCAAAGGACAAAACAGTGGCTGTCCAGAAGCAGTAATGGTGAGAGTTAGCCGACTCTGACCGCCACAAAATGAATAAATAAATAAATAAATACATTTACTTTAATTAGACTACCATGAATCTAAGGGCCAGATATGTAAAGCTTTGTGCCTGGTGCAAATCTGTAGCACTGGAATAGCACTGAATTTGCACCACACTGCAATATTCAAAAGCACTTTTAGCACCAGTGGTGTGTAATAACACTGACACTAGAAGTTAATGTATGCAGGGGAGTAGCCATAAATGCCAGTGCACCAGCATATTGAAAATAGTAATGCTGCTACTGGTCATTGCACCACTGGTAGCACAATGCTAAATACCTCCTGCAAAAGCATGCAGTAAATGGTGATGGAACCCAAGTATTTTGAAGTGACACTTCAAATTATTACCATAGCTATTCAAGTGTAACTCTAATTATGTCCATGTCCAATCGTGGTAATCTAGAGTCCCCCATCATGATCCCAGACTTCCGTTATATCAGAATCTTAATTTTTCCCTGGTAGTCTAGTGGCCCCCACCCCATCACGATCCCTGACTCCCATTGTATTCAGATTCTTAACTTTCCTGGAAGTCCAGTGGCACCCACACCCCCACCTGGCAGTGCCGACCCCTGCACCCCCAACTATCCCTGAATTGAGCTAGCCACTGGCTCAACCCAATGCTCACCTCCGTTGGCCAGTAGCCAGCTAAGTGTTGAATGGACACGTACAGTGCTGAGTAATGAATGAGCATGCTTCGTTGTTTTATTTTTACTTTCCAACACTGGGCACCCACCCAATGTTGGATGTCCCCTTCATCCCACTTTTTTATTGCTGATGGGGGTGCCCAACCCCTTGTTGGCATCTTGATTCCCCACCCAACTCATGTGGTTCACTGGGAGCCCACTCCAGTGTGCCCAAATATATTTTTTTTTTTCTATACTCATAATAAAGAAAACCATCCCCTGATGCCTTTTTTCTTCAATGCAGGATGCTGCATCAATATTTTCAAAGCAGGATCTTTCATCAAACTTCTGTAATGTGTCCCAACAAATCCACCAACATTGGGGGTTCCCAATCCCCATGTGAGCATCATGTCTCCCCACCCCCCAACTAATGTGGCACACTGGGAGCCCACTCCAGTGTGCCCAAATGTTATTTTATTTCTTACTTTTTCTCTTGCTGATGGGAGTGCCCAATGCCCCTGTTGGCAGCATGTATCCAGCCCCCAACTCATGTGGCACACTGGGAGTCCATCCCAGTGTGCCCAAAGTTATTTATTTGTTTTTTGTACCTGTAAAGACAGAAAACCATCCCTGATGTGTTATTTTTCTTTAAAACTGGAAAAGAGAAAACAGTCCCTCATCGTCTTTCCAGTGGTAGGGAGGTGGGTACTCAATGGGATGGTGGGGATGGGGGAGGGGTCCCCCATCACCACCCACCCACTAAGCACCCACCTCCACACACCACCCCTTACCCCATACTTACTTTCAGAGGTCGGCACTGTCATCTTCCGAGGACTGGGACATGTCTGCATGCTTTAAAGCCAAACCGCAAAATAAAGAATCAAATGTAAGTGTCATATAATGGCTGTCAATGGGGGTTTCAACTTATGATGATATTTTAGTCATTTTTAGGAATTTTGACCCCAGTTTTTTAACATGGGGTTCTTGGAACCATTCCTCATGAACACTGTCACTGTTATTTTGTTACTCGGTCCTGAAAGGTGATTTTGCAGTCGCTGCATGGAATCACCTTTTGGGACTGATTACCAAAACAATAGTGCCACTGTTCATGAGGTGGGATCCCGAAAAGGCCATGTTGCAAATTTGGTGAAAAAATTCCAAAAATGACTGTGTTCTGAGGTGCATTGCAGTTTCTGTGTCACGCTTGTAATGTCACCAGTTTTAATATTTTCACTCCAGATTTTCAACATTGCCATTTATTCACATCTGCTTATGAACAGTACCACTGTAATTTTTATGTTGTGCCAAAATATGTTTTGCACCTCTGGTGCAGAATTACACACTCACTGTGCGAAATCAATGTTTGGGATGGATTAACAAAATCACAGTCACACAGTTCATGGGGGGAGGTCCCTAAAAGTCCATGTTGAAAATCTGGTGGAAAAATTCCAAAAACTGACTGCGTTCCGAGTGTGCATTGCACAGTTTCTATGCATGCTTGTAACTTTGCCAGTTTTTCATGTTTTCACTCAAGATTTTCACCATTATGATTTTTCACACCACCTCATGAATAGTACAGCTATAATTTTTCAAATCTTTCCAAAATGTTTTCCACTATGTGGTGCAAAATGGCATTACACTTGCATAATTACATTTTGACAGGAATTTGAAAGTTTTCTGTACTGGGTACATGTGGTGAGGTGATAAGAAAGTTATGTTGAACATCTGGGTTGAAAATTATTTAAGATAGCACAGTTATGATTATTTGTTGCAATTTCATTATGCCTGCTTGTAACTTAATGTGTAGAGGTGCAGGGCCAGAGACCCCTGTGTTTCCACAGCTACATACAGGACCCTGCACTCCCACTGTGATATATGGATACTGTTGTACTATCTGGATGGAGGAATGTGGGCGCAGGTTCCAAAGGACCCTGCTCTCCCGGAGTAAAATGAGGATACTATTATGCTACCTCAAAAAGTAAGGAAATTAGTTGCAAAATTTCATTAATGCATCAGTTAGGAGTGAATACCATAGCAGAAAAGCATGGAAATGTGGCATTAAGGTTTACAACCTTAATGCCCCACCTAAAGGTTCACCACCTTCCACCACCTCCCATTCTCCTCCACACTTCCACACACTCAACAGGCATGTGCCATGAGGTCATCTGTCCTCCTCCTCACCCCATTCCATGTGTAAACATGCTTACACACTTCAGTATAGGACAATGGGGTGACAGGCCTGATGACCTTGTGGCACACCCCAGTGCCTGTTGGTGTGTGGAGGGTGGGAGAATGGGGATGGGAACCCTGTGGGTGGGGCATTAGGGTTGTAAACCATAATGCCTCATTTCCATGCTTTTTTTGATATGGTATTCACCCTAACTGATGCATTATTGAAGTTTTTGCAAATAATATATATACATGCTGCCTCCCCACCCTGATTGGTCTCCTGAACTGTACTCAGCCACATATAGGCCAGGCTGTTTTTTCTCTGTCCTCTGCTGATTCTGGGCTTCTGTGCCCATAGGATTGAACGGCAGTTGGCTGAAATTTTCGCTTCTGTTCTAATCTGCCTGCTGATGGCATTCCTTAAATTCCTAATGTGTCTGCACTGCCATTTCATTTTGTTTTTGTTTTTTTGGATTTTTGTTTTTTTAAGTCAAGAATCTGTGTAAAAGCCATTTTCTTTATAGAGTTCTCTTAAGTGTGTGCTCAGTCATTCTTTTTAGTCAAGATTCTGTGTAAAAAAAAGCCATTTTTATAGAGTTCTCTCTGACGTGCTTGCTCAGACAGTTCATTATAGCCAAAAAATTGCTTAAAAGTGCTTGAACTGTTAACTGAAACCTTTCTCTGCCCTCCAATACTCCCCCTTTTGTGTCCCTCTAACCTAACATCCAACCTCTTTGCCCCTGTTTTCTTTGTTTTCTGACTATCCTTAATTAATCCTTTGTGCTCCTGGTGCCACAGCAAGTGCAGACTCCATTTTGTGCAGGGCACCCCCCACTCGCTTACTGCCTGTCCTGAGTCTCTGCCTAATTTTTCGTCCCCTTCACCCCTTAGCTCCCCACACCCTTGATTTAGCTACTATGTCACCCTTTCTATCACTACATTACTAACCCTGCTTTTGGCTTCCTTCTGCACAGATCTCCAGCCCCTGACAGGGCTCTTCCTCGTAGCAGCCATAGCTCCCTCAGCCAGCCACCCATACCACCTCCACACACTGCTGGGGACCCCTGTGAAGCCAGGTAAGGATGCTGGCTGCTCCAGAATTTCTCTGAGTGGCTCCTAATTGGCCACTGCTTGCTGCCTCCCCTCCTTAATTGGTCTCCTGAGCTGTGCTCAGCCATGGATAGGCCCTGCTGTTTTTTCTCTGTCCTCTGCTGATTCTGGGCTTCTGCGCCCATAGGATTGAATGGCAGTTGGCTGAAATTTTGCACTCGCCCCCCTCCCCCAACCCTACCTTAATTAAGTAGGCTTTTAGCCCACCCTCTTAGACTTAGATCCTCCCAGCTTGTACTTAATTGGTTTCCACTTGATCCTCCCATCTCTCCCACCCACCCTCCCTTTCCTCACCTCCACTGTTTTCTGCACTATCTCTAATCTGTTCCCTGTGCACTAGCCTAGCCACCTCCCTCCTCAGTTCCATCACAGCCTGTGCACACTGCCCCTTCCCTGTATAGCTTGGTTGTTTCTCAACCCCTCCACAGAGTATAATGGCTCTATTCTGCCTTCATCTCCACTTGATTACCATGCTTTCCTTGCTTCCTCTGCTCTACCTACCCAGGGCAAGCATCCCCTCACTTCCCCATATCCACCTTATTGAACATCTCTACCCACGCATTGGCACTCTTCCCACTGATCCTAGCTCCCATTACCCACCCTCAGCTGGAAATGGATCACAACATTCATGGAGCCATGCAATGGTAACTTTTAAATGTATGTTCACCTACCATCCTGGCACTCATGACTGCTCTCTGGGACTATAGATAATAATGCCACTCCTGCTCGTATACTAAGCATAGCAGGAAAATCTCACTCAGATAACTATGATGGTATACCCTAAAGTTCCTGGTGCTCCTGCTGCTGATTTCAGGCAACATTCATCCCAACCCAGAACATGGACCTACAACCTCCTGCCCTGTCACCCCACTGTGTCACTCTGGGTCACTTACCCTTGCATCTCTCAATATCTGCAGCCTCCTGCCAAAACTTGATGCTTTGCAACTATTTGCAAACCAACACAAACCAGATATCCTTACGGTTGTCAAAACCTGTCTCTCTCCTAAAATCTCTGACACAGCAATTAGCCTGCCAGGGTACAACATTTTCAGACTTGACAGTAATGCAAAAAGAGGTGGTGGCTGTGCTTTATACCTCACAAACTATCTCCAGGGCCACCCTTTAAAAAACCCTGTCTCAGACTCTTCATCTCAGATTCTAACAGTTAAGGTTGTGATAGAGGCCCACAATAAAGCCCTGACGATTGCCACAGTGTACATTCCTTCTAAAGAACAAGCTAGAGGTCTGAACTCCATACTGGACCTTACCCGATCCCAACCACCTGGTACAGAGACAATCCTGTTGGGCGACTTCAATATCAACTGGCTTGCCCGGAAAATTGGGAGTTTCAAAGATGCCATCTCTTCAGCCAACCTTACCCAGCTGGTAAACTCCCCCTCTAGGCTCCGGTATATGTCAGGCACTAGTACTCTCCTGGACTGGATTCTGACCAGTCACCCATCCTGCCTTTCAAATGTCTCTGTCCTACCTGACTCTCTACGTGACCACTCCCCAGTCATCTGCAAATGGTCTATCAAGTTCACCATGCCCCCCCAAATTAATAAACAGCAGAGTACTTCCACAGGGGCGGTTGAAGCACCTAAAATCCCACCTCAGACAACAAGTTTAGTCTCTGATTTTCCATGAACCAGATGTCAACTCAGCCCTTGACTTCTTCATCAGCACCTTCAATGCTGCCTGTTACTCTAACACCCCTTGCAAAAATCTCAAAGTCAAAGGACTAAGCAACCCTGGCTCTGTTCTGAATTACTGGCACAACTTAAGTCTAGGACCACCTCTGGGCCCATGTGAGGCCTCAGAAAACATGTTGACATACAAAATTACAAACAGGCTTGAAATCATTGCACAAAATTAGTCCATCTACTTAAAAGTACCTTCTACAAAGATGCCTTTACAAACACCTGGGGAAAGGGAAAATCCTTTTGGAACAATATAAAACAAGTCACTGGGAAGCAACAAAAAACCTCACCTACTATGCTGGTTGTAGATGGGATCACAACGCTTGACCCTACCACTTTTGCAAATTCTTTCAACACTACCTTTTCTGACCTCAGTTCAGTCCTCCCACCAGACTTCTTCAATGAAGACAACCTGCCAGTTATTACTTCTAGCCTCCCACTCTCTCCTAATCAACCCCCGTTCTACTTAGAAAGCAGTCAATATGCATGAAGTCCACAACTATATCAGGAAAGCCATAGCCAAGTCAAGGTTTAGTGGGGATTTCATTGACCTCAAATTGCTGTACCTCACCCTTGAAGAGGTGTTTCTACTGTTAACAAAAATGTTCAACCTCTCCCTCTCCCTTGGCCAGTTCCCGACAGATGGAAATCAACCACAGTTACTTCTATCCACAAAAGTGGAGACAGGGCTCTTTATGGAAACTATTGGCCCATCTCCATATTATCCCCCTCTCTAAGGCCATTGAGCGTATAGTATCAGACCAACTTATGGAATACCTTGATAAACATGACATCCTGTGCTCACAACAACATGGTTTCAGAAAAGGGCACAGCACTACAGCTGCCCTTCTCTTATTCACTGGAGCAATCTCTGGACAAAGGCCTTCTTAGTGGTACGGCCTTCATAGACCTGACCAAGGCTTTCGATACCATCCATCACCGACTACTAATCTCATAGTTGTTAAATGCTGGGTTATCCCTTGAATTTGTGACATGGTTGTAGAGCTACCTAGAAAACAACACCCAAAGACTGAAAATTGCTGATGTCCTCTCTGATGCAAGACCTGTATGCTGTTGTGTACCACAGGGAACCATTCTCAGACCTCTTCTTTTCAGCCTCTTTCTGAATAGTCTTCCACAATCCTGTCCTGAGCAAATCCTCCTCTATGCTGATGATGCCATCTTCCACTCCACACATAAGGACCCTCACCTTCTGTAGAGCAAGCTACAGCATGGCTTCACCTCTGTTGAAAACTGGTCAGTAAACACAAAATAATGCTCAACTATAAAAACAAATTATACTGTTCTGCAGCTCGCAAAATAAGCACCAGCATCACCCCTTACTAGTACCAACTGCTTATATGAAACCCTTGAACAAGTGGAAGCCATCAAATATTTGGCGTCACAATCGACAGTAGCCTGTCTTATGGATCTCACATTGAAAATGTTGCCAAAGTAGCAATACATGCATCAGTCTTCTCTACAGGCATAGAAATGCCTAACCCCTGACCCTCAAGGATCGCAGTCCAGAGTTCTGTAGTCACATTAATTGACTATGGCCTCATCATTTATGGTTCCGCTCCCACCTCCACCCTTAAGTGCTTATCCTTGGCCCTCAACAAAGCTTGCTAGCTCATCACCAGATCCCACCATCTCACCCACAAGTGAGACCTCTACACACAAACTGGGTGGCTTCTACTCTCAAACCACATCAAGTACCAAACATGCATAATGGCTAAAAAAACAATAATGGGCTATTCTCCCCCTGGAGTACAAGCTTTCATCCAAACTGCTCATAATCCTCACCACACTAGAGGTTCTGAATCCCTAATACAGTGCAACTCACTTATAACGGACTACTCGGTATAGTCGAACTGGTGATATAACCCGTGTCCGTTTTTAACGCAGTGCTTGTTTTCTATTAGGGCACTATCTGCTCTGAGGGCTGAACAGTTGGGCACAACTCTTTGCTCTGTGGCTTTATGCAAAGTTATGATGGCAGCTCGAACATCAGCGGGTGACACTAAGTTAACATACAGCAGTCTCGTCAGTTAAAAACATCTGCAGCAAATCGGAAAGCGTTGATCGTGGCATGCTGAAGTGAGTTGCCAATTCTCTTACAGAAGTCTTTGGTGTATCATCGATCTGTCTTAGAATCTTCATTTTTTAGAAAGAGTCAAAGTGTTACATTTCACCATTTGAGAATGGGGAAAAAGGAAACTGAAAGAGCATCTTAAATGAATGGCAGAACACTAAGGCTGAACAGGTACACTGGCTCAGCTCTCACACCTCCAGACAGACCACTGAGCTTCGGACAGTCAATAAGTGCCTAAGTAGCTGATAATCACTGCTAATTGCTTATAACCAGACAGTCAATTAACTCTTTCAGAGCCATATAGTGTCCCAGGAATGACCGATTTAGACAACGGATATCAGTCGCTATAACAATACATTTAGACATTGATCTCTATGCACTTGGATTGGAGTTTTGGAAAATGGCTGATTTATCCCCAAAAACATTTTAAGTGTCTTGTTTAGTTGGGATGGACTATGCTACACATCCCGAGATGCCGGACCTCGCAGGGACAAAGATCCTTTGCTTACAGAGTTCCCAGCTGGTTAAATGGCCTCAACAGTGACATCTCTTCCATACCTAAGCTAGGACCATTCAAAGCTAATCTCTGCCTCCTCTTCTCTGCACCCAGCATATGTGACTGTCTCCCTTGATCTTTTTCCCTCCAGCCCTTATCCCATCCTCTCATCACCCCTTACACTCCTCCCTCCCCTCCTACACCGCCCTCATACTTGCACTTCCTATTGGCACTTTTGCGTTTTTTGTGTTGTCTTGACAATTGCCTCTGGCTGTATCTACAGTGTGTCTTGCCATGCCTTGTTAATTATGTGAACCCTGTTCTTTTGTCAAGCATCTATTACCACCATCTTGTATGCTCTCAATTGTATTGTAAACAACTGTAACCTGTTACCCTGTCCTAATTGTCCTGCTTGTTTTGTACCTCACTGGAGCGTGGAACCTTTGTAAAGAGCCTTGGCTCAAAGGTATTGTAATCCTAGATTGAAATACATAAAATAAATGAATATAAATAGAACAATAGATAGGTGAGGTCTATTACAGGGGAGTAATACCATCGAGAGGTTTTGGGGACAAAGGAAACCTCGAGGGACCGAAGCTCAAGAGGTTCCCCTGTCCCCAGAACCTCGAGATGGTATTACCCCTTGTACAGACCCTCGCCATTTTTTATTTTTGTAATATATGGAGCCCAGTTTTGTTTGCAGTGGTTCTGTGAATGTGGTGTTGTGAGGCCATGCTACCGCTGCAGTGAGGATTTGCTCACTCACTCTGTGTGTGTGTACTTTCTGTCCCCGGTCTGCCTCTGCTCACCCATCCACCCACAAACTCGGTCTGTGTCTGTTTTACTTGAAAAAAAGGAAATCTTACCTTGCTTCTTTAATCAGACAGTTGTGGGGAATAAAAATTGCTGCCCGTAAAGTGAAGGGACGATATTCTCTCGCTTAGTGAGACGGCAGCCAGGTTTTTGAATGGTTCTGCCACTCACAGAGGAACCGGTTCCAACTGGAGATATGGTTTTAGAAACGCTAGCACGCAGGGGCTAGGAGGTTGCCTTGGGGATGTCAGAACTTAGTGTACGCTATTGGAAAGATCTTGCAGTTGTGCTCTTGAGGTTTGGTGATAATACTATTATTCAGAGCTCGAACGATAGTATTATGAGCTCCGAACGATAGTATTATCACTTGCCAACGATAGTATTATTACTCTGGTTATTGCTGTATTACCAGGATTTTTTTGTATGGGATGCTATGGTATTATTTAGGTATCTCCATATATTACATATCTATATATACTTTCTGTGTGTTGATACACTCTAAGAAATTAAGTGTTATTTTTTTTACACTATACATGTGTAACTCTCTGCTTAACACAGTGTGTGTGACATTAACTCACGATTGTGTCATATTTATGAAAACAGTGATTTATACAATTACAGTGTAAAAAAAATGACACTTTAAAAGTGTTATTTTTTACACTGTAAGTTTATAAATAATGATTTAACACAGTGGCCCAGATATTCAAACTGCGCCCCAAAAGTGCGCAATAAGGAACAAGCACAAGTCTAATGGCCCATGCAAAATATTCAAAATGGAGCAGGCCAAGCTCCTTCTGCCACGAACTGAATATTGCACCGCCTGCACCATAGCGCCACTAGGGGGGAAGCTGAGCAGATCTGATGCACCATAGCGCAGACAAGGGATGCCCCAGCAGCACAGCAATGTAACTGCACAACCAGGGAGCTAGGGGCCCACCACCCATGCCACAGATGGGCACAGGAACACACAGCAGAACAGACATCATCCCCCCACACCCCATGCACTGCACAACTGGGGGAGGGCTGGAATAACCACTGGCCCATGGAGACAAGCAAACAACCCACAGCCGGGCCACAGTGCCCCATCACACCTACTGGCAAGCTGTGACTGGCACACAAGGAGGGCCGACCACCCCGTGCCACACCATCCCCCCAATGCAGAGCACACCCTGCACTGTGACCCCCAGACACCTCCCCATGAGCAGTGACCACCACTGCAGGAAACCCCATGCATGCCACCACCCCCACTGTGACACTGCAACCCTGTGCACCACAGAACCATGTAAGCCAGCCCCACCACGAGCACCCATCAGCGGGTGGCAGTACACAGCAATGCAACAATGGCAGACACAGTGCCACCATGCACAGTCCACCGAGGTACTGCTGAGAGACCAACCATGCATCGGCACATGAGGTACCCCACATGGGACAGGACGTGCCCTTGACACCACCACCAGTGGTGCAGCACCCTGCACAGTAGTCCAACAACACACCCCGACCCACCACTGGCCACAACAGCCAGCACAGACTCCCACAGTGGTGCGTGGAAGCATGCACCACACCGGATGCCACACAGTGTATGGACAGACACCTACCCATACCCAAGGGCGCAACAACACAGGGACACAGTGGTGGGGCAACCAAGCCCCCATTGTGGACCCATGTAAACTGTGTACACACAACCCGCAGTCCTCCATGGCACTGGAGTGCCAGCCACCCTGCACAGGCAATGTGGACCGATACACCACCATCAGTCGCCCGGAGCACAAGTCACAGACAGTGGGGCACATCACCTGCAACACACACAAGGCACAGCATGGAGGTGGGACAACAACTGTGGTGTCTACAGTGCCACCCGAGGCAGGCATGCACCACACCAGTGACAGGAGGCAACCCAGCAATGTGACGGGTACAGTGGCTGCCCTGCAGGGACTGCCACCACTGACATGCCAGTGGACTGTGCAGGTCACAGACATGCATGTGTGTCAGCTGCACAGGCCATGGACGGGCCGATGGGTGTGCCATGGACACAAAGCATGCACCATGGACCACTGCACACAGTCATCCAGTGCACAGGGAACAACACACACACACCACAGACACTGACTGATAGCTACCCCCACACCATAGTCACCTCCACATGGGGACACACACACACCCATGACCACACCACCCCTGACGCCATGCACACCACTGCAGCTGAGCACCTATAGCCCACTGAAAATCAGAGACCACCACAGTATTCATATCAAAATTAAATGTATTGAAAAAATATATAACAATCAACTATATACAAGATTACAAGAACTATATACAATATAACATATGAACTATATACAAGGTTGGGGGGCCACAAACAAGGTGGGGGTGGGTAGAGGGCAGGGGTAGACAGATGGGACAGGGAAGGAGGGGTGTGAGTGTGGGTCCAGGGGGGTAGGGGAATACTGGGACCAATCTATCCCTAGCGGGAGCGCCTCTCTCCGCTCTGACTCCTCCGGGCCCTGTGCCTCCTCAGTACCCCGGTTTCATCTATGCATCGCAGGATGTCCAGTGACACCCTTGCCACCAACAAAATCTCCCACAGTGCCTCCCGGATATCACGAAGCTGGCGGGTAGCTAGGACAAGGGAGCACAGTCAATAGGTGTGAATGCACAACCCCATACAGCCCGCCCACTGTGCATGGCATACGGCTGTGGGACATACCTCTGTGATGGTGTGTGACCACCCGCAGTGATCACGTCCACATGACCTGCCCACCCAGGTGCATACAGCCATGCGGAACGCTGCACACACCCACCGGCCAAGTCACGCACAGCACCACTGTGGCTGTTTAGTGACATGGCTATGTGGTGCAAAGGCAGTGGCACAACCATGTACCTGGTGCATGCATGGACCACCATAGATGCACTCCCAGACATGCATTGCCACTGGACAGTGTTGACTGTAACAAGTCGCGGCATGGCAGTGGTGTCGATGGATGGTGGCCATGCCCCGCTGCCCACCGTGTCACACAGCATGCAACAGTAATCATGGATGTATGGCACTCACCTTCATTGGGCTGGTCAGGTGGGCAGTGAGAGCCCTTGCCCTGCCTGGCTGCACAATTCTTCTCCCACCGCTGCTTTTCCCACACATGGCGGCATTCCTCCGGGCCTGTGGAGCAAACATGGAGAGAAGAACATCAGTACAATCCCATATCAAAGTCCTCCTGCCCCCAGGTGTGTGCCCTCCCACCCAGCCAGACCCACCCACCCCACACCCTGTGAACACTACCACAGCCAACCCCAGATGGTCCCTCCCCTATATGCTGGACACATACAGCACTGTTACCCATATGGACGATAAAAGTGTGTTGATGGAAACCCTACCTGGCCGTGGCACCGTGCCCCTCCTGGCATGTGCCCGCAGGCATGCCAGTAGCTCCAGCTCCCTCCTCCACAGGTCCCCGTATCGGTGCCTGCACTGTTCTGCACTCCTCCCCTGTCCAGTGGCCTCCTCAAGGGCAGTGGCCACCTCCTGCCATACCTGGGTCCTGGTCCTGTCCAGGGGCGCCTCCCCGAACAGAGGCCCGTGGTGTGGCTCCACAATGGCCACTAGGTTGGCCAATTCAATAACAGACCACTGGGCTGCCCTTCTGCGTGCCATTCTCTGTATTCTAGTTGGCAATATGGTGCTCTGCAGCATGACTCCCCATGTGCAGATGCTGCTCGGTACAGCGCTGCCATTCCCTATCACGCTGTCACCAAACAGCGCGATAGAGATGCACCCATGCCTGACGCATGGCGCCTAGGGGGCAAAGGTCTGGCACAGGGTCAAGGGTCTCTAGCGCATGGACACACACAGCACCATTGGAACACAATGCGTGTAGCATGATTGGCTGCCTGTGTGCCAGCATCATAGCGGCCTACCGCACAGTTGGCCCATTGCACCTATGATGGCCCAGTGCCACAGCGCCATGTAGTGACCATCACTATAGTGCCACTGGCACAATGGTGGCCATGCCCTGCATTGCCTACCCCACACAGCACGTCATCAGCACGGCAGATGCCTGCATCAACAACCCGGGCATGAGCAGTGAGGTATGTACTACGCATGTCACAGAACTGTGCCATTGGCTCAGCACGTTCAACACACTCGTAAAAGCGCAACAGCGCAATATTCAGCCGTCATATGCAAATCATCTAATCAGCCATTCAATGGTGCAGCACTGCAATTTGCATCTACTTAAAGCTGCTCCTCGCCTCATTTGCATGGGTTGCGCTATAAATGTGTGACATTGTGCTGCAGTGGCCATAGTCGGTTACTGCAGTCTATTGATGAGTTGCATGCTGTCTGGGCATGTGGACTGTGGATTTAGGGACATGCATGGGACTGCACAGTCACAGGTAATAACTGCCATTCTTACAGGCTACATAATGACAGAGCAGGTTGTTGGAGAGGAGGAACACCGTGGTGGGAGGAGGAGGAAGCCTAACTTTACAAAGGCGAAACTGAGGCCCTGTTTGAGGCCTACCTGGATCAGGAGCCACTCGGTGGATGGCGGAGAACACCTCAAGCCCGTGCTGTTGCATGGGGAGGCGGCACATGCTGTGAATCTGCATTGCAGCCACCAGCGCTCTGCAGGAGTGTAAGAAAAGATGGGCACAGACAGAAGGAGAATAAAGGAGAAGGTGGCTGCCATCAGGGCAGCACTTGCTGCAACAGGTGGGGGACAGCAGAGGTGGTGCAGCTGACCCCACAGGAGAAGAGGCTTGCTGGAAGCATGCAGCGCAGTGCCATTGAGGGTGTTCCGGGTGGTGGCCCATCACTGCATGGTAAGTCATGGCCTGTCTATTGGGGAGCAGGGTAGGTCACATGCAGTAACGTGACTTTGCTTTCTCTTACAGATCCTGAGCATCTGCATGGATCAGTGGTGGTGGGCCTGTCCACTGAGGACAGCCAGTGGAGTTGAAGGAGAGCCCATCCACCTCCACAGGTATAAGTGGAGCATTGCGACAGTGGGGCCGCCTGGCTGTCCACACTGATGTAGTTGTAACAGGTGTGGAGGAAGCCCTGCCTGTGTCCCAGCGTGCCAGCGTCCACGGATGCCAGCATGCTGTGACTGGGACCGTTGCAGAGCCTGTCACTGGTGATGATGGCTGATAACATCATGGGCAGTGACACGTGTGTGCCAGAGGATGGCCTCACAGCAGGGCAATTCTGCGCCCATGGCTGTGGGTGGTGCTGCCATGGAGGCCTGTGTGTCAGCACAGTCCCGGCCTATGCCTGTCAGCACCAGTGGGGCAGCACTGGTGTCTGTTCAGGATAGTGGGACTGTTGCGGCCACTGCAGCGGCACCACTGAGCCCTGGGGAATGGCGGCGGAGGGCCAGCATCATCAGTCGGCCAATGGGCTTGGGGTACAGGGGTCAGCGGCGGCATGTGTGCACCGCCTGTGGACATGCCCAGACCTGGTCCTGGTGCGTAGCACCCACCCTCAAGGGGTGCTGATCATCGGGGCCGTGCACACCCTGAGGGACAGGATGCCAAGGAGGCAGATGACCTCTTGGACGAGCACACCTGCCTACTGCAAGCATCAGTCCAGCAGCAGATGCAGCTTGTGACATCTGTGGATGCACTGCGTGTGGCTCTGGAGCAGGCAGAGGAGCGTCGCAGAGGGGACACCACTCTGATCCTGGCAGGGATGGACCGTTTATGGGAGGATGTGACCGCTGCCATTGACAGGCATGCACAGGCATTCACAGCTGTCATGGCCACAATGGGCACACAGTCAGATGCCCATGCATCGCAGACACCATGCAGTGCACTATTCACCCCCTGTTCCCGGTGTTGTGCGACTCCCACCCTGTCGACACCGGGTTCAGCTGTGGGCATCCCGAGCAGTCCTGGCACAGGCATGTTCAGTGTGCTGCAGACCCCTGCAGGAGCACGGTGGTGTTCACGCAGTGGAACCCCTTGGGGACCATCGGTGCCACCCCATGAGGCCAGTGGTCAGCCTGTCAGTGCTGGTGGGTCTCAGTGGGGCCGCCCACGCATCCGTGTCAGCCGGGGCACTGTGTCGCGTGACTGACCTGTCTCCCAGTGAGGCTACTGTCTGGTGCTGCCCTGTGTGCATTGTGTGTTTCAGTGGGCAGTGCACGGGTGGGTACCCAGCCCTGCACAAAGGACACACAGTCTACCTGCACACCCTCCCGGCTGCTGTCCACAGTTGCATGTGCATGATGATACCTGCATTGCGCTGTACACCAGTGTGCAATGGTGCTCAGCATCTGACACACGCACATGGACAGACAGTGGGCATGGTGGCCTGTGGACATGTGTGTTGCTAGGATTGGCATTCTGGGTCGGTGTGCCTCCTACCTCTGTGCACATTTGGTGCATTGTGTGTGTGCATGTGTGTGTGTCCATCCACGTGGCATGTTAATCCTCACCCATCCCTGGTTGTGTGTGTGCTTCTGTGCCCTGCCACTTTTCTTGACTGCATGCACCCCTGGTGTGTGTCCATACTTGTTTGTGGGTTGTACCTTAGCCACTGGTGGTTGTACATGGCCCCATGACTTACCTGGGTTGGCTGAAGTGGTCTTCCGTGATGGTGTCCTGGTGCAGCTGTGCCAGCCAGATCAGTCAGGGGTCCCATCGGCCAAGGGGGGGCTGCCCATCACCATCATCACTGGCGTCCTCATCGTCCCCATTGCTGTCCCCCTCTTCGACCTGTACAGCTATCCCACTTTCGTTGGCCATGTTGTGCAGGATGCAACAGGCTAGGAATAGCCCACAGGCCTTTGAGGGGCTGTAATGTAGGGCACCGCCAGAGGTGACCAGGCAATGGAAATGTGCCTTAAGCATCCCGGACACCCGCTCAATGACATTACGTATGGTGGCGTGTGCCTCATTGTAGCATTGCTGCGATGGGGTCGCGGGCTGCTGGTAAGATGTGAGCAGCCAGGGATGGAGTGGGTATCCACTGTCACCTGTGTGTAGAGGGTGGAGGTTAGTTTGGTGATCAGCATTGCCCTGCCCCAGGCCATGTAGGCCACTACCCATGTCACCTCTGGCCATGCCCCCCCAGGCCCTATGATTGCCCATGTGGTTTGCATACTCACCCACTAGGTGTCCAGTGGGGATGTCCCCACTCTCGAATCTGTGGTACAGTGCCGACTGGTGCCAGATGAAGAATCGTGTGCTCCCCCAGGGTGCGTGGCACAGACATTGATTATGCGCCCCTGGCATCGCACACCACCTGGCAGTTGATGCTGGCATAGCCCTTGCGATTGATGTATGTGTCCCCTTGGGGCCAGGTGGTGTCGGATGGGCCACATGGGTGCAGTCTATTGCCCCTAGCACACCAGGCATACGTGATACCCTGTGGAACTCCTGTATGTTTGCTGTGAGCTCCGCTGCTGTGCTGGGGAAATGGATGTACTCCGCAGCATGTGGCAGCAGTGCACTGAGGAATTGGGTGAGGTGGCGTGACATGGCCGACTGGGTTATGCCTGTGGTGTCCCCAGTTGGTCTCTGGAAGGTACCCGTGGTGAGCAAGCACATGCAGGCTGTTACCTTAGTCTCCACTGACAGGGCATGGCTCCGTCATGTGGGTGCCTGCATCACATCACTGCACAGCTCACAGAGCCACCTCAGAATTGCCCTATTCAGGCAGTACTGCCCCACAATCTCAGTATCAGTGTACAGCTCCAAAGCTGGTGCGGGCTCAGTACTGCCTTTTGGGGCATACCAACACGGCCCTTCCATGGCCACGCCCCTGCCACCCACCTTCTCACCCCCTCATAATGGCCTCCATCTGGAAGGTGGCACTGGCCATGTCCCTGGTTTGTGTTGACCCCCGGCAGCTGTTGCTGTATTCACCCACTGTCCTGGCTGCTACTTCCCTGCACGGGAACACCTGCCTGTGCTGGCCTCTGTGCTGTGTGGCTCGCCACACCTTCCCTGTGCCTGGCTGTTCAGAGTGCCCTTTCCCTGGCCTGCCCTGTTTGTCCCTCCTGCCCTGTCTGTCTGCCTAGGGTTCTGCCTCATGTGGCTTCCCTGTAGTGGTCTTGCGCCTCTCCCTTGCTCATTTTTATTTTGGCTCATTTCCGCTATGGCGCAACTTCCGCTTGCTCCCCTATTGAGCATGGCGCAAGTCATTGAATATCGCACTGCGCCATTTATGCATGGTTCCTCCCCCTTCGGTTGAGCATGCCTTCATTATCATTGCGCTGTTGCTCAGCATGATTTCAGGGGCGCAACTGCCTCCTGCTGAATATCGCAGAATGGCACAATTTTGGACTTGCGCAGGCGCAACCCTATTGCGCATGGCTCAACTCTTTTGAATATCTGGGCCAGTGTGTGTAATATTAACTCACAAATGTGTTAAAAAAATAACACTTAATTTAGTTGATCAACTGTACTCAGAAATGTTATAGTGTTGTATTACAGTAATTAATTAAAATGTTTTTGCAAGCAATATTGCGATTTTTATTTTATTTTACAGCTTTAACAATGTTTCTATGCATGCTAAAATACATACTTTTTTAGAGTTGAGCCATTATAAATTCTTTCATGTCAATTCGCATATACTTCCCATGATGCTTTGCTTAATTTGATGTTTGCAATTGTTTTTTTCTTTCAAATTTGGCTGCATGGTCAATACCTTTCCAGTATAACATTTGTCCCAGGGAATTTGTGCTGGGGTTCTTATCTTTTGTAGTTATTCTTTTCTCTACTATGGGCTCCCGATAACATTAAAAAGTAAGACTCTCATAGTACCCCCAGGGCTCCCATACATGATTTTATGATGCCAATACAGCATATTGATAAGCTTTATCAAGAGCATGTCCTCTGTGTCGGTTTGTTGTGCATTTGGCTTTGTTGTTTTTGTCACAAGGCCTGTTAACACTGAAGTTAAAATTCATTTATAGAGAATTGTGAACTTTTTTGGTTAACAATTGTGTTTTCCATTCAATGTGACATTAAAATACTTCAGAATTCAATACACTTATGTATTAAAATAACACATTCAATATGGACATTGTAACACATGAATGTGTTAAAAAATCAACACACCAGTGTTAGTAAAATCTACACATTCATGTGTTGAACAATTTACACACTACTGTGTTAAATTTAAGACACTGGGGCCAGATATTCAGGCTCAGTGCCGGCGCAAAGCCGTTCGCTGCGCTGACTAGCGCCACCTTGCGCCCGACTGCAATATTGAAATGCACCTTTGCGGCGGCACTAGGTGTTAGCTCTGACGGTAAACCAAAATGGAAGCAGGGGGTGGACAGAGGGAGGGTCCCTGAATGCCAGCGCACTGGCATATTCAAAAGCAGAGCCGTGCTACAGGCATTACACCTGTATGCGCAGAGCTAGTTACTGCCTAAGAAAAGCTGCTCTGAAGTCAGTGCTAATAGCTGAGGTACCCTCCCAGCACCTATCCCACCCCATTCCCAATAGCAAACATCATTACCCTGGTAGTCTAGTAGTGCCCCACCCCAGCAAATTTTCCAACCCCGTTCCTCGTGAGCGTTTATAACTACCCTGGTAGTCTAGCGGACCCCCCAGCACGTTTCACATGCCCCATAGAATTGAGAGATTACCCTGGTAGTTAAGTGATGAACCCCAGCACGTTTCCCGACACCGATCCCAGTAATATCACATATCCCTAGTAGTCTAGTGGCCCCCCAGCACGTTTCCCAACCCCGATACCAGTAATAGCACATATATCCCTGGTAGTCTAGCGGGCCCCCCAGCACATTTCCCGACCCCGATCACCGTAATATCACATATATCCCTGGTAGTCTAGTGGCCTCCCCACGCTTCCCGACCCCGATCCCCATAATAGCACATATCCCTGGTAGTCTAGCTGCCCCCAGCATGTTTCCTGACCCCAATCCCCGTAATAGCACATATATCCCTGGTAGTCTAGCGGCCCCTCGCAGCATGTTTGCTGACCAAGATCCCTGCAATAGCACATATATACCTGGTAGTCTAGCTGCCCCCCCCAGCACGTTTCCCGACCCTGATCCCCATAATAGCACATATATCCCTGGTAGTCTAGCGGCCCCCTCAGCACATTTCCTGACCCCGATCCCTGTAATAGCACATAAATCCCTGGTAGTCTAGTGGCCCCCCCAGCATGTTTCCCAACACCAATCCCCGTAATAGCACATATATCCCTGGTAGTCTAGCGGCCACCCCAGCACGTTTCCTGACCCAGATCCCTGTATTAGCACATATATCCCTGGTAGTCTAGCAGCCCCCTCAGAATGTTTCCCAACCCTAATCCCCGTAATAGCACATATATCCATGGTAGTCTAGCGGCCCCCCCAGCATGTTTCCCGACCCCGATCCCAATAATAGCACATATATCCCTGGTAGTCTAGCGGCCCCCCCAAGCACGTTTCCTGACACCGATCCCCGTAATAGCATATATATCCCTGGTAGTCTAGCGGCCCCTCCCAGCACGTTTCCCGACCCAGATCCCTGTATTAGCACATATATCCCTGGAAGTCTAGCGGCCCCCCCAAGCACGTTTCCCGACACTGATCCCCGGATAGCACATATATCCCTGGTAGTCTAGCAGCCCCTCCCAGCATGTTTCCCGACCCAGATCCCTGTAATAGCACATATATCCCTGGTAGTCTAAGGCCCCCCCAGCATGTTTCCTGACCCTGATCCCGTAATAGCACATATATCCCTGATAGTCTAGGAGGCCCCCAGCATGTTTCCTGACCCTGATCCCCGTGAATATCACATATATCCCTGGTAGTCTAGCTGCCCCCAGCACGCTTCCCAACCCTGATCTCTGTAATAGCACATAACCCTGGTAGTCTAACGCCCCCAGCATGTTTCCTGACCCTGATCCTCGTAATCGCACATATATCCCTGGTAGTCTAGCGGGCCTCCCAGCACATTTTCTGACCCCGATCCCCATAATATCACATATATCCCTGGTAGTCTAGTGGCTCCCCCAGCACGTTTCCCAACCCTGATCCCTGTAATAGCACATACATCCATGGTAGTCTAGCGGCCCCTCCCAGCACATTTCACGACCCAGATTCCTGTAATAGCACATATATACCTGGTAGTCTAGCGGCCCACCCCAGCACATTTCCAGACAACAACGGCCCTATTAGCACATATATCCCTGGTAGTCTAGCTGCCCTCCCAGCACATTTCCTACCCAGATCCTTGCACGCACATATATCCCTGGTAGTCTAGTGGTCCCCCAGCACGCTTCCTGACCCTGATCCCCATAATAGCACATATATCCCTGGTAGTCTAGCTGCCCCAGCATGTTTCCTGACCCTATCCCTGTAATAGCACATATATCCCTGGTAGTCTAGTGGCCCCCAGCACGCTTCCTCAACCCTGATCCCCGTAATAGCACATATATCCCTGGTAGTCTAGCTGCCCTCCCAGCACGCTTCCAGACCCAGATCCCTGTAATAGCACATATATCCCTGGTAGTCTAGCTGCCCCCAGCATGTTTCCCACCCTATCTCCGTAATAGCACATATATCCCTGGTAGTCTAGAGGCCCCCCAGCACGCTTTCCAGACCCATCCCCTGTATAGCACATATATCCCTGGTAGTCTAGCAGCCCCTCCCAGCATGTTTCCGACCCAGATCCCTGTAATAGCACATATATCCCTGGTAGTCTAAGGCCCCCAGCATGTTTCCCACCCTGATCCCGTAATAGCACATATATCCCTGGTAGTCTAGAGGCCCCCAGCATGTTTCCTGACCCTGATCCCCGTAATATCATATATATCCCTGGTAGTCTAGCGGCCCCCCCAGCACGTTTCCCAACCCTGATCCCTGTAATAGCACATATAACCCTGGTAGTCTAACGGCCCCTCCAGCATGTTTCCTGACCCTGATCCCCGTAATCGCACATATATCCCTGGTAGTCTAGCGGGCCCCCCAGCACATTTCCTGACCCCGATCCCCATAATATCACATATATCCCTGGTAGTCTAGTGGCTCCCCCTGCACGTTTCCCAACCCCGATCCCTGTAATAGCACATACATCCATGGTAGTCTAGCGGCCCCTCCCAGCACGTTTCCAGACCCTGATCCCCATAATAGCACATATATCCCTGGTAGTCTAGTGGTCCACCCCAGCACATTTCCAGACAATGGTCCCGTATAGCACATATATCCCTGGTAGTCTAGCTGCCCTCCCAGCACATTTCCACCCAGATCCCTTGCAATCGCATATATATCCCTGGTAGTCTAGTGGTCCCCCCCAGCACGTTTCCTGACCCTGATCCCCATAATAGCACATATATCCCTGGTAGTCTAGTGGCCACCCCAGCACATTTCCAGACCCAGATCCCTGTAATAGCACATATATCCCTGGTAGTCTAGCGGCCCCCCTAAGCATGTTTCCTGACACCGATCCCCATAATATCACATATATCCCTGGTAGTCTAGTGGCCCCCCCAGCACGTTTCCCAACCCTGATCCCTGTAATAGCACATACATCCATGGTAGTCTAGCAGCCCCTCCCAGCACATTTCCCGACCCAGATTCCTGTAATAGCACATATATCCCTGGTAGTCTAGCGGCCCCCCCAGCATGTTTCCCAACCCTGATCACCGTAATAGCACATATATCCCTGGTAGTCTAGTGGCCACCCCAGCACATTTCCTGACCCCGATCCCCGTAATAGCACATATATCCCTGGTAGTCTAGCGGCCCCTCCCAGCACATTTCCAGACCCAGATCCCTGTAATAGCACATATATCCCTGGTAGTCTAGCGGCCCCCCGAGCATGTTTCCCAACCATGATCACCATAATAGCACATATATCCCTGGTAGTCTAGTGGTCCCCCCAGCACATTTCCCGACCCTGATCCCCATAATAGCACATATATCCCTGGTAGTCTAGCGGCTCCCCCAGCATGTTTCCTGACCCCTATCCCCGTAATAGCACATATATCCCTGGTAGTCTAGTGGCCACCCCAGCACATTTCCAGACCCAGATCCCTGTAATAGCACATATATCCCTGGTAGTCTAGTGGCCCCCAAGCATGTTTCCCAACCCTGATCACCGTATATAGCACATATATCCCTGGTAGTCTAGTGGTCCCCCAGCATGTTTCCCACCCTGATCCCCATAATAGCACATATATCCCTGGTAGTCTAGCGGCTCCCCCAGCATGTTTCCCAACTCCTATCCCCGTAATAGCACATATATCCCTGGTAGTCTAGTGGCCACCCCAGCACATTTCCAGACCCAGATCCCTGTAATAGCACATATATCCCTGGTAGTCTAGCGGCCCCCCTAAGCATGTTTCCCGACACCGATCCCCATAATATCACATATATCCCTGGTAGTCTAGTGGCCCCCCCAGCACGTTTCCCAACCCTGATCCCTGTAATAGCACATACATCCATGGTAGTCTAGCGGCCCCTCCCAGCACATTTCCCGACCCAGATTCCTGTAATAGCACATATATCCATGGTAGTCTAGCGGCCCACCCCAGCACATTTCCAGACAATGGTCCCCGTAATAGCACATATATCCCTGGTAGTCTAGCGGCCCCTCCCAGCACATTTCCCGACCCAGATCCTTGCAATCGCACATATATCCCTGGTAGTCTAGTGGTCCTCCCGAGCACATTTCCCGACCCTGATCCCCATAATAGCACATATATCCTGGTAGTCTAGCTGCCTCCCAGCATGTTTCCTGACCCCTATCCCCTAATAGCACATATATCCCTGGTAGTCTAGTGGCCACCCAGCACATTTCCTGACCCTGATCCCGTAATAGCACATATATCCCTGGTAGTCTAGTGGCCTCCCAGCACATTTCCTGACCCAGATCCCTGTAATAGCACATATATCCCTGGTAGTCTAGTGGCCCCCCAGCATGTTTCCTGACCCTGATCCCCGTAATAGCACATATATCCCTGGTAGTCTAGCTGCCCCCCCCAGCACTTTCCCAACCCTGATCCTGTAATAGCACATATATCCCTGGTAGTCTAGCGGCCCCCAGCATGTTTCCTGACCCTGATCCCAGTATAGCACATATATCCCTGGTAGTCTAGCTGGCCCCCAGCACATTTCCTGACCCCCATCCCCATAATATCACATATATCCCTGGTAGTCTAGTGGCCTCCTGCACGCTTCCCAACCCTGATCCCTGTAATAGCACATACATCCATGGTAGTCTAGCGGCCCTCCCAGCACGCTTCCAGACCCTGATCCCCATATAGCACATATATCCCTGGTAGTCTAGTGGCCACCCCAGCACATTTCCAGACCAATGGTCCCCTGAATAGCACATATATCCCTGGTAGTCTAGCTGCCCTCCCAGCACATTTCCCACCCAGATCCTTGCAATAGCATATATATCCCTGGTAGTCTAGTGGTCCCCCAGCACGTTTCCTGACCCTGATCCCCATAATAGCACATATATCCCTGGTAGTCTAGTGGCCACCCCAGCACATTTCCAGACCCAGATCCCTGTAATAGCACATATATCCCTGGTAGTCTAGCTGCCCCCAAGCATGTTTCCTGACACCTCATCCCTATAATAGCACATATATCCCTGGTAGTCTAGTGGTCCCCCCAGCACGTTTCCCAACCCTGATCCCTGTAATAGCACATACATCCATGGTAGTCTAGCAGCCCCTCCCAGCACATTTCCCACCCAGATTCCTGTAATAGCACATATATCCCTGGTAGTCTAGCTGCCCCCAGCATGTTTCCCAACCCTGATCCCCGTAATAGCACATATATCCCTGGTAGTCTAGTGGCCACCCCAGCACATTTCTGACCCTGATCCCCTAATAGCACATATATCCCTGGTAGTCTAGCGGCCCCTCCCAGCACATTTCCAGACCCAGATCCCTGTAATAGCACATATATCCCTGGTAGTCTAGCGGCCCCCCGAGCATGTTTCCCAACCATGATCACCATAATAGCACATATATCCCTGGTAGTCTAGTGGTCCCCCCAGCACATTTCCCGACCCTGATCCCCATAATAGCACATATATCCCTGGTAGTCTAGCTGCTCCCCAGCATGTTTCCTGACCCCTATCCCTGTATCACATATATCCCTGGTAGTCTAGTGGCCACCCCAGCACATTTCCAGACCCAGATCCTGTAATAGCACATATATCCCTGGTAGTCTAGTGGCCCCCTAAGCATGTTTCCCAACCCTGATCACCGTAATAGCACATATATCCCTGGTAGTCTAGTGGTCCCCCAGCATGTTTCCACCCTGATCCCCATAATAGCACATATATCCCTGGTAGTCTAGCTGCCCCCAGCATGTTTCCCAACTCCTATCCCCGTAATAGCACATATATCCCTGGTAGTCTAGTGGCCACCCCAGCACATTTCCAGACCCAGATCCCTGTAGTACATATATCCCTGGTAGTCTAGCTGCCCCTAAGCATGTTTCCACACCGATCCCCATAATATCACATATATCCCTGGTAGTCTAGTGGCCCCCAGCACGCTTCCCAACCCTGATCCCTGTAATAGCACATACATCCATGGTAGTCTAGCGCCCTCCCAGCACATTTCCGACCCAGATTCCTGTAATAGCACATATATCCATGGTAGTCTAGCTGCCCACCCAGCACATTTCAGACAATGGTCCCCGTAATAGCACATATATCCCTGGTAGTCTAGCTGCCCCTCCCAGCACATTTCCCGACCCAGATCCTTGCAATCGCACATATATCCCTGGTAGTCTAGTGGTCCTCCCGAGCACATTTCCCGACCCTGATCCCCATAATAGCACATATATCCCTGGTAGTCTAGCGGCTCCCCCAGCATGTTTCCTGACCCCTATCCCCAATAGCACATATATCCCTGGTAGTCTAGTGGCCACCCCAGCACATTTCCTGACCCATCCCCGTAATAGCACATATATCCCTGGTAGTCTAGCTGCCCCTCCCAGCACATTTCCAGACCCAGATCCCTGTAATAGCACATATATCCCTGGTAGTCTAGCTGGCCCCCCAGCATGTTTCCCAACCCTGATCACCTAATAGCACATATATCCCTGGTAGTCCTAGCAGCCCCCCCAGCACGTTTCCTGACCCGATCCCTGCAATAGCACTATATATCCCTTGTAGTCTCTGGCTCACCAGCACATTTCCGACTTATCCCGTACTAGCATATATCCCTGGTGTCTATGGCCCCAGCATGTTTCTGACTTGATCCCATAATATCACATATCTCCTGGTAGTCTAGCAGCCCTTCCCAGCACTGCCCTCACACCCACCCATAAGACACGAATGGAGCTGCTGACGCTCAGCCCCTCCTCACACACACCGCTTTTCAGTACAGCCTGCTCATTCCTCAGTCGATGTCCAGCCATGGTGGTGTGAGGAGGGCTGAGCAGGTCACCGGCTCCATTCGTGGCTGATGGGTGGGATGTGTGAGGGCTGCACTGCTGGGGGAGGCCTCTAGACTACCATGGATATATGTGATATTACGGGGATCAGGGTCAGGAAACGTGCTGGGGGCGCTGCTAGACTACCAGGGATATATGTGATATTACGGGGATCGGGGTCGGGAAACGTGCTGGGGGGGCATCACTTAACTACCAGGGTAATCTCTCAATTCTATGGGGCATGGGAAATGTGCTGGGGGGCACCACTAGACTACCAGGGTGAGCAACAGGCACACATGGCAACAGGGAGTGGGACCATGATGACCGGGCGGACATCCTGGCCCAGCCAGTCTGCCCAGGTCCCTACTGTATGGATATGCTGCACACCTTAGTAGTCTACAGCATATTTCCATCTACCCCCACCAGGCGTGCCTTATGGTTGTCCCATGCATTCGTGGGTCCCCCCACTGTGTTCCACCAACACCTGCCATAGGGTGCCTATGTTGTTGGGGGTGGCATAAACAAGGGCACATATGGCCAGTGGACATGTGTGTGACTATCTTCTCTCTCTCTCCTCTCTAATATATATATATATATATCTATTTATCTATATATATATATATATATATATATATATATATATATATATATGCATGTGTGTGTATATCAGTTGTTTATCTAGCAATGTGACATAGGTATCACTCTCTCCGTGTCTCTCTCTCTCTTCCCTCCTATATTCATACCTTGTGTTGTACAGCTTGCAGTGCTGCATGGGCAGGATGTCTGCTCTGTTTGTGCCCGCCAGCACACAGTTCCTGCTGCTTCCAGCCTGTACTTCCCTGCCGATCAACAGGGGACGCTGTGGGCATGCCTTGGCCTGCTGCATCCAGCTTGTACTACCATTCTGACCAATAGGTTGTGCTGTGTGCTCCATGCAGTAGCACCGGGCAAACTGCGTGGTACTGACTGCTAAGCAGCAGATAATGAGATGCAAATGTACCTGTTTGCCCACAGATTACTTAAGTAGGCTCATTTGCATGAGGGCTTTGAATATGGCTCCCATTTGCCCCGGGCTATTCAGATTGCACTGGACTAATGTGTTAGCACTGTGTACTCAGGTTAGCATGGGCAAACCTCACGTCAGCATAGCACAGTTCTGCAGTGAGTGGCTTACATTGTTGTTTGCAGTGGATGTGAGACATCTGTGTGCAGTCGCACACAATGCTGTCCTCCTGCAACACTAGCTTTCTTCAGTGTCTAATGGGCTGCAGTGGCAATGTGCACTTCCCTGTTGCTATATTCAGTGTTATCTTATTCCCGGGCTATTTTTGCCCTGCACTCCTGGCCCTGTTTGCCCGACTTCCTTTGTTTGCTATGTTCAGCAGGTTTTGCTCTGGGCTATTCCTTTTGAATATAGCTTGCTGTTGCTTCAGACTATGTTTGCCTGCTGGGCAGTGCTACTTTAGCCCCGAGCACAGTTTTGAATATCTGGCCCTGCATGTTAAATTTAATGCACTGTGTTTTCCTAACCACACTAACTGCTGTGTTAAAATTAACTAATTTGCAGTCAAATTTAACACTTCCTTTCTAAAAGTGCATATGTCTTTATAGTTATGTATGTATCACATCTATATAGTGCTACACAGTCAAATGTTTCCCACCCTGTGCCCCTCATTATAGGGGACATCCCTCAGTGTACCCCTCAGTCTAGCCCTGGCCTGCATACTTCCCCCACATGAACAGTGCTTTGCACACATTGACTGTGATGTACAGCCTGACATGGGCACAGAGGGTTCTAGGCTATGGGCCTACATATAGTTACCCTTTGTACACACAACGATGTTGGTATTTGTGTTCTGTGTTTGTATCTCCATGTCTGAGAATGTGTCCCACCCTATAACTAGTGGTGTCCCACATTTCCCCTCATTCAGCACGTCTGAGTCCCTCATTGCAGTGATGCATGGCTGAGTGGTATACACTGTCTATGCCTATCAACACACATTTCCTGCAGCATCCAGCCTGTACTTCCATTCCAACCAACAGGGGGGTTGCTGTGTGCACACCCTGGCCTGCAGCTTCCAGCCTGTACTTCCATTCTGACCAACAGGTAGCTGCTGTGAGCTCCTTGCAATAGTGTCAGGCAAAGTACATGGGAGTGCATGCAAAAGCATGCCATAATGAGATGCAAATGTGAATGTGACAGATTGCCTGGGTAGGCTCATTTGTATAGGATCTTTAAATATTGCAAACTTGTGCCCCAGGCTAACCTGTTTGCATCGGGCTAATGTGTTAGCACTGTGCAATCAGGTTAGCGCCAGGCAAACCTCTCAAAAGCATAGCACAGTTCTGCAGTGTGTGGCCTGCCTTGTTGTTTGCAGTTGTTGTGCAACACTTCATTGCTATCACACACATTGTCCACCAACTTCAACTCTGCCTTAGTCTACCTCTGTGTCCACTGAGCTGCTGTTGCATTTTGCACTTCCCTGTTGCTATATTCAGAGCTGCCTTTTTTCCCAGACTATTTTAGCACTGCATTCCCAGACCTGTTTGTACTGCTTCCTTTGCATGCTATATTCAGCAGGTTTAGTTCCGGGACTATTCCTTTGAATATAGCTTGCTACTAATTCATGGCTAATTTAACATGCTGTGCAGTGTTAATTTAGCCCCAGGGCTAAGTTTTGAATATCTGACCCCACATCCTTAGCTTGCCTTGTTATTTGTTTCAGACAAGTTCAACTAAGTTACAAAAAAATAATTAAATTTGTATTCACTAAATATAACCATTCAAATTCTTCTTTACTCCCTTAAGCTGACAAAAGCTATTTAAAACACAATGGTATTAAATCTGGTTTAGCTTTAGTACACACACAGACTATGTGTTTGCTCATTGTGCCCTGTCTGTCATCTCATCAAACAGCTCTAGTTTAGTTTCACTTTGTTCTCATTCTAGCAGAGTTATCCAGAAAAAAAATGACCAGTTTTCAGACTACTATTATTAAAACAAGCATTTGTCAATGCCAAATGTTGTCTTACTGGCATTAGCATTGGTAGTGCAGGAGTTAGAGAGATGCATAATAGGCATGGCAGTGAAGTATTGAACTGATGCTAACCCACCCACCCCACAGAGACTGACAGGCATTGGGGTGTCCCTTTGGGTGTTTGGTAGTGCAGTACAGGAAAACATTTTGGGCAGGATGTGAAAAATGACAGCTGTACAGTTCATAAGGAGGTGTAAAAAATGCCAGTGTTGAAAATGTGGCATGTAAATATACCAAATTTATGAGTTACAAGGGTGTGGGGAAATTTGCAATGCACGCTGTAACACTGCCATTTTATGTGCTTCGCACCAAATTTTCAACATAGGCATTTTAGCACCTGTGCTCATGTACAGTGTCACTGTCATTTCCTCAAAGTGTCCCAAGAAGTGATTTCCACATGCGACCACTCTATTCTCGCCGGAAGTGCAAAACACATTCTGGGCAGGATATGAAATGTCTGCTGTACTGTTCATCAAGAGGTGTGGAAAAATGGCAATGGTGAAAATCCAGAGTGAAAATATCACAAATGCACGATGGTACGAGAGTGCATGCAATCTGCCAATGCACGCTCGTAACACAGTCATTTTATGGAGTATCATCACCAAATTTTCAACATAGGCATTTTAGGACCTCTGCTCATGAACTGTGTCACTGCCATTTTCATAATCTAGCCCAAACACTGATTTCCAACAGCGACTGCGCTATTGTGTGCCGGAAATGCAGAAACACATTTCGGGCAGGATGTGGAAAATGACAGCTGTACTGTTCACAAGGAGGTATACAAAAATGACAATGCTGAAAATCTGGTGTTAAAATATTGTGAATTCGTGAAGTTACGAGCCTGCGAAGCAAGTGTGCAATGCACACTCGTAAAACAGGCATTTGTTGGATTTTTTTCACCAAATTTGGAACATACGCTTTCTGAGAGGCCATCTTATGAACACGGGCACTGTCATTTTTTTAATGGGTCCAGAAAGGTGATTACACGCAGTGACTGCGAAATCACCTTTTGAGGCTGATTAATGTCATGACAGTGATAGAACTCATGAGGAGGGGCCCCAAAAACCCCATGTTGAAAATGTGGTGCCAAAATTCCAACAAATGCCCAAGATACACAGCAAAGTTGAAAAAACCCTATTCATTCCATTATACAGCTTACCGGCATTTCCTCAGTTCGGGGTCGGCTTTGAAGAGTGCAGACATGTTCCAGGTCCACCAAAGATCATCGCCTGGACTCCAGAGGTAAGGATTGTGTGAGGGGTGGGGTTTTGGGAGGTAGGGTGCGAGTGGTGGGTGTGGGTGGGGGCAGGAGACTCACAAGAGGCCGCTTTTTGTTACAGGAGGGAAAACTAACATTGCAGGACAGTTTTTTTTTTTCAGGGGACTTGGCACACTGGGGTGGGCTCCCAGCATGCCACCTAACTGTTTTGGGGAGGAGGGTTGCTGCAGCTGACGGGGATTGGGTACCTCATCGGCAGACAATGGGGGTTAATTTATGCCGACGGGATTGGGCACCCTGTCGGCACACAATGACAGCCGGCAGGAGCAAGAGCCGAGGATTGGGTACCCCTTGGCATATAAGAAATGCGGGGGCTGACGATGCCGATGGGGAGGCCTCTGTCAGCACACAATGAAAGCGGGGATGTAAGAACTGAGGGGATTGGACAACCCCTTGGCATATAGGAAATGAGGGGTGCTGTATGCTGAGGGTGATTAGGCTCCCCGTCGGCAAATGTGTGCGCCACAGTAAGCTGGCTGGAGGATTGGGCACCCCTGAAGTTGGCCATTGGGTGGTGGCTCACATGCTGCTAATGTAGTGAGCACGCAGGAAGGGTCCGCTGCGCCTGACAAGCTTTGCCTCGGCTTGCAGCAGACCTTTCCTTAGATGTGCTCGCCACATTAGCATGCACAGTGTGGCTGCCAGCATGCAGGCTGATTGGAGAATGAGGGACGACCTACTGATGCATGCCCTGCATTTTCCCAACAGCGCCACGCCTCAAAGCAGCACTACAAGAAGATCTTGACTTTGCGCGAGGCGCAACAAGCCAACATAAAAATGACTCTCTCAGCTTGGAATTTTATAAGAACAAAATGTCAAGATTTATGTTTTTGGATAATTTTAACAAGTGGATGGAATTAAGTTGCTCTTTCACAGCAGCTCAGACATCAGTCTCTCTTGCCTCTATCTTCTGTGAGTGCTGGGTCACATGATGCCTGTGTCTTCTGTGAGTGCTGGGTCACATGAGCTGCCTTCAGTGAGTTTCCAAATGGCCACTGATTGGTCAGGAAGGCTCAAGAGATCTTGAACCCCAGTGAACAGTAATATGCAAAATAGCTCAAAATAGTGCTGATTACTTTTCTTCCCAAGTAATGAATATCCTGTTATTCATGGTATTCAGGAAATACAGTACTATTCGTTACTCACAAACCCCTATTAAACACATTGGGCCAGATTCACAAAGTCTCTGAAAATTCAGCAGCTGTGGGAAAGCCCAGCACAAGTGGGTTGTCACTTGTGAAGCCACAGTATTTCCTGCAGCTGCGGTATGCATAAAGTCGGACTTGGATTAAGTCCAGCTCCATGATTTGGAGGTCAGGAGATCAGGAGATCCCAATCTGCCATCACTTTCTATTTACAGCGGCTTGTGGGTGTTTTTCCCCCACTGCTCAGAAAATCTTATGCCCGCCTGACCAGGCTTAACATCTCCTGCAGCTGCATGAACTGTGAATACAAATCTCTGCAGCTGTGGAGATGTCAGTCCAAATCTGGAGTTGCAGAGGGACTTAGTCCCAGAATACTTTGTGAATCTGGTCCATTGTTTTTAACTAATGTTTTTTATAGTTTACATTCCAATTGTTTTATTATATGAAGATTTCTAGCCATTAACATCACAATATATTAAGTGTGTTAGCCAATTAGAATGCTCCAATTCAGCAGTTATTTTGTAATTAAGATAAACCTTATATTTTAGTTTTAAAAATGCTATTTTCAGACTCACCTTCAACCTGTCTTCACTGTTCCATTGCTCTTCATCCACTAGAAGTACACTGTATTGCTAAATGAACATCTATTTTTTTACATAGCTATTTGGGCCTAGAGCCAGTACCTGCTCCTCACTTTCAGCTCCCCCTGTCACTGACTCACTCAACCCCATCTGCCATGCTCCCACCATCATAGCTGGTGGGGATCTGCACAGAGCAAGGCCCGAGGTACAGGTGGCTATCATATAGACAGGTCAAGTCACATAGGTTTTCTTCCCTGGTTTCTTCCACAATCCCACCTACCTTATGCTCAGTGCTGATGCAAAGGCCTCCAGACCTTCCATGCATGCAGCATCTCTATCTGGAGGAGGCAAGCTCCCAGACACACCACAGGGGTTACAAAAGCAGCAGGATTTGAGCACCATCCCTCCCTAATTAGGAGTACTGCCACATAGCAGGGCCAGCCCCTCTTCCCCTGACTGCCTGACCCAGCCCTAAGTCTGCTTTTGAACCCAGGTCATCAGCACAGGAGCATGGTGTGCTGCCAAGTGGACCATTAGGCAGCCCATTAGTAAAAACTCTGAAATATGAAAATTAAATAAAACATGTGTTGTCTCTACTATTCAACTCTGTTTCCATTTTAGACATTTACTAAACAGGAGCTATTGAACTTGATTAATAATTTTCATTCCTCCAGTTTGTAGAATAGTTCACTGCCATCCTACTCTCTTCATTGCAGTATTGTTTCTCGCATAAGAAAAAGTGAGAAAATATCACAATTCATCCTAAATTAATAATACCTCCATCCTTTGTTGTATCTGCCTCCTTTGCACTCTGCATTGCTGCACAACTGCCACCTGCAAAGAAGAGCTAAAGGAAAATGCAGAGTGATGTAATGGAATGGGGCAAGCAGCAGGAACTAAAAAGTTTTTCTTCAGAAGTTAACTTGGCTGTCTCCTGGCTAACCAAGGCTGTTATCACATGTACTCATATATAGGTAGATAGAGAGACAGATAGACAGACAGACAGACAGATATATAGATAGATAAACTTTTAGTTTTTATTTAGTTTTTGTTGACCAGGTAAGTGCACTAGACAAATCCTGCCTATTTTCAGGCACGACCCGGGGGAGGGGGATACAGATGAATGCCAACTGACCTTGAACCAGATTAAGCTGTTGGTGGTATTTTTAGTGTATTAGGGATTTTAATAGATGCATAGATACATAGATACATACAGAGAGAGACAGACAGACAGATCAATAGACAGAAAGATATTTTACTTAAAAATGCCTTTCTAAATACAAAAGTGCTCTAACCACAAAAACGAAAAGAAAAAAAAAACCTTCAAAACAAAATGCCAACCAATATTAACACAGAACGTACAATGAAAATAATAATTCAAATACAGTAATAAATCTATAACATACAAAAACACATACAGTGCAGATGCCAAGGCTGTTTCAGTCCCCAGCAAAAGCCAGTCTGAAAAGTCATGTCTTACATTACTTTTGAAGGTGGGAACAGAGTGGGGACTCAATCTCCATGGGAAGGTTGTTCCAAAGTGGGGGATTATCTATACGAAAGACTCTGTCCCCTGCTGATTTTAATCTTGATTTTAGAACAACCAATAGGTCAGCACTAGCAGACTGCATCTCATGGATTTCAGGGCCAGTGGCTAGATACTCCTTAAGACCCCATAGGCTAGACTAGCTGTGGCACAAGGCTTTCTGCTCCCAGCCCTGGCCTATGGCTCAGCCACCTACCTCTCTGCCACAAAGACCTCTCTCCATAAATGGGGCACTACCTATAATTCTATCTGCCGTTATGCTTCTGCATTTCCATGATACAAGCACCTTTGCCAGCTTTATGCCAACCTTAGTTGGCCCAGCCCCCTCTGCCCAAAGACTCCAGTCCTATGGCCTCCCCAATCTCTTGCCTCCTGATTCACTCAGAACCCTCTCCTATGGGTTTCAATCTACTGACCAAGCCTCCCTCCATATCCTCAGATGCAAAACCAATATGGGTGGTCGAGCTTTTCATCCATGGCTCCAAAGTACTGGAACTCCATACCCCAAACTATTTGTCAAGCTTCCACCCATGCTAGTTTCAAGAAACTTCACTGTGAACATTTGCATGCTACTAATCCCTTTATGTGCTTTCATCCACCATAGTCCACCTTTCTTCCCCACCCTCTACACCTCTAGGCAACTACCCCTCTGACTCCAAGCTCCTTCTCTCTCATTACCATCCTTTAATCCTCTCTATCATCTCTCACCCTATTCCTTCACCTTCCTTCCACTCTCCTCTCTCCTCTCCCCCCTGTTTTCTTCTCTTCCGAATGCCTACTGGCCACATAATGGCACTTATTGTATATTGTAGATGCTTAAAATGTCAGTTTTGTCAAAACTGTATTGTTTGTAATCGTGCTGAGGAATGTTTAGAAGAATGTTTCTCCATACCTACAGTTGATTGTTTGTGATCATCCTCCTCACTATGCTACATATTTCATAGCTCATGTGCTGTGTCACATGTATACTCATGTGTTTCCACTTGTATCCTCCCAGGCTGTGCCTGAAAATAGGCATTTTATGCCTAGTGCACTCACCCAGTTACCAAAAGCAAATAGATAATAAATAAGACACTGGAGCCCCAGTCTATTTGGGGCAATAAAGGTCAAAGAAAGATTTTAAATTGATCAACCAGCTCATGGATAGCTAGTGCAGAGAGCACACTGTAAGAATAATTTATTCACTCCTCCTTGTGGAGGTAACATGTCTAGCCTCTGTGTTCTGCACCAGCTGGAGACAATAAATCATATTTATTTTATTTATGTATGTATATATGTACGTATCTATGTATTTATTTATAATGGATATGCCATGGCCCCATCGAAAATATCAGAGCTATTTTTCCCAAGTGCAGCTTGTCCTAGGGAGTGGTGAAGCACGAGTGATGTCAAAGATCAATGCATTGAGGTACATTCTTGATATTTTTAATGTGGGACTGTGGCATATTCAATTTATGCCAGGCCATTGCTGAAGTTGTGGGATAGGGGAAGGGCATGTTGCTGGCATGAGGTGAAGAGCATGTTAGTAAGTTGTTAGTTTGATACAGTGAGGAGTGACACCAGGGAGTGCGTGTCCTGGGTCTGACTTTGAAAATGGGTTTCCAAGAGTGGATCTGACCAGTGTGTGTGTGTGTGTGGTGAGATGGAAAAAAATTGTACAAAGTTTTTTTCTTTTCAGTAGTCAGTGTATGGACATTTTGGGGTGGAAATATTGAACGAAAGTGAACTGCACTGATACAAACTGATTGTAGTTATGAGCTGGGTAGTGCTGTGCAGTACAGTGAGAAAGTAAAAGTTCTGACTGCTTGAAAGTGATTGGCTGGAGTTGGGAATTTGCACTGCCAGCTCCAGCCAATCACTACCTAGAGTGTGGATAAATTCTGGCATGGGACACCTACTTTAAGGATAAATGCAATATCCTCACTCTAGGTCTGACCACCCTGTAGATATTAATATTTGCTAGAATTTATCCTCACTGGCATTGCATAAATGTATTTATTTATTTGAAAACTGGGTAGGTATACTAGTCTGAGGGACTGTTTTCAGGTACGACCTGGACCATCGAGATGGCACATAACAGCACAGTCAAAACAACATACGGATCAAGAAGGTACAAATGTGGGGCTTGACTTGGCCAGGCAAGTTGGTGGTTGTCTTTTCGAGCTGCTCCCTTGGGCGCTGAGGAATTTCAGCTGGTACTCTCCTTAACCTTACCCTTGGAAATGCAGATTTATTACAACCTTTGAACAGAACCCATGGCTACTTACAAATCTCAAGAAAAGCAAGCTTTACTTACATTTGAAGCCATCCCAGCATCACAAGGTTCAGCAGACAGTTCAGGAGGCCGCATTCGCACCTGTGGCATGCCTTTGGGCAGGAACCAGGTTGCTGAACAACAAAATAACCTCTCACTAATAGCCATGATTACCACCTAAAGAATGAGATGAAGACTGGATTTGAAAATACATCTGCTCAAATCCTGCATGTTCAAAACATGGTCTGGGCATTGTCAGAGACTGTGGGTACCCATATAATGTGGCTGACAGAGGCCAAACGATGTGTCAGTGATCTCAAAGATAAAGCGATCAGAGCTGTCTAAGAATGGGACCATTTAAAATCGGAACTGGCAGAGATAAAACTCAAGTTGGATGACTTAGAGAACTGTGCCTGAAGATCCAACATTAGGCTGGTGGGTCTCCCAGAGGACTGGATGGGAGGGACCCTGGAGCTATGGTACAACATCTCCTCGCTGGAGATCTGGGGATAGAGGGCTGTACACAGTCTCTTGAAATAGAACATGCTCAAAGAATTTGCCCCAGACCTAGTAATGGAGAGAGGTCCAGACATTATTAATCAAATATTTAATATTCTCAGATAAAGAAGAAAATTTGAAGGCTGCAAAGAGAAAAGGTCCAATTACCATCCAAGGTGCCTGTGTCAGTGTATTTCAGGACTATAGCAGGGAGCTGCAGAGCCAGAGAATGTTTTTTAACGAAGTAAAAGCAGTGCTGCCTACAAAAGGGTGGGAGTTCACCCACCTCTATCTGTCTAGGCTGCGGATTTTGAGACTGAGTAAATTGCCTATGTTTTTTACTAAATAGCTTCACAGTTAAATGTAATGTTTTTGGTTTGATGCTGCTCTCACTCCCCTTCTGACACCTGTCCTCCACTGACTGCACTGGCTGCCAGTTAGGTGGAGGATTGTCTTTAAGGTCAGGTTAATGACCTACAAAGCCCTGCATGGAGGGGGATCTGCCTACCTGCAAGACCTTTATGTCTCCTACTGCCCGTCCCAGGCTCACCATTCTTCCGAGGGTTGCCTCCTTGTGGTTCTCAAGGTCGGGCTGAAATGCTCAGGAGACTGAGCATTGCAATTACTGCACCAACCCTGTGGAACTCACTACCTAAACATCTGAGGGAGGCACCCTCAGTGGAGACCTTTAAAAAAAGGATTAAAAACATTGTTTATTTAACCAGGCTTTTGGTATTTAAAATAGAATAGACTGACTCATTTATTGTTATTTTATTGGAGCAATTTAGTGTAGAATTTTATATGAATGTTAGATAGAATTTTATTTTACCTATTGCATGCTTTGCTGTTTGTTTATTGATATTATTTATTTTATTTGGCTTTTGTTTACCTGGTAACCACACTAGACAAAGAATGCCTATTTTCAGGTGTGACCTGGGAGATTACAAGGTAAGTTTACAAACAGTATAACAACATAACAAAGAAGTGATGTACAGGCAGTGAACAGTGTGAACAATAAAGGTGTATAATGGTAAAGACAATCAAACAGTAAAGGTATATACAGTTCATGGAAGAATACAAGAGCATTAAGCTAGGACATGGTGCAAAGATCCCTTTTTAAGAATGGAGCAGATCCCCAATGGGGTATTGCTGGCCATATGAGATAGGTGTGCAGTTCCTATACTGGGGATATGAGCAGAAGGTATCCTGGGGCTGTTAACAAGCAGGGAGTGAGGGTGGTGCAGGCTTATCCCACTTGAACTTTGATCATTAGCTCTGGTTTCCTATGGGCCTATCACCCCTTACCCTGTGGAGTCATTGCTAATCGCTGCCCACTAGAGTATCAGGATGGCAATGGAGCTTTAACTTTGGGTGGATATTGTAAGGCCATATAGTGTATATATAGCAGAGGGCAACAGCTGTGTGCTTTCTAAGACTTGATGCTGTTCTATTGCTGGCCTCCCACTTCTCTGGTGGACTCTACTGGTAATGAGGCAGGAGGCCTGGTGTGGTCAAGGGAGTTGTTAATCCTTATCTGGAGTTGATGGTCATCAGGGGATCCTGTTTAAGCCATTGGCCAAAAAGTGTTTTCAACCAACCCCTGAAAACCCAAAGCATTCTTTTTTGTTGTTTTACTTTTTGTTTCCTTGTAATATAGATTGTGAGTCTTTAGTATTGGTTCAGGAATTTAGTCTCTGCACCCTCATTAGAAGCGGAGGTACAACTGTTAAATATGTTCCGGCTGTAACTGTTAAATCTTTGCAAAGTTTCTGTGTTATGGTGCCCCATATAAAATATGCAGTATCAAATCCACCATATTAATTTATTGGAGATTTTGGGGTTTTAGGGTACCCAACTGGGGATGGGGGGTGGGGATATTGATTCTTCAAGTGTTATGGTTTTGTTCTGTGTGGTTGATATGTCTTCTATAGTTGAGGGATGATACGAGGACGGGGCGGAATGGGGGGGGAATTCCAGAGTTAAAAAAGTTTAAATCTAGCTGGCCTGGTGGAACTGAGGACTGAGGTGCTGGAAGCCTTACCTTGTGCTACACTGGTGACCCATGTTTGGGAATGAGCATGGGCCACCAGGGGCGGCAGGAGAGGAAAAGGATTGAGCATCTGATGGACTGCTCTCCTTCTCCAGGGAGGGGAGTCCTCAGTGGTTGGCACTTGCCTGTTCCCTAGTGGAGGCTGGGGGCAGGGTGCCATGCTGCAAAAGGGGGAGGAGTTGGAGCAGACACTTGGAGGGAGTGGGTGCAGATGCGTGCATGCTCCTCTCTGTGGGCTTCATTGCATGTCCCATATCCTGGGAAGGAACCAGGAAAGAGAGAGAGCCATGGCACAATGGTGGTGGGCACCTCACAGGCTCCACTCCTAGGCAGTCATGGTGCTGACCCACTGAATCTGGTCTCCCTTGGGGTTGGGGAACCCCACCAGCCCTTCCAAGGGGGGTAAACCCTGGGAGTATAGGTCAGTGCCATTGGTGGATGCCAGGGAATAGGGCTGGTGGCTCCGTCTGGATGTTAGCCAGCTCAGGAGAGAAAAAGCACTAACTGTAAAAAAGTTTAAATCCTTGGAGGTATCTTTTTTTTGTGCATATAGTAATGAAAGCAAAATGGGCATTCAAAAACTAATGGGCACTTCAAAGGGTGACTTCAGACAAAGTGGGTCAATTATTGTGATGGCTAACAATGGATAACACAATAAATGTGCTGATTTGGAATGTAAATGGGTTAAAATGTGGTAAACTGTAAAAGAGTACAGGTCAGAATCAAGAAACTAAAGATTGATCTATTGCTAATGCAGGAGATGCATATGACTGAGGGAGATTGGACAAAATAGCAAAAGGTTGTGGGGATCCTGGTTTGGGTCATTTTCAATGCAAAGGCAAGAGGCACTGTAATTTGTCTTAAGACTAACTTTCCTGGTGAGGTTGTTGAAACTAAACTTGACCCATATGTGCATTATACACTGATTTATCTCGGGCTGCACAACGGTTTGGCTCTATCAGTGGGGTCAGTATATTATCCGGATATTGATGACCCCTCCTTTTACCCTAAACTACAGCTTGATATGGCGGGGCTGCCAATACCCTAGATCCTTGGGGGGGGGATTTCAACTGTGTAGCAGAACCAGTCCTTGACAGATTCAACCCCTCTCCAGTCCCCCACTCTAGATGTGCTAAAGTTTTAGAATCATTGATGCACACCTATATTTTATTTGATAGTTTGAGACAGAATAACCCCACAGTGTGCAAGTACAGTTTTCACTCTCATGTGCATTCTTCATATGCTAGAATAGACTGGCTTTTTCACCTCTTCCTTGTTGAATTTGGTGATAGACATCCACTATGAGCCAAATTTGGGTTTCAGACCATGCTCCACTCCATGCATTGGTGTCCTTGGAAAGGTCTCCTCTGCATCCCAAGACCTGGCTTCTTGATTCAGTACTCCTCAAAAACCCTGAATTTCATTTGTCCATGCATAGGGGGATTCAAGATTACTTGGCATGCAACAAGGCGAGGGAAACCTTGCACACTACCAAGTTGGAGGCCCTTAAAGTTGTAGTTAGGGATCAGGTGGTGGCTTTCTCTAGTTACCAACACAAGTCACAGAGGAAGTAATTGAGATCACTGGAGGTGAAAATTGCTGTCATGGAACAAGACCATATGGAAGGCCTCACGATGCCTCTGTACTACAGATTGCAAAAGTTGAAATGGCAGTATAATACTATTGAAACAGAGCAGACTGAGAGAATCATACTTTTATCCCAGGTAGGTCAATATTTTGATGGGGACAGAAGGGGCAAGCTGTTAGCTTTGCAGCTCAAGCCATTAGAGCGGGCTAGAGCTATTCTAAAAATTGTTACAGACATGGGGGAAATCAGTTCTGATTCAACAGTAATCGGGGAAGCATTTTGTAACTTTTATAGAACCCTATATACCAGAGACACCCATCCCTCTAGTCTGCAACTTAGCAATTTCTTTTCCAGAGCCCCAATTCACCCCCTGGATGAGAGGGGTGCTGCATCTGATCTAAACAGCCCACTTGTTGATGTAGAGATTGTGGATGCTATACGTGCGCTTAAGGAGGGGAAGACCCCAAGTCCTGATGGTCATCCTACTGACTTTTACAAAATCTTTATGACAGATCTCTTGAACCCACTGTTTCCTAGGATATGTGAAAGCATTGATAATGGTCTACTATCCCCCTACATAGGGTCTTCCGCCATCACAGTACTTCCAAAACAGGGTAAGGACCCATTGAAGTGTGCCTCTTACAGACCAATCTCCCTGCTAGCGGCAGATTGCAAAATGATAGCTAAACTGCTTACCACGAAGTTGGAACCTGTGCTGAAAAAAGTCATCCATATTGCCCAGGGCTGTCAGGGTAAGCACAACATTCAGAAGTCCATGCACCACCTTCCAGTCCTATATATAAGATATCCAAGGACTTCTGAATGTTGTGCTTACCCTGACAGCCCTGGGCAATATGGATGACTTTTTTCAGCACAGGTTCCAAGGGGGATCAAGGGAGGTGGCAGGGAACTGCAGGCCTGTCAGCCTGACATCAGTGGTGGGCAAGATGATGGAGGGCATTGTCAAGGAGAGGCTAGGGGGGGACCTGGAAAAGTGGAAAAGTCAGGGTGCCTGGACGATAGACAGCATGAATTCATCCAGGGGAAATCGTGTCAGACGAACCTTGTGGAGTTCTATGACTGGGTGACGAGTGCCTTGGACCCGAGCAGACCAGTGGACATCCTCTTTCTAGACTTCAGCAAGGCATTTGACTCTGTTCCTCATGTGGGCCTGTTGGACAAGCTGTGAGAATGGGGTGGGAATGCTACAAGTCTCGATGGCTGAGAGGGACCTGGGGGTGGTGGTGGATGTCAAGATGAACAACTCGGAGACTTGTAGGAGGGCAGCAGCCAAGGCCAACAGGATGCTGGGAAGCATCATTAGGAGGATCACCTCCAGAAGGAGAGACGTGATACTCCCTCTGTATAACTGCTTGGTGAGGCCGCATCTCGAGTACTGCATACAGTTTTGGAGGCCACACTTAAAGAGAGACATTAAACTCCTGGAGAGGGTCCAGAGGAGGGCAACCAAAATGATTTGGGGCTTGGGGTACAGGACCTATGAGGAGAGGCTCGAAGAGCTAAATATGTACACACTGGAAGAGAGAAGGGGGACATGATAGAGGTCTTCAGGTACATGAAGGGGGTAAATAGGGGAGGAACAGTCAGGGTGCTTCGAAGGAAGAAGGAGGGGGCCACTAGAGGGCATGGGTGGAAGCTGGATGGGGGAAGATTCAGGGGAGAAAGGAGAAGGTGCTACTTCACTGAGAGGGTAGTGGAGCCATGGAATGTGCTGCCTAGGGGGCTGGTGGAGGCAGAGACAGTGGAGGGGTTCAAGAGGGGGTGGAACAGGTACAGGGGAAGGGTTCTGGAAGCAAAATCCAATGCAGCGAGAATGTCTTGAACTGGGAAGGGAGAAGCCAGAGAAGGCGAGGGGGGGGCAGCAAGGTCAGCTCCCAGGGTGGGGGCTGATCAAACGAGCAGATGCGAAAGACCGTTAGGCCTATTCTGCTGGCATTTTAGTATGTTAGTGTATATAATTGGTCCAAGTCTGCCAAATCTCATGGGGTGGCCATCCTTACACTGGATGCAGAGAAGGCCTTTGACCATGTAGAATGGGGCTATGTGTTTGAAACACTTCGTAGGTACTGTCTGGGTGACAGATCTGTAAAATGGGTGGAACACTGTACATTGCCCCCAGGCACAGATCTAATCAATGGGATCTTACCCTGCCTTCACTTACTTACTCATGGCACAAAGTAAGGTGTGCACTCTCTCCTCTGTTTTTCGTCCTTTCCTTCAACCCTTAGCAGCAGCTATCAGGAAACATCAGGGCATACAGAGCCATCACCAGGGGGATGGGATAGAGCAGAACTGGCTATATTTGTTGATAACATTCTGCTGTTCCTGCAGAATCCAGTCACTGGTATACCAGAAGCTGCACAACTTGCTAATGGAATATGCTTCTCTCTCTGGTCATAAGGTGAACTGGACTAAGTGAGATTTTGCGAGGTAAATTGGGCCATGATTCCCCTCGTACACAATTCAAGGGGATCCCAGTGCTAACACTATTAAATATATAGGTGTTAATCTTCATGCTCGCCAGCTGATTTATACAAACATAATTATAAATCTCTACTGAATAATTCTTAAGGAGATCATGGCTAGATGGTGCCCTTCCATATTGGTAAAGTTAATGTAGTTTTATTTTATTTATTTATTTCAATTGTGGAATTAACACCTTTGAGCCAGAAGGCTCTTTTGTAAAGGTTCGATGTCAAGTTGACGACAGACAAAATTAACATAAACGGGTTACATAACATTCAAGTAAACAAGAGGTTACATGCTGATTAGGTAGCAATCAAATAGGCTGTTACAGTGTCAGCAGTATTACTATAAGATGTTAAAATGTTTATTTTTCCTTCTTGTCTCTACTTTTTCCAGGCTCTTCCCATGCATCTCCCTACAGTATTTTTTAAAGCTATAGATGTTCTTGAGCATGGATTCATTTGAAGCAATAGGCCAGCCCATATTAAGAGTACCAGTCAACAAAAACCTATGGGGAGGGAGGTTGCACCATACCACATTTCTGGTTTTATTACTGGGTGGTTCAGTTGACTTATCTCATTCCTATCCATTATGCCAGTCCTCCTTCCTTGCTCACATTGGAGGAAGTTGACTTGGGGACTCCATGCACCGGGTCTTTCGTCTCCTGCATTGTGGGGCAGCACCCCCCTCCACAGAACCTTAACCCATTCACCAGTAATCTCCTATGGGTTTGGCAGAGAGCTCACCAGCACCGGTGTCACCCTGCTGACCTGTCTCTGTACACTTCATTGGTCTCTGCATTCAAGCCCATAAAACTACAATGTTTCCATCAACCAAGCCTTACTGAGATGATCCCATCTGGGAATGCAGGCAATTAACTCCCGGTAATAGGAACACCACCTTAACAGTTTCCTTCAGCTATGAAGTAAATCTGGTTTACCTAAAGGATTTTTTTTTTACCTGAGGTTCAAGCAGTGGCTGTTGGCCCTGGTCTCCCAGGGATGAGGAAGGGTGAGTCAACGCTGAAGGGCTACTTAGAATCCACCTCCAATCAGCAAACCAATTTCAGCCCTCTGCAGACACTTTCTCAATCAAGACCCCTCACCAGTGGTTGAAGTTAGACCAAATGGGAGAATGACCTCATGCTCTATATTAACAAGGGTATATGGAAGACAGATGGCAATCATTACAAACATGGAGCCCACACTCGCCACCTATGCCAGATCCAGATGCTTTTTTTTTTGCATCGGGCCTACATTACCCCCACAAAGCTCCACAGGTATGATCCTAATAAATTCAATATATGCCCAGAATGTGAAATATTGGTGGGTCATTTCATTCACATGGCCTTGTCTTGTCCCCACTTGGCCAGATTTTGGAGGGAGGTACACTCAGTAATGCAAAAAATGCTAAAGTGTACACTTGCTAAAGTGTACACTTTCTGCTTCCCCCATGGACCTACTGCTAGGAGCTGACAATGCAGCCTGTCTTCCACCACACCTCAGGAGGCTGTGTGATCTGGAATTATTGAACATAAATAAAAAAACAATTACCCAGAACTGGTTAAGTCAAAACCCCCCCAACCATTGTGCAATGGAGCCACAATTTGTGTCTTTACATTTAAATAGAGAGAGAGTGCAGCAGAGAGCAAATGACAATTATCCTGCTTTTCAGTTCATTTGGGGTCACCTTGAGGCTGATATAGAGGAGGGGATATTCCCAGTATGTTGGAGGGGCATGTACCCCAGGAGAAGATACATCTCATGTTATTACATCTATTGTTGCACTCCTGTTCCAGGTTGTCTCCCTGTGTGGGGTACTATTAAAACCCACAGTGAATGTTCATGAGGTGGCTCTGTCTCAGTACCTATCTACTACATTCCTGCATGTTTACATTCCACCCATAATGACCTTCTTACTGTGTCAGCCAATGTTATGTTTTTATTGTAATGTCACTATGGAAAGTGTTGTGTGTGCAGTTTTACCTTCTTGTTACAAATAAAGAAAAGAAGGCACATACATTACAGGCAAAGCATTATACATAACATTGTGATTGGTTGAACATCCATGGCACTCCAGACATTCCTCATGGGTTTTAGCCCACCTGATAGGCTAGTGATGCACATGACTCTAGGATCAGATTTCAGTATATCCAGGTCCTAGAAACCCTGCTCTCCAGTTCAAACCTTGCATCTGATCAGGCTAGCACACCAGGATCCCTGCTGTCCTAATTATCAAGGTAGGCTTCTTCACATTATTCTTTCTCAGTTACTAGCAAACCAAATGTAACAGACTGTACAGGCTTTTAAATATACAATTGTTTGTTTGGAATAAGATTGTTCCCCTAGGGGAATAGAACCTCTTTCTACAGTCTTGGTAGGTAATGAGGAATACTACGATTAACTTATACTAGGAGTCTTTTGCTTGTGGTTTACCCTGCTACTTGTGCAGTTTTCTAAGCATTATTGGGCATTAGCGCCATTTGTGGAAGGATTGCCATGCGTTGCTATGGGCATTAAGCAAACAGTTGGTAATTACTTACAGCGTTGCACGTTAATCTCCACTTGCATTGTTTTTTGCCACTGTTTACCGTGTTCTGTAAAGTGTTTTCGAAGCCACTCTCCCTTCAGACTCTTGGTCTCCCCCCACACGTCCGTCTGCGGTGCACTCAGACTCTGGGTCCCCCCCACGCGTCTGTCTGCGGCGCACTCTGCCCCGATTCCCCCCCAGCCTCCACAGTCATTGTGCTGTCCCCTGCTCCTCCCGTGGCCGTGTCATGCTCGCTCCTACTCAATTATGTAGCGCTCTGGTCCAAAACTAGGCCTCAGCCCCTGCACCACCGCATGGTCCATTTCTCAGGCTGACTGCCTCTCCACTTGGTGCCAATCCTGCCGGTTGGGCCTGAACCCCACCCTCCTGCAGTGCCCGTCTCAAAGAGCCAGCTCCTTGCTCCAGGCTAGCACTCTTGGTGCTCAGGCTTCAAGTCGCAGGCCTATTCTATCTGGGTAACCTTTGTTCAGTGCTAAGGCATCAGGGATTGTGGGACCTCTCCACTGGTGCCTAGAAGGGCTGAACAATGCCCTTCTGCTCCATATGGCTGCTTACCTTCTGGACCTCATTACCAGTTCCCCAGCCTGTCCTCCTGTTTTCAGGGTGGAGTCCATATTGCAGGGGTTTGGGGTTAAGGCCAGCCTCTCAGGGCTTCCCCATGGGACTCCAGCTGGGGACCCCACAGATATCACCCCTCACAGTGATGGGGGACTGTAGTCGAGACACAGGCAGCTCTGACCCTCTCAGTTTTCAGTCTCTCAAGGGCAGGAGAGGGCTAATGGACCACAGCCACCTCAGCCCCAGGGCCTCTCTCCTACACGATACTACCTTGTGACTTAGAGAGATCCATCTAAGAGGAGGGCAAGGCTTGAAGGATATAATATGAAGGACTATGAAACCAGGCATCAGGAGCTCGAGTCCTGAGTCCCTCCCTTACCACTGCCCCCAACCTACAAGAGGGTTTTTTTTTGCGAAAAAAAAGAGAAACAAAATCATACGGGCTCCTTTCATAAGCAGCCCATATGCGTCTCTCAGTAAATTATACTGCACTGGGGGTCCCTCTCTATAGCGACCTCCAGTATACCAGCTTCAAAGTGGGTCTCTCCCTACAGCGACCCCCATGACAAGACAGCCTGCATCCCTCTCTAGCTTCTTAAGGGTAACGCGTCATCAATGCTGCCTAACATGGGCCAACCACAGGTTGAAGGCCCATTTTGTACCCCTAGTAACAAATACAATCTTTTGTCTTCTCCAGATGGTCAAGGCCAAGAAGTGCACAGCTTGCAACGCTAGCCTCCTGCCCCATGCCCCTGGCCCCCTGTGCACCGCATGCCTCCACGATGATGATGACCTATCGCTAGAGCAGTCCTCCGGCATGGGCCCAACTAACCCAGGCCCCAGCAGTTCAACTTGGCTGGATCCAGGTGCCTTCTTATTACAGAACCAACAGGCCACCGTAGCAATGATGGAGAGTCAGAAGAACTTCATGCTGAAGGTGATGGAAAAATTGGAGTCTCTCACTCAACACAGAATGCCTGCAACACAGCCTCTGGAGCAAGATGTCGGGGGAGGGGCCAGCGAGAATCACATGGACCTGATGGAGCCAGTCCCAGATAGTCACATACCTGATTCCGGGGAGGACAGAGACCTGCCAGAGGAGGAGGACGCAGCAGACTCCATGAAGAGGACATGGAGCCGCAGTCCGTTCCATCACTCGCTTCAAAACTATGCTCCTTTGATATGGTTCCAGGCCTCATACAAATCGTGAAGGCCACCGTGGGGTTCGAGGTGGAGGAAAGCAAACCAGAATCTAAGTTGGACCCACTGATCCAGCAGAGGTCAACTGTCAAGGAAGCATTTCCAGTCTGTCCGGCGATTGAAGACATTGTCACCAAGGAATGGCAGTCCACCGAGCCCAGCCGGATGTTGAACAAAAGAAATCTGGACCATGTGTACCCTGTTCAAGAGAACAAGGCCAGCATGTGGTGCACAGCTCCAACAATTGATCCTCAGGTCACTGTGCTTAGTAGAAGGACTATTCTACCGTGCAGAACCATATCCTTAAAGGACCCCACAGACAAAAGGGTAGAGGATATGTTAAAGAAGGCCTTCGAATCAGAAGGAATGGCGGCAAGAGCATCCACAGTGGCCATTTATACAGCACGGGCCCAGATACATTGGCTAGAAGAGCTTCTGGAACAGGCCATCCCCAAGTCAAGAGAGGCAGAATTGTTAGAATGCACTCTCGATGCAGCAAGATATCTAGCCGATATGGCAGTGGACTCTCTCAGGCTGAACACAAGGGCCACAGCCATCACCAAATGGGATAGATGGGCATTGTGGCTTAAACTGTGGGAAGCCGACAATGAATCCAAGACATTACTACAAAATCTTCCCTTGAAGGGGAAACATGTTTTTGGGCAGGGCCTATTAGAGTTCCTAAAGCAGAAAGAGGAGGGCAAGGAACTCCTTAAGAACAAAAGTAGGCACTCCTACCTACCTTCCGCTAGACGGAGATTTTGGGGGGGCCAAAGATCTTACCAGACACGCAGAGAGACAGCATACCCAACCAATTCCTTTCGTGGTAGAGGGTCCCACTCCTCACAACGCACCCCCTTAACCCAGTCCTACCACCCCTCACCCTTCAGAGCCCACGGATCTAGGTTTGGAGGAAGAGGTAGAGGTCAGCAAGGTAAGCAACAATGACTGCTCGCACAGAACCCCATTCGGGCAGAAGCACTGTCCCACCGTGGGTCAGAGACTAGCGCTCTTCAGCCACCAGTGGTTTTACATCACCTCGGACAAGTGGGTTCATGAAGTCGTGTCAAGAGGCTACTCGATAGAATTATCAAAGTCTCCCCTGACACACAGGTTCATCACCTCACCGATCACCAAAAAAGAAGGCCACAGCCCATCAGGTGCAACAAATTCTGTGGAACCTGATCTGCAACAAGGCGATACAGCCCATTCCCCCACACGAACAGAAGTTGGGAGTTTACTCCATCTTCTTTCTTGTCCCAAAGAAAACCAGCAAGCTACGCCCCTTTCTGGACCTCAAGCACCTCAATCAGCACATGATTCCACAGAGGTTCAAGATGGACACACTGAGGTCAACTCTACGCAGTATTCGCATGGGTGACTTCCTGATGTCCATAGATTTCAAGGACGTATCCTCACATCCCCATCAGGCCAAAACACAGACAGTACCTCAGATTCCATATACTAGGTCAGCATTTCCAGTACCAGGCACTACCCTTTGGGCTTTCATCGGCTCCAAGAATGTTCACCAAGGTATCAGTGGTACTAGTGGCCAGACTCCGGGAGCAGGGTCTCGATATCATCCCCTACCTTGACGACTGGCTGATCCGGGCACGAACCAAAGAGCACTCCCACCAACACACCGCCCTAGCCGTAAGGGCTCTCGAGGAGCACAGCTGGGTAGTAAACCTAGACAAGAGCCATCTGGTGCCCACACAACAGATAGATTACTTAGGTGCAAGCATAGACACAGCAAAGGGATGGGCAAAACCATCTGAGGCGCGGGTCCTCAACTAGATCAGCCTAGCATGCCGAGTGTGACCAGTCATCAAGCCTCCATGGCAAGACTAGCAACTATTAGGATGCATGGCATCCTGTATCGACCTAGTTCCCTGTGCCAGGTGGCACATGCCACTACAGACGCATATGCTCACATGGGGATCTCCAATGAACACAACCCGAATGCAACACTCCGCTACCACTATCGGTGAGAAAATCACTAACTTGGTGGACAGTTGGCACCAACCTGACCAGAGGAATACCACTGGAGGCTCCATACCAGGTCTCCATCGAGACGGACGTGAGCCTTCTGGGTTGGGGTGCTTGTCTGGGCAACAGGACAGCACAGGGCCGATGGACTTCTGCAGAAACCCAGCTGTCCATCAACGTCCTAGAGATGCGGTCAGTGTACCATGCCCTCACAGTCTTCAAGTCCTCCATTGCTGGACAGTCGGTGCTGATTCGCTCCGACAACCAAGTGACGGTGGCATATATTGCCAAACAGGGAGGCACCAGAAGCAGGACTATGCTAAGAGAGGTGGCAAAGGTCCTCAACTGGGCACAACACCACCTTTCCCACCTCAGCGCAGTTCATCTCACCGGAAAGCTCAACATTTGGGCAGACTGGCTCAGCCGACAACAAGTCCACCCAGTGGAGTGGCATCTACAGCCCAGTCTCTTCCAACCGATTCAGGAGACCTGGGGACCCGTCACCATGGACCTCATGGCCACGGCACAAAACACGCAGGTCAGGTACTCAAGGTACAGGGAGAGCCAGTCACAGGGAACCAATGCCCTGTCACAGCCTTGGCTCCGGGACCGCGCCTACATCTTTCCACCCATTCCCTTGCTACCACAAGTTCTCGCCAAGATCCATTCCTCGGGATGGACCTTCATTCTGATGGCCCCATATTGGCCATGGAGAGTGTGGTTTGCCACGGTCCTGGCAATGACATTGTCCAGTCTCAGATTACCCTACCGACCCGACATGCTGACCCAGGGCCCCGTACTACACCTGGATCCCAGGACCCTGAAGCTCACAGCCTGGCTCCTGAGAGGAGAAGACTGATGACCGCTGGTTATCACGACTTGGTCATTTCAACAATGTTACAGTCTAGACATTCCTCTACCACTTCTACGTCCGGCAGAAAATGGTCGGTATTTACCAGGTGGTGCCGAGATCGAGGTACGGATCCGGAACTCGCAGACATGTCTACCATCCTATTGTTCCTTCAACAAGGTCTAGATAAGGGATTGGCCCACTCATCCCTTAGAGTATAGCTGTCGGCCATTGGGGCAGCCCTTGGGACCATAGGGGGCCACAGCCCTGGTGCCCATTTGGATGCCTTGTGCTTCTTAAAGGCAGTCGAGATTCTACGACCCCGGGTCAGCCCTTCCATTGCTCTCTGGGACCTTCCTCTGGTACTAGACTCCCCAGTACAGCCCCATTTGAACCACTACTGAATGTAGACCTGTTCTGGGTAAGTTTGAAGACCTGCTTCCTCGTGGCAATATGCTCAGCCCACAGGATCGGAGAATTAGGGCACTGTCCCAGGGGAACCCTACACAGTATTCACACCATGTGGGTATGTCTACACACAGTCCCAGCCTTCAACCAAAAGTCTCTTCCATTTTCACAGGAAACAAACAATTGAGTTACCCACATTCACGGAGATTCTCAACGGAGACAAAGCCATCCCACAGTACCTAGATGTAGGCACCACTCTACCGCATACATAACTAGGACACAACCTCTCTGAAAGACAGAAAGGTTGTTCATTGTCACGAGGGGCAGAGACAGGGAAAGGCCACTTGCAAGACCACACCATTGCTGGTTGGTTAATGGAGAACTATTCAGGAGGCCTACAAAGCAAAACAAATGACACCACCTCTGGGGATCAAAGCATTCCACCAGGCGGTAGCTACCTCCTGGGCAGAGATGGCCAATGTCTCAGCAGAAGACATCTGCAAGCAGCATGTGGACTTCCCTCCACACCTTGCCAGGCACTATCATTTAGAACATCTGTACCAACCGCAACCAACCTTTGTGACACAGGTCCTCTCTGCAGCTGCCAACTCTTCCTTTCGCTCCTAGACCACTCTGTCTCCCTCCCGTGGGTACAGTACTGCTTCTTATCTGCCCATGAGGTAATGTCTGGAGTGCCATGGATGTTCAACCAATCACAATGGGTGTTTACTCACCTGGTAAAGGTGATTGTGTTGGTTGACATCCATGGCACTCCATGACCCACCCGACACAGTGGTCAAGAGGTGACCAGGAACTAGAAGAGAATATTGGTCTAAAGCTAACTGTTTCCATGCCTTATCAACAAGACATCCAGGATGTCCACCATTGACTCCTTAGGGTTGAGTCTAGATTGTACTGTCAGGGAAATAAAATAGGGCCTATGGCCTGCTTTTACAGACGCTTCCTCTGCCTTATTTGTACCGATGGACACTGTGTGTTTGTTTTTTCTTCTTCTTGGTATTGCCTGTTACTAACATTATTTTCAGCTTTGGAAGATTTGAACTGAGAGCAGGGTTTCTGGGACCTGGATATACTAGAAATCTGATCCTAGAGTCATGTGCATCACTAGCCTATCAGGTGGGCTAAAACCCATGAGGTAATGTCTGGAGTGCCATGGATGTCAACCAACACAATCACCTTTACCAAGTGAGTAAACATCCATTTTGTGCAGGTAGAAGCCATACAGCCGTACAGAGAATCAGTAAGTGACAAACAACAGATTAGGCCCCCAGTAATAGAATCAAACCAATAAAGCAGAAAGTACAGATGAGCTCACAGTGTGAAAGCTCAGACCAGGCATAGAACAAGAGTAACAATATAGAACAGTAAGAGCCTGGCTAGGTAGAAGGTTGACTCCAGATAATACATATTAACATATTCCAATAATAGACAATGAATCAATGAATAGACAAATGCTTTGGGGCAGTGATCAGCTGACTGTGGTCTGGTGAAGGAATTTCCACCCTCCCCAGGTCAGAGGGCACTTTTGTACACTGGCAGGTCAAGTGGGCACTTTTATACAGTGGTGGTCAAAGGGGCATTTTTAAAATATGATTTGAAGGGGGGGTGTCCAGTGAGTGACTGAAATGAGGCAGACAATCCTTTCCAAAACCTGGGGGTGGCAAGGAGAAGGCTTTCTGACCCATTTTGGTTGTAATCTGGGGATACTCAAGGAGTTTTTGAAAGGATTTGAAAAGACTAAGGAGGCTTCATAGGGGAGTTTTCCTAGGCCAAAGAGCCATATCAGTTAGGGTGCCCATATGGAAGTCATGGCAGACCTGCAGGGATAGCCAGCAAGCGTGAAATATAGAGACAATGGTGGGTGTTGAAAGGGCCAACAAGGTAAACCTGCAGATATTGTTATAGGTAGTGTTGAGTCTAGCAAGGTTGTGACTGGAGGTTTGGGTCTAAATTGGAGAGCAGTAGTCCAGGAGGGGTAGAAATCTTAACTTGAGAAATGGCCAGCTGCACTTCTGGTGTCATGAAATTCTTTAGCATAAAACATACTGCAGTTTCTGGTTCACACACTCTACAACTTGACCAATGTGATGTGTAAAAGTTTGTGAGAGATCAAGGGTAAACTGTAGGTATTTGAACTAAGTTACCTGTTCAAGGTAGGATCCATCTGGAGCCTGTATATTCAGGGAGGGAAGGGGTATTTGATCCCACGAACATCTGGTGAGTCTTGGTTTAGACCCAAAAACATTGTCTTCACCCTGACCTGCAGGAAGGCCCTGTAGAGTGCATTACAGTAGTCAAGGCAAGAAACCACAAAGGCATGCACTAGTGTCAGGAGATCATCTGGGTCAAGGTAGGGGTGCAATCCAACTATGTTCTTCAAATGATAGAAACAAATGCTGGTGATAGCTGACACCTGAGATACAGGTGATAGCTCCTGATCAAGACTGACCAGTAACCCCCAGGTTGCATACTTTCTGCTGAGCCTGGAGTCTCTCATGCCCCAAAATAGGGAAATCTAAGCTCTCCGAAAATAGAGGATCTCAGGCGTTCCGATCCCACCTATAGCAAGTCATTTTTCCAGGATTCAGCTTGAACCCAGAGTCAGCCATCTGCCAAATGATCTCAGAGCACTCTCAAGCACAGTCACTGATGAGTCCTGTTCAGGTTTAAATAAAAGATATAGCTGGGTATCATTGGCATAGTAATGAAAACCCAAGCTATGCTTTTGGATCAACTCTCTAAGAAAAAGCATAAACACTACAAATAAAAGGTGGCAAAATGGATCCCTGATGTGTGCCACAATTGCTGACTAAAAATCACCATCTGAGGGTGATTGTTTAGGAAATATTAAATCTAATCCTGAACAGTCCCTCCTTCCCCTACTGTCCTCCTTACATGCTCCAACAGCTCTCTATCTTCAACAGTGTCAAATGCAGATGAAAAATCCAAAAGGATGAGGACAGAAACCTCACCATGGTCCATGGAAGGGAGAATAACATCATTCAAACCCCTCACCAGGACCATCTCAGTGCTGTGCTGAGGATGAAATCCCAGTGCAAAGGCTCATAGATGGAAAAAAAAAGTCTCCATTTTTAGTTTCGCCCAGCTGGTTTCACAATTCCGGGTTCATTCTTATAATTTCACCCTTATTACATAAAATCAAGGAAGCCTTCTTAAGGAGGGAGGCACACCACCTCCTTTTTTATGTCTGCAGGGAACACACCCTCTCTCAGAGAATCATTGACAATTTCAATGGGCACTAAAATGAGCACTGTTCCTCTAGTCTTCATTAGAGAGGCAGAAGCTGGGCTGAGCAAACAGTGGCTTGGGCACAGAGCCAACAGTACCTGGCAGATGTCCATGTAGTCAGACAGGCAAAAACTGTCCCAGACAATCTCAGTTTCACTCACATCCAGCACCCAACCATTGTAACTGTGAGACTTCACCATGGAGGAAATGTTTGCCCTGATAGCCAAAATCTTGGCTGAGAATAAATGACAAAAATCCTTACATCTCTCTTGAGTGATCTCTGAAAGATTTTGGGAGAAATACTTACTGTGGAAAATTAGTAGAAGAGGGTGGCTGATCTTTTTGTCTCAGCTGCCATGACACCTGAGAAGAATGTCCTTCTAGTTGCAATCATCTTCTCCTAGTACTCTAGATAATGAGCCACCAGGACAAGACTATGAGATTCTTGGTCAGACATCCTCCATTTGTACTCCTACCTCTTGGTACAGACCCAAACAAGAATGGAACCGTGACTCAAGCAGTGCAGGATCAGGGCACATAACAGAGGAGGCTAGCACTCACATACAAATACAAGAACCCACACGTTTTAGCACTCAAGGACAGACAAAACACACCAATAGCTTTAAATAATGCAAAGGTGCCTACTTTAATGCAGGAGCCAGCCAGAATGTCATGCAAATTTCAATCACAAAGCAACAAGTATATGCAGTGAGCCACAGTCCTGATAGGTAATCCAACAGGTAATCCAAATGGATAATCCAAACACTTTAACAATGTTTGCAAAGTCAGCTCAGCTACTGCCCAATTGCACCAAAACTCTATCTCATCAGAGACTTTGGCAGTGGGTTTGCCCACTAGAAACATGGCTGTGATGCTATAGGTCACAAAAGGTGATATTACACCAGTGCTAAGGAGCCACTTGGTGGATTTTACAAATATATTGAAAAATATATAATGCTAATACACAGCAATGTAGTAGAAAAGGCAACATCTTGAAAGAGGCACCACACTCACTACAGCAGGTATTATGCCCTGAAACTGGGTTTGAAATTCACAAGGTTCAATACCACTCATATAGTAGATATCCAATAAGTGCCAAGTAGGGAGAGTGTTCCTAGATAAAATGACATATGTACAATATTTACAACCATGTGCCAACTTAGTGTAAGGTATTACTAAACAATAATATTTCATTAGCTCCTGTTGTGTTCTAATTGGAAAATGAATGACTCACAGATAGAAGGCAGCATACTTTGATTGATGGTAGAATAAATTCAAAGAGAACAGATAGAAAAATGTACTGTTAGTACTGTTCACACAATCACAAGCACTGAACCTTCTGGAGCCAGTCCTTGTTCGCCCACTGGTGTCATGTCTCATCTCACCCTGATTTGATGGCAAGCTGAGAGAGTTTAAGACCAGGGGGTTGGGGTGGAGCAGCATTGGAGAAAGACCAGGGCCCAGGAGGACAAACTGGTTCTGATTGCCATTATGATGAGTATGGAAATGCAATCACCCAAAAAAAGACAGCTTTTATTTCTAGGTCCATTGCCACTGGCAAGAATCAACCAGCTCAGCTCTTTTGGGTTGTGGACAGGCTTTTACATCCATCCTGTCTGGAATTTGTCAGAGCATTTTCAGAGCAGTTGTGCAAAGAGTTTGCTCAGTTCTTCTCAGACAGGGTGTCCTCCATTATGATAGGATTTTCTCCAGGCAGACTGGTACAGTCTGACAGGGTTGGGCCTTGGAGTGGCAGCTGCAGTATGCCTTCCTGAGCAGAGTTCCAGCTTTTTGTCGATGGTGGAGTTTGTGGGGTAATTTCTTGCTTGAAACCAACCTGCTGCATCCCGGACCCAGGACTGATGCAATTACTTGTTGATTGCATCAGAGCTTTGGGTGTGGTTTTGCCAAGATTGTCAGGTGTTGTTCCTTAGCAACAGGAGTTTTCCTGTAGTCTCTTAAAAGAGCTCTGGTGAGACCCTGTTAAAAAAAAAATATCTCTAGAACCAGACATCTTGGTAAATTACCAAGACAATCATGTACTCACAAAGCATAGGCAGAATGACCATGAATAATGGAGGGCCAACTCCAAATAGATTTCAGAAATTTCATTTATTTATGCCTTGCATAGTTGCAAGGTACAAATGCAAGCTGTACAAAACACACAACCACCCCTCTGCTTCAACCTGTTTATCTGAAATCACAGATCCTGGTGAAAAGACATTAGGGGAAAGCCATTCTGAAAACAGTTTCTTTAGCTTCTGTGAGATATTCACACCATTGTGATTTTTTTTGTCAAAGCTTGCAATTCAGAGGGCTGCCTGTTTTTCAGGATTTTGTTGGTCCCTGGTGGTGCCAGAGGACATTGCAGAGAAAAATGATACCCAGTGGGTGGTGACAGTCATGTAGTCTCCTGTTTGACCACTCCTCCACATATATGTTAGTATATGTACTTCTTTAGTAGCCAATGACTGTGAAGAACTGTATACCTTCTGGTACAGTTCCCTATAAAGAGATGGCACAGCCTTTCCTGAAAAATATGTCCATGATGGCAACTACTAAGAGACAACAAGTTTTATCACCTCCTGAAAGCCAGCTGAGTCAGCAATAGAAAAGAGATACATGTCCAGTGCAATCATTGCAGATATTGTTTTATTTAACAGCTGAGCAGCCTGATGACTTTGGTCATACTTAATTCTCCATTCAAAAGCCTGCTGCATTCTTAACTGTTTCTGACATGTGACTGGCACACTGAAAAAGGCTGAAGAGGGCAGAGGAGAACTCTTTCTATTTTCAGTTGGGGAGCTTTTTTATTCTGATAAAGACCTAGCGGATACTGGCAGTGATGCATTCAAAGCCCTGCTCAGTGTCTGGGGTTTTGCACAGCATATAAAAACCTTGTGACTTATTCTTGGCCGACTGAAGTGGATGTATTCACTGTAAGTGTTTTATTAAGGTTGATGAGCCAAGGTTGCTTACCTGTCTTTTTCTGCTGAAAGAGGCCTTACATAAACAGCAAAATGCTTGCATACTATTCTTTGGGTCAAGATGAAAACGCAAATTAAAGAGATTGCCTTTTCATTTTTCCATGGCATGGCAACATCTGAATAATCGTCTGGCATGTCTATGTTAAATTCTATATTTTGATTATTTTCTTCAGTGTTGTCAGTGGATGACTGAGAGTGAAGCCCACCTTCAACAGAGGAGACAGGTGTAACTTCCTTCAGAGATTGAACTTTGAAAGTAAGCACTCTGATATAGTGGGCTTATGGAGACAAGTCTGTATTTACAATAATTAGACTGTATTGAGCTGCTTTTGGTTACATACTGTGCTCATCTAGAGAGAGGATTTATTGAGAGATTTGTTGCCTAACAACATTTAAGGGACCATAGAGCTTTGTTGGTCACTCTATAGAAACTCCAATGTGAACTGGAACATTGGGGCAAGTAGAGGGTTGGTGACACCCACTTTGGATAGCAGAGTAAATAAGCACCTGTGAATTAGCTCCTAGGAATGCAATACTTCTGTAGAGGCATAGAGTTTAAACCCACTCTCCTGGTGGTATAGTTTTAATAAATATTGCTTTTATTTGTGAATTTGAGTGGATGTGAAACCAGAATTGTGACAGCACAGCACGTCCGGTTTTCCATAATTTAAAAAAGTGCCCTAAGTGAGTAGGGAGATGGAACTTTGGAAGTAAGCACTCAAAGAGAGTGGGCTCACAGAGACAAGTCTGAATTTAAAATAATTAGATTGTATTGAGCTGCTTTTGGTTACATACTGCGCTCCTCTGGGGAGAAGGTTTGTTGAGAGGTCATTGCCTAGCAACATTTAGGGGACCATAAATCTTTGTTGGTCACCCTATAGAAACTCAAGGTGAACTGGAGAATTGGACAGGTAAAGGGTTGGTTACATCCCACTGTGGACAGCAGAGAATAAGCATCTACTAATTAGCTCCTAGGGTTGCAATACCTCTGTAGAGGCATAGTGTTCAAACCCACCCTCATGGTTGTATATTTTTAATAAATATTGCTTTATTTGTGGATTTGCATGGACATGAAACTGGAAGTGCAATAGCACAGCACTTCTGGTTTTCCATCATTTAAGAAGTGCTCTAAGCGAGCCTGAGTGGGAGAACATGTGCAGCCATGTATGGAGATGCACACAGAGACACACACATGTTTACTGTTTCAGCTGGGGACAGCGGGTAAAGTGGGCAGAAGTAGTGACTAAAATACATACAGTGAAGCCCACCAGGATGAAGCACAGTGTGACAGATTTACTGCATGACTAAAGGGATTAACTCCCTTTGAAATTGCATTGTTTACTGCAGCAACTCTACTGCAGAATTATGCAGTGCTACGCTTCATCCTGGTGGGCTTCACTGTACTAGGCAGTAGAAATTATATAATAAACAAGATATAGAGGACGGAGGATACAATGGAGAACTTACTGGAAATTCTATATGGGATAGGTAAATCGATTAGATGTTGTGAGAGTCATATGTAAACAAATGCAATATGGAAACTAATAATAGACTTTATATATACTAAATGTAAGGAAAATGCATTTTAAGGAAGATATCTGTAAGGTTAAGCAGGATGTGGGTAATGGTAATGCAGCAGGCCTTGTTCCCTCTATTAATAACATTGCTGATATAAGGAAAAGGACAAGAAATAAAAGTGGGGAAAGGCATGCATCTGCAGGCGAGAACAAACTTCATGATAGCTGGTTCCAAGTACCAAAACAAAGTACAAAATAAAAGGAGATATGCATAAAATGCTGTGAGCTTTTTATCCTCAAACAGATAATTGGAGAGAGTACAGATCTAAACATAAGAAAGGAAGAAGTGAACCAAACCAAAATAATGATCCTCTCAACTCAAACTCAATGGATAAATTCCTAGTGACAGGAGACTCATTGTTAATTGGTTGTAACACTCTGATCTGAGAGAAAGACAAACTTCAATGGGAAGTTACACTCCACCAGGTGCTTGAGTAAAAGACTTTTAAACTGTATACCTTGATTGATTAAACCAGGAACTAGGGTATCAAAAATTGCCATTCATATGGGTGTGAATGACATTGGGATGGAGCATGAAAAAGAACTGGCCAATGATACACTGAGTTGGATAGAGACACAAAGAGGGCAGGAGCAAATGTGTTTATGTCAGGTGTAATACCACCACACAAATGTCATTCTGAGAAAAATAAAACTATTCAGAGGGTTAACATAAGAGTTGAAAATGGTTGTAAAACCAAGTATCAAGTTTATTGACACTTGGGAACACTTCATGGAAAAAGCATTTATATAACAAAGACAGGCTTCATTTAAACAAGGCTGGGCAAAGAGCACTTGATAAACTATTGAGTGGGGCACTCTTTGAAAAGGATTTAAGCTATATACAGTACAAATGGGGGTGCAGTAGGTAAATACAAGTCTAAAATAATATTCCTACTAAGAAGTGCAAGAAGTCTTTGCAATAAAAAGGAGGAATTGGAAGTGTTACTCTACACTGAGTGAATACATGTTTGTGCAGTCACAGAGGCCTGGTGGAGGGTGACTCATGGGGTAAAGAAATATTTGGATACAAAGTACACCATGTTAGCCATTGCAACATAAGAGGAAGAGGTGTGGCATTATATGTCCATAACAGTATTGAGCCACTTGAAGGTAAGAACATTACTATGTATAATGACAAATCAGTGATTCTGTGGGTTCAAATTAATCCTAAATATAGTAGAAAACTGTTGATATGTGTGTTATAGAGCACCAAACTGATCAATTGAGGGAGGCAATATTTTATTAGATAACCTTACTAAGATAGAAGCAGGAACATTGGTTGCACTTATGGGGGATTTCAACTTCTTGAAAATCAGTTGGTCTAAAATGACTGCTAGAAGTCCACTGGAAGATTCCTGGAGTTTGCTGTTTCCCAGGATTTAGAGCATCACATAGAAGAAGGCACACAAGGTGATAACATACTAGTCCTTGTACTGATAAATTTGGGTGATAGTAGAGGTGAATGTATAGTGTGAAAACCCCTCTGTGATAGCGACATCAAAATGGTACAGTTCAAGGTGATAACTAGCTGGAAACCCTTAAAAGGCCATACTAAAGTGAAGTGCTACTCTAGGGCAGACATTCCACAGATCAAAACCTATATTCAGTCATGGGACTGGAAAAAAAGACTTCATGGATCAGACTCTAGAAGCTAAATGAAAACTGTTCTATTATAAACTGAAATACTGTATAGAGACATTTATTCCATTGATCAGTAAATACAACAAAAAAGGCAAGATCCCTGTTTGGCTTAATAAAAATGTCCACACACAAATTAAACTAAAAAAGAAAACAAATAAGCTGCCTACAAGAAAAACTCTACTTTAGAAGCGTAGCAAACCTGTAAGACTATAGCTAGAATCTGTGATAAAAACATCAGAACAACAAAGAGGAATTATTAGTTCAACATTTCTACTGAGACAAAGGGGATAAAAAAAAACATTTTATAAGTACATAAACTGCAGTGAAAAAGGAAGCCAGATTATAGGCCTTATTAAAGCAGGTACAAAGAAATCAGTGATGGTCAGCAACTAGTGGAGAAATTCAATACACATTTATTTTTTTAATTTTTTTAATTTATTTAGTTGTTTAACCAGGTATAGCACACTAAGCTGAAAGCTTTTTTACAGGAGCGACCTGGGAGCACAAGGAGGTTAAGTGACTTGCTCAGGGTCACACAGTATGCAAGTAGAGGCTGTGGAATTCAAACCCAGGTTGGGTCTGCTGGATGTCATCAGATTTGCAGCTCAGAGCCTTAGACCACTGCGCTATACTGCCTCCATTTTAAAGAGGGACTCTGACCCAAAATGCTGCATTGCAGAATTAGAATAAGCATGCCCCCAATAAAGCTCATATCAAATATTAGGATTCTATGATACTTCATTTTAAAATTATGAGCTATTTTTTAAGCCTGATTTCACTACCTGTTCAAAAAAGTCAGTTTCAGCGAAAAGTTGATGATGATGTCATCTTCTGAACTCACAGGCTACTCCTCCCTTTTGGCAAGCTTATAGGACCTGTTTCTCTAAATGGTTTTTACCAAGTAAAACAGGAAGCACCATTCTAAAAACATTGCTATAAAATCTACGTGTTTCAGATTTTGTAACAAAGTTGACAGATATGTATTTTTAATACGTTTTTGGTGAGGTTCATTTCTCCTGATTTGCAGAATGCTGAGTCGTCATGCCTCCAGGTTGCTGATATCAAATAGGGTGTTAATCTGCAGTGCATGTTAGAAAGTTGTATTGCTACAAGTGTTGTAAGGTTGGTAACTTCATTGCTGTTTGTCAGTGTCTGCTTTACAATAAGTTTTAATAAGGGCCTTATATGTGTTAACTCCTACTAGGGGTGAAAGTGTTAGTCCTGGTAAAACAATCATTTTAATGTGAAGTACAACACAAATGAGCCTGAATGCAGGTCAAGTAACAGCCTGACAGGGAGAAAACAGAAAATGACCTCTACCCAACTGAGTATCCCATTCATTCATACTTCGATGATGAATAAAATAGTGATTGATTGATTGATTGATTGACCAAACATTGAGCTGACTACTGCATAGAAACTCAAAGTAAAGTTTCAAAACAGAATTACCTCTCCCATCCCCATTTACAGGGTGATGGAATAATGGTTTTAAAGGGCCATCCTGAGAAATCACCTCAATTGAATGACATGTATGAATGATCACAACCTTTCACCACATCAAGGATATTCAGTCTGCAAATCTCACAGCAGTGTGCTATGACTCAGCACCCAGCAGCCTTGGAGAAAGGGACCACAACAAAAAAGCACCAAAAACAAACAAACACAAAAAACACAAATTTGTCAACTTTGTTACAAAACCAGAAACATACTTAGTTTTTAAAGCAATGTTTTTTGAATGGTCCTGACTATTTTAATGGTGAAAACCATTACATGTAATCTTTATGGAGAAACAAGTCCTATAAGCTTGCTGACAGGGAAAACTAGACTGTGAGTTCAGGAGATGACATCAGCAGCAGCTTTTCACTGAACCTAGCAGTTTTTACCAGGCAGTAAGTTTAGAGTTGTAAAATGATTTACAACTTTTAAACAAAGTAACTTTGAGATCTCAATTTTGGCATGAAACTGATTGGGACTATGTTGATCCATATTCTAAATTTATTAATGTCAGTCATTTTTCACCACAGTCCCTCTTTAATAAGCTTTACTAATATGGAGATTTGGACAGCAAAACAGAAATACCCAAAATACCAGTGAAAACTAAAATAGAAGCAGGTGATGTCAGAGGTAAAATCATGCAGCTTAAGGCCAATAAATCCCCGGGATAGAATGACCTCCATCCTTGCTTGTTACACAAACTGGCAGATGACATAGCAGAGTCATTTGCAGACATTTTCTCTGAATAAGTCACTATTGGCAAAGGACCACAGGAGTGGAAAAAGGCAAATGTAGTCCTGATCTGTAAGAAGGGTCCCAGAATGGATATTGTTAATTATAGACCAATCAGTCTGACATTGATGATGGGTAAAATGCTTGAAGGGTCTGTAAAAGATCCTATATTAGAGCACCTATATAGAGAAGGCCTGGAAGACATACATCAGCATGGGTTCAGGCCAGGCAGATCATGCATAACAAATTTACTATGTTTCTTTGAACCTATCAGCAACACATTGTATGCAGGTCTATCAGTAGAAATAATATTCCTGTACTTCTCCAAGGCCTTCGATAGTATTTTGCAGCCTTGCTAATAAAGGCACTTCAGGAACTGTAAATTGGGAACAACTTTGTTAGCTGGATAAGTTCATGGCTATATAGTAGGACTCAGAAAGTGTGTATTGCTGGGTGTGAAGCACCTTGGGATGAGGTTACTAGTGGGGTGCCCTAGGGATCAATATTGTGACATATACTATTTGGTATATTCATTTCATCACTCCAGACATCAGGAGGTTACTGGCATACAAAATTTGCTGACGTGTGAAACTGGGAGCTGTCATTGAAAGTGATAAAACAGCTAAACTGTTTCAGGATGAGATCAATTGAATAGAAGAATGGTCCAGGTTGAATCAACTCCCATTTAATATAGGAATGTGCAATGTAATAAACATGGGGCAAAATAAACCTGGGAAGAATAATATATGAATGGTCACAAATTAATAGAAACCAATAACGAAAAAGACATGGATATAATCAAAAAAAGCAGGCTGTCACAAGAAGAACAGTGTAGGGAAGCTGTAAAAAGATGTAACAAGGTCATGAGCTGCATATTAAGGAACATCAGCAGCCAAGATAACAAAGTAATTGTTCCGCTGTACAGCACTCTGCCAAACCCCATCTGGAGTACTGCAGACAGTACTGGGCTACTTACCAGAAAGGAAATATCAAATTGCTAGAGGGGGCACAACGAAGGGCCACTCAGAAAATAAGTAAAATTGCATGCAAGGACTATGGAGCTAGACTAATTGAGGTGACTCTATATACATTGTAATGCAGAAGATTTAGAGGAGACTCATGTCTAATTTTAAAAGCTACAAAGAACCATTACCTAATGGAATGTTTAGCATTTGAAAAGAAAAATATAAACAAAGAGAATAGGAGACATAACTTAAAACTGAAGGGATCTATTTATAAAACAGAACAACGTGCCAACTTTTTCAGCTAGAGTGTAGCATCAAGCTGAAACAACCTTTGTAAGTCTGTAAGTAAAAGCAAGCAAGCAAAACTTTATTTATGAAATGGTATTCCAAAACGATCATAGTTTTGCACAATATAAATAAAACATCATTAAAACAAATAAATATATATAATTTAAAAATGATAAAACAGTCAGCAGGATTTAACTATCTGAAAAGGCATAATTGAATACATACAATTTCAGGGCAGATTTAAAGGTCTTGATGGATGGGCACTCCCTCATCTGGTGAGGTAGAAAATTTCACAGGGTCAGAGCTGCAAAAGCAAATGATCATGCTCCAGATGTAGTCAAATGTACCATGGGAATCTCTAGCAATCCCTCATCAGTGGAGTGAGAGGGCGCAGGGGCAGTAGGGACAAAGGAGGTCTTGCAGATACTGTGGTCCCTGTCTGTGTAGGGGCTTTATAGGTCAGTAATACAACCTTGAAGGTGATCCTCCACTGTACTGGCAGCCAGTGCAGATCATGGAGCATAGATGTGACATGGCAAGATCTTGATAAGCCAGTCAACAACCTGGCAGCATTCTGCACCAGCTGTAGATGACAAAGGTCCACCCCCGGTAGCCCTAGGTATAAGGCATTACAGTAATTCAGGTGTGAGGTCACAAAGGTGTGGACCAACATCAAAAGATCATCAGGTGGGACCAGATATTTTATCTGGGTGATGTTCCTTAGATGGTAAAACAAAGTCTTGATGACCACTGACACCTGAGCCTTCAGAGTCAGCTCATCAAATACAATGCCCAGATTCCTCACTCAGTCAGAGGCTAGTAGCTGGTCACCCCCCAGCCAAAGCCCAGAGGGTTTCCCAACCACCTGTTCCTCTACCTGATGACCTGGGTCAACCAACAACACCTCAGTCTTTTCCAAATTCAACCTGAGCCAGTTTGCACTCATCCAATCTTGAATCTCAGAAAGGCAGTTGTTAAACACTGAGATAGCATCATTATGTTCAGGTACAAAGGACATGTACAGCTTAGTATCATCTGCATAGCAGTGAAAACTCAGTCCATATTGCCTAATCATGCCTCCCAATGGCAACATATACACTGTGAACAACATGGGTGAAAGCACCGAGTCCTGCAGAACCCAACATGGCAAGGGATGAGAGGAAGAAGGGAAAAAACCCTGACTCCACTCTTTGCACTCTGCCTGTGAGAAAAGGTTGAAACCATTTGAGAACTGTACCAGACAGTCCACAGAATTGCCGCAGATGCTCTAGCAGTACCTCAGGTCCCCTGTGTCAAATGCTGCAGACCGATTAAGGAGGACTTAGATGGAGCAATGCCTCTGATCTCTGGCTATCAAGAGGTCATTAAGTACCTGAAACAATGCCATCTCAGCACTATGCATCTTCCTAAAACCAAATTGGAGAGGATCTTAGATATCATGGGTGGTAAGATGCTCCTCAAGCTGCAATGTGACTGCCTTCTGGATAACCTTGCCCAAAAAAGGTAGGTTAGAGACAGGCCTCTAGTTTGCGGGACAATCAGGGTCAAGAGAAAATTTCTTTAAAAGGGGCAGACAACTGCCTCCTTCAGGGTGTCCAGAAACACCCCAGTCTCTAATGAACACCCAATAATCTCCACAAGAACCTGCCCAATCACTTCCATGTACCCCACCAGAAAGCGTGTTGGAGGGGAGTCATGTGATGCAGACTGCTGAATAGATGTGCTTCAGTAGAGCTCCCATTTCAACCCTCCTAATATCATACGTAAAGTAATTTTACAGTTCAAGGTTGCCTCCCCAATTGCATCGCTGTTTACAGTATACCTTTGGGTCTGTCCAGCTGTATTCTGGTTGCTGCAGGATGGAGATAGAGATGCAGGCTGCGATCCCAAAACACATGCCCCCCCCATGCTGGAGAAGGCTAGCAAAATATCTAGGCCCCAACAATCTGCACTGAGCCGCTCAGTTATAAACCCGCTGGAGCAAAGTGTCTTAACGTTGAAGAGATTCTAGAAGAATTTTGTCCATTCTGGGATGAGCTAAAATCTCTCACTTCTGAAGTTTAATCTATCTCTACAGCTCTGGATGATATCTCCAGGAGAATGGGACATAATGAGGCCTGAATCAACTCCCTTGAAATGAAATTGGACAAGGTAGAGCCCGAATTTGCCAACACCAGGCAGAGGTTAGTCAAGCTGGAAGCAAAAATAGAAGACCTAGAGGGCTACAGCAGACGGAACAATGCAGTCCTCATAGGTCTGCCCAAATGTGAAGAAGGTGAGAACTCTATACTCTTTATTCAAAAGCTGATAGCAAAGCTTGCCAGGTCTTCCTCCTTCGGATCCTTGTACTCCACTGAGCAGGCACACAGGGCACTATAGCAGATGCCACCACCTGGGGCTCCTTCCCATCCTCTCATTTTCTAATTTCTGAACTACCAGGAAAGGTAGCATTTCCTAGTAAAAATCAAAGAACAGCAAGAGGTTAAATGGGGATAAAACAAAATTTGTATGGCTCAGGACCTGCCGGTGACAGCGAGACAGCGACGCACAGCATTCCACCCTATTGTTTCCAGATTAATCCCTGCGGGGATTATGTTTGCATGATTTACCCCGCGAAACTTCAAGTCAACCTGCAGGGAGCCTGGTCTAGCTATGAAGATCCAGAGGTAGCTTGATCGGCTCTGAGGGAGGCCCTGCCTAATTTGTTCAAACCCTGCTGATACTTTTATTGAATGCCATGTGGGTGTGTAAGTCAACTTATTCAGGAACGGTGAAACATGATGTCGATGGTATTCTTGATACAAGCTAGAAGCATCGGATGTCGAGACTATGTCAACCCCCAGCCTACAGTGCTCGAGGTATCCTTTGTTCATTTTCATTTAACGATCGGCTCTCAAAAGGCACCTGGACTTATTGGGACTGAGACTCACTCTCTCTTGACTGACCTCTGCTTATTGCTCATTTTGGCTCAGTCTAGCATTGCTCAATTTCCTCCAAACTGGTGGCTGACAGTGGTAGTGAGTATAGTTACTTTCATGGATAGGTCTCATGACTATATTAGTCCTCGTTCGGCTCTGGAAAAAACTTTTGGTTGAGGGAGGGGTCTCTCTTTGCTGTCAAGCTGCAGCATATTCTGATTTGGGGAATATTTGGATTTTTAGTTGACACATGGAAGAACACATTACGCAATGTATCTGGAAAACAGGATCTGGACTCTTGTCTCTCCAGCTCGACCCCCTGAGTAACTGCATTTGGATATGGGTTTTAGATGCATGGGGGGCTATACAGGGATGCATACTCTTAGGCATGTTTATACTCTCTCCCTCTCAATTGGATGCATGCTTATAGGATGGGGGTGCAGATTGGGTTACTTTTCATAGTTTAGGGATAGTACTGTAAGGCAATGTTCAGTTATGGTTTCTCATACGAGGTCAAGTGCCCTCAATATACTTGTTTATTTTAGAGCAATGACATAATTGGGGACTAGTTAGAAATAGTCTTTCAGGTAAGACTCGCTTCTCCCATGATTTTTTAAGTTGAAGGTTTTGGGAGGTATGTGGGAGAGTTACAGATTTTTAGTTTTGGGCTGGGGGGGAGGAGTTCCCCCAGGACAAGCTGAGAATGCCTGAGGTTGCCAGCCCCAGGTTTCGATATTTACTTTACTTGCTGGTTTGTCCCTGGATTTCTCTTTTTTTCTTTTTTGAGGAAGCAATACCAGACATCTGGTCTACGGGCTGATGCATATTGAAAGCCCCATTTGGATAAGGGCATTTCCCTTCTCTTTTTTTCTTTTTATTTTCTGTTTTTATATTTGCCCTCTCCCTGTCCTGTGGATGATGAAGAGGGAGCAGAGGGGCCTTGATACATGTAGTGCTATAGTCTGTTCTGTGTTAACTATGTTACGCTTAGACAATGTTGTGAATTTTTCTACTGTATTTTGATTAAAGTTCTTAGTATAGTTAACACTTTTGCATGTGGGATGGGAGAAGTGGGAGGAAATGTAGCATGGTGTCAGTGGGCTCGGAGTCATGGGCTAGACTGTGCATGTGTTATGGGGTGAAGAAGGTTATAGAGATGATGTAGCACCCTTCTCCTTCTTTTGGGAATTATAGGGAGGGGGTGGAGGGTGTGTGTTAGTGGGTTAGTTAGTGGGGGGGACTCTGGGCTTCAATTCACATATCAGCAGAGGAAGCTGAACGCAGGTTGTTGGTATTTCCCTAAGAGAATGTACCTTATACCACTCTTGGATGGTGGGTACAGTTAAATTGACTTCCTGGAAAGTCCAGGGAACCTGCAACAAAACCAAAAGGTACCAGATTATAAAACATCTCAGATCCCTCAATTGTGATGTCTCCTGCTTGCAGGAAACACACTAGCTGGACTCAGAAGCTGATCTATTCAGGAGACTACATATTGATCTGGTTTATACTGTGGGCTACAGTACATCAAGTAGGGGGATTTCTATCCTCTTTTCGAGGAAAATATCATTTACCTGTTCACAGTGTGCATGAGACCCAAATGGAAGGTACCTCCTTCTCAGGGGAGTGCTAGACAGGATGGAATTAGTAATAGGATGTGTGTGTGGTCCCAATATGGATTTTTCTTCCTTTTTTTCAGAGCTGGGTTCAACTCTTTTCCCCCTTTTTGACTCTTATGATTATAGGAGAGGACTGGAATCTCCCCTTTACTCTGGATATGGATAAATCTTATAGACGAGCCCAAGGTCTGACCCCGGCTCAAAGAGCCCTTTGAGAGCTAGTCAACCAGGTCAGGTTATATGTGCCCCTGGAGAGTACTCAATCCCAGCACCAGGGCCTATACCTTGCATGCATATATTAATAATAATAGAAATTCAAATTCTCCCATAACCACAATAGTAAATGAGTGGATAGAAAGTAATAATGGGTCTGATATAGGAAATATATTTAATGATTACTTTGGTTCTGTGTTTTCAAGTAAAGATCTTATAAATAAAATGGTTTATACATATACAAGTGAATATGAGGAGATAACTATAGGGGAAATATTAGATGCAGTTAGATCTTTAAAAGATACTTCTTCACCAGGGCCCGACAAAATAAATACATTTTTCATAAAACATACTTTGGATGCACTTATGTGCCCTTTGCATATAAATTTCAATAAATCATATAGGAATAGTGAGGTACCAGAGGATTAGAGATTGGCTACTGTGATTCCAATACATAAAAAGAGAAATAAAAATAAAGTTGATAACTATAGACCCATTAGTTTAACGTCTGTCTTGTGTAAAACTATGGAAAGAATATTAAAACAAAAAAATGGATCAAGAAATAATAACAAAGGGAACAGCTGATGATACACAACATGGCTTTAGAAGAGGTAGATCATGTGCAACAAGTTTGGTAACCTTTTATGAGAACATCAGCTTAGTCTGGATAGAAATATTCCAGTGGATGTTATATTCTTGGACTTTAAAAAGCGTTCGATAAGGTATCACATGATCTATTACTTATGAAGTTGATAAAGTCAGAATTTAACAGTAATACTGTTAGATGGGTGAGGATTGGCTAAAGAACAGATCACAGAAAGTTAGGTTAGGTGACATAATCTCTGGTAGCATTTTGTAACAAGTGGAGTGCCACAGGACTCTGTCCTGGGTCCTACTCATTTCAGTTTATTTATCGGGATTTACATTTGGGTGTTTCAAGTCAGATAAATAAATAAATTTGCAGAGGATACTAAAATTTCAGCAGAAGTAGACACTGAAATAAAAATAAATATATTAAAAAAAGATCTTCTGATTATTGAAAAATTGGCTAATGAAAACAACATGTTCTTTAATACAGAAAAATGTTCAGTCATGCACTTCGGGAAAAGAAACCCCAATACTGATTATATCTTGTGTGGGAATGAAATTAAGAAAGGATGTTATGAACAAGATTTAGGAGTTATAGTAAATAACAAATTTAGTTGGAGTAATCAATGTAATAAAGTAATCCAAACAGGTAACCTGATTATTACCGCTATCGAAAAAATGTTCATAACACGAAATAAAGAATGCATTATAAAACTATATAAGTCATATATAAGACCTTACACTGATTATGCAGTTTCCTTCTGAGCACCATATTTTTAAAAAAGATAAAACAATGATGGAAAGCTTACAGAGAAGAATGACAAAATTAATACAAGAAATAAGACATCTTACATATCAAGAAAGGGTAAAATCATTAGGACTATATAATTTACAGACCAGGAAGAATAGAGGTGACTTGATGTTGTTGTTTAATATTTTAAATGATGAAAATCTTATGAATTTATGTGGATTAAAATATTTTGACAAAGATTATGGCCTGAGATATAATAACAGGCAAATTCAAATACCAAGGGCATTCACTAATAAGCGAAAATGTTATTTTACTGTGAGAGCCGTGGGGCTTTGGAATTCCTTACCACAATATATAGTAGAGCAGACATCATGCAGAGAGTTTAAATTGGAGTTAGATAGATTATTGCTGGGAAGTTATACTTGATACCACCCACTTTTGTGGGGAAAGTGGTCTCGATGGGCCTAGAGCCTACTTCCACTTTTATTAACCGAGAGTAATACCTTCTGTTCACTAGTGCATGGCACCTCTCTCAAGATTGACTATATCTTAATTAGTAGATCCCTTTTACCTGGTACTTTAGATAGACGTATTGAGTTGGGGGTAGTATTGGATCATTCCCCCAACTGGTGTAGGATCTCACTAGTGTTTAAGCAGCAGAAGGGGACAATTTGGAAGATTAATAATTTCCTATTGAAAGATGAACAGATAGCCAAACAAATTGTGAGTTCTATAAAAATGTATACAGAACGTAATTTGCATACAATCTGAAAAGTGGATATTGAATGGGCTGCTCTCAAATGTTTTGTTAGAGGGGAATGTATCTGAATTGCCTCAACTAGGAAAAAGAAAAGAACAGTACAGGTGTTCCAGCTACTGTCCAGAATTAACGATCTGGAGTGTAGGCTATCTCCAAGTTTGGATGTCTCCTCGAGAAACCAACTTATCAAACTTAAGGAAGAGTATAATGATCTGCTTAGAGACCATGCTGAAATCATCATTTTAAGATGGAGGTCCACACACATTGATCAGGGAGAGAACACAGGTCATCTAATGGCCCTCAGGGTTAAAAAGCAGGAATCCTCTAGACTGGCGAAGGCTATTTCCTCACAAATAGATTGGTCCATCAAAACCACCCCGAAGGAGGTGGTTTCAGAATTTGAGCAATATTACCCGAGGCTCAGTACTGGGTACACTACTCTTTAATATACTTTTTTCAACTATGCAACTATGCAAACAAGTAATGGGGTCTGGATTAATAAATATGCAGATGACTGCAAAGTCGGATGTATTGTAAATGATACTGTGTCAATCAATAACTGGCAAGAAAAGCTAAATAAATTATGTAATTGGGCAAACTTCTCTAAAATGAGCTTCAATGAACAGAAATGTAAGGTAATGCACATGTATAAACACAACATTAAGGCAATCCATGTGATGAATGAAATACAATTAACCACAACTATGGAAGAAAAAGATTTTGGTGTTACAATTTGGGTGTTACTTAGAACCTAAAACCCAATACACATATAAATAATGTGGTAAAAAAATGCTATGACATTTTCGGATGTATTCAAAAGCATATTAGAAGTAGACAAAATGAAGTCCTATTGCCACTATATATTAGCCTTATTCAACCTCACCTGGAGTATTGTGCTCCTTTTTGTACACCAGCAGCAGTGGGAACCAAAAAAATGGTCGAAAGAGTACAAGAAAGGATTACAAAGAAAATTAGTAATGTCAAAAACAAAAGCTATAAGTATAGATTAAGAACCCTGAACCTGTTCTCCTTGGAATACAGATTTCTAAGAGGGGATCTGATTCTCATATTTAAAGCATTCCAGGGCAATGCATTGTTTACTACTATTTGTCTTGGAAAAGAAAAACTTATAACAACATTAGGTCACATAACCTTAAAATTAAGATAACTCTGAGCAGAACAATAAGGAGGAAAACATATTTTACACAAAAAGATTCACCAATATTGAATTCCCTACCAAGATATGTAGTTATGAGTAAGACACTGGAACAATTTAAAATAAACTTAGATAACCAAATGACGGAAAATAAATTTAGTCTCCATCACTAAACCGTTTACCCTCGTTGCAGCGACATTTAAGCAGTCCCATGACTACAGTGCTAATATAGTGGGGCCTGCTGGAACCAGCACTGGCACTGCCTGTAGTTCTGCACCCCACACTGACTGGAGTTGAGAATCTTTAAGTGGGGGTGTGTGGGGTGCTGCCCCCACATGGGGGTTCAGTGGACAAACCCCCCCGAAGAAAACAAAGAAAACTATAGTGAACCAGCAGCCAACTGCAGAATGTTGTTGACCTGCCAGTGTCGCTGACAGGGCGTTCGACAGAAATACTGTCCGACTCCTTTCGTGGATCCTCACTAAACCAGTGGTGGTGGGTTCATAATGGGTCTTTGGCCTCAAGAACCTGTATAATAATATGGCACTATGATTATTGGGAGTCTACAGTCCCCCGGATATTCCAGTCTCATCTTGTCAGATTGAGGATTATCTGGATTCAGTTCTCTTCTCAGCTTGGAGAGGTCAACAAGAACTTCCTAGTGTCTCCCATATTAGAAGCTGAAATTGGAGGGTGATTAACAGTGTCCCTCTGGACAAGGCACCTGGATTGGATGGCTTTTCTCCCAACTTTTATAAAAAGTTTGCGGACCAATTAACACTGTAGTTATATAAATTATTCAACCACATTTTGTCTGAGACCCCTTCGGACACCCAGTTACTGGAAGCCCTGATTGTGGTCATTCACAAACCTGGCAAGCCTGAGGACAGGGTCACAAGCTATAGGCCAATTTCCCTACTCAATTGTGATATATAAATTCTCTCTAAATTATTAGCCAACAAGCTTGGAAAAGTCTTGCCCTCTTTAATCAGTCCAGACCAGGTCAGTTTTATGGCAGGTCGGGCATCATCCAATCATCTTGGTAAGCTGGCCATATTTTCTCTGTGTTCAGGGACTCAGAGGAGTGTTCTGTGCTGATGTCCCTGGACACAGAGAAAGTTTTCGACAGGGTCGATTGGAGTTTTCTGTTTGGGACTCTTCAAAAGCTGGGCTTCCTTCCCAGTTCATTTGTTGGGTCCGACATCATACACAAACCAGAAGGCCAAAATATATTGTAACAGGGTATTCTCCTCTTCCTTTCCTCCATGCTCTGAGACAAGACAGGGTGTACATTATCTCCCTCTTATTCAACCTGTATTTGGAACCCCTATTGTGGAAGTTCTGGAAGTGTCCTGATATCCATGGGGTTAGAATAGGGACTCATGACCTCAGGCTTTCAGTTTATGCAGACAACATATTGCTGCACCTTACACAGCCCACTAATTCCATTAATGCTGCGATAACACCATAGCTGAGTATAGCCGGTTGTTGAATTATAAAGTGACTTTAGATAAGACCCAGGTCTTTCCACTTAATGAAAAAAACCCATAAAGGTCACGTAGGGTATGTGATGCTTAAGTGGTCTCCTAGACACCTTAAATATCTGGGTATTTTCTTGGTGGGTAGCTCAGTTAAGATGAAACAGCTCAACCTTGATTCCCTGTTAGTAATGATACAGCACAATTTAACTCGTTGGTTGGGCCTACCCCTTTCTTTCTGGGGATGGGTAAGTCTAATCAAAATGAATGTGTTGCCTCGGATTTTCTACCCTTTTAATATGTTAACCCTTAGGGTTCTACTCCTCTGTTTCAAGAAATTACATAGCTCCATCTCAGAATTTTTTGGAAGGGAAAGCCTCTGAGAAGAGCTTACCATAATATGGTGGCTCCTAAATACAGAGGGGTTCTGTGACTTCTGAATTTTAGGTTATATTATTGGGCTAGTCAGGTGAGTAGATATCTCCATTGGTTGTGACCCATTGAAGAATTTTTTTCTTTTCTGTATGTTCCCTCCTGGCTTCAAATAGAACTTGACATATTAGATTCCGTAGGGGTCTCAGGTGAAGCAATGCTGCACCACAGGCTGAAGGACTTTCCCAAGTTAGGGACTGACTTTTCACTGACTACTTCCGTAAGAATCCACTCCCACCTATGTTCCTTTATCAAATACCATCATACCATTGATCCTAATCAGCCCGTCATGAAAAATCCTAATTTTAAGATAGGGGGAAGATGTCTCACCCCTGCTTGGCTCCCGACAATTAATCACATCTGTCCCAGTGACCTGATGTCAGGCTTTTCCTACCTCACCTCAGAGGAAATACTGAGGAAGTTCTCTGCTCCTGGAAGTCCTTTTACAATTTACCAGGTTCGCCACCTTTCAGTCTTGAAAAATCTCCAGCCCTGGGAGGACAGTAAAATGGGTGAGACTATCAAATCTCTGGCTCAGGTGGTTCAACAATCCCATACAGTTTCTCACTTTTACCCAGCTCTTTTGATTTGACCTTCCCTTCCCTTGAGTGGATGGGGCAGTGCTCTTTGGACAGATGCCTTTCCTCTGAACAACCTCAGCTGGGTTAAATTATGGAAAGCCTGCCACTCCTATATCACCCAAGACAGATTGAGATTGATTTAATTTTCTATACTGCATAACCTCTACTTGTCACACCTGCTAAACTCTTTAAGATGGGAAACTTCCTAATGCAAATTGTACAAGATGCAATAATGCAGAAGGTAACTTACTTCATATTTTCTGGGAATGGCCCCCCCATCACCTCCTTGTGGTACATATTAAGCAAAAGCTGATCCCCTTCAGGCCTCAATGATTTTTTTATCCTGGAGGTTTGCTTGATTGGGGACTACACTGGCATTGATGTCTCACAGAGACAGTACCACGTGGCTTTGATTGCACTCTCTCTTAAAGTCTGGTGCTTCGTCACTGGAAAGGCTCCACAGTGATAACCTATTCAGAGTGGCTCCAAGAGCTACTATGCAATTTGAGAGTAGAGAGAGAATGATTGCTAGCATCAATAATAGAATTTCCAGATATAAAGACAGATGTGAGTCTTTACAAACTCTATACACACTATGACTTCCTGCAGGATAAAATGGTACAGCAGTCTCTTTGATTTTCCTTTCTTCCTCTTTGTGGTTTAGTATACATTGCCAAGGGGATGGAGGAGGGCCTAGGGTGGGAGGGGGGAATGACAGGGGTTGTAGTGTAAGTGTTGTATGTAAGTATTCTCATGCATTTTTGTTCTGTCGGTTTACCTGAGAGTTGGGGACGGGTTTTGTACTGTATGTATTGTGATTGTCTTTGTCTTGCAAAATTCTTTGCATAAAGCTTATTCAAGTTAAAAAAAAAAAGGATGCATGTTGGACCTGGGTCCAGACTACAGTAAGTTGGTTGCAAGCTCTAGATTATCTTCACAACATCCCTGATTGCCAACTGGTCAAAGTCGGCCCAGACTGGCTGAGTGATTGTAATCTCCCACCTATTGCCAGTCTGCCCATTTGAGTGAGCTGCACAGATCTATGATCTGATGATGCCAACCTTATTGGTGAAAAACCAAGCAAACTCCTCACACTTCAATTGTGAAAAAGCTTCCCGATTCTGGAGACAGACTGGATTGTACAGCCTGTCTACAGTCCAGTAGAGCTGAGCCATGCGGTTTCGCACAGCCACAATCTCCCTGCACACTAACTCTGCTTTCTTATGGGAGATTGCTGAGTGATAGTCCTGATAATGGGACATCAATCTAAGTCTGTCATCAGTCAGGCCAGATTTTCACCCGCATCACTCCAGCCTTCTCCCTACTTTCCTCATCTCCCTCAAGGTCCCATCAAATCATGGGGACCGAGGGTGAAGGGTGAGGGGGCGAACACGGACCAGAGCTATAGAATCCAGAGCAGCCACCACTGCCCTATCATAGGCTAGAAGAAGCCCCTCTGGATCCCAGCTCACACTCAAGCTCCCCAATAGGTCCAGAACCACCATAAGACCATCAGGGGTCAAACCCTGCAAAGGATGGTACTGGACCATCTCTATAGGGGCAGGTTTATTTGGGGGCCAGCAAACTGAGCCCTATAGTGTGGTGATCAGACCATCCAATGGGCTTCACCACCACGTCAGAGATCTCCATCCCAGTAGGAACACTAGGTCCAGCAAATGACCTTGAGCATGGGTTGCAGAGGAAATCACCCACGTGAAGCACAGTGAAACCATCAATTGGAGGAAGTCTTGTCCAAAACACAAGAGTTCGTCATTGACCCAGGCATTGAAGTCCCCCAGCACCAACCACCTGGGGAACTCCAAAACCCTGGCGAAGACTAAGTACATGACTTCCTGCAGGAATTCCATCTCACCTCTGGGTGGACGGTAAACAAGAAGTATCCTACAACCCACACCTGCGCCCATGATGCATTCAAAGGATCTAGTGTCTCCCACTGGCACATCTACAAGGCCCAGTTCTGTCTTGAAACAGACAGCCACCCCCCCACTCCAGTGATCCAACCTCTGGCGATGTATCACCTAGTACCCAGATGGAACAGCTGACTTCAGAATGGAACCCGCATTCTCATCCAGCCAGGTCTCAGTGATGCACATCAGGTGAGGTGTTCCCACAAGATCAACAATTACTGCCGTCTTGTTTCTAATCAACCTGGCATTGAACAATACGCCCAGGTTAGATGAGCAGTCGAGGTTGACTGCACCATTTGCCCACACAAAGTGGGGCCCTTGGTTATGGGTACCAGGCAGGTCAGACCCCTTTCCTGGTCCCATTTCACCCCAGGGTGCCTCTTTGAACTCCCCACCTCAATCCGCCCCCTGCTCCTCCCCAGGTTCGGGCCCTTCTCTTATGGTGCCTCCTCACTACACCCAAGGTGTGACAGCACCTATACAGTTCCCCCAATAGTAGGGGGAAATTTAAAGGATGGAGGGCCCAAAGCTCAGTAAGGGAGTAGCACCCACCCGCCGAAGACAACTGTCAACACATTCTACTGTTACCCACAAATCAGTAGTAGTCAGTCAATTCACAATCATACACTCACACAAACAACCACTCACTCACTCTCACACATCTCAAACCACCCCAAACAATAACCCAACATTTACAAAACAACTACTCCCTTAAATCCCCAAAACAACCCAACAACAATACAGATTACAGAAATAACCATACACCAAAACAGCCATAGTGCATTAAGTTTCTGTAGTATTGTCCAACTGAATTTTAACTATCCGATATAAGCAAATTAGAACACTGTTCACAAGGGGTTGCTATGTCCTTCTAATAACTTGAGAGAGGGAGCGCTCACCAACCTCTCACCCCGACCATATGTCCAGAAAATGTGGCCCTCTCACTGCCACAGCCACAGTTTCGCAAAATTTGTAAGTTAATAATGAGGCCCCCTCACTGCCTCCCAGCATGAATTATGAAAGATTACAGTACCTATCACAGGTTACCAATAAAAGACATCCCTGTAAAGTTAATACCACAGATTTTCTTCCTCGTGCAGGAGATCCTCTTGAAGCCACTCCAAATGGAAACCACCTCCGTGATGCCAGAATCGCCATGCCCCAAACTCAGCCCAAAGCAGGTGCCCCAATTCAGAGAAAACTCCCCACCTATGTCCTGGAGCCCCTTGACATAAGCCTGAAAGCCCATAGTAGCCACAGGGAAGGAGTTCAGTGCCCTCCTCCAGCTGGCACCCTCTATCCCCATGGGAAATCTCCGATCCTGATGCTGCGCCCCAAAACGAGCTAGTCTGGCTAGCAATCCACTAATCTTTATCCTAGATGGTTCCACATAATATGTGCAACAACCTGCCAGCATACAAGACAGCTTTAGATAGCAATATGGGGATAGAACATTTTCATTTCAATAAGTTTCATGGTGAGTCACATGGCCTTATTGGCTTATGACTCATAATCCACGATACTATGATACTTTCCTTTCCACTGGCCCCTAATGATCTTTCCTCTGATGACCTTTCTCCAGGTTTTTGGTTTGGCTTCTCACAACAGCAGGTTCCTCTGGCTTTGAGTCCTCAACATCAGAGTCCTCATCATGTACTGCCTCTGTTTCAAGGATGCACTCACTGCTATGACTGTCCACATGGTCTAACTCTGAAGATCTCACAGAGAAATGAGAAATAGCAGATTCTTGCGACACATTGTATGCATGTGCGCTTAATCTTTCCTTTCCACTACATATAGTGGTTGCAACTGACATTCTTTTTTTAATAACTGTACCTTTGCCAAATCAACTTTTCTTAGTAGCTGATTCATCACGCAGGCTTTTCTTGCTGCCTTTTATTGGCCTGTGTTTGTTGACTAAGCATCACATGCAGCAGCAGCAGACAAACGTGATGGGATCTCAGAAGACAAAATGGACTTAAAAGGTATGGAAGCTTCAGTAAGCAAAGTAGATGTACCTACTGCAGTGAAGAAACTTGTTTATGACTTTTTTCTTCTGAATTGTTGTCTTTGTCTTTTCTTACTGATGCTGGAAGCTTGTATCAAGGCCTTCTCCGTTCCATCTTTATTTTCACTATTGTTTGATAAGTTTTCAAATTCAAATAACAGTTGCTGATCATGAACTAAGCCAGCTCCCGTCCATGAAAAAAAAACACAGTACCTTCTTCAGTCACCTTTGGAAAAAAGGTGGCAATAATGACTAGTGTACATCTCAAGATAAGGTAAGACCTGGCTAACCAGCAAGACTACAAGCTGGGGCTACTAAGCAACTTCCAGGGTTACCTCTCCCTCCAAAAGGGTTCTCACACAAAGCCTTCACTGGCTCTGCTTCAGCATTTTTGATTGCACAAAAGAAACTGGTGCTGCTTTTATATGGGAAATGGCTGGTGATGCTGCAGACAGAGGCTACTCAACTACCAAGGGCTGCCTCCTCCTTCCAAAAAGGTTTTACACTTGTCACAAGCCTTTACTGACTCTGCTTGCACAATTTATTTTTTTTATAAAGGAATACACAAAAGAAAAATGTCCCTGCTTGTGTGGAAAATGGCTGGTGATGCTGCAGACAGAGGCTGCTCATCTGCTAAGGACTGTCCCCACTCCAAAAAGATTTCACGTGTCACAAAAGCATTACTGGCTCTGCTTGTACAATTTTTTCCTTTTTATTGGAATATACAAAAGAAGAATGGTCCTGCTTATGTGGGAAATGGCTCATACTGCTGCAGACAGAGCTACTATGCAACTGCAAAGGATGTCTAAAGTCCAAAAGACTTCTACATATGACATAAGTCTTTACTGGCTCTGCTTGTGTACTGTCTCTTTTTGTGCTGTAAAAAGGAGCGTTTTGTCTTTTTTCCATAAATTTTATTTCCCTTTTCTTGTTTAACTTTCTGATTTTAAATTTCTTTTCTTTTCTTTTTTTCTTCACAGTTGTGCACTGCTGTGAACAACAGTGTTAACTCACTGTAGGACAATACTGAGCACTTTGCTGTGTGCACACTGATGCAGCTTCTACTATGAGTAGTCCCCATGTCCCCACCACACACAGTCTCTCTGTGTTTGTCATAAATGTCTTCTTCTTAAATTCTCTTCTGTTCTGCTGTTTCCTACACAACTGAGCGCCCCTCCTGATTGGTCTCCCAGTCTCTCTTTTGTTTTGCTTTTTCTATTTTATTCTTTTATTGTTTAATCTCCTTAATTATTTTATTGTTTAATCTTCTTAGTTTGCCATTTAGTTTTATTTTGATCACAGACTTAAACACTTTTTGTGCAGGGTCTGTCAGTGAATGTCTGGGACTGGCCGCGGGTCACCCACCCGACACACACACACACACACACACACACACACAGTCTTCTGTGAACTTTTTTTTTCTCTTTAAGTTAATTTGCCTTTTAGATAGTTTATTTAAGCTCTTTTTCATGCAGAAGAGTCTGCTGGCTAATGATTGTCTGTGTTGCCCATCTACACTTTGCAAACCTCCTGGATCTGTGATAATGGTGGTTCTGCTAGGATTTCAGAGGAAACAAGTCAGGGACGACCATATTTCATTAAGTAGTTTCCTACAACATCAATCACAGAATTGAAAAGCCTAGAGAATGAAAAAGAAATCTAATCACAGGAAAATCTTAATAGAACAATTCACTTTTCTTTTCATGCTGGCTAATCTGATCAAGAGCCTAACTCTGAAATGTTATTTTTTTTTTCTTTAAGGAGGGGCTCTCATTCTATGACCCCCTTTTTCAAAAATCACGTTAATATGAAAATCCATTTGTCTGTAGTATAACAGCCTTTCTGTAGTTTCTTTCCAGCTGTCCAGCTGTCCAGCACATTGTACTACCCCATCCATACCCAGTCAACATCCTCTCAGTCTCTCTCAAGTGTTTTCCTTTTTTTGTTCTTTTCTTCTTCCTAATGTGTTTCTTCTCTTGGTCTCTGTATGTCCCTCTCCTGCCTTTGTCTGGACTACAGTTGAAAAAGCTAAAAATGGAGCCACAACTAATGGTTTCCACAAGGACCGGCACTAAAGAGATGACTCCCACTGCTGGCAAATGGCATGGAGGTCAGAGCCATGCTGATATATATATATATATATATATATATATATATATATATGTGTATATATATATGTATGTGTATATATATGTATATATATATATATATATACACACACACACACACACACACAGTCTGACTCATGCATGCACAAACTGCAGTATCTTTGCCTTGGGCAGACTCCCTTGACACCTTTGACCTCTCCTTAGCTTCTCTTTAGCCTACCATATGATAAATATGCAAGCTGGGAGGCTGAGGAAGATGAAAATAGGAACACTGAGCCAAAATCCAAGCTGAGTCAGCAAGGTTTGGCTCGGGTCTCATGAAAACTGAGCCGCATGCATTCAGGGTGACTTGGTTTTCTTGAGAGGTTCTACACATCACTAGTATCTATTTTGTATGGGCAGTGGGAGTATCATAACAGGGCTGGCAGAAGACTCTAAAGAGGTCCAGTTATGGGTCCAGATCAGTCAATAGCCAAAGCAGTGACTGTGGACCTCAGCCTTGAAATGTTTGTGGCCCCATCTCTTGCACTGTTGGATCCATAGGCCTTCATTACCATGATCAAGCTAAGGGCCAACATCAGAGGCAGCGTGAGCTGGCAGGAAAGTGTCCCTGGCTACGGGTTGGAAACAACATGGGAGAGAGTCATATGGAGAGACTGGTAACTGATACCAAGGCCACTGACTGTTAATAAAGTTCTCAGTGGCAGTAGGGCTGTTGAACTATTAGGTAGCCCTACTAACCTGAATCCATAGAAAGGCAGGGTATCTTAGAGCTGTAGTAACACCCAAGTGAGAAAGTTTCCATTTAATAGGGCTATAGGTCCACCTGCAGGCAGAAGATAAAGGAAAAGTCCTGGTAGAAAGACAGCTGGTAACCTTCCTATGCAAGTGGCTCCTGCTCCCATGCAAGCCATAGGACATTTTCTTTCACATGATAGCATAGCAGTCTCATCATGATGGGCTGGGGTGGTCATCAGGTTTAGGTAAGGTGCCAAGGAATGATGTGCCCTGTTGATTTCACTGGAGGACAATTCAGGGCATTGATGAGAGCTGGAATCAGAGACTGCAGAAATGGTATTGGGTCCTTGCCCTCCACTCCCTCTGGGAGACCCATTAACTTAAGGCTGTTGAGCCTGGATCAGTTTTCTAAATCACCCAGATTAGTGAGCAAGAATTGAATGGTCCTGTCCTGCTCTCATAGCTGGCTGCAGATAGCATCACCCCAGGTCTCCAGTTGTTTTAAGTGTTGTTCAGTGCCAGCAACCCATTGGCTCAAATCCTGCAGGTCTAGGTTCATCTGGGCAGTTGATTGCTTTATATCAGTGGTATCCTGCAGAATGCACTGGGGCAACAAGGTAATGTTGGCAAGATCCAGTAGCATGGGTTGTGTGGACCCTATCCTCCAGAAGCACCAGATCTGGCAAAGAGAGAAGGCAAGAGTGGTGCAGATGAGGCCTACATTGGTGACAGTCACAGCAGAGTGCAGCAGAGTAGGCCAACATGTCTGACTGGCACAGGTGAGGAGTTACACCCAAATTGGCAATGCCTACTGATATACCATCGTAAGAGTTACTCAGCACTGCCAAAGTCGACAGGAAAATGCTAAAGGAGGTGGACGGATGTGAGGTAATACATTCAGGGCTGTTATCCACTAGAGACTTAGGGTGCCATTTTTCTGGTGGATAGCCACACCCCTTTAATTTTTGTATCTTGCCACATCTGTTATTCTGTGTTCTGCAGTGCAATTGTTGCTTTTTGCCATTGCAAATTCTTCTAGGAGAGATGGATGATTGTGAAAAATAGCCCCCTTCCACCAGCACTGTTGGGTGGGCTGGAGGCCTTGCACAATGTGAGAGTATGAGGGAGGCAGAAGAAGCAGTCCTTGGGGACTAGGTTGGAGCTGGAAGCTCAATGATGACTGACTGCACCATTCATCATGAATAGTTTTATTTGCCCATTGAGGAACATCCCCAGGGTACGATACGCAGTCAGAAGGAGATCCTTCTCCATCATTGCTCCACTCTGTGAAAATCTCCACCTCAAGAGATTCTTACTTGCCCCACCCTTATATAGTTCAAAAAGAGTCTTCTCCTGGGTGGTAGCTCCCTGCAACTGCAATCGATGACCTATTGCTCCTTTGGTGTATCTTATATGAATTATTACTTGCTGCTTTATCCGTCTGCCTCTCTGTAAATATTGTGCAACTTAATCAAACTGCAATCAATGTGCTATTGCTCCTTGGTGTACCTTTGTATAACTTGGTATTACAAGACAAAGTAGACTGATGCCCATTTAATTGTCTCCCACTCATAGTGGGTTTATTTCCCATCAACATTTCATATTAGGAATTTGTCCACGTACTTTTTAAAGGTTGCAAATGTAGGTGCATTGACAATTTGATTAGGCAATGTATTCCAAATTCTGATAGTACATATGCTATAGCAATTTAAACATTTAACTGTATGAACTCTAGAAATCATAATTTGCTTACTATGAGATCTGAAGTTATTGTTTCTTTGGAGTGGGTTAATGCCACATTGATCCCTCAGAGCTTGATTTTGCATGAGTTTATAGGCAGTAAATCCCCTCTTTTTATTCTGGTCTCCAAAGTGGAAAGTTTTAAGCTGCTTAATCTATCCTTGTAATTGATTGTTTTTAGGCCTTTTATTGATCTTGTTCATCTCTTCTGTATTCTCTCCATGAGATTTATATCTTGTTTCAAATAATGGTTCCATAATGGAGAACCATAATCAATGTGTGGTATAATATAGGTTTTCTACAGTTTTAAAATGCAGTCCTTGTCCCTAGAAAGAAAAGCCTTTTTATTGAGCAAGTAAGTCTATTGATGGCCAGGGCAGTATTACGACAGTGTGTTGAAGCAGACAAATTGGAATTCACCCAAATTCCAAGATAATTTTCACTATTAATAGATTTAAGTATTTTTCCATTGAGGTAATATTTGTAACCTGGGTTATTTCTACCAGGATGAAGAACAGAGCATTTTAATTAATTTAATTTCATGTTGTTCACTATTCCCCATTGTTCAATAACTTTAAGATCTTGGGATAGTATTTGGTGTTTGTGATATGATGACACCTCACCTCCAATTTTTGTGTTATCAGCAAATTTGGACAAAACACTACTAAGGCCTTTTACCATGTCACTAATTTAGAGACTAAACAATATAGGACCCAGCATTGACCCTTGTGGGACTCCACTTGTAACACAACTCTCCTCAGGACATGATGTATTAATCCTTACAGACTGCTTTCTATTAGTTAACCAGTTGTTTATCCACCTGATGAAATAATTGTTAATTCCCATGTTGGATAATTTCATTATTAGCTGATCATGGGGAACTGTATCAAGTGCTTTTCCATTGTCAAGAAATATTACATCAATGGGTATGCCCTTATCAATACAGTCACTAACAAAGTCACAGAAGGACACAAGGTTTGGTACACAGGGGAGTCCTTTCATTAACCCATGCTGGGAGAGATCTTGAAGCCCCAATCTTGATACCTCATTTTCAATCACAGTTTTGTGTTTCCTTTCCATTAGTTTACAACAAATGGAGTTCAGGCTGATTGGCCTATAATTAGCAACGTTTGCTCTGTTACCCTTTTTATAAATTGGGATAACTAGGGCCCTTCTCCATTCAAGTGGACTTAACCAGTTTCCAAAGATCTGTTAAACAATCAGGTAAGTGGGTATGTTAATACATGAGCAAGTTGTTTAAAAACAATGGGGCTTATATTATCAGGGCTGTGTGATGATGTTGTTTCTAGTTTATATAATTCTTCTAATACAACATTTAATTTTATACTGATTTGTTTGATACCATCCATACAAAAGGTTGGTTTAACTGGAATATTATGGTTAAACACTGAGGAGAAGTATTGATTGAAACACTGGACAATCTCCTTGTGTATTGGCAATCAATTTACCATCTTTGATGTAGTACTAATTTTGTTGGTAGACTGCTTGTTATTATTTACATAAACATAACAGCTTTTACAGTTCTTTTTGTGTGCTAGTCTATGTTCCAACTTTATTTTCTCCTTTTTAATAAAGGTTATAAGCTTTCTTTGTTCTTTTCTACATATGGATGAAGTTTTTTTATTTATCTCATAAATGCTTTTTTCCCTTCTAAGCTGTTTTTTGATTGTCTTAGAAAACCATAGTAGTATAATTCCTTTACTGTTAAACTTTTTGTGCTTGGGTATATTACGTTCCATTACTTCATATAATTTGGCCATTAATTTATTCCACATCTGCTCTACCTCTAACCCTTTGAAAAAAATGTCCCAATTGATGTTTACTAGTTCATTTGCAATTTTAGACCAGTCGCTATTTTTATAATCTTGTGAGGTAGTAGAATCCATAGTTTAAGACTTTGAGCACTTAAGAATGCATTCACTTATTTTGTGATCACTAGTTCCCAAGTGTGCACCCATTCTAATCATTGAGATACAATCCCTACCGTTAGTTATCACTAGGTCTAAGTTATTTCCCCCTAGTTGGAACAGATACCAATTGTTCACAGCCACAAGAGATTATAGTTTCCAGCAAACCTTTTTCAAAGACATTTGTCCATTCAGGGAATTCCATGAAATTCCTGGTGCATTAAAATCTCCTACCACAATGTATCACCCAGATCAGTGGCAGTATCTATTTCATTAAGCAAGGCATAATTGTAACCATGATCATTGGAGGGTGGTCTGTAACAAATACCCAAGGTTAGTTTTGAAGAGTGGGCAAAATGAAGATTCAACCACAGAGTCTCAATATCCATATTATGCTTATTATTTAACAATAATGCATTACGTTGTTTATGATTTGAAATATAACAACATACCACACCTCCCTTTCTACATGTTCTCTTTTTATAGAACAATTGATACCCAGGGATGTTATTTGACCAGTCACTAGTGTCATCCCACCAGGTTTCTGTTACACATACAATTTCCACCTTGTTATTAATCATGTATAATTTAAGTTCTGCTAACTTGGTTTGATTGAGGCTACTGGCATTAACATTTAAGATTTTAATGTTAGATGGTTTCTTTTTTTTATTATTATTATTATTTGCTGATGAGTACCATTGTTCCCCTTTGGAATCAGTTTAAAGAATGACTGATAATCTCTTTGAAAGTTCTTTCTGATTTGAGTGCACCACATTTACTCAGGTGCAAACCATCCCAGCAATAAAGTGAATTATTATTATGAAATGATTTCCAATGTGTGACAGATGAGTAGCCCATTCTAAGGGTCCATTTACTTAACCATTCATTTATTGTTTTGATCTTCCTTTCTGTCTGATAATTAGCCCTGGGAACTGGAAGTATTTCTGAAAAATAAATTTCACAATTTAAACTCTTCAAAGTTTCCCCTAAGCTAATGAATTCACTCTTTATTTCATAAACTGCTAATTTATTTACATAATTTGTACCAGCATGTAATATAATGAATGGATTTGACCTGAGTTATGAAGAATATTTTTACACATGCTGTGAATGTCCTTGATGCCAGTGCCCTTAAATGATGAACTAGCAATATTATGTTTATCCTGCCTACAGACAATTTTATTGATATATTTTGTAATAGAGTCGCCAAGAACAAAATACTGTTTGGGTGATTTATATGTGTCTCCAGTAACCTTTGGTAGATGGTTTCCTTCAGAAGAATTTGATGATATAGACTCTAACCCTTCTGCTGGGACACTTAGGGATTCTACAGCAGCAGAATAACCTGATGTTTTATCAATGTGTTTAGATTTTGCCTAATGTTTGCCTCCCACAACTTCTTTGGGGGACCAAGTAGTCACGCTGGTTGACATACTATAAGATGGGCTATATGTAGAGACGAGGTTAAGTGGAACTGTGGTCATAGAGGGAATGCACGTAACCTCATTATCTAAGTTATCATACAGATAGGGTACATTGTTAGAATTATCAACAAGGTCATCATTAATGTTTAATAGAGGTTCATATGTATTGCTCAATTCCACATTATTTTCTAAAGCTCTTCATCTAGCCTTTGATTTATGTCCAAAATTGACTCCTGTGCATTCACCTGAGTTAGATTCAGTCAAGTCTACCTCTCCTACTGTATGTTTCCTTTTTTTCAGTCAGTTTAATCTTGCCCTGGTGGTCATCAATAGATAATGATGGAGGGTTGTAAGAGCTACAGCTGGTGCTGTCCTTGTTGTCCAATTGTGATGTAGAGTTCATTGTTTTTAACTTAGAAGTCATATCCTCTTGCTGTTTTTCTATCTGTGCTAATTTATTGTAAAACGTTTCTATATCTTCTCTAAGTACACTATTGTTTACACATTTGTTAAAGATATATAATGTGCTCTGGGGAAGTTTAAAAAACAGGGTGTACGTGCCACAGTTTGAGCACTCTAGCCCTGTCTCCCCATCCAGTGTCATGATGATGTCTCTTGAGTTTGAGGTGGAAGGGTCTAGTATATTTTTTCCAGGACTAGGGGATCGGTCCAAACATATTATGTCAATCATTCTAAATGAGGTTACACTAAAAGTATAGATATTCAGTGAATCCTAAGTAATAGGCACTTATGATTGCTTGCTGGTCCTCTTTCCTCCTTTCCACCCTGGACATTTATGACACACGCTAAGATGCTTATGTCTCTGCATGTGTGGACGCATGCCCACACCGCTCGAATGGGGCTGAGATTATATGAGTGCTGGACAGGAAGTCTCGCTAGGTCACTTTCTGTTCTACACACTCACACAATGTCCTGATGTGCTTAAAATAAAAAAATTGCAGCTGCCTCATGCAGTGAACTTCTGTCAGTGAGAGGAGCATCTCCCTTTCCCAGATATCACTATCCTAGCACAGATTCAGGTGTTACAATGATAGCTGGGTTGTGAAACAGGGTAAGCCTTCACAGTCCCACAATGCTTTATGCCCAGGAAGTCTTAGCTAGTGCTGTCTCTGTGGCAATGGCCCATAAACCAACCCCCTCTCACCAGAGGGACGTTCAGAGAAATGAATGTTTAAAATGCACTCTCCAGCAATAATTCCCACTCCTACCAGAGTGAGCTATGTAAGAGAAACACTGCCCATGTGTGTGGGGCTGAGATTATATGAGTGCTGGAAAGAAAGTATCAGTAGGTCACTTCCTGTTCCACACACTCACACAACATCCTGAAATGTGCTTAAAGTAATAAAATTGCAGCTGCCTCATGCAGTGGACTTCTGTCAGTGAAAGGAGCATTTCCCTTGCCCAGATATCACTATCCTAGCACAGATTCAGGTGTTACAATGACAGCTGGGCTGTGGAGCAGGGTAAGCCTTCACAGTCCCACAATGCTTTATGCCCAGGAAGTCTGAGCTAGTGCAGTCTCTGTGGCAAAGGCCCCAAAACCACCACCCTCTCACCAGAGGGATGCTCAGAGAAATAAATGTTTAAAAAACACTCTCTAGAAACAATTCCTACTCTCACCAGAGTGAGCTATGTAAAATCAAATACCTTATATGTATTATTACTTGCTGCTTAATCTATCTATCTCACTGTAATTATTGCATAACTTAGTCACCTGTTGCTGGTGGGGTAAGTGTGTATGAGCATTTTATTCACAAATAAAAGCTATTTAACTACTTAATTTGCAAACCAGTTGTCCGATAGCCACCTTTATAATTTTGCAATTTAATCACCTAAAGCATGTAACTAATACCATTGTACCTTGTATTTACAGTATATTATTTGATATGTTTTCTGTAAATGTTGTATATTTTAGTCACATACTGCATGTAACTAATTCTGGGTAGCCCCTAAAAAGGGGAATGTCATGTCTCAGTGGGCTTACCCAGTCATCATCAGAATTCAAATACATAAATAAATAATAAATACATTATTTGACTAACATTTTGTTACTAATAATCCTGGCACCTCTGGATCTTTCTTGAAACATAGTGACACTGACACTCTCAGCAGGAATCACATTTGTTTAATAGATACTATGATTTTTTTAAATATTTTCATTTATTTACTCCCCTCCCCCTGAAGAACTGGTGATTATGTTCTACAGGCTCTGAACCACCTGAGTGACCAGCCATGGAATTGATAACATGGGGTTGGAAAAGAAAATCCAACTGGTGAAGCAGCATCAGGTGACTGTGCATTAAACACTGTTAAATACACAGTTGCTGTGAAATGTCCCTGAGTCAATATCCCTCATCAGAGTCGAGACTCGTTGGCTGGTGAAGCAAACTAACTTAGCATGGCAGCCATTGAAATTCCCAGAGACGGGCAGAACAGTATGCAGTGATGTGCACCAGGGACAGACTGAGGGTGTCTCTTCCCCCTCCCATTGCTGCTATGTGTGTGTGTTTAGTATTGAGACATGCACTCAAGATCTCTGTGTGTCTCTTTTCCCATCCTGTGCCTTCTCTAGAGTGAAGCTCCTCCTTAGCAGTCCATCTACAGAGAGAGGACCCCTTCCAATGCTGTCCACTCACAGTTGTACCCTTTTAATCTATGCAGTGAACCTCCTGACGCCCCTGGACTACTGTCATAGCAGCCAGTGATTCATTAGTTGTCCCCCCGATGATGTCTGCTCCCTGTGCTATGTTGTTTTCTGTTGAAGTGCAGCAGGGACACACCAACTGTTTGTCTTCCCCCTGCTATTTCTTCACTATATGAGACCATGTCAGGACTTGTGTTTTTTTTTCAACCCCATGTTAGATCATCTGTGATCTCTATAATGATTGAATTGCCAGCTGTCCTGCAGTGCAATAAAGCAAGATCTTGGAGGGTGCGAGTGAGCTGCAGCGTGCACCGGAGAGAGAGAGAGAGAGACAGCGAGAGAGAGAGAGAGAGAGAGAGAGAGAGAGAGACAGACAGAGAGCAACACAATGTTGAATTCAGAGAGAGAGTGAAAGAGAGAGAGAGACACACACACACACTCCGACACAGTGTGTAATTCAATCTTGCTACACTATCCTGTGTCTCTGTGTCTCACTCTCTCTCTCTCTCTTTATTGAGTTTCTGTACATAGCGAGCAATCGGGAGAGACCGCGGGTTTTGCAGCAGTTCGGGGGCAGAGAGACACACAGTAGTAGCACAGACAGTCTGGGTTGTGTTTGTTTTTCTGACCCCACGATAGACTGTATCTAATCTGTATAGCGGGTGAATTGCCGGCTGTCCCACAGTGCAAGACAGCAAGACCGAGGAGGGGGCAAGTGAGCTGCACTAAGCTCCGAAAAGAGAGAGAGAGAGAGAGACAGAGACTGAGAGACATAGTGCTTAATTCAGAGAGACACACACATACACACACACACACACACACACACACACTGATACAGTGTTTAATTCAAACTTGCTGCACAGCAATTTGGGGGAGAGAGAATAGTGGCTGTACTGTAAGCAGTGTGGGAAGTGCTCAGAGAAGTGGGGATGGTGGGAATTACAAGAAAGCATTTGTGTACATGTTGTCATGAATGTTATGAACATGAAATGTCAGAAATCATTGCAATACTCTTTTCTTGCATTTCTCTGTCCATAACATTACTGAAATATGTAGTAGTTGTAGGGGACTATTTGACACCTCAGCAAGATACAGTCACATTTCTTGTATTTGCAATGTTATGAAACATTTTCTGTTAATTCTTTTTGTTGTTCAATGACCCCATGTTTTAAGCACAATAACCCACCCCAGCTATCTAGATATACAGTAGTTTTGGGTTTATGTGCACCTCACAATGCACCCAGGGTGGTGATTAATCCCCAGTAACCCCATATCCTGTCATGGGTTATTGCTTACTTAGGTCGCCTCCTCCATTTGCCTTAGAGTACAAGCACAGTAGCTTACTGTTCTTGCTATATTGCCTTGCAAGCTGAAACACAAGTGAGGAGTACTTCTGGGTTTAGTGGAACAAGGTTAATATCCTTTCAGTGTGTACTAGCAAGGTTATGACTGTGTATTTGTGTGTGTGTGTGTGCGTGTGTATGTGTGTGTGTATATATATATATTTTCATTGCAAAAACCTTGGAAATTTGGTGTTAGGGTTACCAACCCCTACAGCTCCACCTCCCACCACCCCACCCTCCACACATCAACAGGCATTGCAGTGTGCATTGGGGTCATTAGGTCTTACTCTCACCTCATTCCATGTGTAAACAAGGTGAGGTGGTGCAGTATAGGAGAATGGGGTGAGGATTTCTAAACTTTTTCATTGTAATATCAACCCTAACAGATGCATTAATAAATTTTTTGCAATGAATTTCACTTCTTTTTGAGAAAGTGTAATGTAAATGGGCCCTGCACTACACTAAGAATGAAAATTTTTTGTGTAATGGTATGCATATGTGGGAGTGCGGGCCCTCTGGGCCATGCACTCCCACTTACACATAAGTTTGGGGACATAATGCAGGCCTAGAGACATGAAAACAAACTCTTGGAACACTAAATTGGCAATATCTCAGAAACTGTAGCAGCTAGGGGAAAAACATCAGCGTTGGTGTTATTCATGACTTTCTAACCTATTCTTAGTCCACCTAAAGGTGGACAAAGCTGAGAGTAGTGAAAAATCCTTATCCCGAACCGTTTTCAAGATGTAGACATTGAAAGGCACGATGGGCATTGCAATGTTATCCTATAGGTAATTTCGCAAGAAATTGCACAACGGATGCTCATAATGTGATGATTTTTGGGGGCTTTTTGGGACCTCCCCTCATGAACACTGGCACTGTGATTTCATCAGTCTGTTGAGAAAGCTGATTTTGCACAGCAACAGCACCATTTTGGATCACAGGTGGAAAAACACATTTCAGGCAGGATGTGAAAAATAACAGCTGTACTGTTCATAAGGAGATGTGAAAAAATGTCAATGTTGAAAATCTGGAGTGAAAATATTAAAAATTAGCAAAGTTACGAGCATGCATAGAAACTGTGCAATGCATGCTCATAACACAATCATTTTTTGAAAATTTTCACCAGATTTGCAACATGGGCTTTCTGGGACCCCACCTCAAGAACAGTGGCATTGTCATTTCATTAATCGGTCACAACAGGTGATTTTGTGTAGCAACCACAAAATCACCTTTCGGGACCAAGTAATGAAATGACAGTGACTGTGTTCACAAGGTGGGGTCCCAAGAACCTCATGTTGAAAATTTGGGACCAAAATTCCTAAAATTGGCTGAGACAGCAACATAAGTTGCAAGCCTCCCATTGACTCCCATTATACGGCTTACCTTGATTCCTCAGATCGCAATTCGGCTTTGAAGAGTACAGACATGTCCCCAGTCCAGAGAAGATCGCTGATCCTGACCTCTGGAGGGTAAGTATGGGTGAGGGGTTGAGGAGAAGTGGGTGCTCAGTGGGAGGGTGGGGATGGGGTGGGGAACTGGGCAGATGAAGCGGGACCATTTCCTTTTTACAGGTTAAAAAAAGAAAAGGTGATGGGGACAGTTTCCTTTACCTACAGTGTGCTACATGAGTTTGTGGGGGTACATGCTGCTGACAGGGAGATTGGGCACCCTGATTGGCAAGTTTAAATATAATAACATTTGGGCACACTGGGGTGGGCTCCCAGTGTGCCACATGAGTTAGGGGGGACATGATGCCTACAGGGGGATGATGCCCCCCCGTCAGTAAGTTTAAAATAACTTTTTGGGCACACTGGGATAGTCTCCCAGTGTGCCATGAGTTGTGGGTGGGGGACGTGATGCAACATGGGGATTGGGCACCATGATGTCAGTTCATTTTGTGGGGCAAACAACAGGAGTTTGATGTAGGATCTCGCATCAACAATTCTGATGCAGGATTTTGTATTGAAGATAAAAGATGTCAGAGGATGATTTTCTTTATTTAACAGGTAGTAAAGTTTAAAAAGAACAGTTGGGCACACTGGGGTGGGCTCCCAGTATGCCACATCAATGGGGGGGAATCCTGCTGCTGACAAGGGGATTGGGCATCCCAATGTCTAATACAAGCCTCGGCCCCCTCACAGACCTAAAAAGAAGAAAAACTCCCTTTATTAGGTAAACACCCACATGTATTTACCTAAACGGGGGAGAGGAACAGAGTGGCAGTATTAGTTTGTCCAAAAAGTGGGCAGCAAACGTTTTAGACTTTTTTTTTACATGGGGACAATATTGACTGAAGTACTGCAGGCAGCTTTTGCAATTTGAGAAAGTGTCGCATCCGTGTCTTTCGCAAATAGTGACAGTACGGTGGGCCAATTGTGAAAATGGCATATCGAGGATCAGATTAAAAATCTGATTCCCCCAGTGTGTTCCTTGTCCCCCAATTAGGTAAACACAACCACCTGTGTTTACCAAGGGCCATTAATTTTTTAATTAGTGCCCTTTTTAGCTGCCACTACCTGAAACAAGAAGGCGGCTGTAATGTCACAAATTGGGCATTTCTGAAAGTAAAAAGGCTTGAGTGGCAGCTTTCGAGAGGCACATATATTTTTTTCCCATTGACTATAATGGGAAACTTGTTTTTTGAATAACTTTTGAACAGATTAATATTTTTTCACCAAATCTTCAGAAGGCACATCAGGGACCCAGACTGCATATTCCCTGACAAAATTCAGACCAGACAGACAAACTGTGTGGGCTGTAGCCCCATGCAAAGAAATATGCAAAAACATTTGTGTGCTTTTTTTGGTGCTCTGCAGCTCTGCAACTGCTTATCCAACCGTAACTCAACATGCCACACCCAAAGATCTTTGGTGCACCACTGCTAATGCAAACATTCAGGCAAATCCGTGGTATGATGGCAAAGTTATTAAAGTGCAAAATTTGGAGTTTAACATAGAAATGGTGGACAACCCTAACTATAGCTGCACTACTGTGCAGCTATTATATATATAGTACATATATTTATATATATATATATTTATATATATATATATATATATGTATATATTGAGGCAAAACATCCATTCATTTACCTATTAGTTAAATCAGATGACAAAAGTGAGAATCGTGTTAGGATGAAGCTTGATCTTCAGCCCACCCCCCAACTGGCATCAGGGTGCATGATGGTGTCATCGGCCCTAACTCTCAACCCATTACATGTGTAAAGAATCTGAGGTAAAGGAGAATGGGGTGAGAGTTAGGACCGACAACCCCATCATGAACCCTAATGCCGGCTGGGGGGTGGACTGGGGGTCCAAAGGGGCCTTTCAACCCTAACACTGAATTTCCTCACTTTTGTCACTGTGGAACAACCCTAAATGATGCATTAAACAGAGCTTTTTGCCTCTAATTTCCTTTCTTTTTGAGAATGAGGATGGTAAATAGTGAATGGAATGCAGTGGAGGGAGCATGGAGCCTGAAGGGCCCCGTGCTCCCACCACATGATGTCTTGTCAGATAGTAACAGGAACAGTAATGCAAATGCAAGTGCCAAAAGTTACGCACATGGTAACACAAATGTAAATGGTAAAGCAAACGTTAATAGAAACACAAGCACAAAGTGATGCCAAAGCGAACAGTGACAGAAACGGACATGCAACTGCATATGAAAATACAACTGTTAATGTGCAAAGTGACGGCACTGGTATTTTCAACACAAATTTTAAGTGTTACAGTAAAAATAATGCCAGAGGGAACAGAAATGGAAATGCGAATGGAAGCGCATACGTAAATGCAAACCGTGATGCGCACGTGCACGGTACTGCAATTGTAAATGCAAACGGTAAAGTTAACATGAAGAATAATGCCAAGGAAACAGAAATGAAAATGGGAACAGAAGCACATACGGAAACACAACCTGTAATGCTCACGGGCATGGTACTGCAATTGTAAATGCAAATGGTAAAGTTAACATGAAGAATAATGCCAAGGAAACAGAAATGAAAATGGGAACAGAAGCACATACGGAAACACAACCTGTAACGCTCATGGGCATGGTACTGCAATTGTAAATGCAAATGGTAAAATTAACATGAATAATAATGCCCAAGGAAACAGAAATAGACATGGGAACAGAAGCGCATATGGAAACACAAACTGTAATGTGCACGGTCACGTTAGCGCAATTGTAAATAGAAATGTTAATGACAACTGCAACAATAACACCAAAGGGAACAGAAATGGAAATGCAAATGGAAGCGGGCACATAAACACAAACCGTGATGCACACGTGCACTGTACTGCAATTGTAAAAGCAAATGGTAAAGTTAACATGAAGAATAATGCCAAAGGAGACAGAAATGAAAATGGGAACAGAAGCGCGTATGGAAACGCAAACCGTAACACGCATGGGCATGGTACTGCAATTGTAAATGCAAATGGTAATGTTAACATGAAGAATAATGCCCAAGGAAACAGAAATGGACATGGAAACAGAAGCGCATATGGAAACACAGACCGTAATGTGCATGGTCACATTACTGCAATTGTAAATAGAAATGTTAATGGTGACAGCAACAATAATGCCATAGGAAACAGAAATGGAAACACGAACGCAAGCATGCACGGAAACACAAACCGTAACACGCATGGGCACGGTACTGCAATTGTAAATGCAACTGGTAAAGTTAACATGAAGAATAACGCCAAAGGAAACAGAAACGGAAATGGGAATGCAGGCACATATGGAAACGCAAACTGTAATGTGCACAGTAACGTTACTGCAATTGTAAATGTAAATGGTAACGGTAAGAGCAACAATAATGCCAAAGGAAACAGAAACACAAAAGAAATGCAAGCGCGTATGGAAACGCAAACCATGACATGTGCAGTCACAGTGCGGCAATTGAAAATGCAAATGGTAACGTTAACAGCAGAAATAACAGCAAAGTAAAGAGAAACAGAAACGCTAGCACAAGTGTGTATGCAACCAGGAACGTAAAGGGTAACACACACGGTGGCGTACAAGGGAGCAGTAATGCAAACATGTACAGAAACACAAGTGGTAATGGTAACTGTAACAGTAATGAAAGCATGATGCACCCTGGTTTTGCCCAACAGCTGCATAGAGAAACACTGGATGTACAAAGAATGTATGCATAATAATGGGACTCAGAACAGAAAATGAGCTGCTGGAATACTAAATTGCTTATATCGCAGTAACCATATAACTTAGAAAGAAAAAAAAATGCACATGATTCTTGATTTTCCTGGCTACGTTTTTGCTGAATGCGTAGCCCAGAAAATTCCGTATCTCGCACCATTTTCAAGATACGAGCCTCAAAAGGTGCAGCATATGCCACCATGTTAGTCTATGGGAAAAATGTCAAATTCAGAGTACCTTAACTTGGCAGCCATGCAATATTTTTTCACCAAACCATCAAACGGCACATCTGTGAGATGTTGGCTGCCTTCCCTCCAAATTTCAGCCCAAAAGACCAAACAGTTCTTTTGAAGCAGGGTGGCAAAGAACTCCTGTCATTTTGGCCATAGTCTGGAAAAGCAGTGTTGCAATTGCAACACTACTGTTTCCAGAAATTTGAAAAACATATTTCTCTGAGGTGTTTAACCCCAAAATAAAGACATGGCTAGCATCATCAGGGTCTGACTAGGTGAACACAGAAAGATTTGTGTCCCTAGAGGGTCCCAATTTTAAATACCAAGCATTTTTTTGATCACTAACTGAAAACAAAATGGCAGACCTGCGACACTACTAGGGCCATTTGCGACACTAAAAAGTGCATTTGCAACACTTTCAAACTTTTTGTTAACTTTAAAAATCGAAGGGTGGGGGTGCCACTAGACACCAGGGACAATAAAAAATATGGGGACAGTGATCACAGGGTAGCGGTGCCACTATAATCCAGGGATAATTAAAACAGTTATGGGAACGGTGATGGGAGTGTGAAGTGCCACTAGACACCAGGGAAAGGATATCACATCATGAGAAAAGAGCCATTTTTGTGACTCATTATTTGAAAAATAATTTTTTTTTAGTGTCAGGAGTCATGAAAAAAAGATTTATAAACTGAAAAACAATTCAAGGGCATTTTTTCAGCACATAATTGTTTTGAGTTATTTAAATTTGTTTTCCTCACTAACTCAAACAAAATGGTAGCTGCATGATAAAAAAAAGATTTCTCATTTGCAACACAGGATGACCGTTTTGTGAGAAAGAATCACCCATTTGCAACAAAGGATCCTTTCTCGAGTGGGATATTTAACTGTTCCCTTTGAAAATAATGGGACATTTTAAAATGTCATAACCAAATTAGCAAAAGGCATCTGTGAGGCAGACCTTCTCTTCATTGAAAATATCAGACCAAATTTCCAAACCATTTCTTTGTTGCAGGGTGACAAAAGAATCTGCAAAAAAATTAATAAATTACACACTTTTGACACTCTGGGTGGGATGTTCAAATGGGTTGTGCATGGTGCAACAGATTTGTGCCATGTGGAACCCACTGATGCGCCCCGGCGTGATATTCAATGGGGGGAATATGCGCAGCACAAATCCCGATGCGCCGTGGTGCATCAGTAATATATGAGGCAGGTGTGCCCATGCATATTCTGCATATCCCGATATTCAGCCCGGGATGTGCTGAGAATATACAGGTGCAACCCCTACATGCGCCACACACAGTTAAACCACAAAATAAAGGAGCAACAGCTGGCCACCCACAGGTAAGCTGCCATAATGCAGGGCGCAACACAGCAGCAGCCTGCTGTGGGTAGCCACCCGAGATCCGGTGGCACCGTCCGATGGCATAGCACCCCCCCATGCCCGATTGTGGGCTGTTTAAAATAATAGAATCCCTGGTGGTCCAGTGGACCTATCCCCTTGCCTGATCGTGGGCATGCTGTACTTCAATTGTCCCTGGTAATCCAGCAGTACCCATACCCCCCTCCCAACCATCCACTCATTCCCGCCACCCCGCTCCCCCCCCGGGTCAGCGCCAGGCAACAGCACCCCACCCGCTAGCTGCCCGGCTGCCGGCCGACCGACAGCATACAGTACGACTGTACACCCATTGGTCCACAGTGTGGGCCAATGGGCATGCAGACTGTACCATACTACACAGTCCCCATATGTGAATGGACCCATTCACATATTGAGACTGTATAGTACAGTATGGTCTGCATGCTGTGGACCAATGGGTGTACAGTCGTACTGTATGCTGTCAGTTGGCGGGCAGCCAGGTGCTAGCGGGTGGGGTGCTGCCACCCGCCGCTGACCTGGGGGGAGCGGGGTGGCGGGAATGAGTGGGCAGGTTGGGAGGGGGTACTGGTACTGCTGGACCACCAGAGATAATTGAAGTACCGCATGCCCACGATCGGGCAGGGAGATAGGTTCACTGGACCACCAGGGAGTTTATTTATTATTACAGCCCGTGATCGGACAGGGAGATAGGTCCACTGGACCACCAGGGAGTTTTTTTACATATTATGTCCTGCGATCAGGCATTGGAGTGCATTGCCGATGAGGGGCAGGGGGCGTTGGTCCTGATGTCTGCTGCTCGGCAGGGCGCCAGGCACAAGTTGCCAGGGATCAGTGCACCTGCATGCAAATGGGTCCATAATGACATGCAAATGGCCCCATTTGCACCTTGAATGCATTATGGCCCCATTTGCATGCCCACCGCTGAATATCGTGGTTGATGCACCTAGCACAATGGCACTTGCACTAGCGCATCCCCCTGCTCCTCTCTGGCACCTTGGGCTTGTGCAGTGCCACTGTGCCATGCGCTATGCGGGTGGCCATGGAGCAATATTCAATGGTGCTGAGCCACGGCACAGCACCGTTGAATATCACCCTGTCAGTGCCCTGGTACATCCCAGTTGTGCTGCGCCCAGGCTTGCGCTACTGCCTGGCACAATCTGAATATCCCACCCTCTGTATTTCCACACCCACACATCCGACTGGAACAAAACATATGAACATACGACCATACAAATGTGCCAGTAGAAACAGACCACCCAGTCTATCTAAGTCTGCTCGAGTGTGTAGCTAGCACCCCTAGTTTACAGCTGCCCCACCTCCACTTTGTCATCACACTGCCACCCCCAACCTCGCTCTCCCCTGTTCTCTGTCCCATGCCCTTTTGAAGCTGTTCACTGATTTACATGATACCATGCATTCTGGTAGGGTGTTCCATTTTGCTACCACCCTCTTTGTGAAATAGTGTCTCCTCATTTCCTTCCTAAATCTTCCCCCCTCTATTCTTAATCCATGCCTTCTGGTGACCCTCCCCCTCCTTAACTTAAAGACCCCATCTGCCCCATCCTTATTGATTCCCCTCAGATACTTGAACATCTCCATCATGTCACCCCTGTCCCTTCCATCCTCCAGGGTGTTCACATTCAGGTCTCCCAGCCTTCTGTCATAGTCTCTCCCCTCCATTCCACTTATCATCTTTTTTGCCATTTTCTGCCACCCCTCCAGTAGCCTGATATTACGCTTTAGGTATGGCCTCCAAAACTGCACTCAACACTTTAAATGCGGTCTTACCAGTGACCTGTAGAGGAGCAAGATCACCTCTTTTCACTTGGATGAAACCCCCCGTCACTATGAACCCCAGCATTTTGTTCATTTTTGCAGCCACTCTCCTGCACTGGGCAGTGTTCTTCATAGTCCCTGTTATCATTAACCCAGGCCCTTCTCCTCCTCAGTGATCCCCAGCTTAACCCGTCTCAGCCACTATTCTCTCCTTGGGTTCTTCACCCCAAAGTGCATAACCTTAAACTTCTTTGCATTGAACCCCAGCTGCCATCTCTCTGATCACTCCTCTAGCTTGCTTAGGTCCCCTGCAGCTGCTTCCATCCCTCCTCTCTATCCACCACTGCTCCGATTTTGGTGTCTTCAGCAAACAGACTTATCTTGCTCACCACCCCGTGTGCAATGTCTGATATGCAGAGCCCAAACAATACTGGCCCCAACACAGAGCCCTTTGGCACCCCACTCATCACCGGCCTTGGAGTTGAGAGCTTCCCTCTCACCACCATTCATTGCAGCCTTCCTCTCAGCCAGCTTGTAATCCAGTTAATCATTTTTGGCCCTACCCCTACACCAGGTAGCTTCCCCCCAAGCCGTCCATGAGACACAGAATTGAAGGCCTTGCTAAAGTCCAGGTAAAGAACATCCACCGCATGACCCTTGTCCAGCTCACCTGTCACCCAGTCATAATATATGGTATCAGGTTAGTTTGACAAGACTTCCCCGAAATGAGCCCATGCTGCCTCACATCCTGGAGGCCATTGTCCTCCAGGTACGACACCAGTCTTTCCTTTAGTTTTGCTTCCATGAGTTTGCACACTATGGAGGTGAGACTTACTGGGTGATAATTACCTGGTTCATCCCTTGGTCCACTCTCATGTAATGGTACTACATGTGCCATCCTCCAATCCAGTGGCACACATCCCGACTCCAGTGAGGCACTGTACAGATCCGCCAGTGGCTCTGCCAACACCCTGGGGTGGATACCATCTGGCCCTGGTGCCTTGTCTACCTTCAGTGCCCTCAGTTCCTCTAGGACTCTGCTTGCCTCAGTTCTTCCATCTGTTGCCTCCTCTCCACCTGTCCCCACCCTCCAGCCCATGATAGTAGTGGCCCCTTTTCTTCCATTAACACTGAGCAAAAGTATTTATTCAGTGCTTCTGCCTGCTCCTCACCCTTTTCCATTCACTCCCCAACCCTTTTTATCCTCACTATTGTCTCCTTGTATTTCCTTTTCTCCCTGATTAATCTAAAAATTCTTTCTCCCCCACCGCATGTTAATTCTCTGAGCTAATCTCAGCTCCCTCTGGGCCTTGGCTTCTCTCACTTTTCTGGTCACCTCCCTGGACCATCTTGCATTCTCCTCCCTCACCACTTCCTTCCCCGCCCTCCTATACCTCTGGTGCGCCTCTCATTTTGCTCTCACCACCTCCACTACATATCAAGAGATCTAGGGTCTCTGAAGTCACATGCACAATTTCATGCAAATTGGTTGAACAGTTGCGAAGATATTAAAGTTGAAGATTTTGAGTTTAACATACAAGTGTCCATTCAACCCTAACTACAGGGGTGCAACCATGACTCTACAATATATTGCTATATATAGATATAGATATAAATAGACAGATATTTATATAAGTATGTGCATATTTATTTATTTATTTATTTGTGACTTTGTTTACCGGGTATGTGCACTGATCCAATGGACCGTTTTCAGGCACGACCCGGGCCAGTGAGGCAACTAGTGATGTACAATACATTAAACAAGAGGTACATACAGTAAACAGGCAGTAGAAGTAACACAATAATAAAAGCACAGGTAAACAAATTAGCCCAACAGTAGGGACAAAAATTTTTTATTAACATTCGCAAGTAGCAATATACAATCCAATATGGTTATATCCAACTTGGCTGCAAGGATTAGTAGGGCTGCTGACTGTGTTATGGGTGTGCGTAATGTGCTGACTGGGGTTTAGGGGTGCAGAGGGCCACTGACCACAAGCTACTGCAATGAGTGGCTTGAGTGACTGAATGGAGGCTGTGATGGGGAACCATAACATGGTATTGTGCTTTGGGGAAGAGGGCGGGACAATGTAATGACATGGTGATGGATGGAGTTTAAACACTGTACTATGTAAGGAGCATTAGTGAAAAGGAGTGCTACTGCATCAAATCCCTCCCCTGGGCATTGTACAAGTTAAGCAATAATACCAGAGAGGGTGGGTGGTATTGGGTTATACTGGACTGCCCAGGGGCCTAATGAGGCCCAACACTGAAGGCAGAGGGCTTTACAGCCCCTGGAAGGTCCAATATAGCGCAATACCACCCACCCTCAATGGCATTATTGTGCTTGGAAAATAGGTCATTTGTATACATTTAAATTAAGTGTTAACCTAATAAAAAAATGTTTAAAATGAATAAAAATAAATTTGTGGTAAAATAGTCCCCCCACTTGTACATTTGCCAGTAGAGGGCACTGCTATTTGTTTGGTGTTACATCTCCTGTTGCCCAGCTCCTCTGTGACAGAGACATAGTCCTGTCTTCTGCTAAAGTCCCCCCCAAATCAACACACAGTTACTTTTTCTATTTTTTTTCTATTCTATCAGTGAAGAACTTCAGTCACGTGCAGTATGATCACAGTCCAAACTGACTTTCTGCAGCATGATTTGAGTGTGAGTTGGTGCAGGGCTGCACTTAATTTCAGCAGCACAGTTCCTGATTTTATTCAAAAAAGGAAATAAGAGGAAGGATGTGCTGCTATCGGGGAATGCTAGTCTGCAGTGGAGCATTAGTGCTTTCTGAATGTTCATTCAGGTAAGCACAACACACTCTACAAATAAGGCACTGAAGGGAGATGGGAGCGGAGCAGAAGTAGAGCCAGGGTGAGTTAGAAAAACTTTCTCGCAGTAGCACTGAGCAAGTGAATTGCAAGCACTGTAACTTTTAAATAGCAAGGTTTTAAGCCAAAAATAAAGTCAGAATTCTTGGAGAGTGGTTGCCACATGAATTATTAGTACAAAAAATATGTTTGTGCATTAAGCCGGCTAGTCGAAAGTATCACTTGGGAGATGGGGCTCTCTCTCGCTAAGTCACAGAAAAACATGGTGCCAATTTAAAATGTAACTTTCTTCCATTCCAGTGATTTCCCAGGTAAACAGGCATGCAGGGACTTGAGGGCCCAATTCTCAAAGCTGCAGGAATGATGCAAGGGGCTTGCTCCACAAGGAATGGTGCAAAGTGCTCTGTGCGCCAACAGATGCACTGGGAGTGATTCTCAAATGCAGCTCGTGACAATCGCAGGCTGTGTGCACTAAAGGGGGACTGTGCTATCTTTGTGGTACAAAATGGGCTGCAACATGGCATTATGGGACATGCGGAAGTGGCAAGTTGCTATATCCCCTAATTCTGTATCTAATAAACCCTCCCAGAGGGCAAAATTCTACAGTAAGCACCCTTAGACCAGTCAGAGCTTGTCTAAGGGTTCTTAGAATATCTCCCTCTGAGAGGGTTTGACCACTTGTGCCACTCTTGGAGTCACCCCTCGCCCCCTCAACATGTACCACGGTCCCCCCATCCCCAATCTCCTTTTAGTAATATTAAAAATGGCCCTGGTGGTCTAGCAGCTTCTCCCCAAGCCCCAATATGCCCGTATATAACATTATTTAAAAAAGAGTTCCCTCATGGTATAGCGGAGCCACCCCCTCAACCCAGATGTGTCCTGTATTGAAATATTAAAAACATCATTCCTACCAAGCTGGTAATTCTCCGGCACTGGCAAGGCAGTTGGGAACCCTTATACAGAGAATGGTGGGATGAACTTTTAAATGCTTTAAATGCAGAAAGGTCTGTCACCAATCTCTTCAATTCTGCCGGAAAATTCCAGAAATGCCGGGGTGGATTTTTTACACACCTAAAAAACAAATCTGGCTACTAGGAGGGAGAGAGCCTTGAACGCTACCATCATGGGCCCCCGGGAACTTGGTTCTAGTTCCCTGGTCGCTCTTTCTTGTCCATTCTCCTCTGGGGATACACAAGGATCATGAAATGTAGTCACTGGAAAGGCCACTTTCCACGTCTCCCTTTATTGGAGAATCTCCCTCCCTTAGTCCCCCTTATTACGGTTTCTGTTTATTTTTCCTGATGGTGTTTTCTTGTCTCCCCCTCCTTTGAAATGCAATTTTAAGGCTACACCACAGTTTTTTTCCTTCTCTCCTTTTGTTGCTAGGTTAACCTATGTCATATTACTCTAAACTCTGTAAGGAAAGTAAACTTATTTGTAAGTTCTAAGTTTTAGCTGCCACGGGGTTGTGGGTGGGATTTTTTTTTTTTTCTTGAGATTATGTCATATACAACCGTTGATTTTCATGATTTGTTTTGGGGGTTTGTTTTATCTGCATGGTTTTGTATTATTTGTCTGAAATATAAATAATAATAAAAATAAAGTTATTTGCAAAAAAAAAAAAAACATCATTCCTTGGTGGTCTAGTGCACCCCCTCCCTATCCCCAATGTGCCAAATAATATGCAGATATATATCCCTGGTGGTCTAGTGGACCTCTACTCCCCCACTCTGGCAGGAAGTTCCCACCACCCCACTTCCCCATCCTGAAACAGAGCCAGAGACTGGCACAGCCCTCCTCACACCACCATATCTGGTAGTCAATTGAGCTGTCAAGGAGGGGAACATACTGTATACAGTATGTACTCATTGATTGATAGCTCACTCAAGCTGTCAATCAATGAGCGTGTACTGTATACAGTAAGCACTCCTTGACAGCTCAGTTGGTGACCAGATGTGTTGGGGTGAGTAGGGCTGTGTCAGTCACTGGCTCTGTATCAGGATGAGGAGAGCAGGGTGGTGGATATTACCTGCCAGGGTGAGGATCCACTAGACCACCAGGGAATGATTTTATTAATGTTTTAATATACAGCCATATGAGAGCTGGGGGTGGGTCTGTTAGACCACCAGGGAATTTTTGTTAACAGTTGAATATATGGGCACATCAGGGCTGGAGGAGGGGGTTCTACAAGACCACCAGGGACGTGATTTGTTTTCTACAGATGGGATTGGGACTTGGGGATGACTAGCCACCAGGTACTGGCCACAGCCACCCTGCAGCCTGTGGCATACCATCCAGATGTGCTGTCTGTTTAGCCAATGCCCATGGTTGCCGCAAGATGGTGGACTTTGCTGCCTGGATCCCACCCACAAGCCACTGTTAAGAAGGTTTGAGAATTCAGCCCAGGGACTCATTATTTCCCAATCCCTGTTTCTTGATACCAAACCAGGTGGTGGGTGGCCTGAGCAGTTCAGGATTCAGGATTTTACTGACCCATTTTGTAAAAACCAATAAAATTGAGGGTGGGTGTGGTCCCCACATAAATACAATTTTAACAGTAAGACTGATGAAACAGTAAGGCCTGTTGCAAAAATAAACAAATCCAACAACACCAGCTGAGCAGCCTTATTCACACCAGCCAAATCTTATTGTTTTTTCCTGTCGGGTGGTTGCATTTTATGTACATAATTAACCTTTGTCCTGTTTCATTGGCATTTTTGCTTAGCATATCCCTCTAATAATGTTTTATTTAAGCAATAAGACACAACAAGATGGACAAGGTTGGGGTACACTCACATAACGGGGAACAACAAGGCTCAATACCACATTTCGATGGAGTTCCAGCCCCTGGAAGTGCAAGTATGCCCCAAAACTACCAACCTTGGCATGCCTTATTCTGCTCAGAAAAAAATAAAAAATGCACATTTAGTGAAAACAAAATAGGTGTAACCATTACACTGTTTTCATTAGCCCTTTCACTGTTGGCAGTTAGTGACTGTTCCAGGCTTTCACATGGTGACACTGCAAACTGTGCTAGGTATGTTCTATTTGATTGTGCTCCACCCAAGTGGTGAGAGACAGGCAAGTGAACAGATGACTTGGTGGCCAGAAAGTTGACCAGTGTCAGAACAGAACTTTTTTTTGGTAATTACAGTTCAGTGGGAGAGTAGTACAACATTGTTTTAGTAGTTGTGATAAAAAGGGAAGGTATGAATGAATGGATCAGAGCACACAAAAACAAATTGCAGCTAGTTTAGAAATAAAAATTCTGCTTGGAGTATATGAATATTTTAGGTAATAATGTATGCTGGTACTGGAGCTTTGTTTTGCAATCAGGTCTTGGAGTATAAAAGAATGGTTTTAGAATGCTATCAGCAAATCAAAAGTAAGTATTGTGCTAGCTCAGATTCTAATGCCTACTAGCTTACTGCCATGTGGTCAGGTTATTATTAATGAGGAGCCAGAACATGCCAGACCCGGTTCCATAAAGATAGTATGCAGTAGAGTAAAAGGCTTGCTGAAGTCTATACTTTACCAAGTATATTACCTATGTGACACAAAACAAAAATAGATGCATCAGAGCATCCTAGATATAGAGTGGTTTTGGGTTTATGTCTGCGTTTTGTTGTTCATCTTTCACTATTGCAATAAACGTTTAAGAGAAAAAACACCCACTCTAATAATATATTCAGTTCTGCTCTGCTTTCATTTAGTACATGTACCCCCTGTAAGTGAAATATCAGGCTGTTGTTTTGTGTAAATAAAAAGAAAAAGAATTGTTCTGACAAGCTGGGAGTAATAACCCTAGTGTTACAATATGTTAACAACTAAAGAATTTTAATAAAAATACATTGCTGTTAGCATTTCTTTCTTACAGCTACTTCCCTTTTCAGCTATTCTGTCTGTCCTATAGCAAAATAATAACTCATCACTCATCACTGTTTTTGAATTGGGCTAGATGTAACTGTAGTGAGGCAATAACTGCATTTATTGGCTATGTTGCCAGTCTAAGTTGCTAAAAGATGCTATTGTTGGCAATTGTTATATTAAAGTATTTAAATTCAGCTCTTGGCTATTGTCACACCACTGTCAATAATGTGATGTCTTGGGAAACTTGAGGAGCTAAGGAAATAACCTGATTTGTTTGGCTACTGTCTGCGTGTGGTGCACTGTTCTTAGAAATGGTAAATTAGCAGACAGCAGGCAGCCAATACTGTTACAGTAGAAAAAGCTTATTGAGAATAAAAGGAATAAAGCCTACATTTACTATCTGGCCATGTTATTTTTCATCATTTTTCAGACTATTCAAGTATTTTTTTCGTAACCATTTTTTTTCTCCTTTGGTTAGTGGTGATATTCCCCTTATTTGCCCTTACAAGGGGACTCCTCCGGCCCCATCACCCTGCTTTCTCAAGGACTTTAGTCTATGCACGGTTGAGGAAGACTTGAAACTCCTTGCACCAGTTTATATTAATGTTATTGTATTTTCAGTTATTTAATGAGCTGCCTACTGCTACATCTGCCAATGTTTTATCGCCGAGAGGGTCATGTCCTCTGGGCCCACAGTGGTCCTATTCTGAAAAACAAAAAAACAGAATAATATTTCACTCTATGTATAGAATGTTCAATTATATGCAAGTCTTCAGAATATCAAATGTTTCATTTTTAGCTATTTTTAAATTATCAACATAACATTAATTATATTATATTTATTTACCAATACCATTCCTTTCATCAACCCTTTAATCCCTTACTGGAAAATTCAGTGCACTGAAGCCAGACAACTTAGCACTATAAAATGTAAAATAATGCACTCGGGGGTGTGGTGTAGTCTGGAAAAACACTTGCCTAGGGGGCATAGTTAGGCACAATGCCACAGACTGAACACTTACTACTAAGTGCATTTATCCAGACTCACCCACACCCCGTAGTGTGTTATTGCACTTATAAAATGGGTATATGTTAACAAATTTGTACTGCTTTTTTTTGGTTTTACATCAAATAGTCCCTCCGTTTGATAGTTTCCCCTAGGGGCCAGCAGCTTGGACTGGCTGCTGATGGACAGATCACAGTAGCACCTTTAAACACACAGGAACAGCAATCTCTGTCCCCATCCATCGGTATGGTAGCTAGCAGCTTTCACAGAAAGGGAAGGGTTAGGTAGTTTCATCAATATGGTCTGCTCACATGGGTTTTCACAGTACAGTACCACTGACTACACGTCATGGATTGCCAGACTAAAATGGTTGAGGTACCAAATATGACTGTCCTACACAGAAAGACTGCCATGCACTGAGGGCTTGAAAATGAACTTCATCACCTGATAATCAGCATTGTGCACCATTTCCCACAGGTGCAGGTGGCAGCGATTCACAACCCCCTAGTTCAGGCAATAAGGATTTAGCTAACAGTGGCAGTGCTTGTCAACAGCAGAGGGCTGCTACCTCAAGTAATACAGATTCAGTAAAGCAATCATGCAAAAGAAAAGCTCAACACAGAAAAAAGGGTATAAAGCAGAATGAGTCAACTGCACTTCAGGTCCGAGGTCTTTACAGATGTGGGGTAGGGTATTTCACAACTAATGTTGCAGTGAAATTAAATTTTGCCAGCGAAATTCAGGCAAAATTGTGAATTTTACAGAGTGAAACATTTTGCAAAATTTGAGCATTTCGCCCATGAATTTCATGGGTGCAAAATGCGAAATCCCTGTTTGTATTCAGTGGTTTCTAAGGCAGCACTGGGAAGGAGGGATGACTTAGGGGGGTGGTGGATTTGCCCATTAAAATTCTGAGCCAAGTGCAATTACAGAGCTCAAAGAGAAGTAGAATCAATCTTAAAACAGGCTTTCAGAAGTACTGCTTCACTGTCAGACCACTCCTAAGGACAGATTCCTCTTACTGAGAACAGTGCTCCAGTATTTTATAGCTATTGAGAGTATGTTCACAACTCCTCCATTCAATGGGTCCCTCAATTCAGATGCTAATAAGCTTAGTTCTAGGGAGTCTCAACTGGTCCAGAAAGAAAAACAACAGAAGAAAAAGAAAGGAGAGAACTGTACCACGGCTCTGTCGTGATGGTGGTGTTAAGGGAGGGGGTTACATAGAAACATAGACTTTGACGGCAGATAAGGACCGCTAGGCCCATCTAGTCTGCCCATTTCCCTACCTACAGGATAGGCCACAGATCCTAGTTAACCAACAGCCTATATCTTCCTGCCCCCCACAAGAATTGCCTTATGTCTGTCCCATGCATTCTTGAATTCTCCCACAGTTTTAGACCCCATAACTTCCTCAGGAAGGCTGTTCCATGCATCCACTACCCTCTCTGTGAAATAATATTTCTCACATTGCCCCTGAACCGCCTCCTTCTATCTTTAAATTGTGTCCCCTTGTTCTTGCAAGTCTCTTTTTCTGAAAGATGCTACCCTCTTGGATTTTGTTGATTCCTTTGAGGTACTTGAAAGTTTCTATCATGTCCCCCCTGTCCCTTCTTTCCTCAAGGGTATACATATTAAGCTCCTTTAGTCTCTCCTCATATGGCTTCTCTTGCAGACCCTGCACCATTTTAGTTGCCCTCCTCTGGACTGCCTCTATCCTGTCTATGTCCTTGCGGAGATGGGGTCTCCAGAACTGGACACAGTATTCCAGATGGGGTCTCACCAACTGTCTGTACAGAGGGATAACAACTTCCTGTTTTCTGCCGCTGATGCCTCTCCCTATACATCCCAGTATACCCCGCCCTCCCTACTGCCTTCTCACATTGCTTGCTAACCTTAAGGTCATCTGATATGATTATCCCAGGTCCCTTTCCTGTTTTGTTGTTGTTACTACCTCCCCACTCATTGTGTATTCTTCCCCTGGGTTCTTGTTTCCCAGGTGCATTATTTTGCACTTTTTTGCATTGAATCCTAGCTGCCATACATCTGACCATTTCTCCAACCTTGCCAAGTCCCTTTTCATCCTTTCCACGTCGCCTTGTGTATCAACCCTGTTGCAGATCTTTGTGTCATCTGCAAAAAGGCATACTTTTCCTTCCAGTCCCTCTGCAATGTCACTGATGAAGACATTAAAAAGGACTGGACCCAATACTGAACCCTGCGGTACCCCACTAGTAACCTCCCTTTCTTCAGAGTGGACTCCATTTACAATTACCTTCTGTGTCCTGTTGTCCAGCCAATGTTTTACCCAGGCTACCACCCTGGGACCCACTCCCAGGCTGGTTAATTTGACTAATAATCTTTTGTGTGGGACTGTGTCAAATGCCTTGCTAAAGTCTAGGTAGGCCATGTCCACCGCCCCTCCCTGGTCTACTACTTTGGTCACCCAGTCAAAGAAATCTATTAGATTCGTCTGACATGACCTTCCCTCTGTGAACCCATGCTGCCTTGGATCCTGTGCTCCACTGACCTCTAGGTACTCAACTATTCTTTCCTTCAAGTGACTCCATCACTTTCCCTACCAGAGGTCAGACTGACAGGTCTGTAGTTTCCTGTCTCTGTCTTGGTCCCACTTTTATGAAGAGGAATCACATCCCCTTCCTCCAGTCCTCGGTACCACACCATCCTCCCATGATTTATTAAAAGAGTAGCCCGTGGTTTCACTAGTTCCTTCCTTAATTCTTTTAGAATTCTGGGGTGAATTCCATCAGGACCCATTGCTTTGTCCACCTTCAGTTTTAGGAGTTCTTGCAGAACCCTTTCTTCTGTGAAAGGACTGGGATCGACCCCCCTATCAAGAGTGCTTCTGTTAATTGGATTAGGCACTTCCCCTCCTCTTTTGTGAATACTGAGCAGAAATATTCATTCAGTATTCCTGCTTTTTCACTGTCCCCCTCTACCCACCCACCGTTCATTCTTTTCAGCCTCACTATCCCTCCCTTTGTCTTTCTATGCTCGCTGATGTACCTATAAAAGGTTTTATCCCCCTTCTTAACTGAGTTGGCTATCTTTTCCTCAGTTTGGGACTTTGCTATTCTGACTTTCCTCCCTGCTTCTTTCTGCCTTAACTGGTACAGCTCTCTGTCCTGCTCCTTCTGTGTTTCCTTATACTTCCAGAATGCTATCTTTTTCTTCCTGACTTTCACAGCCACCTCTCTTGAGAACCATAGTGGCTTTTCTTTCATTTTGATTTGTTTATTTGCTTCACACAAAGACTTGTTGCCTCTGTGATGGCAGTTTGATAATTCCCCATTGTTGCTCCACCTCCTTCTAGCCTGTTTGCTAGTGCTTTTCTGAGGCACTCTCCCATCTTGCCAAAGTCAGCCCTCCTAAAGTCCAGTACCCTCACTTTTGTATGGCTTGACTCTGTAGCTGAGTTGCGTGAACCACACTGTCTGATGGTCACTTGTCCCCAGATGGCAACCCACTTCTAGATCTGAGATCCTCTCCTGCCCCGTTTGAGAGTACGAGGTTAAGATTGTTCCCTCATGAGTGGGTTCCAAAACTAGCTGTCTAATGCCTGCCACCTGTAGGGCATCAAGAATGGCCCTGCTCTTGGATATGGCTGCAGCAAATGTGCTCCAGTTAACATCCCGCATATTCAGGTCTCCCATCAACAGTATCTCCCTTTCTCTGCCATTCTAAGAATGCCTTCCATCATATTCTTGTCCATTCCTTTCCCCTGACATGGGGGTCTGTACACAACCCCTGTGCGGATTGTGGTGCCCTTTCCAGTCTCCAAGGTGACCCACAGTGCCTCCTCTCCTCCCTGTTTACTCTTTTGTTCAGTTGCTTTTATCCCTTCCTTTACATAGAGAGCTACTCCTCCCCCTCTTCTCCCCTGCCTATCTCTCCTGTAAGTTATGTACCCTGGTATGTTAACATCCCAGTCATGGTTCTCTGTGTACCATGTTTCTGTGACTGCTACGATATCCAGGCATCCCTTTTCCATTAAGGCCACCAGTTCAGGGAGATTGTTGCCCAGACTACGGGCATTGGTACTCATTACCCTCCATTTCCTGATGGTCTTACCCCCTTTTGCCCCATCCTGTCCTTCTTACCTTTGTCACTTTCTCCATTTACCCCTGCCCTTCTCCCTATCGACACCTCCATGTTGGTGTTTGCCACACTTACTACTGTGATTGTTTGGGGGCTAGGATTTTCCTGCTCCTTTCCAGTGCCTCCCCCTTGGCTAGTTTAAAAGCTTGCCAATGAAGCATTTAAACCTATCACCTAGGATCCTGGTTCCCCTTCCGGACAGATGCAGCCCATCATGCCAGTATAGGCTTGCATCACTCCAGGTGGACCCCCAGTCCCCAATGAAGCCAAATCCCTGAGCTCCACACCAGTTTTTCAACCACTGATTGAATCCCATGGTACAGAACACCCTAGCCTCTCCTATGCCATAGATGGGTAGCACCTCCGAGAAGGTTACCGTGCGTGCTGCTTGACTAAGGCCCCTCCCCAATTCCACAAACTCTTCCTGCACTTCTCTAATCCCTTTCTTAGCCAGGTCATTTGTCCCTAGGTGGACAATAACATCCAGCTCCCTCCCCTGTGCAGCTACTCCATCAATCCTGAGGATTCGCTCCCTGTCCCTCCAAGCCATGGTGCCAGGCAGGCACCTTACCTCTCTCTCCCCTTCCTTGCCCAGTTCTACCTTCCTAACAATGGAGTCCCCCACCAGAAGTTGTTTCCTTCCCCTGCAGGGTCCCCTGCCACCCTCCTGTGGGTCTTCTTAAAGACTATTACCTGACTAGCATACCCCAATTAACATAAACTAGGTGCAAACCACTTCCTCCCAAAGGTGCTGCCTCCACTGTGCATCTGGAAGTCACATCAGTCACCTCAATACACATCCTAAGGTCACCTAGCTCCCACCCCCTGGTTACCATCTTGTAGAAACAGGGAAAGGGCTGCAGCATGAAGCCAACTGCATCTTAAACCAATTTAGATGGGCAGTTTAATGTATGGCTCTTTTTCTGTGCAGCCAGAGTAGGTGAGGCAAGAGGGGGCATCAGAGTTCACAAATGGAAGAAACATCCTAACCCCCTACCCTGATGGAGCTTACAGGCTCCCTTAGCACACATGTAACCTTAAAACCAGAGCTAGTTTAACACACAATTAACTTGAGCTAACATTATGTTCAGGGCCCATGCAGTGAGATGATAGCCAAAGAACACAACACTCTGCAGGAAGCCTCCTAGGATTGCCCAACAAAGGAAACAGAGGTTAGTTTAAAAGAACAGCTGTGTAGGCTACGCTACTGAAATATTAAAGAACTGTCACTTCAGTATTGTTGGACCAATGCTGCAATGTTGCACCATCATTTTGAATACCTGCTGATAATGGAAGAGACTGAGAGCAGCAGCCATACTACTTATGGAAACGGACAGTAACAAATCTCCAGACCTATGACAGGGCTTGAAAATGTGTGCCAATCCAACCCTGTGGCAGTCATCTGCATCAGTCAGTACATGACACACTGTCCACAATGGGAGCAGTCTCTTACCAGAACACAGATGCATACGCATTGCTCTGATATTGCTGGGTGGGTGCAGGGTTGTGCAACCAAGGATAGCCACTGTTTTTTTAAACAGGGCCATCTGTTTAGTACCATAAACAGGCCATTTCTGCTTGCTTGGGGCCCGTTTTCCCTGAAGAGAAATAATCACAGTGGAAAGAGGCGTCAGAGCCTCCAGAGTGAAAATTCTCATTGGCAGCATCAAATTAATCAGTCCACCCATTACCTAAGGTAATACTTACTGTTCCCTGACCACCACCGGCACTGTCATTGATCGGGCATTGACCTAGAAATTCAAGAAATTGAAAGTCACATCTCATTGCTGCTGCTGTACTGGCAGGGAAGAATGATCCTGTCCATCCTCTACATTTGATTCTGCGATGCAGTCCACCCAGTCTTGACAAAGGGGTGCCCAATCTGAAGTTGTGTCCTTCACAGGATCAGGATCTTGATTGTGATACTCCACAGGGTTAGCCAGATTCAGATCAGAAGGTGCTATGTCCCTAAGTCCCATATTGCGATACAAGACCTTAATAGACGAGTCACTCTGAGAATTACTGTTGGCATCAGAGAGCTGGCACTGGCGTTGATGACTTCTGGACCTGGTTCTCGGTGGGTGGGAGCCCTTTTTCTCTGGTGGATTTTTATTTCTTCTTTTGAGTCTGCTTCTTGAGACACATTGGAACAGGACATAAGCAAATTCTACTTGCAGTCTCTTTGTTATTGGTTCAAAACTTAGAATCCACAATCGATTCAGTAAAGCAAATCCAGGCACTAACACAATCAGTGCTCCCGAAACTAAGCCTGCCACCATGTTGATCATGCTTGCCCCAAAATGACTGATGGTTGATGGGGCAACAGATCATGGGCAGACTATATACCCCCTATAGTTTACTCAGCTGCAGCTAACTAATGGGCCACTCCAGCAATGTTACTGCTGAAAAAGTAACATACAGAAGCAGCACTTACACTTCGATCCAAGGAGAGGCAATTTCTTTGCTGGGCCTGTAAACATGCCTGACAGAAGAAACTTACATTTTTGCCATTAAATAAATGTTTACAGCATAGAAATAACACATCTATCTCTCCATGAATCATTTTAAGATTTTTATCCCTATCAGCCACTGTAATCACTGAGTCAAATCATGAGTGCACTCACAAGACTGTGAAATGCGGAATTTTTCCCGTGTTGGAATTTTGCCAGATAAGTTGTGAAATTCCGCTGGTAGTGGGTGAAATTCTGCATTTTGCATGTAAAAAGCATGATTGCGCAGGTGAAATTCATGATTTTAGCCAGCAGAATTTTGCATTTCACACCTGTGAAATACTTCACGAAGTGTGTGAATTTTGTGAAATATTTCGCGGAACTAAACTTGCACATTTTGCACATCAATATTCACAACCAGCAACTGTTTAAGGTTGACAACAGAAGCATTCTTAGTGGCTTGCCCAGCAGCACACTACCATGTGCAGTAGCATGTTTTTGCAAAACCACCGGCAGTCTGAGTGAGTGGGTGGGCAGCAACCGATGGCTCAGCGCAAAGAAAGAGTATGCTGTTCTTTGGGTCAGTAGAGAGGGAAATACAGTACTAAAGCAATAGGTTTAGTGTGCACTGTGAGATAGACAGACTGTAGAAGTTGCAAATGCTTTTTTTTCCTTGAAACAATTACATCTGAAAAAGCTAACAGATTTTCTAGCAGACACAAGGTAGGCAACTGGCTTTTACAAAAATCAGGGGGCGGATGGATTTTTGTAGTTAATATTTTGATTGCGATTATAAGAGGAGGGACTACATTGAATACATGAATTCAGGAGGCAGAGCCTTATTACATATTGCACAAGGTTTATACACACATATAATGTACTGTAGTGATATGGAACCTATACAGTATAGTCTCACTTGATTATCACTGAATAAGAGTTAAATCTTCTGCAGGATGAGTTGAGTAATTATAGAAAAGCAGTGTAATTGTGGTCCGTGTGTCTTCTTTGTCTTTGCTCTTGAACTTGAAGTTGAAAGTAAGGCCTCCAGATGGGTTCCTGTATTTGTATTTGTTCAAAGGGATGTGTATGGGATGGTATCTTGGAAATATGGGGGTGGGGGGTGGGGGACAAGACAAAACTCTAGAACATACCTGAGCATCTAACTACAATAGGTAAATATGGTCTCATGTTCACTGGAGTCTGGAAAACTGGGGTGTGTCCTTGGGTGAAAAGAGACGTATGTAAATACCTTTCAGTATATTGCTGCTGTTAGTTATTTATTTTTTATTTATTAATTTAGTTTTTGTTGACTGGGTAAGTGCAGTAAGCAAATCCTGCCTATTTTCAGGCAAGACTCAGGGGAAGGGGATACAAATGAATGCTGACTGAGCTTGAACCAGATGAAACTGTTGGTAGTATTTTTAGTGAATGAGGGCAATTTGGCCAGGACATCGGGGAAATTCCCCTACTGTTTCCTGTAAGCAGAGGGGTCCCATTTTCATGTGGGACCAAGATGGCTACCGATGGACATGCTGTGGAGGACATGGAGGTGTTGGAGGCAGTGGAGCTGGTCTCTTCCTGTGTCTTGTTCTGAGAGAGACCACATCTTCTATGCCTATTGTGCTGCAATCTACTGAATATGGTTCTTCTGTGCCTTTGGATACTTCCCCTGCTGCTGTTGTGGATACTTGTGTGCAGTGTTTGCCTGTGGATCCTTCATTTATTCCTCAAACTGTGCTTACAACATCTTCTAGCCCTGCTATTATGGATATACATGAGTCTTCTCCTCCTGTTTCTATGGATGTAGATATGTTACTTAAAATCGAGGAACAGCGTTATTTCACTGCTAGACAGCGTTTGTTAGCCCTTAAGCCTCAGTCTGGTTTTGTACCTGCTGCTACTGACTCACCATCTGGGAAAGATTGTTTTACTGTCTCTTCACCGATTTTGACACTTCCACATTCTTTGCCTGTTGCTACGGGCCCTCCTCACTCCCTACCGCCTGTACTGACTGCACCTCTTGCTCAGCTTTCTCCAGAAATTTCTTCTGTACAGGTGCCTGCTTCTGCTCTCCCTGATGCCTTGCACACAACGGACTAGTCTGTTGAGTTGGCCCTGGAAGCGGCTGGGTGGGAGAAGATCCTACCGTTGGGACTTGGCATTCTGGTTCTTCCCCGATCAGTACTAGGCCACCTGACACTGACAAACTACTGGCCTTTCCTGTTTTGAAAGACTCTGCTTTCTTCTCTTGATCTTTCTTTGCCAACTGAACTTCTTCTGACTCAGAACCCAACTTTGCAATTTGGTCCTGCTTCCTCGACGCCTCATGAACAAAGGACTCTTCGGAACCCTGAGTCTCATCCAGTTCCTGCTGCTTCTACTGCTTCGTCCCCTAAAACTTATGCTGCATGCTTTCAACCCCCTGTACATCAAGCTAAAAGACACAACGCTGTTCGGCTACATTATTTGGGGGGCTTACCTGACTTTCCTGACCGATTTTTTGTTGGTCGCACTCTTTTGAAGGATTCTATGCAATTTGCTGCTTTTGAGATTCATGCCTTAATTCATGTTTCTTCAGAGTCTCATTTTGATATTAGTTTTAAAACTATCACTGGTTTAGAAAAGTTTTGGAGAAAATATCAGGAGCTTAAACTTCTCCTTTATGGTCACCGTTTAATGCCATTCCCTTAACTAAACCTACTCAGAAAACTGTTACTATATTGTTTCATAGAGTGTCAGTCTTAATGACATTACTGTCTGGTTAAAGCAAAGATGTACTGTCCTTTCTGACCCAGAGGCTATCTTTGATTCTGAGAATATCTGGACAGGTGGGTGGAGACCGAGGTTATGCTTCGCAGTTCGAGGTTGGAATACAGCATCTCCCAATTTCAGCTTTATGCTTGGGAAAGACAGGGGTTCTTTTTACCCAGCCAGCCTAAAGCTTGCTACAGATGTGGCTCTCAGAATCATATCAGTAGTGTCTGTGACAAGATTAAATGCTTATTTGTGGTAACATTGGCCATGCAGGTTCCCAATGTGTGGATGAACCTCTGCGTCCTTTGTGACGAATTGGGGCACACTTTCCAGACTTGTACTTGGGCAGCTCACAACTCCCCGACTCTTGCTGAAGGGGAAGAATAACGTTTGATTATTACTGTCGAACAACATTCTTGTTTGTCTGACACTCTTTCTAGACCTCAACGTGTACCCCTCCCTCACCCTGTTGTACCTGCTGTTGACCCCTCTTCTACTTTACACGAACGGTCTGCTCCTGATTTGGAACCACAGACCTTTACACAGCTCTCCATCCCCTTCTTCTGATCTTGCTCTACCTCGGAAGGGTCCCTATTCCTGTCTTGCCCTAGTATTTCTGGGTCTTCCATGGACCCCCCAGACCTTTTGTTAGAGTTACGAGGGATCTAAGAAGGGACTTCTCCTCTTCTAAGGCCCTGAAATCCTCTACTGTGACTCATATGAATAAATTTGAGGTTTTACGCCACCCTCAGGACAACACAGACTCTGATACGTCCTCTGTTCTTTCCTCCCATCCTGATGTGACTACAGACACTGAAATACCCATTGATAATATTGGTTCTCAAAAAAGGAAAGCTAAGGCAAAACTGAAACATAGGGAAGGTACCCCTAGGAAAGGTAGGCTAAGGTGACTTTTGTGTTTTTGTTTTCACTTTCCAGTTTCATGTCTTCTGCTTTCTCAGTGCATACTGTTAATGTTAACAGTATAAAGAAGCATGCTAAGAGATATGCAGTTTTTTCCTTTTTATCTGGCTTGACAGCTGGCCTCATCTTTTTGCAAGATGTACGTTTGCATGCTCTTTCAGAAATTTCTAGGGCCACTCGTGCCTGGACCTCTGGGCTCTCTTTTTGGTCCTTTGGACAGGACTCTTGTTCTGGTTTGGGTATTTTATTTAGTATACCTGATGTTACTGTTGTTAAACTGTTGGATGTCTACCCCGGTCGGCTTCTGTTGTTGGATATTTTGATTTCTTCTGTCTCTTTCCGGATTATTAATCTTTACGCCCCTCAATTGAAATCCCACAGAATTGAACTACTGAAACTGATTCAACCCTATTTATACACATCAATGCATGTGATTTTTGGGGGTGATTTCAATTGTGGATTATCCACTAAAGATAACTCTTCTACTTCAAAAACTACTAAGTTGTTTTGTGACACAAATTTTCTGAAACAATTGCTCCATTCCACGGGTTTACAGGATGCATATTTATCTTTTACTGGTCGGCATACTCCTACTTTTCACAAAGGCCCCCTTGCAACCCGTATTGATTTTTTTTTTCTTTCTTCCCCTCCAACTTTCTGATGCTGTAATTCAAGTTGCGAATTTTCGGATCATAATTTATTATCTATTTCTTTAGGCCCTTCCTTGACATCTCGTTTTGGCCCTGGCATTTGAAACTGAATGCTTCCCTGTTATCTGATTCACATTTGTTAAGTCACTTAATTGAGTATATTCATAATCAAAAGACTGTATTTTTTTTATATGATGCCCCCTGGGATTGGTGGCGGGATGCGAAATCTGGACTCCGAACTTTATTTAAAAATTTTAGTAAACATCATCACGATTCATTGTATTTCCTTTATCACACTAACAGACGATGACTTCAAAAATTACTTACTTTATCTCATGAAACTGGCCATGATTTTTCCACCCAAATAAGTACTGTTAAGGAGCGCATGATGGATTATCACCTTCTGAAGGCTACTTCTGTTCAGCATCAACAGCGTTTTGGGACCTCTGGTACCCGTGACTCAGTATGTCCATATGCTTCTATTCGGCGAACAATAGAGAGTAAAACCTTTACTATGCTGTTTGATGACAGTTTCACCGAGCTCACTGATATTTTGGATATCAGGCACAGTGTTACCTGTTATATACAAAAACTGTTTGGTCCCATGCCCCCCCCCCATCTGCATCCATAATGGACTACTTTTCCTTTTTACAATTTCCTGATGTACCTTCTTCTGTTGTAGATATGTTAGATACTGAGATACAAACACATGAAATTGAAGCAGTAATCAAGTCTTTACGTCCCAGAGTGACACCGGGTCTGGATGGTCTCTCCAGTGAGCTGTATAGATTGTTTTCTGCTGACCTGAGTTCTGAATTGGCTACAGTTTATAATTCTATTCTACAGTGCGAACATCTTTCTTTAGACTTTAACATGGGTTGTTTATTTTACTTACATAAAAAGGGGATAGAAGATTGCTCTCCAATTGGAGACCTTTATGCCTCTTAAATACTGATTTTAAAATATTGACCAAAATTTTGGCCCTCAGACTTTCTAAATTGGCCATATATGTGATTTCTACCGCACAATCTTGCAGTGTCCCTGGAAGATGTATTCAGGACCATCTGATTTTACTTAGAGAAATGATTGAACATAGAAATTCTAATGTTTTACATGGTTTCATATTCTCACTGGACCAATGGCAGGCTTTTGATTCTGTACATCATGATTTTTTATGGTCTACTCTTCGATATTATAAAGTACCTGATTATACCCTGACTAGACTCCGGTTGCTATATTGGTCTGCAACTGTTGTCCCACTGGCCAATGGATGGAAGGGCCCTATGCTTCCTCTACACAGAGGGGTTAGACAGGGCTGTCCCCTTAGTCCACTTTTATATGTTTTGTTTTTGGATCCCTTACTTCATTCTATTAATTCGGACCCAACAATTATGCCTCTTCCCTCAGCCCCATATTCCGTGTTGGCCTATGCAGACGATATGAGTCTCATGGTGGCTAATGTTGCCTCCATGCATTTTGCATTATGGCATTGTTCCAAGTTTGGGGCTGTTTCTGGCGTGGCCCTTAATCTTCATAAATGTGTAGGCCGTAGATTAGGTTCCCCTTTTGTAGATGAGTCTTTTGTTGACGTTTGACTTTGTGATGACCTTATTAGGATTTTGGGCATTTTATACGGTACTGGTCCTTTAGATGTCCTTAACTGGACTCCCAAATTAGATTATGCTCAGACTATGGTTGCACATTGGAATTCATGGCAGATGAGTAAGAAAAAGAGGATTTACATGATTAAAACCTTTCTGCTTCCCCTTTTTCTCTTTCTGGCTTATATTTTCCCCCCTCCTCAGCAATTTGAAACCAGATTGCTTAGTCTCTTTTTTCAAGCCCTATGGGGTAGCCGCCTGAATCCCATTAAATATCAGATCACCTATCTCCCTATTCGGGATGGAGGCCTAGCTATGGCCCAACCTGTTTTTTTTTTTATGTTAGTTTTTTCTTGTTTCATAATATTAGACCCCTGCTGGTTAACCAAGATCGAGGTTGGGACCCTTGGTTTCTTGAATCCTGTGGTCCTTGGTTTCATAAATGGGAACTTAACAAATTGACGGTTTTAATACATTCCCCACAGATTTCTGCTTATGTTAGGGATAGTTTTTTTCATTTGAAACACTGGCAGATTACTAGCCATATGCTAATAACTGTTTCCAGAAAATCATTGTATAAGTATTTAGTGGACCGTGTATGTTTGGAGATTGTTGTTTTTCCCAAATGTCCTATGCAACATCTCCCTGCTTTGCTCACTTTACTTTGTAATTCTAGGGTTCCCCAAAAGATGTGGGACTTGCATTGGCTTAGCTGCCATGAACGTATCAACGTCAAATGTAACCATAAACACAAATCACTACAGGACAGATTTTGTTCCAGACCTGAATGTCAGCAACAAGAAGAAACTATTTCACACCTTTTTTTTTCATGTACATTTATTATTTCTTTTTGGACTCTATTAGCTGCCAGATGGTTTGAACCCTTGTTTGCTCTCATTACTTATGACAATTTGATGTATGTTTTTTTCCCCCTCACTTGGTCTCATTGGAATATTAATACGTTAAATTTTATTTTTGTAATAATCAAATGGCATGTGTGGAATGCTCGTTGTCTGTTTAATTTACAGACTCAGGATGTGCCTCTTCTTATCATTATTCGAAGGATCGAACATGATTTGAAAGCCATATATTTTTCAGAGGCAAAGCATTTGCCATCTGACTCTGTTGGAATTATGGACACTATCACCTTGGATAACTGATTCTGATTTTCCTGTTACTTAATTATTTTGTGTTTTATATTTTTCTCTGTATCATTTTTGGTTTTCTTTTCTGTTCAGTTGATGTTCAATAAAAACTTCCCCTATTCTTTTCGATAAGTGCCATGGTATCTTTAACATCCACCTGAACTACCACCAATCCAGGCAGATGGAACCTCGTTTTAATGTCTCATCCGAAAGACGGCACCTCAGAAGTGTAGCACCCCTCTCATGCTGCACTACAGTGTCAGTACTGGGATATCAACCCAAGTGCCAGATGTGGGAACTGAACCCACAGCCCTCTGATCTCCTGGCCTCAGAGGCGAATGTGCTATCTACTGAGCCACTGACACTGATGATCCTGTTATACTGTTATACCCAGCAGATCCCATTTAGATACTGTCTAGTCATAAAAAGAGTCAGACCATCCCCACACTGTCTAGATATACAAAGAGTCAGCCCTCCATATGTGTGTGGCATCAGGGAGAACTACATTCGGAGTTCTAGCATTCAGATACTGAAGGCATGGATCCCATAAAGTTTGAAAACTGTCATGGTATTTGTACTGAGAGGTAAGAGCTTCTCGAATTGGGCTAGTAGGGCTAGACAGTTATGCAACTCAGCTGTGGTAGGGATATCAGAAGTACCTCATCATCTAGGTATAAGAAGTTTGGCTTATGTAGTAACAGCCCATACCCATTTCAGAGTTGGTGTGTTCAGGTAGGTTGTTTTTTCAGGAGATCCCAACTTGAACAGCTCTGGAGAGGGAGTAATTGTTTGTGCAAGAATCTTAGTTAAGAATATTGTTAGATCTTTCCAAAAGGGTTTTATGTTAGGGCAATGCCAAAGAATATGAAATAAGTCACCAAAAGGGGCTCCACATCTCCAGCAGTTGTTATTTGGGGCAAGGTGTGCCTTGTGCAGTATGTTTGGTGTGCAATACCAGAAATGGAGTATCTTATTCTGTATTAAGCATGACTTGGAGTCTCTGACCCCTTTGTGTGCTGAACATCAGCACTGTTCTGAGTCTATATCCTGGGGTTGCTTACCAAGGTTTCTAGCCCACTGGGTCTTGGCTTTGATTGCCGGATCTGGTAGGTGGTTTCATACATATTTGTATAGATGTCCAAGCTACCCTGATGTTTTAGAACCTAGGACAGCAGGGGTGATCTGGTTTTGTGGAACACAGGGTATGGATTTGAAGTAGAACATGTTGGATAGCATTTCTAATTTGCAAATATCTCCAGAAGTCTGACCTACAGAGGCCATATGTGACTTGGAGCCCCTGAAAGGAGTCCATCTTATTTGAGTTTGGCTTAAGGAGGTCTCCAAGTACCTGGCTGCCCCTTTCCTCCCACTTGGTCCATTTAATTAGAGCCTTGTTCACATTGATGTTTGGGTTGTCCCATAGGGGAGTGTATAAAGGGTGGGCCAGTGGCATGTTCAGGAGTTTCTGAATGTTCCTCCAAGCATTCAGTGAGATCCCAATGGTGAGATGTGTTCTAAGGACTTTGGCTCTAGAGGAATAGAAGCTTGCTGCAGGGAAACCACCAGTTCATTAGGCTCTTTCAATGTCAAGCCACATGGGGGATTCTCACACAGACTGAGCCAACCATCTGACCATCTGTGCCATTCTAAAAGCCCATGCATAGGCCTTAAATGAGGACATTCCCTAGCCCCCATTATTTCAGTGCATCCTCTGCTTCATTCTGCTGATTCATGGAGTCTTTCCTTCCCACCTATTTTCTTGTCAAACTGCTCAAACCATTTGTTAGGAATATTGAGGTGTATGTGAGCTAATAAATACAAATATTTTGGTTGCAGTTACCATTTTGATAGCCTCGATTTTTCCGGCCATAGTAAGATGCAGGGACTTCTGTCTGTTGTATTTGGCTTTAAGCTCAGTTAAAAGGGGATTAAAGTTTAAGTCCCAAATTTTGTCCAGGTGTGATAAAGTCTTGACACCCAGGCAGGTTAGGGTGTTTTTTGTGCACCTTAGTCCTAGGGGTTGCATTATGGTAACAGTGCACAGATGATTAAGAGGTAGGCTCTCTATCTTTGTTCTGTTAATCCTGAGACCAGATATTTCAGAAAAAATGGACAGAAGATTCAGCAGATCTGTTGCAGACTCTGGGGCCTGGGTGTTTAGGACCAGCAGGTCATCTGCATATAGCAATGTTTAAAAATAGAAACATAGAATTTGATGGCAGATAAGGACCGCTTGGCCCACCCAGTCTGCCCATTTCCCTACCTAATGGATAAGCTGCAGATCCTAGTTAACCAGCAGCCTACTTCTTTCTACCCCCACCCCTAGAATTGCCTTATGGCTGTTCCATGCATGCTTGAATTCATTCATTGTTTTTGACTCCACATCCTCCTCCGTAAGGCTGTTCCATGCATCCACAACCCTCTCTGTGAAAAAATACTTCCTTCCATTACCTCTGAGCCGCCTCCCCATCTTCAAATTGTGCCCCCTTGTTCTTACACATCTCTTTTTTTGAAAGATGCTACCCTCTTGGACTTTGTTGATTCCCTTGAGGTACTTGAATGTTTCTATCATGCCCCCCCTCTCCCTCCTTTCCTCGAGGCTATACATGTTAAGCTCCTTTAGTCTCTCTTCATATGTCTTCCAGTGCAGACCCTGCACCATTTTAGTTGCCCTCCTCTGGACAGCTTCCATCTTGTCGATGTCCTTGCTGAGATTGGGTCTCCAGAACTGCACACAGTACTCCAGGTGGGGTCTAACCAGCTGTCTGTACAGAGGGATAACAACTTCCTGTTTTCTACTGGTGATGCCACTCCCTATGCATCCCAGTATCCCCCCAGCCCTCCTTACTGCCCTCTCACATTGCTTGCCCACCTTTAAGTCATCTGATATGACTACCCCCAGGTCCCTTTCCATTTTTGTTGTTGTTAGTATCTCACCCCATTGTGTACTCTTCCCTGGGTTTTGTTTCCCAGGTGTATTACCTTGCACTTCTTAGCATTAAATCTAAGCTGCCATGCATTTGACCATTCCTCTAACCTTGCTAAGTCCCTTCTCATCCTTTCCACCTCACCTTGTGCATCAACTCTGTTGCAGATCTTTGTGTCATCTACAAAGACATACTTTTCCTTCAGTCCCTCTGCAATGTAAACACAAAGACATTGAAGAGGACGATCTAATACTGAACCCTCGGCACCCCACTGTAACCCCCTTTCTACAGTGGACTCCATTTACTATTACCCTCTGTCCTATTCTCCAACCAATTCTTTACCCAGGCTATCATCTTGGGACCCACTTCTAGGCTGGCTAACTTGTATATTAATCTTTTGTGTGGGACTGTGTCAAATGCCTTGCTAAAGTCTATGTAGGCCATGTCCACAGCCCCTCCCTGATCTACTACTTTGGTCACCCAGTCAAAGAAATCTATTAGATTCATCTGTCATGACCTTCCTGCTGTGAATCCATGATGCCTTGGGTCATGTGCCCCTCTGGCCTCTAGGTACTCGACAATTCTTTCCTTCAGAAGTGATTCCATCATTTTCCCTATCACTGAGGTTAAACTAACTGGTCTGTAGTTTTCCGCTTCTGCCCTGCTCCCACTTTTGTGAAGGGGAATCACATCAGCCCTCCTCCAGTCCTCAGGTACCACCCCATCCTCCCATGATTTGTTAAAGAGGGTAGTCAGTGGTGTCACTAGTTCTACCCTTAGTTCTTTTAGAATTCTGGGATGGATCCCATCAGGCCCCATTGCTTTGTCCACCTTCAGTTTTAAGAGTTCTTTCAGAACCCTTTCTTCTGTAAAAGGGCTGGTATCAGCTTCTGTATCCAGAGTGTTTCTATTGTTTGTTTTAGGTACCTCCCCATGTTCATTTGTAAATACTGAGCAAAAATATTTGTTTAGTATCTCTGCCTTTTCACAGTCACCCTCTTCCACCCCCTTCCCCTTATTAAGCCTCACTATCCCTCCCTTAGTCTTCCTTCACTCCCTGATGTACCTAAAAAAGGTTTATCCTCCTTCTTAACTGAGTATGCTATCTTTTCCTCAGTTCAGGCCTTTGCTGTTCTGACTGCCTTCCCAGCTTCCTTTTGCTTTAACTGATACAGTTCTCTGTCCTGCTCCTTCTGTGATTCCTTGTACTTTCTGAATGCTTTCTTTTTCTCTTGAACCTTCACTGCCACCTCCTTTGAGAACCATAGTGGTTTCTTACATCGTTTTGTTTTGTTTATTTGCTTCACACAAAGGCTTGTTATCTCTGTGATGGCAGTTTTTTATTATTCCCCATTGTTCTTCCACCCCTCCTTCCTGCCCATTTGGTAGTGCATTCCTTAGGCACTCACCCATTTTGACAAAGTCAGCCATCTTGAAGTCCAGTACTTTTGCCTTTGTATGGCTTGACTCTATGGCTGTGTTTATTGTCAACCATTCTGTTCGATGGTCGCTAGTTCCCAGATGGCTACCCACTTCTACATCTGTGATCCTCTCTCCATCTCCATTTGAGAGGACCAGGTCTAAGATTGCTCCCTCTCGAGTGGGTTCCAATACTAGTTATCTAAGGCATGCCCCCTGTAGGTCATCTAGAATAACCCCGGTCTTAGAAGTGGCTGCCGCAACTGCACTCCAGTTAACATCTGGCATATTCAGATCACCCATCAGCAATATCTCCCCTTTATCTGCAATTCTAAGTATACTTTCTATCATTTCCTTGTCCATTTCCTCCCCCTGAGAGGAGGGTCTGTATACAACCCCTGTGCAGACTGTGGTGCCATTGCCTGCCTCCAAATCGACCCACAGTTGCTTAACAATGTTGCTTTGCAACTGGGACCCCAGTATCCCCTTGTGGGCTCTGATGGCCACCACAAGTGGTTCTACCACTTTGACAAATAATAGGGGGGACAGTGGGAATCCTTGTCAGGTATCCTTGCAGAGGGGAAAGAGATCTGAAAGGATGGAGTTAATAAGGACCCTGGCTAATGGGTTGGTGTTTAGGTTTTGCACCTTAGTTAGGAAGCTGGTCCAAATCCCATATTACAAAGCACCTCACAGAGATACCTCACTCCACAGAATCAAATGCCTTTTCAAAGTCAATTGCTATAGCCGCAGAAGGTGATGGGGTATTTTTAGCAACATGCATTAGATTGAACAGGGTGCACATATGATCCGTGCTTGCCCTGGCTTTGACAAATTCAACCTGGGAAGGGTGTATAAGAGTGGATAGGACATTCTCTAATCTTAGAGCTAGCACTTTCGCAAATATTTTTTTGTCTACTGTAATAAGGGAAATTGGTCTATAGCCAGCCAGATCTGTGGGGAGAATTGTAATATTAGCCATTCTCATTGTGGTTGGAAAGATACTGTTGGATGTACATGTACAATCTTTGCAAGATGGGGGATGTTGTATGAGTTAAGAGTTGTAGAAACTCTATCAGTAGGCCATCACCTCCAGTATCTTTTTTGTGCATTAGTGAACTGAGTGCAGCCTCAATTTCTGAGACAGATAGTGGGGCCTCAAGGGTTTGCAACTCTTCTGGAGTAAAGTTTAGGAAGGTCCAGAGGCTGTAGAAAAGCTGTTAGAGGCTTGGGGTCAAATGTGTGACTGGAGTTATAGATTGAGCTATCACATTTTCACATGATTTGATTAATTTGTTAATCTTTGTAGCAGACTTTCCCATTGTTATTTTTGAGGGCTGCGATATGTCACTCTGATTGTTGCTTTTTAAGGTTCTAGGCAAGTACCTTACTGCACTTTTCCCCTTCCTCCTAGTATTTGTGAGAGAGCCTGAAAATGGCTAGTTTGGCCTCTCTGGCCACCGGAGTCTCAATTTCCAATCATAGGCTAAGTATAGCCCTATGAAGAGTCTGTGTCTTTGGTCCCTTTCAGGAGATTCCTATGACTACTCTCTTTTTGCTGGAGCACATCCTAAAGCTATTTCAGGTGTGCTTCACTCTCATTTTTTTTTGTCGAGCAGCATAACCTATAATGAGTTCCCTCATGGTTGCCTTAAAAACCATCCATAGAGTGGTTACAGATGTTTGGCCATCATCATTTATCTGAGAGAAAGTTGAGGCTTCCTCCTGTCTCCAAGTTTTAAATTGTGGGTCAAGTATCAATAATGGGTCAAGTCTTCAGTAGGGGGAGCATTGGGTTGCAAGGCCCCACAGAATCGTTAGTGCCAATGAGGCATGGTCTGATAGTACTCTAGTCTTAATAGAAGAGTCCACTATCATTGTAATATGGGGTTGAGATGCCAGCCAAATATTCAATCTGCTGTATGCTTGGTGTTGAGCTGAGTAGCATGTGTAATCCCAGCCTCTTGTCTGGCGAAGTCTCCAGACATTGTTAAGTGCCTGGTATTCCATCCACATCTTAACTGCTTGTGAAGCTTTAGTACGTGGTTCAGGGGTGCTGTGGCTACAATCTGCTAGATGGTACAGCACAATGTTGAAATTCCTATTAAAGGGGGGCATTCTGATCATTAAACTGTAGGATTTGGGTGGCCAATTGGTGGAAGAAAGATGGGGCATCCTGATTGAGTGCATATAAGTTACCCAGTACCAAAGTGCACAATGAAGTATTGATGAGAGCCAGGACCCATCTCCCATCCATAACACTTGCAGTTTTTAACACAGTCCACAGAAGAGAACAGTGAATAAGGATAGAGGCACTCCTTTTTTTGCAGCTGGCAGAACTGTGGATCTTATTACTCACCCACTCCCGGTTTAGTTTCTATACATCAGCGATAAACTATTTTATTTCTTGCAGAAATGCAACTTGAGTGTGCAATCTTTTTAGGTGTGTGAAGACCAAACCTATTTCTGCTTCACCAGTGAGTTCAAACCCTTAACATTCCAGCTAAGGAACTGTATGTCAGCCATTAGGGAGTTTAACAAGTGGGACACTACTGAAGTCATTTACAGGTTAGAAGGCATAATGTCTAGGGAGTGGCCCAGGTAAATTCTAATGTCTCTACTTCCGAGTGCTACATTCCCATATTTCCAGACTTCAGTGACACAAGATTACAGTAAAGAATCAGGATCAGTGCAACAGCTCAAAGACATTAAAGCAACCAAACTTTTCCAACAATAGCTTTATACAAAGACATTCTTGTTAGAAGCGACAGGAGAATGAACTGGCCCTTTGGGTTGAGCTGAAGGTTCCTGTTCACCTTCCTGAGCTCAACTTCAGTGGGGGACGTACTTATCTGTGATCCACTGGGAATAACAGGTCACTCTTATAAGTGATTTTGTGAGGTTTGCCATAGCAAATGGGAGTAGTCACCTGTAGGAGTTGTAATTCAATCTCCTACCATTCAAACTGCCAAAAAGTACTATTTTCCATGAAAAAATGGTTTTATTTCTGTGCTCTGCTTCATTCGCATAACTCGCCCCTTCCTTTTCTCAGTGCTGCAACCCTCAACCATGACATCATGCAAAGGGAAACAAAGTTTTTAAAGCAGCAGTACTAGACAATCAGAAAGTGATGATCAAGATTCTGTTTTTTTGGCTGTTAGCATGCAGCCATAATTATGGTTTCCATATCTGTAAATATTTTTTCTAGCAATTTTTATTTTTTAGATTTTTTTTTTTGTATGTTATTTCTCAGGAGCTCTGTTCTCCCCCCCCGCACTCCGCCATTCCTCCGGCGCCATCCCCGGACATGAGACCCCCTCCCTTCAGCACCCCGCGACTTACCCTTCACGGCAGGGTGGTGGGGAGTGACTCAACCTACCCGAATGGGTCCATGCCAGGGAGGCATCCTCCGGGAATGGCGATGGAGAATGGTGTCGTGCTGCCAGGCTCCATTTTTTTTCGGAATTTTTCTCCTGGCGGGCATGGCGTGCAATGATGCCAGCGACTGAGTGCACACACACTCCCGTGCACACAGTAGTCAAGCGTCTGCCACATCCCGCCTCCCCCCTGTCTCTGCGGCTGCGTGCTGTCCGATCCCCTGCCTCCGTAGAGTCAGGCAAGCACGACGCCCAGATCCCGCCCCGGAGATGGAGAGCAGTCCTCCGGATGCTCGATCCATCTCCTCCCCGCCAACCCCCGACAACCTGTGCTCATTCCCGAACACGGGTCACAGGCATGGCGTGAGGTGTAGCGACCAGCGCCTCAACCCTCAGCACCACTGGGCTGGATTTTTTAGATATTTAAAATGTATTTCAATTGTTGTGGATCCACAGTAAATATGACTGCTGCCTAATTTTCAGCCGAGCTCCCTACTACATCGTATCACATCTTTTGTTTACTTCCATGGGACCCTGTACTGCACATTCCTGCTGTCCCTATGTAGTACTGCGAGTCATGCACATGCGCTGTTGGTAGCAGAGGGTTCCAATTCAACATGGTGGGTGGGAGAAATGTAAACAAAAACAAAGAAAAATGGAGCAAATTATGGGGTGATAATACAGCAAAAACAACAAAGATTACCAGGTAAGCACTCAACAGAAAATGGGAAACAAAGTGCAGCAAAAGATCCAATTTTGTTTATCTAGTACTGCTGCTTTATGCACTGGTTTGAAACAGAGACCTCTTTTGGTCAGTCTTGGTATTGCAGACATCTACACTACCGAAATAGTGGACTACATCTCTCAGTAAAGAAATCGTGTCAGTTAGATACTATATGCACAATGCCGTGTTTTGAAAATAAACATGTAAGAGCTTTTATTGTTGAAGCCACTACAGAAATATGAGACTGCACTTCACAGTAAGGGAATTGGAAAACAACTTCTTATTGTACCCACGATGCCTTGCTACATACAGTATGTCTACATATTAGGTGCTATACTGCAGTCACCACTACCAAAATAATGGACTGCACCTCTGAATAACTAACATTTAAATCACATTTATAATTTACCCAGAATTCCTTGGAGCTGTATGTAAAACATTGACAGTTCCCTTGCATGACATCATTCTGGGGGTGTGGCTATACACAAAAAACTGGAGGACAAAGTGCTGATAAAGAATAACATTAAAATACTATGACAGATTTTTTTTACAAAACAAATTGCAGCTTCAACATCTGAAGCATGGGCGACAATGACATACTACATGAAAAAGGCATCTGTGAAACCTCACAAAATCACTTTAAGGACATCAGGTAGGGATTTCCACACCCATAACAAATGATGTTCCTGGTGCTGAGGTGTAGGGCAAGTAATGAGAAACATACTGGCTGAAACTCCCAACATGACAGCCTTGTCATGAATATTCTCAGCTGATATATGTATAGTCCAGGGTCTCATATAAGAGTCCAGGCCAGAGGTGGAATGTATAATAATGATGAGGGGGGCTGGGGTGTCTATTCATAGGGTAGGGTAATTCCCTTTTGAGAAAATCTGAGGTATTTTTACCAAGCAGGTGGGGATCTGCCATGTTTTTATGACCAAAATTAAATGGAAATTAGCCAAAATGATATTTTGACACTTCACTATTACCCCTGACCATTATTTGGCAGCTTCTGACAGCTATGCATGATTTATTAAATAGTCTGATGTATCAAATTATGATGCATCTGTCATGCCTTTCCCCCTTGGTGTAGAATATGCTGTCTGATGTAAGTGCCGTTCATGGTGAGGCCCCTAATTATGACCTCCAGTAAAGGCATTTGTGAGGGATAGTTGTCATGGGAGTCCTATTACTGCTCATTTGTTGATGCAGAAAACAGCAACAAGTGTGAGCTGGGAACCCTCATCCGCAGGACCTTAGCATCCACTGCAGCGCAAATGGTGAGACACCCATCAAGGTTTGCTGCAAGTATGCAGATTCATCTCAGGAGTCAAAAAGCTGAGTCAAAGTTCAGGTGCCCCCATATGGAGCCAGACAGCCAGTTGTGCCATGCGTTTAGGATCAGTCCAGCAGGGAAAAGGCAGGGAAAAGTGTGCCTATCCCCACCACCTAGGAGGCCATATTTAAGACTGGCACTACAGATCTTGCACCACATCTTGGGCAGTACCTGCAGGTGGGCTGTAAGTTATGTTAGATGTAAGAAGAGGAGCCTGTATGGGAGAGGTCCCTGATTGTTGTATAGGGGGGATCTAACATCAAGATGAGAAGTGACACCTCACTTTCCTATCTAAGGGTTCCCGATTGAAGGAGTGTAGCAATAGGGGAAGTCTAGCAAGCAGCATCCTGAGTATACCTTAGAAGGGGAAAGCATTGATAGAAGTGGAGGAAACAATTGGGGTCAAAGCTGGGATGAAACTGGGCAGCCGCAGTTGCCGACATTGTGTTTGTTTACCCTCTCCACTGCTCATCTCATCCCCAGCCCTTTAAAGTAAGCTCACAGTCATAGTCATAAGGATGACAGGAAAACCTCAGAGAAAGGGACCAACAGGAAAATAGCTCTCTGAGCTGCATATATGGCAGCATACTGAGTTACTTACGTGGGGGGGGACATCCAGCAAAGTCTTAGAAGGTACGAAATAACCTGACCATACTGCTGGGTAAAACAGTAATAAAAAGTCAGACCACACATCCCCTCTGTTCTCCGGCATCTTCTAATCCCCACAGATTTACCATGTGTCTATTAATACCCATAAGTTCCTATGTGTACGGGAATCTAAATAAACTGCAGTACCTTCACAGTGGGTTTGTTGGGCCACCATCTTATCTTGTAGCTGGGGCTTGAGCTCTGTTGCCAGGTTTATTGTTGCATGTGACTGGTGAGGATCTGGTTCAGTCTCTGCTGTTCCACTGTGTAGGCTCTATGGCAATTAATAAGATCATTAGAAAAGTCTTAAAAAATCATGACATGATTGCCTTGCCAGTCCAGGTGCCCCAACCCATGTGCCCTTTGGAGTATGTCCTCTTTAATCTGATATCTGAGAAATTTTACCAGAATTGGTTGAGGCATGTCTCTCAATCCTGACATAGGCAGGAAGGAGCAGTGGTCCCTCTCAATTTCAAAATGGAGATTCCCAGGCATCTTAAGGATAGTAAGCAGAATGTGACACATAAATCCTATGGGGTCCTGTAACTCAGCTTTTTGGGGGATATCAACAAACCGCAGGTTGTTGCATTTCCCTGTTATCTCGGTCATCCCAATTTTCCTGCAGCTGTTGAATTGCTCTCACCTGTTCATGGAGCTGGGTATGGATTTCTTCCACCAATTCTTCCATACTGAAGCCATTTTTTTTGTAGCAGTGACTTGCACCTCAAGCTCCTGGATAGCCTGAGTGTTAGCTGCTGAAGTAGATTTTAGGTCGTTGATGCTGACATCAGTTGGGCAAACATTTCCTCAAACTGCTCCAGGGATGGAGCTGATGCCATCTTGTCATTAAGATTGCATGGTAGCCTTAGCCTGATAGATAAAACCCTTCATAGCTCACTGTCTGGATTTAACCATGGGAAAAAAAAGAGATTAATCGCAAGTTTGTTCAATAATGATTTAAAGTGGGTTATTTTCACTGGTGTAGAGGCACAGAAATCTTAAGGATTGTTTAGGATGCAGAGTGGCAGCTGTCAAAGAAAAAGCTTAAGCTGCTATCTTGGCTGAACCAAGCCCCCACCCACCCATGGATGAATGTTTAAAGGTCTCAGGCCACATGCACTTGCTTTTTTTATCAACTGTGGTATTGTCTGAACAGCATAACGGAAATCCATCCTCAGCCAATCAGAGAGCTTGAATTTCCCTACACATTTTATAAATATACACCTTCTTTGCAAAAACTGCATTAATGCATCAGTCAGGGTTCAAGTTAACATCACAAAAATATGAAAATGTGGCCCACCCCCAAATCCCAAGCAGCAAAAGGAAAAAAAAATAGGGTTTTGGGTCTCTGGAGTCACGGAAAATCAGTGGTGGAGTCTTCCTTGATGTTGTCAACCCTAATTCTCCCCCTTCTCCCAGCCCATATCCTACTATCCAAAGCATAAGGTACAGCTCCAAGCCTGTGCCTCATAGTGACACACTCTTCAAAGGTAGAGAAGTATGTCTCATCACATGTTGCCAACACAATCTGTTGCAACTTTCTTCATGCAAGGCCCTGTGGGCCCTGCATGAAGAAAGGAGATCACATCTGCCATTGATTGCACAGGGAGCATGGTAGACATTAGGGTTGACAGCCCCAAGGAAGACCCCACACCTGATTCACCAAGATACTTGAGACTCAAGACCCTAATGTTGTTTGCTTTTGCTGCTAGGGGGGTGGGGGTGGGGAGTTAGGGTTGGAAATCCTATCACAACATTTCCCTTCTTTTGTGGCATTAACTTGAACCCTAACTGGTGCACTAATACAGTTTTTGCAATGAATTTCCTTTCTTTTTGAGATAATGGAATAATTTTCTCATTCAAAAAGTACAGGTCCCTTTGGGACCTGCCTGAACACTGCAGATGCATAGGGAACACTGAGCCCTGCTCCAAGGTAAGACTCTGATTGCCTTTTGGAAATGCAGGGCCTTTGCAGGCCCTGCACTTCTCTGCAGTGATGGATATCGAGAATTCATGGTGCTGTCTGGTGGGCTGCATGTGTCTGCAAATACAGATGCCGAGGGCAAAGAGTCCATCTCTCAGACAATTCACAGGGCCTTGTGCCACCCATCGGTCCAGAGGTGAAGGGCCTGTGCCAACAGAAGAGTTATTTTTTTATTTTATTTATTTCAGTTTGGGATTAATACCTTTGAGCCATGGGCTCGTTTACACAGGCTCCAAGTCAGACAACAATGAAACATAAAAGAAAAAGAAACAGTAGATGAGACATCAACAGTAGATATCCATCGAGATACATTAGGGAACCAAAGCTGACATGAAAAACAAGGTTACATGGTAGGCAATAATAAAAGAGAAAGGCTGTGCAAGGCATACATATTACAATAAGTTTGCAAATTGTTTAGTAATTATAAAGAGAAAAATAGGCAGTATTTCATACTTATGGCAGCTAAGTGGGGTTAGCCCTGTCAGAAGGAATAAATTCTGTCAGCAAGTACATAGTTGAGGCAGGTAACCAGAAAAGATGAATGGTTGAACCTGAGAGAGAATTGAGTGCCAGCCTGGGAGAGGCTTTGTCATTGAAAGTGGCAGGTAAGTGTTGGTGGAGTAGTTGTGGGGAGCTATTTTCATTATATGGTACCTGGGCCAGTGAGGACAACCCTGCACCTTTCATTTTCTTGCTGCGGGAGGTCGCATAACCGCGCCATCACCCCACCCTCGCCCCATCCAGCTGGGTCACTGAGCTAACCTTTGGACTCAGCTCAGCAGCACAGGATGTTAAAGCACTACAAACTTGGGTCAGGACTGGCACTACACACAAAATTTCTTTTTTTTTTTTTATTTTCACCCCAAATCTTCAAGATAGTCCTTTTATAACTCCTCTTTTAAACATGATATATGGTATTTATGGTACATATTTTTATTTTTTTTTGTGGAGAGAGGCAGCTGATGTCGGAGTGGGCCTTACAACTGTATGAGGTCCAATGTTATGTAATGGAGTGAGAAGACTGGGCAGGAAGTAAGAACAACTGAGAGGAAATCACCCAGACATTCAGAAACAGCTCAATTAAAACAGAAACAAACATTGACCTATCTCTGAGGTGACTAAAGGGGAATAATGGTGATTTTGCACCGGGCTCAACCGCCTGCTTCCGCCCCAACCAGCAATGAATCTTGACTCGCTCTCGCTGGCCTTGTCTCAAATCAGCTACCTGGTGGACAATTTAACCAAGAAAAACTACCGAGCCAGCCAGCAGAAGATACATCATCCTACAGCCCCAGAGGTTGTGAGGGATCGTTGATGTCACCCTCCCCTGCCCGCCGACTCAGTACTCGCTGCTGAAACAAGGTAGATGCATTGCTTTGAGGCTCCACTGCCCAGCTCTCCTCGCTTTGAGTTTGAATTTGGTGCCTTTACCTGAAATACCTAAAAGGACTCCAGCAACTTTAATTACTTGTTGCCTTAACTAACAGAAATGCAGTCACTTTAATTTCCCTGTATAACTTAAATTTATGTAAGAAGCTGCTGCTTTTTCAAAGTAAAGGGATTGTTCTATTAATTTTCTGTTGTCGCACATGTGGAGATAGTTTTTTATCGTAGTTTATTTTCCTAGCAAGTTCAAGACTAAGTTTGTAAGCCTTTGCTAGCAATTTCAACCCTAAGTCTGATTGTAATTCAACTCCGGTGATAGCCCTCCCCATAGAGGTATTTTTTTTCTCCCCTAACCCTTCCCCTCTTTACTTGCTTGCCTCCTATAAATTGACTGACCTCCTATGTTTGCGTTCCACAGTCTACAGCCCCAGAGGTCATGAGGGATCATTGATGTCACCCTCCCATGCCTGCCAACTCAGTACTCACTGCTGAATCAAGGTAGACGCATTGCTGTGAGGCTCCACTGCCCAGCTCTCCTCGCTTTGAGTTTTAATTACCCCACCGACACAAAGCGTCAGCTCCCCACTGCCTCCACCACCACCCTTGGTAGGCCCTCCCCTATATAGCTATGGAAACTCCTCCCCTGTCCGTTTTTAACCAATCACCCAACTTTTCCATTTGCAGGTTATTTTTTCTCACCACCAGAGGTCATACCTTCTCCTAGATCTCACTCTCAACCTGTCCTAACCATATTTCTTTCCCCTCTCACTTCCTTGCTACTCATAGTTATAATATCACACTCACAATTATGTTACTATCCATGATCATCCCTATTTCTATGCTACTATCCCTCCCTCCACTGATAAACTAAAATTTCCCTCCCTCATGTCCTCCCCCCACCTGTTTACGCCTGAACAGAAAGCTGTCAAATTGGCTGGCAGACACCCCACTTCCTATCCCACTCCCTCGCACCCTTACTGCAACCTTACCACCCCCTACCATCCTCCTCTCTACCAGTAAGCAGCAATATGGGCACTGGACCATGTCCAGTCCTGCTCTCCTGAGCCAACTTCCAGCTGCTCTCCCGCCTCCCCAACTCTGGCCCCACCTTCTCCTCCGCCTGGCTGCCCCCCAAACCCTGAAGCTCTCAACTCCTACCTTACACCCAACCAAAGGGTTCACGATGCGTAAATGTCACCAACTCTATGCCCAAATGAGAAGCTGCCACCTCAGGACACTTGTCCTACTACTTCTGCTCACAGGTAATGTATATCCCAATCCTGGCCCATCGACTACTCCCAAACCCACCACTACCACTTCAAATGGGTTGCAAATCGTCATGCTAAACATCTGTAGCCTGCAAGAAAAATGGGACCACTTTCAGGGGTGGATACTCCAGCACCACCCTGACATAATCAGACTGAGCAAAACCTGGCTCTCCCCCTCAGTACTGGACTCTGCAGTTACCTTCCCCGGTTACATCCTCTATCGATCTGATAGGGTGGGTAAATGAGGTGTTGGCTGTGCTGTATACCTTAAAGACTCACTGTCAGGCCAACTGCTCTCTACCCCTCAAATAGCATCAAAAGCGCAGACCCTAATGCAAAAAGTAGCCCCAGGCAGGTCGACTGACTCCTTCCTACTAACCATTGTCTATCTTCCATGAAACAAAAACAAACTCTCCTTCCAGACTGTCCTGAGCTATATCGTGTCTCTTTCACCTCAATATGAAAAAATAGTCATGGGCGACTTCAACATAAACTGGTTGTCCACGAAAGAGGCCCCTTACTCCAATGATGCCTCAGCACTCAACCTCACACAGGTTGTCACTTCACTCACAAGAACAAATTCCCACACAGGGAGATCCTCCCTCCTGGATCTGTTCTTCATAAACTGCTTTCACAGAATTACCAACACCGAAGTACTCCCTAACGCACTAAGTCACCACTCCCCCATCCTCTGCTCTTGGTCTTGCAGGGCACCAAAACATCCACCCAAAATTACCTTTCAGTGCACACTTGGCCCTGGGAAACTCTCCCAACTTAAGGCCTTCCTTAGAAACTGTGACTGGACACCCCTCTTCAACACCCCAGACGCCGATCTTGCCCTTGACCTAGACACCCTCACTTTCAATAGGATCTGTGATAATTTCGCCCCCCTTTCCAAGAAACTGTCCAAAGGCTACCAGGTTCCCTGGTTCTCTGATCACCTCCTGTGCCTAATGAAACTGTGTGACTCCCTCTGGCATATTGCTAATGAAACAAAATGTCCAGCTGACATGCAACGCTTTAGAGAGGCTCGTAACAAATGCATGTGGTCCCTATATACCGCCAAAGTGGACTATTACAAAGCATCCTTAACCTCCACCTGGGGAGATGGTCAGAAATTCTAGAACAATATCAAGGAACTCTGTGGAAAACCCCAAAACCAGCCCCCAGACCAATTAGAAATAGATGGAGTCATTGCAAATTATCTCCACTTCTTAGCTTCAGCCCAAAACTCCTCTTTCACAAATCTCAACCATATTCTCCCCCCAACTTCTTCGATCCACCACCTACCCGGGTAAACCCTCCCCCTGCCCTCCCTTTCGCCTCCGCATCCTGTCTCCTGCTGATACCAAACCTTACCTAAATAAAGCCCTTAACCACTCTACAAACCTCAGTGGCCCACTGGACCTGAAGCTTCTCCATCTTACACTCCAGGAAGTTCTCACCCCTCTCACTTATATCCTAAATAGCTCCCTCTGTCAAGGGAAATTTCCCTCCCAGTGGAAATTGGCCAACATCACCCCTATCTTTAAGAGTGGGGACCACACCTCCACCAACAACTATTGTCCAATCTCCATTCTACCCCCTCTAAAGCCCTAGAACAAATTGTCACCGACCAAATCACTGACCACTTGACTAAATACAAACTCCTCTGCAAATAACAACATGGCTTCTGTAAGGGTCACAGTACCACCACTGCCCTCCTCACCTTCACCTCACATGTCCACTTTGCCTTGGATCGTGGACACCTCACAGGTGCCATTTTCGTGGATCTCTCTAAAGCCTTTGACACTGTCAACCACGCCCTTCTCCTAAACACTCTCACCTCCAGTGGTTTCTCCAGCAATACCTTAAAATGGTTCATCAGCTACCTATCAGATAGAACACAACAGGTAAAGGTAGGCACTGTCCTGTCCTCTTGCCTCCCTGTCCTATCTGGTGTACCGCAGGGGTCAATTCTTGGCCCCTTACTTTTCAGCCTATTCCTAAACTCCCTCCCGGTGGCCATCCCTGGTAATCTGCTCATCTATGCGGATGACGCAGTACTTTTTGCCTCTGACTCTGACTGACGTAATCTCCACCATACCCTCCAACATAGCTTTCACGAAGCAGAACAATGGTTCTCCACCCAGCAGCTTACTATCAACTATAAGAAAACTAAAGTCATGATCTTCTCCGACCTGCAGAACCCTCGCAAGCATCACTGTCCCCCTTTTCTCACCATCAACTACACCCCCCCTTGAGCAAGTTACCTACTTTAAATACTTAGGGATCACTCTGGACCCAGCCCTCTTCTATAAGCAACACATTCTCCTCCTTACCTCAGCCCTAAACTCAAGATTAGGTGTGATTTATAGACACAAATATTGCCTCACCCTGGAAGCCCTATGGCTCACAGTCAACTCCTCCGTCCTTGCCCTCCTTGACTATGGTATTACCATATACTGTGCTGCCCCCAACTCGGCTCTAACCAGTCTCCACCTTGTTCTCAACAAAGCCTACCACCTCATACTTGGCTGTGATCGCCGCACCCACACCTGCACACTTTACAACTCCTCTAATTGGCTAAACCTTGATAACAGAATCCGGGACCATTCATGCCTTATAACTAAGAAGATCCTCATTGGACTTGCCCCTCCCTCTCTCTCCTCTATTATCTGCCCATCTGATCCATGTAGATCCACGAGAAACTCAAACAGGCAGATGCTACGGGTTCCACGTCCACATACCTCCCAACTTCAAAGGACTTTCAGCTACCAAGCCCCCACTCTGACTTATTCCCTCCCTATCCAAATAACTAATGAAACAAGGATAGGCCCTTTCAAAACTAGCCTGAGGGAATTCCTCCAAAATGCTAATGTATGTGACTGCACCTGACCACGCCCTATAATTATCTCTGCTCCTGGTGCTAACTCTTCCAAACCTGCTATTCGACAAACAGCCAGATACAGACATTTCTGCACCTATTTCAGCTGTGCATGACTGGGACCCTTCTACTTTTCTGATCTACTCTGTATCTCATGTCCTGAACTGTAATGTAAATCCTAGTTATCTACTAATCCTGTAATGCCACTTTAAGTTTTTCTTTTGTATTCAATTGCATGTACTGTGCCCTGATGTTTGTATTGTACCTGTTGTATGACGTGGAACCTTTGTAAATGAGTCTCTGACTCAAAGGTGTTTCTGAATATTTCTCAATAAACAAATAAACAAAATACCATTTCACACCAGAAGTGGGAAACGTGTCATGTACAGTAGTTAAAAAAATGACTCCTTTCACATTTATGAGGTGATGTAAACAATGGCTATGTTGAAAGTTTGGAGTCAAAATATTGAAAATTAGCAAATTTATCAGTGAACACTAAAATATTATAATGTTCATTCATAACTTGGTCATTTTACCATACCTGAACACCAAATGTTCAGCATACCCATCTTATGACCCCTCCTCATGAACCCTGTATGTGAAAATGTTTTAATCCCTGTCAAAATGTCATTCCATGCCACAGGTGTGAAAACACATTTTGGCCAGGATTTGAAAAATGGCAGTTGTCACATTCATGAGCTGATGTGAAAAATAGCTATGTTTAAAATTTTGAGTCAAAATACTGAAAAATACCAAAGTTATGAGTGAGCATAAAACAAGTTATTGTAAGCTCATAACATTTGATTTTTAACATTCTGACACCAGGTTTTCAGCAAAGCCTTCTTATGACCCTACCTCATGAACAAGGGTGCTGGCAATCTTCAAATCCCACCCAAAAGGTGATTTTGCATAAGCAAATGCTAAATTGCCTTTAGGGTCAGATCTGAATAATTCAACAATCCTTGGTCATGAGGTGAGGTCCCCGGAAGGCCATGTTGAAAATTTAGTGTAAGAATATTAAAAATGAGAAATTTATAAATAAAAGTTAAAACCCCATTGAAATACATTAAATCAGATTTACCCTATTTTCACATATAGCAGTTGTCAGTTCTGGCAGTGAGATGTGTCTTTGATTGGAGAGAGTACCTGCATCATGGGAAATGTTTAGGTGAGTGGCAGTCTGTGGGGGATGTGGGGTGGTGGCTGCTGAGTGGGAGGTTGGGCTGGTGTGTGTGGGAGGTGTTTGGGGTCAGATCAGCAAGGGAACACTTTCTTTTTTACAGGTTAAAAATAATCAATGAGGGACAGTTTTCTTTGTTGCAGAGGACTTTCTGATGCTGAAGATTGGGCTCCCAGTGTCAGGCTACTATGCAGGGACATAGGGGGGTGGGCACCCCAGTGCTACCATGTATATAATGGGAAGGGGGCAGGTGACCTGGAGTGGAGGGGGTGAACAGAAGCAGTAACAGGGATGGGTACCCTGTCCTCTTATTACAGTTAAAATTAAACATGGAAAGGGAGGTGGGTGACTTGGAGGGGTGGGAGGGAGAATAAATTGATATGGGGGGGTGGGAACCCCAGTCCACTAGTTAATGTAAAAAAATACATTGACAGATAGTTAGATAGATAGATAGATAGATAGGCAGACAGACAGACAGATAGATCTCTGGCTCACTACTGTAACTGAAGCTGTCAGCATGACTCCATCTGCGGCTTCGCATTTCAAGAATGTCCTATAATTCTAATACTGTGAAAGCAGGTGAATGGCTCCTCTTATTAAGCATATTCAGGTGAGTGAGGGTGTGTCAGGGTTGGGTGGGGTGGTGGGTGCTAAGTGGAAGGTTGGGGTGGTGGTGTGAGGGGGTCAGATTGGTGAGGGATCATTTTCTTTTTTACAGGTTTAAAAAATCAATGAGGGATGGTTTTCTTTATGTCAGGGGACTTTCTGACACTGGGGATTAGGCACCCAATGTCATGCTACCATTCAGTGGCATGGGGAATGGGCAGCCCTGTGCTGCCATGTATATACTTGGAAGGGTGGGTGTGTGGCCTGGAAGGAACGGGGTGAAGAGAAGTGGTACCAGCAGTGGTCTCCCTGGTTTGCTTTTTAAACTCCATATTAAACATGGGAAAGGAAGGGCAGATGACTTGGAGGGGAGGGGGTAGAATGTAGTGGTACTAGGGGTGGGCACTCTTCTCTGCTAGTCAATTTACTGAATCACAGTTTTTCAAAACAGAAACACCAGAATCTAACTAGATGGATCATGTTTACTGAGGCTTGGGTATTTGTTTATTTTTTTTGAAAATATTTTAATTCTATGTATTTTCAATGTTTTTGAGTTAAAAAACAAGATGGTCACCATCACAAACATTGTCTTCCTCACAACATGTAAATTATGAAAATAAGCACCCACGATCAGTGTTTTTTTACCAGCTGAGCTTGATGATTATCAAAAAAATCCTTATAACTCTGGAATTGTATAATATTTTTTCACAAAACCTTCAAAAGGCACTCAGTACTGTCCAGTTCTAGCCTGAAAGTTTCATGAAACCATTCCGCATGGTCTAGTCTGTGTGTGACAGCAAAAACAACAACAAAAAAAGACCATATTAAGTACAGAAAAAACAAACACATTTTGTGTTCTGTATCTTCAACACCGAACAAGATGCCACCACAAAACTTTTGATGTCTTGAGACTCCTCAAGCCTGACTGTGCATGCCAAACTTTTGTTTATTTCATCAGTCACCACTAAAGTTATTAAGGTGCAAAAAAGTGAGGTTTAACATTAAACAGCCTACCCAACGCTAAGTACAGGGGCGATACAGTGCCTATATACATATATATATATATATATATATAGATATAGATATATAGATATATATATTCTATGCAAAAAACTGCAATAATGCATCATTTAGGGTTAAAACACAAAAAGTCAGGAAATGAAAAATCTTTAGGATTGTCCCTGCCCCCCCTGTGGACCTGCCAATCATCCCAAGATTGACAGATGATGGGGTGTGTCATTGGGGTTGTGAGGCCTAAATGTTGACCCATTCCTTGTGTAATCATATTGACAAGCAAACAGTGAACAAGAATGGGGCAACATTTAGCCTCACAACCCCTAATGACACACCCTGTCATCTTTCAATCTTAAGATGATTGTGGGTCCATGGGGGCAGTAAAACCCCAAAGATCTTTCATTTCCTGACTTTTTCTGTTTTAACCTTTAAATGATGCATTAACGCAGTTTTTTTTGCATAGAATTTCCTTTACTTTTGAGAAAAATAGAAAACTAATAACTTGCGGAAGTCGGTGGAAGTGCAGGCCCTTCGGGCACTGCACTCCCACCAACTTATAAATGTGTTTCTACCATCAACACCCTCTAAATTTCAATGTAAAAGACCAAACCATGTCCAAGATATAACATGTTAAAGTTTAAGATTTTCATTCATTGGAGCTGCAGAATTCCACACCTGTTGACATTTTACAGACACAATGACTGAAAAGTACATCCATGATACTAAGGCTAGGTACCTTATCAATTTCAAGGCACCATCACAATGCAAAACACTGTCTGCAAAATGCAAATTCCATGATGCAATATCTCCGCAAAAAGATTTTTCTCTAATACATATACATCGTAATTCACATGTACAGGACATACCCTCAACACCCTCAAAATTTCAACTAAAAAGACCAAACCATTTCTGAGATAGTCAAACTTAAAGATTGTGAAAATTGTCCTATCTATGCCATTATAAAATCTGGCTATCTTGTCCCTGCCTCGTGATCAAAGATGGCGATCAAAGAATTTTCAGGCTCACAATCAAAGAATTTGCAGGCTCATGATCAAAGAATAAAAAATGGTGAAACTTGAGTTTTAGGCAGCATTACATGAAACCACCACCATGCCTTGATAGAATGAAGCCCCTCTGAGCAAAACACACCCTCATTTGTGTTCCTAGGCCACCCCTGAGCTGAGAAAATTGTATTTTTACCTCACGATGCAAGATCGTGATCAAAGAATCTCACGATCAAAGAATTTGCAGGCTCGCAAACAAAGATCATTAGCGAGTCACAAACAAACAATTTAAAACATTATAACTCTATTTTTTTACCATTTTAGGTGAAACCAAAATCATAGGTCAATAGATCGAAGCCCCCTGAGTAAATCTCATGCAGGTTTTACTTCAGGAGTGACCCCTGAGCTGAGATATTTGATTTTTTCTGACAGAATTTAAAAAAGAAAATGGCGGACCTCACGATCAAAGAATTCTCGGGGACAAAGATTCTTTGACCATGAGACTGAAAATTCTTTGATCTCCAGGTGGGCCAAGATGGCCCAAACCCCATTCTTTGTTCACAAAACAACCATATAAATTTTCCCATTGACTTATAATGGGAGCTTAAAACTTAACTTAAGCCATAACTTTTGAATGCCTTAATATTTTTTCACCAAACGAAAAGCAGCATGCTTGGCCACTGAAGCTCTTTCAGATGAGCCATATCACAGACCAGCACACCACATGATGGCCACACAGGGCCATGGACAATATCCCAAAAACTGCCTCCAAAACTGGTAAAAAGTGCATTTTTCAGCATTTTGATGTGCAAAGACTGTCAGTCCAACCAAAATGAAATTTGGCAGATCAAGAGATCTTACTCTGCATACCAAATTTCAGGCAAATCTGTTGAATGGCTCCAAAGTTATTAACATGCAAAAGTTTGACTTTAACATAGAAGTGCCTTCATAACCCTAAAAATAGTGACACGACCATGCCACTATAATTTATATATATATATATATATATATATATATATATATATATATATATATATATATAAATACCTGCACAATAGTGCAGGCATAGATATGGTTACATGGCCACTTCTATGTTAAACCCAACATTTTGCACTTTAATAACTTTGCAATTGTTTGCCTGAAATTTTGCACGCATTGTCTGGTATCATAGATCTCTAGATTTGGCAAGTTTTGTTCCAGTCAGATGTGTGGTTGAAGAGCTACAGAGTGCCATAACATGTGAAAAATACCACATTTTTGTCAATTTTTTTGCTAGGATGCTACAGCCCAAATGGTTGAGGCTCTGGTCTGACATTGTCAGGGTATATGGTGTCTGGGTCACTGATGTGCCTTTTGAAGGTTTGGTGAAAAAATATTTATCCATTCAAAAGTTATTAAGCTTTAATAACTTCACAGCTGTTCAAGCAATTTGCACGAAATGTGCCATGTACCATCACAGACTAAGGGTCTCTTGATATGCCAAGTTTCATTTTAATTGGGGTGTACTTCTGGAGATATGCCATGCCATAATGTGTACCTCACTATTTTTTGTCAAATTCTTTCTTTGATTGTTTCACACTTCACACTTTAATAACTTCACAAATTTTCTTGCCATATGCATGAAATTTGGCACATGACCTCAAAGACTAACAGTCTATTGCAATAGCAAGACTCATTTTGATTGAGAATGTACTTCTGGAGACATGCCATCCCAAAATGTGTACCTCACCATTTTTTGTCAAATTCTTTCCTTGATTGTGTCACACTTCACACTTTGCACTTTAAAAACTTCATAGATTTCCTTGTAATTTGCATGAAATTTGGCATGTGCCATCAAAGACTAATGTCTCTTGATGTGCCAAGTTTCCTTTTAAATGGGAGTGCATGTCTGGAGATACGTAGTCTCAAAATATATACACCACTATTTTTTGTCAAAAACAGCTTGGGGTTTTGTTCTGAAATTCTCAGAGTATATTAGTGTTCTCAACACTAACACCCCCATGCTTGGTTTCCAACCCTAACACACCACCCCTACCTGGCATGCAGGAACAAGTGTGAGGGGTGTTTCTTGGGGTTGTGAACTTTAATGCTCACCCCATTCCAAGAGTAAGCTAAGACAGGTACACAGTAAGAGAATGGGGTGACCATAAATAAAGAGACAATGTAATTAACTCTCATCTCCCTATAGGAGCACAGGTCCCAGTTGCTATCATTCCATAATAGTAGCCATCCCTCATTTACATGAGAAAGCATTGGACCATCTGGACCCTGCGCCCGTCAGTCCATAATGGCACAGTATCACAGTCACCATAGCCCCATTCATAAAAATGTCCACTGCAGCTGTAAACAAGGCCTAGAGACATGCAAAAATGTTTATTGCACCTAAAGGTGTACTAAATTGCACATTGTAGTGAGTCCATATCTTGAAGTGTTTTTGAGATATAGCTGCCAAAACATACCCCAACTGTTACAATGTTATCCTATGGGAAATCACTAAACTTCAAAATCTTAGAACTATGGAACAGATGTAAATGTTCTCAGCAAACTAGAAAAAGTCGTGCAAGCACTGTGGACCCTGAAAATTACAGCCCATAAGTCCAAACCGTTTCTTTGCAGTGAAGTGACAATGAAACAGAAAATGTTATGTTATTACAGGTATAGTTAGGGTTGCATGGCCACTTCTATGTTAAACCCCAAATTATACACTTTCATAACTTTGAAATAGTTTGCCCAATTTGCCTGAACTTTTGTATGCTTTGTCTATTACCACCAATCTCTGGATCTGTCAAGTTTCGTTCCAGTCAGATATGCAATTGTGGAGCTGGGGAGTGCCATAAAAATGTGAAAAATACCACTTTTTTGTCAATTTATTTGCTTGGGGCTATGACCGAAATGGTTTGGGGGTCTGGTCTGAAATTGTCAGAGTATGGGACTTGGTTCACTGATGTGCCTTTTGAAGGTTTGGTGAAAAAATATTTATCTGTTCAAAAGTTATTAAACATTAAAATTTCCCATTATAGCATATGGTAAAAATTTATTTTTGTGCAAAAGTATTTAATACTTTTGAGAAAGTACGTTTTACTTTTGTGAAGATATGGTTCTTTCACACTTTGTGTTTTAGTAACTGTGCAGCTTTTCTTGCAATTTGCATGCAACATGTACCCTAAGAGATTAATGGTCTCTTGATATGCCAAGTTGCATTTTAATTGGGGGTGTACTGCTGAAGTTATGTCATCCCAAAGTACGTACATCACCATTTTTTGTCAAAAAAAGCTTGGGATTTTGGTCTGAAATTCTCAGGGTATATTAGGGTTCCCATCCCTAACACCCTACCCCCACCTTCAGTTTCCAACTGTAACACCCCATCCCTACCTGGCATGCAGGAACAGGTGTAAGGGGTGTGCCTTGAAGTTCTGAACACTAATGCTCACCCCATTCCAAGAGTAAGCTAAGATGGGTACACAATAAGAGAATGGGGTGACCATAAGTGTAGAGACAATGCAATTAACCCTCATCTCCCTATAGGAGCACAGGGCCCAGCTGCCATCATTCCATAATAGTAGCCATCCCTCATTTATGTGAGAAAGCACTGGGCCCTCTGGACCCTTCACCCCATCTGCACCCCATCAGTCCATACTGGCACAGTATCACAGCCACCTTAGCACCATTCATAAAAATTCCCCCCGCAGCTGTAAACAAGACCTGGAGATGTGCAAAACTGCTTATTGCACCTAAAGGTGTACTAAGCTGAGCATCACATCGAGTCTGTATTCCTCGCCCTCCCTTACTTTCTGCCTTTCTTAGCTGCACCACACAGAACTTGTTTTATGTGGTGATGTCAATCTCAATTGGCTGGGTCAAAACCAGAAAACATTTCAGTCATCTCTGGATAATGCCCATCTTACTCAAATAATCACTGAACCCACTAGACTTAATTTAAGATCTGGCAACCATACATTACTAGACTGGATCCTAGCAAGCAGGGTAGATAGAATCAGAGCCTCTGGGGTTCTTCCTGATACTCTTAGTGACCATTCGATAGGCTTTTGTATATGGAAAAACAATTCTCCCTGCCCCTCAAATAAATTGAGTCTAGGGACCTCTCCCACTTCAGTGAGTCTGCATTCCATAATAACCTTATATAAATTGACTGGAGACCAATAAACGATCTCCCCAGTGTAGACCAGGCACTTGACTACTTTATGCACAATTTCACTAATGTTCTGAATAGATTTGTTCCTACTAGACAATGCAATGCAAAAGACCTCTGTGCACCATGGCTCTGTAAAGCCTCCAGAGTTAGAGATAAAGCTTGGCTGCATTAGAAGCTCTCTTGGCTACCCTCTCACTGGCACTCCAGATCCATTTGGGATACCTACAAAAGCAATCTTCAAACTGCTAGGCAGACCTACGTAAAGTCCCTTCAAACAAAAAATCTCTCCTCCCTGAGACATTTCTGGTCCCATATAAACCAGCTTCTCCATGGAAAAGATATTGGTTCCACCTATGATATTCACTGCAATAACCAACTTCTATCTAACCCCCAAACAATTGCATCTAAATGTAATCTCTTTTTCACTGACTTAGATAGATTCAAGGCCTCTTTACACACTTCCTCTACTATCACCCAACCTTCCTTACCTCAGCAGACATCTAAAAAACACAGAAACTCCTCTATCACAGACCTTGAATAGAACATCTACACCAACATTCTACCTTAAAATAGTAACCCAACTGGAAATTCTTAAGCAATTTAAGAGGCTAAAAAGTGAAGGTTCACCAGGTTGCAACATTAGAACCATGCTTTCTGAAAATAGCAGCCCCAGTCATTGCCAATCCAATTAGTAACCTTATTAATAAGACCTTCTCAGCTGGCACTGTCCCTGATAAATAGAAAATAGCAATTGTGGTGCCCACACATAAGGGAGGGCCAAAGTACAAAATAGAAAATTACAGACCTGCTGTATATCTCTCCTCTGTACAATTGCCAAACTCCAGGAGAGGCTCAAATATGAGCAATTCCTAGCCTACCTCAAATGTAATAATACGTTTACACACTTCCAGCACAGTTTCTGCAAAAACCATGTCAGTGATACTGCCCTGGTATGACTCAGCAGTGACATTATCAATGCCATGAGCAAGGGAATGGCTACTGGAGCAATTTCCATAGATCTAATGAAGGAGTTTGATTTGGTCAGTCATGACCCGTTACTTACTAAACTTTGGAACTGTTGACTGGATGACCTCTCTGGCAGCTGGTTTCAGAACTATCTGAATGGGCAGAAGCAGAGTGTCAAATGGGAGGGTATGATCTCACCTACAAGATTAATCACTGATGGCGTACCCCAAGGATCAATACTTAGGCCCCTTTTCTTCTCACTTTATAACAATGAACAACACCTGAACTGTGGGGGAGCTGCAGTGCAGCTATATGTTAATGATGCTATATTCTATCGGTCCTGTCCCAACTTAGCCCTGATTAATACTTAATTAGTGGATAACTTCAGATCACTAGAAAATTGTTTTCAGGCCAATAAACTTATGCTAAATGCCAAAAAAAAAACAAAAGCCATGCTATTCTGTCACAAAAATCTTGGCATAGATAGACAGCGACTCCTTAAACTTACCACTTGCACTGGAGACATCCTGGTGGTGGTCAAGGCTTTTAGATATTTAGGTATGGTCCTGGACCAAATCATGACCTTTGAACTGCATGTAGATGCACTAACCAAAACCCTAAACCTAAAACTCAGGCTACTATGTAGACTCTTTTCCTAGCTGACTAGAGAGGCATGCCACACCATTGCTAGCAGCACCCTCCTTCACCTCTTACTCTATGGTGCCCCAGTACTGCAGTCTGTCTAAAAAGCCACCCACTCCATGATTAAAACACTTTATCACAGGATTGGGTGCTTTGCAAGAGATGCACACTCCAGAACTCATCATTGCACAGTGTTAACAACCCTGGAGTGGCCCTCCTTTGAGACCAGACTCTGATACCCCTAGTTTGCATTACCTTTAAACTCTTGCAATCCCCCTACCCACCCAGTCTCCATGGCATTATAAAATGCAAGCAGTTTGCCAGACCTCTTAGAACTGCAGCCCTCTCACTGCTGGAAGTCCCCAAGCTGTGGTATGAAACTGGTAGAAGGTCTTTTTTGTTCCTTGCCACATACCTGTGGAACTCCCTGCCCCCTGGGATACTGACTTGCCCTAGCTTAGCACTGTTTAAAAAGAGACTAAGATCCCTCTTCTGGACCACAGCCCCTGTAACTGCTTTCATTGAAATCTCCTGTTCCCCCCAATGTTAATGTTATATGTACAAGCAGAATTAGTGAAGGGATGACAAGTGTAGGCAGGTCCTCCTGTATGTCAATATTCATAGTCTTTTAACAAGAATTGTATGCATGTATATACTGTATGTTTTACTATATCATGGAACTAATCAAAACATGTCTATATTTGTAAATTTTATCTTGTATGATACACTACAATGTCTTTTACTGTACTGTACATCTGTGTCCTTCACTGTATGTAACTAATTCCAGGTCACCCCTGAAAAAGAGACTTCTAGTCTCAGAGGGCTTACCCAGTTATCAGAATTCAAATAAATAAATAAAATCTTTGTTCATCGGCATCTTCAAAAAGGGCTTGGGGTCTGGTCTGAAATGGTCAGTGTATATGGGGTCTGGGCTACAGATGTGACTTTTGAAGGTTTGCTGAAAAAATATTAATCTATTCAAAAGTTATTAAACTTTAAAGTTTCCCATTATAGCCTATGGGAAAAAATATATCTATGCCTCGAAAGTACTTTTTACTTTCATGAAAATGTGATTCTTTCTCATTTTGTGCATTAATAACTTTGCAGCTGTTCTTACACTTTGCATGAAATTCATCAAGTACCATCAGAGACTAATGTACTCTTTGATGTGCCAAGTTTTATTTTAATTGGGAGTGCAAGTCTGGAGGTATGTAGTCTCAAAATGTGTACATCACCATTTTTTTGTCAAATTCTTTCTTTGATTGTTTCACATTTTGCACTTTAATAACTTCACAAATGTTCTTGTAATTTGCATGAAGTAATAATAATAATGATTTTATTTATAAAGCACCTTTAATTTTTCAAGGCACTGTACATATTAAAACAGTAAAATCAAACATTAAAATGCAATAATAAACACATATAAAACCACAACATAGTTAATAATTTCAATACAACCAGCCATCCAAAAAAGGCCATGTGCCAAAAATAGGTTTTCAGGTCGCTTTTAAATTTCTCCATGGAGGTGCACTCCCGTAACCGGCGGTGTAGAGAATTCCAAAGATTGGGTGCAGCATAAGAAAATGCTCTACAACCTGATGATGTAAGACTCACTCTTGGAATCCCTAACAACCCCTCATAGGCTGAGCGGAGTGATCGGCCGGGGCAGTAGGGGACCAGAAGTTCTTTCACAGATGCTGGACCCTGATCATGAAGGGCTTTAAAAGTCAGTAAACTGACTTTGAAGTTGATCCACCATAGTATAGGTAGCCAGTGCAGTTCGCGCAGCACCGGGGTAATATGACAGGACCTACTTGTCCCAGTCAAAACTCGAGCTGCTGCATTCTGCACTAGCTGTAGGCAATGGATTTCAACCCCAGAAAGCCCAAAGTGCAAGGAGTTGCAGAAGTCCAGATGCGAGGACACAAAGGCGTGGACCAGCGTTGGTAAGGCGTCAGATGGAACAAGGTGCTTAACTCTGGTAATATTCCTGAGATGGTAAAAGGAAGTCTTGACAACTGCTGACACTTGTGACTGTAGTGTCAGCCTGTCATCCAAGATAACCCCCAGGTTATGCACCCATTAAGAGGTCGAAAGTGAAACGCCACCAAGGAAAATTCATGAGGGCATACCAACAAACGACCCCTCTATCTGATGACCTGGGTCCACAACCAAAACCTCTGTCTTTTCTGAGATCAACTTCAACCAACTAGAATCCATCCAATCCTGGATTTCTTCCAGACAGTTCTTAAACACTGAGAGAGCTCCATCTAGGTCGGGTGCACAAGACAGGTATAGCTGGGTATCATCTGCATAGCAGTGAAACCTCAGCCCATACCATCTTATAATGTCTCCAAGGGGCAGCATATACACTGCAAATAACATGGGAGATAGCACTGAACCCTGAGGCACCCCACACAACAAAGAAGTTGGGCTTGAGGAAAAAAACCCAGATACAACTCTTTGTGATCTCCCAGTGAGGAATGAGGTGAACCATTGAAGAACGATTCCCGATATTGCACAGATCTCCCTCAGGTGTGCTATCAACACCAAGTGATCCACGGTGTCAAAAGCTGATGAGAGGTCAAAGAGAACCAGAATGGAACATCGCTTCTGATCTCTTGTCCTCAGAAGATCATTAAGCACCTGAACCAGTGCAGTCCCGGTGCTCTGTCTTTTATGAAAACCAGATTGGAAGTATTCGTAGATGTCATGGATGGTTAAATGGTCTTCCAGTTGGGCTGCCACTACCTTCTCAATCACCTTTCCAATAAAGGGAAGGTTTGACATAGGTCTGTAGTTTGTGAAACAGTTTGGGTACAAGGTAGCTTTCATCAAGAGAAGTGTCACCACAGCCTCTTTCAGGGAGCTAGGGAACTCACCCGACTCCAAGGAGCACCAGACTATTCGCACAAGGACTGGACTGATGATATCACTACAGCCTAAAATTAGGTAGGTCAGTCCAGGATCCAAACTACAGCTTGTGGTGGGCACACTATGGATAATCCTCATGACATTCCCAAAATCAGGTCGACTGAAGGAACTTCAAGAAAATTGAGGTACTGTGAACTCACACTGTTCAACAGCATCACCCTTAGAGATTGCTGGAGGCAAATCCACCCTGATGTCAGCCACATTAGTTACAAAGAAACAAGCAAGCTCCTCACACTCTAATTGCGAAAAGGCTTTTCAAACTTACAGACAGACTGGGTTGCACAGTCTATCTACAGTTTGAAACAGCTGAGCAGGTTGATTCCGAGCAACTGCAATCTTCCTGGACAGGAATTCTGCCTTCTTACGGTGATTGCAGATTAATAGATAGAATAATGTTCGATCAATCTAAGGTGGTCTGCTTCAAGGGTGGACCTGCGCCAGCACCGCTCTAACCTTCACCCTTGTCTCTGCATCACCCTCAATGTCCCATCAAACCAGGGGGACTTGGGGTGATGGGATTGGGGGTGCACATGAACAGGAGCAATAGAATTCTGAGCTACTGTAACAGCCATATTATAGGCCGGCACCAGGGTCTCTAGATTACTGCTCACCAACACGGGGGACAAGAGGTCAAGGACCGACACAAGGCCTTGTGGGGTAATATCCCATAAGGGGCAGTACCTAACCATCTCCACAGGGGAAGACCTTCTCAGGGGGTGCAAAAACTAAACCTCATGGTGTAGTGGTCTGACCAAGTGACTAGTTCCACCCCCAAGTCAGATGCATCAATCCCCAGGAGAAAGACTAAGTCCAGAGAGTGTCCAGATTTATGGGTAGCAGTGGAAACTACCTGTGTAAGGCCCAAAGAAGTCATTAATTGGAGGAAGTGATTACCAAATTGTGAAAGTTCATCATCATCGACCCAGGCATTGAAGTCGCTCAGAGCCATCAATCTGGGCTACTCAGATGACATGTTGACGATGAAGTCTACTACTTCCTGTAAGAATCTTTTCCCCTCCCTGGGTGGACAGTAGATGAATACAATTCGAACACCTACACCCGCTACTACTGAACACTCAAAGGACTCAGTCTCTCCCATTACCACATTCGTGAGACCCAGTTCAGTCTTAAAACAGACTGCAACCCCCCCACCCCTGCGGTCCAATCTCGGGCAGTGTATCACCGAGTACCCGGCCAGAGTCATGGCCTCCAATGTGGGGCCTGGATTTTCATCCAGCCAGGTCTTGGTAATGCAAGCCAAGTCCATCAAGCAAACAAGATCAGCAGTAATGCCAGTCTTATTCCTGATGGACCTGGCATTGCATAACACCACCCTAGTTGGACGAACCTCAGAGGCTGTCAGGCCCATCTGCCTACTGAATTCAGTAGTGCCCTTGGGGTATGGGCATCAGACATGGCAAACCATGTTCTGGATTACATTTCACCCCAGGGCACCTTCTGGATCTAACTACCCTGATTCAGTGGCCCCCCCTCGTCCATCCTCCCCTGTTTGCAGCCCCCCACCCTTTTCCCTCTCCAACGAACAATTCACAGGCATGTACCCTCAGAGACAGATGATCTCTTGATGTGGCAAGTTTCATTGCAGTTGGGTGTGCAAATCTGAAGAAAAGCAGTCCCAAAATGTGTATGCCATCATTTGTTGCCAAATTGTTTCTTTACATTTATGTTAAACTTACTTGCGTGTGCGCTTTAATAACATTGAAACAGTTCAGGTGATATGCATGAAATTTGGCATGCCCCATCATGAAGCAGAAATCTCATGAAGCTGTATGTTTCATTTCAGTTGCATGTGAGGGCATGGAGATAAAGTGTCCCAAAAAGTGTAAATCACCATTTTTTTTGTAAACTTCTTTGTTCACTTCCCAGGTTAAACTGAATATTTTGTGCTTTAATGACATAGCAACTGTTCAGGTGATTTGGATGACATTTGGCAAATGGGAAAGTAGTATAATGTCTCTACAAACAAGTACAGCTATGGTGATACTTTCACAAAAAAAGTAAGGAAATTCATTGCAAAAAACGTCATTAATGCATCAGTTAGGGTCCTGTACTGATGGGACTGCTTAATTTGCTCACGCATCTATGGAGAGATAGGTGTGCAGGGTCCATGGGTAATTAACCTTCATCTCCCTATGGGACTGCAGGGCCCAAAGGACCCTGCACTCCCACAATATAATAAGGAAAATCATGGAGCATGGCAGTGCAGGGCCATTTGGGCCCAGCGGTCCCATAAGAAGATGAAGGTTAATTACAATGTCTCTACACTTACAGATAGAAAATCAGGGAGAAGGGCCTTGCACTCCAATAGGGAGGTGCAGGTTAATTACAATGTATGCACACTTACAGGTAGATGGGAGGGCCCTGCACTCCCATAAACATGTACGACTATGGTGATACTTTCACAAAAAGTAAGGAAATTCATTGCAAAACAACTCCATTAATGCATCAGTGAGGGTTGATGTTAGAGTGACAAAAGTCTGGAAATTTGATGTTAGGATTTGCAACCATAACTCCACATTCCCCCCTCCTCCCACCACACACACACACATATGCAAGCAGAGAAAGGTGCAATTCAACACAACCAATCAGAGAGAGCCATCATGAGGTAAGAGAAAGAGCATACAACTCACTGAACATACCACAAGAGACACCCATCATCATTGCCCATGAACTGTATGAGATCTGACATGCCACTGTCTTGGGGAAAAAACTGTGCTGCCATGCTGCCTCTGGACCCTACAGTCCAACATCATGTAAAGGTAACATTTGCATGACATTGCAGGGTCCATACAACCCTGTGAAACCTATACTGTAGACAAATGCAGTTACTCTGGGTCTACATACTGTAGTACGCAAGAACCTACATTTGCACAGTATGGCAAAAATATGTTTCTGTTGAAGTGCAGGGTCCAACAGTATCAAAAACATATGGCTGAATGACAACACAATCTTTACAGTAACCTGTTCTTCTACAGCCATAAAAAAATGTATAGCTGTGATTGAAAGTGTGTTAGTGGTACACCCACATGCTGTGGAACTATGGTGGATGCACCAACGCATGTAGTGTAATGCAAACTGCACCCTAGAGACATATAGAAATGTATTGTGGTCACAACGTATACAGATATGTAGCAAAATGGTGTATGTGTGTGTGTGGGGGGGTGAAGGCTGCAGAGGAACCTGCTCTTCCACAGTATGTAATGGTGATATTTGCATGGCAATTCAGGGTCCATAAGACCCTGTCTGGTACACTGTTGGAAAGTTACAGTTTTGTGGCAGTATACTTTTTTGCTGGGTGTGCTCTGCAACGTTATGGTAAATGTATGCTTCTGTGGGAATGCCAGGTATTAACTCAAGATGGCTATCTCTGATTGGTTATGTTGCGTTACCCCTTCTTCTGCTTGCATATGTGTGTGTGTGTGGTGGGGGGGAAGGGTGAATACAGAGTTAGGATTCTGAACCCTAACATCAAATTTCTAGACTTTTGTTGCTGTAACATCAACTCTAACTGATGCATTAAAGTTTTTTTTTTTTTGCAATGAATATGTGAGGGTCTCAAAGCTGCCCTCCCCCATGCTGAATACTGTGCAGTTGGACCACTTTGCTGGGAGGTTGTGAGGGTCTCGAAGCTGCCCTCCCCCATGCTGAATACTGTGCAGGTATGGATCACAGAAATAAAAAAATAAAAAGCCCTGGAGGGGCCCGTCTGTGTTACTGCTCGCACGCTGCCTACAAGCGCTGTATTCTGCTGTTGTTTGCTGGACTTTAATGCTGAAATTGTTAAAGGGGATAACTTTCTGCCCCCATACATGTGGAGATTTTTTTTAATTTTTATTTAGATTTTCTGCCAGACATCCTCAGTAGCCAGTCGCCTGTAGTTGCACTTAAGGCAGTTTGATTTTTGCACCAAGTCCTTGTTCAAAGAAACAAAAACCAAAAAGTAAATCTGGCCCAATGGACTTTGCAACCTGCCTGTTGCACCTGCCTTAATTTAATTTAAAGTTAAGCAGCCCAGTCTGCTAACAACCCTAGCCTGATCTTATATTGAGTTGCTTCGCCTCATTTCACAAAGGGCTTCCTGTTGTACCTGCCATTAATTTGATTTCAATTTAGCAGCCTGCCACCAGCCCTAGCTTGCTCCAAGGCTGAGTAATCTCACATAGGCAAGTCAGAGCTTTGGGTTTGCCTACTTACAAGAACTGGGTCCTCCACCCTGATCGACCTCATCCTTATTAACCAGTCCAACAACCTCTCCAGGGTTAAAGTACTTCCGGACACAATAAGTGGCCACTCTCCAGTCATCTGCAGATGGTCTAATAAACTCCAACCCAGCATCCCTAAAATTTCAGTCCAAAGGCATCTCAAAAAAGGAGCCCTCTCATGCCTCAAAACGTTCCTTATCTCATATGACTGGTCACCCATCTACACTGCCCATACTGTAGATGCTGCCCTCACCTCCTTTATCACTACCTTTAATGCTGCCTGTGATATCTTTGCCCCTTCTCAAAGCAGATTCTAAAAAACAGGGATACCCTGTGGATATTGCAGTCCCTTCTTAACTAGATGCACCATAGAGACAACCTCTGGCACAGGGCCCTAAACTCCCAGACACCCCAGGACAGGCAACTGTACAGAGCAACCAGAAACAATTGCACCTGGGCCATCTGGCAAGCAAAGGCAAACTACTATAGGCAAACCCTCACCACCACATGGGGCTCAGGGAAACATTTCTAGAATAATATTAAGGAGCTGTGTGGGAGAACAATCTCCCCTGCCCTGCACAGTTGCAAGTCGAGGGGGCCCTATCCCAGGACCCCACTACCATCTCCAGTATCCTGAACACCACCTTCTCAGACCTTAGTCACATACTCCCGCAAAACTTCCTTGACCCTGTCCCTAGCCACCCCTCAGGCACCTCAGGCACTAAGGTCCCCCTGTCACTTCAGGCTGCAAATCATCTCCTGCAGGGAGGCTATGAGCTACCTATCTAAAGCCTTGGCAAACTCACACTAAAGCAGTGACTCCCTCAACCTCTAAATTCTCCAACTAATGCTGGATGTGACCTTGCCACATCTTAGCAAAATACTTAACTGGTCGCTACACCTCAGCCAATTCCCCGCTGTATGGAAAAAAAGAATTATAGCACCAATCCTGAAGAGTGGTGACCCCACTTCTCCTAGTAATTACAGACCCATCTCAATCCTACCCCCCACTCTCAAAGGCTCTCAAAAAAATTGTGTCGCACCAACTCACAGACTACTTAGCCAAACATAATCTGCTCTGCCAAGAACAACATGGCTTCAGGAGGGGTCACAGCACAACTACTGCCCTCCTCGAGTTTACATCATATATACATGAGGCCCTGGAACAAGGCTCTATAGCAGGTGCAATCTACGTCGACTTGATAAAAGCATTCGACACAGTCAGTCATGCCTTACTTCTCCACTCCCTTCCCTCCTGCTATTTCTCCCCTGAGGCCATCTCCTGGTTCAAAGACTATCTTTTTGGCTGTATTTATTTATTTATTTATTTATTAAATTTTGGTGACCGGGTAGGCCCACTGAGCCCAGAAGCTCCCTTTTTCAGGGGCGACCCGGGATAACAATACAAGTTATAAGACTGAACAAGGACATAAGGAACATTTGAGGCATTGTGAGTTACATCATGAGGTGGTTACAGTAAAGAAAAATAGTGGATACAGGCATGGTTACAGGAATGGTAAAAGAAAAGCAGTGGATACAGGCATGGCTTACAGGCATGGTAAAAGAAAAGCAGTGGATGCAGGCATGGGTACAGGCATGGTTATCATCATGACATGTAAGCAATTGGTAATACTTTGCATGTAGTTTATTCAGGGGTTACACGTCGCCTCTGGCAAGCAGTCTGTATAAGGCAGGTAGTAGGAAGGTTAAACTAGGAGACGGGAGTTGGAGAGGAAGGGAGTACCTTAGGAGCTTTAAGTGCCATGACAGTGGCATGTGCTTGAGGTCAGCAGATGGGACTTAAGCCTTGTGCGGAAGTTCATGAGTGAGGAGGAGGAGGCCTGAACCTGGGGAGGGAGCTTGTTCTATTGGCAGGCTGCTTGAGAGGAAAAGGATCTTCCACCAGCATTTGTTCTTACCCTAGGGACTTCTAATAGTGTTCTATCTGAGGTCCTTAGGTTCCTTGGGTTGTGTTTGAGGGTTATGGTCCCGGCAATGCTTGGTGGAGCGTGGGGTTTGAGAAGCTTGTAGGCCTGGACAAGTAAGGGATGTTGGAGGTGGGCAACCAATGGGCCAATGAAGATTGGCCAAAGTGTCACAGTGTTGATGTCTCGGGTGGTCTAAGCTTGTGAAACAAGCTATTTTATTATATAGGGTTTGCATCCAGGTAATCTCTTCTTTAGCCATGCCCTGTATAATAGAGGCCACAAAGGTCAGGTAGGGTAGAAGGATGCTGGTAACTATGGAGAGGCTGGCTTCAGGGATGAGTTTGTCCCTGAGTCAGTACAGGGTGCCAAGTTTCCAATGTAGGGTCCTGGTGACCTGGTCCACGTGTTCCTTGTATGTGATATTCTGATCCAATGTGAGGCCTAAGTATTTAAGGGAGGGGACTATGTTAATGGCTTTACCAGACAGTGAGGTTAAGGAGAGGGATGAGGACCTGTCAAATCCCAGGGATCTTGGCCCGAATAGCATTGACTTGGTCTTGTCGGCATTTAGTACCATTCTGTTCTTACATAGCCAAGTCTCTAGTGAAGTAAGATCCTTTTAGAGTAGAGGGCCTAGGGCAACCACATCATGCAGGGGTCAGAAGATGACAGTATCATCAGTGTACTGCACATCCAAGCTCTCCCCGCAGTGGGTACGCAGGTCATTGGTAAACAAAGAAAACAGGATGGGGCCTAGAATTGAGCCCTGAGGTACACCCTGGTTTAGGGGTAGTGGGTCAGACATGGTCCCTTTCCCATGAGACCCTCTGTGCCCTGCCTGATAAGTAGCTCCCTAACCACTTCAGGGAATGATTGTCTAGGCCTATATTTTGCAGCTTCTGTAGCAGGAAGTTGTGGTCGATGAGGTCGAATGCCTTGGATAAGTCTATAAAGACTGCACCAGTGGGTATCCCTTTGTCCATTGCCTGAGAACTTCATCCGTGACATTAATGAGGGCAGTGTCAGTACCATGGTTTGTTCTAAATCCATGTTGGGAGGGGGGCAGGGAGCTGATGAGCTTCCAGGTAGTCCCTGAGTTGATTGTAGATGACTCTTTCTTGCACCTTAGCAAGTGAGCAGAGGAGGGAGATGGGCCTGTAGTCGTTGAGTTTTTCCCTGAGCCCCCCCTTTATGAATAGAGACAACATTGGCATGTTTCTATGGGTCAGGGACTGCTCCTTCCCTCAGCGATCGATTGAGGAGCATGGTTATAGGCCAGGCTAAGGAGGTAGCTCCTGCCCTGAGTAGCTGAGGATTAATACCGTCGGATCCCCCTGACCCTTTTGGTTTCATGTTCCTTAGGAGGTTTAGTACTTCAGTGCGTTTAGCCAGTCTCAGATGAAATGGGGGTCTTTCCATGTGGGTGGTTCATCTGAGGTAGGGGGGAGAGTCTGGGGAGAGAGGCAGGTCTTGTAGGCCTCGAGGTCTGAGAAGTGCCTGTTAAGGGCAGCTGATATTTGAGAAGGGTCAGTTGTGAGCTGACCATTAATCTCCATGGGACAGGACTCAGGTTTTTTGCTGCCTTTGATCAGGTCATTGATATGATTCTAGAATTGCTTGGGGTTGCCCAGGCTGGTTTTATGGAGGTGTGTTAAGTAATCTCTCTTAGTTAGTTTTACGGCTGTCTTGGCTTTGTTCCTCAGGGCTTTGTATTCAGTGAGATCTGCCAGGAGGGAGGACAGCCTAAACTTTTTCCAGGCTTTTTCCTAAGTAGCCATTAGGGCTTTGAGGGAGGGAGAGATCCACTTGTAGGAGCTACCTTTAGCCCTCATTCTCTTCATTGGAGCAAAGAGGTTGGCCGCTGTGGTTAGTTTGTCCTGGAAGTAATGTACAGCCTCAGTAAGAGTAGGGAGAAGATTTATGGGGTTCCAGTCCACACTAACTAGGTAGCAATTGTATTGTAGTTCAGAGAACTTAGAGAAGTCACGGGCGGAAAAGGATTCTATGTTGGACCTTGGGTGGTTTGTTTTTCCATATACAGAAGATTGGGGAATGGTCACTCAGGGAGTCTGCCACTGTGCCCGAGCTCTGTATATTAGTGGGGTTAGACACCAGAGCCCAGTCAAGGATGGTGTGATTCCCAGTTTTGTAATTAAGTCTGGATGCAACATGTCAAAATCGACACCACCCTCTCCTCCACTAAACCAGTCCTAACGGGTGTCCCACAACGGTCTATTCTAGGGCCTCTGCTTTTCACTCTCTTCCTAAGCTCCCTCCCTCAAGCCTGCAGGGGGAAGCTCTTACTCTATGCAGATGACGCTGTTGTTTTCTGGAAACACCCCCATCCTCACTCCCTCCAAACTGCCCTACAAAGTTTTTTCAGATAAATGGAATCCTGGTTCACTGAGCATCACTTGGTACTCAACTACAAGATAAAATCCATGATCTTTTCCCATCATTAAAGCCCTCTCAGTAGTACCCCACAAACCATAGCAAACATGCAGGGCCTCCTTCTCGAACAGGTCTCAACCTTCAAATACCTGGGTGTCACTCTGGACACATCCCTCACTTACCACACACACATTCAACACTTTCCTCTGCTGTAAACACCAGGCTGGGGATTCTATATAGACATAAGCACTGCCTACCCCCTCAGGCCCTACGTCTCACTGTATCCGGCTCAGTCCTCTCACTGGTGGACTATGGGATTGTAATTTACGGCACTGCAGACCAAACTGCCCTCCATTGCTTCAACCTAGCTCTCAGCACAGCCTGCCATCTGGCTACAGGCTGCGATAGATTAACCCACATGTGTGAACTCTACAAGCTTGGGGACTGGCTGACTTTCAAAGAGAGGCTTACATATCACACCTGCCTCCAAGCCAAAAAAGTACTTATGAATTTAACACCCATAGTCCTCCACCCCCTCATCCAGCCAGTCCCACACAGAAGGGCCACTAGATGCCTTGCAAGTACCTCCCACCTAGTTCCCCACTGTAGGACCTCTCTATGGCAAAGGTCTTTCCGTTATTGCGCTCCCCTCTGGCTCCACAACCTACAACCCTCCATCTCCCTGACCCCTAGTCTTGGACAATTAAAATCTGGTATCATCAACCTTCTCCTTAACTCTGATGCCTGTGGCTGTTTCCAATACTCCTCCCTCTTGTCAGTATACCAAAAGAAAGCATAGTTAAGGATAAAGGTCTAGCTTATCTTATGACTACATCCTTAGGTCCCCCTGTCCAGCTGTAAATAAACTCTGACTCAGGGATCTGCTAATGACCATCCAAATTCTGTAACCAGGCTTGTCTCACAGCTATTGACTCAGGGTCTTCTTAGGCCCTAGAGGCGGTAACAAATACGTAATGTAATGTAAATACACTGTGCAAAGTGACTTATGTATAACTGTTATTAAGTGTAATGTTTGTGCTTTCCAGCACTGATGTGGAGTTTTTGCAAAGGAGTCTATGACTCAAAGGATTGTAATTCTGATTCTCTCAAAAAAATAAATAATAAAAATATATATATATATATATATATACACACATACACATTTCAAAAAAACTCCTTTAATGCATCAGTTAGGGTTGATTCCACACCAGCAAAAGTCTGGAAAATTCGATGTTAGGGTTACCAACCTACCCCCAACCCACCCTACCATTCACAGACCAACAGGTGCTTGGGTGTGCCTTGGGGCCATCGGGCTTAAATCTCACCCATTCCATGTGTAAATAAGTTGAGATGGTACAGTATAGAAGAATAGGGTAAGAGTTAGGCCTGATGACCCCAAGGCACACCAGATGCCTGTTGGTCTGTGGATGGTGAGGTGTGTGTGTGTGTGTAGGAGGTAGGGTTAGTAATCCTAACATCAAATTTTCACACTTTTGTTGATGTGGAATCAACTCTAACTGATGCATTAATGCAGTTTTTTGCAATGAATATATCCTATGGGAAAAAGCATCAACTTTGGAGTGCCGTAGCTTTGCAGCCCTGTAATATTTTTTCACCAAAACACTAAAAGGCACATCTGTGAGATGTTGGCTGCATTCCCTTCAAATTTCAGTCCAAAAGACCAAACTGTTCTTTTGCAACATTGTGGCAAAGAGTTGCTGTCATTTTCCCACAGCCTGGAAAAGTACTGTCGAACTTTGCGAAAGCTTTCACAAATTCATGCGACAGTGTCACAAATGCGAAAGTACTTTTTCCAGAAATTTTAAAAACATGTTTCTTGGGTGTTTTAGGTCCGACTAGGTGAATACAAAAATAATTAGGTTGCTAGAGGTCCCAAATTTAAATGCCAAGCATTTTTCTGATGACCAACTGAAAACAAAATGGTGGATTTGCAAAAATAAAAGGGCCATTTGCAAAAATAAAAACTGCATTTGAGTCACTGTTGAACTTTTAGTTAACTTTTCCCGTTGATTTGTAATGGAAAATAGTTTTTTGAATAACTTTTGAACCATTTAATATTTTTTCATGAAGTCTTCAAAAGGCACATCAGGGACCCCAGCCGCACGTTCCCTAAAGATTTTGGACTGGTCGCGTAAACCATGTGACCTGTAGAGATGAGCCAAGAATTCCAAAAAAGTGTAAACTTGCACACAGATCATGCTTAATAACTCTACAGCCATATATCGAACAGTTCGGAAAGCTGGCAGATCCCAAGATGTATGATTCTTGATCATGTATTCCAAATTTCAGGCAAAGTTGCAAAGTTATTAAGGTGCAAAATTTTAGGTTCAACATATAAATGGCTCCTCAACCCTAACTATGGTAGCACTACCATGCTACCATTATATATATATATATATATTAGAGGCAAAAAAATCCATTTAATGCATTTGTTAGGGTTGTTCCACAGCGACAAAAGTGAGGAAATTCGCTGTTAGGGTTGAAAACCCTAACTCCGAATTCACCCCCCCCAGCACCACACACACGCAGACACACACACACACATATGCAAGTATGGGGGAGGACCAAGTCAACACAACCAATGACAGACATCCAGCAGCAGGTGACAGAAATAACAAACAATTGTCTAAATGTACTACGAGACATCCCCACCCACCTGACCAGGTACTGCATGCTCAGTGGAGATCAACAACAAAACTGAGGCCATGTACACCAAACGTACACATCCATGATTGCAGCTCGCACAGCATTACCACACTTAGTAGTTGCATGGCCTTACCTCACCGATGCCCCACACCACACCACAACTGGTACTGTGCCGTTAGTCAATATAAATGCTGAAGGTGCATGATGACAGTTGTAGAAAGGTTTTAACACTAGTGAGTATACATTAATTAAGAGAAGTACATAAATTAACTACAAGACACTAGCATGCTCAAGATAAAAGTAGTGTTACATTTAGTATGTGATTTACATAGTAGTACATTTCCTTCAACGGTTTACTCAAGATAGAGAGGCTGATGTAAACGTATGGAAAAGCATTGCCTGTTCAACGCTGTGAAATTCATACTGCCAGTATCAGATGCATTCTTACTGATGAAGGTGTACTGCTGATGTACATACATAGACCTTCAGTGTGTTTCAATACTAAAGATGCAGTAAGTATTCTTTGTAAAAAACAGTGTAATTGCATTGATCAGGCCAAGCAACTTCTAAATATCATAGCACTACTGAGCCAACAATGACATACCTGTATCGGAGATGTATATAGGATAGATTTTCCTGTAGGCACTTACTGAGTATGTTGTACCTGATAAAGACAATCTCATTGCATCTGTGATGACTAACTTATTCAAATAGTAATACATTTACTATTGTTGCAATGAGTGATCTATGCCACTTATGGACACAGTGTAATTTTTTTTTAACAGTTGTTTCATACTCAGGCTGTATGCCTAGTGTTTGGGTTTGCCACACTTCTGTCACTGATGCTATCAAAATGATAACTACGTTAATTGTGGTACAACAGGAATCAAGTAGGTATGGTTGTAGATATAAACAGAATGTCTATTATTATTGATTTAACTCACAATGGGGTAAGTGTACTAGGACAGCAGGGGTTATTCTCTATCACTGACTCTGTCAGTTATAATCACACTAAGGTTTCGATGACTGTAATGATCAAGTTACACTGTTCATCTTCATGAGTTCATATTCACAGCCATTCTCCAGTAACTAGACAGTGTATGGTGTAACTGGGTGGGACACTGTGTTGCAAAGCTGCTGCAGTGCCTAGCAGAGGGAGAGTATCTACTCATCAAGACAATTAAGCAATAAGGCATGACCAACAGTTATGTTAAATGGTCTGTTAATCACCCTGTAGGGGTTTAATGTTGAATGAGGCATAGCCGAGTGCCACATGTCGCTAGGCAGTGATAAACTGACCATTAACATAATACCTGGGAGTGGCTTATTGCTATCATAATAAAGCTATTCTTTAAACAACATTAAACCATGTTCATCATATGGTTAGGATCTACATGTATGTTAATAAAAACTAAACATAAGGCTGTTACAATGTTTACAGTCAATTAGAAAGCTGCATTTCTCAAACCCTTGTTATAATCAGAGATATTATACCTGTACAACTCCTTGGTTTTGCTGAACTCTGTTACTCAGGTGGCCCACCACATGTGGTGTGGTCTGGTGTGGGGCATCGGTAGGTAAGGCCATGCAACTACTAAGTGTGGTACGTTGCATGCAGCTGCAATCAGGGATGTTTATGTTTGGTGTACATGGCCTCAGTTTTGCTGTTGATCTCCACTGAGCATGCAGTACCTGGTCAGGTGGGTGGGGATGTCTCATAGTACATTTAGACAATTGTTTGTTATTTCTGTCACCTGCTGCTGGATGTCTGTCATTGGTTGTGTTGACTTGGTCCTCCCCCTTACTTGCATATGTGTGTGTGTGTGTGTGTGGTGCTGGGGTGAATTTGGAGTTAGGGTTTTCAACCCTAACAGCGAATTTCCTCACTTTTGTCGCTGTGGAACAACCCTAACTAATGCATTAAATGGAGTTTTTGCTTCTAATTTCCTTCTTTTGAGAATGATAACGAGAAATAGTGAATGAATGTGGTGGCGGCGGGAGCACGGGGCCCAAAGGGCCCCGCACTCCCACCACATGATGTCTTGTGGCATAGTAACAGGAGCAGCAACACAAACAGAAATGCTAACAGTGGCACACATGGTAACATAAGTGAGAATGAGAACAGAAAGGGTAACGAACACGGTGGCGTAGACGGGAACGGTGTGCCACGTGATGTCTTGTCACATAGTAACATGGTGCCTTTAAATGGAAATGTCAATGGGCATGGTGACACAAAGTGAAACAGAAAGAGAAACAGTACGGTACACACAAATGGCAAAAAAGTAACAGAAACACAAGCGCAAATGAAAACGCAAAGGATGACGCACGTGGTGGCGTAGACGTCAACGGTAAGTGAAACGGGCATGGAACCACAAGCGGAAAGGGCAATGGTAACAGTAATGTAAGCACACAGGATGGTTTCCCCAAAAGCTGAATAGAGAAAGACAGTGAGTACAAAGATTGTATGCATAATAATGGGTATCGGAGCAGAAAATGAGGACTTGGAATACTAAATAAGTTATATCTCATGAACCGTACGACGTAGAAAAAAAATTTAAAAGTCGTATGATTTATGACTGTCCTGGCTAGTTTTCTACTTTGGGGCTAAGAATTCTTCTGATGAAAAGTCCGTATCTCGCACTGTTTCCGAGGTACGGGCCCTGAAAAGCACCGCGAACGCCGTAATGTTATCCTATGGGAACAAAAGAGAAGTTCGGAGCACCATAACTTTGCCTCCCTGTAATATTTTTTCACCAAACCACTGAAAGGCACATCTGTGGGCTGTTGGCTGTCTTCCCTTCAAATTTCAAGAAAAAAGACCAAACCGTTAATTTGCAGCAGGGATCCAAAGGATTTCTGTAATGCGTTGGGCGCCGTAATGTTATCCTATGGGAAAAACCATCAAATTTGGAGTGCTGTAATTTTGCCGCTGTGTAATATTTTTTCAATACAACACTGAAAGGCACATCTGTGAGATGTCGGCTCCGTTCCCTCCAAATTTCAGCCCAAAACTCCCAACTGTTCTTTTGCAGCACAGTGCCAAAGAATCGCTGTCACTTTCCCACAGATGGAAAACTATTGTCACAATTTGTGAAAGCTTTCACAAAAAAGTTCGACACTTTCGTGAGCATGAAAGTAATTTGCGAAAGTACTTTTTCCAGAAATTTGAAAAACATATTTCTGGGGTGAAAATTAAATGGCCGATTTGTGAAAGTAAAAATGCATTTGCGACACTGTCGAACTTTTTGTTAACTTTTCCCTTTGACTTATAATGGGAAACTGTTTTTTGAATAACTTTTGAACCGTTTAATATTTTTTCACGAAATCTTCAAAAGGCACATCGGGGACCCTGGCCGCATGTTCCCTGAAGATTTTGGGCCAGTCGCACAAACCGTACGACCTGTAGGCGCGACCATAGAATTCCAGAAAAAGCGTAAACATGTGCACAGATCATGCTTAATAACTCCGCAGCCATATATCTGACCAGTACGAAACTTAGCAGATCCCAAGGCCTATGGTTCTTGATCATGTTTTCCAAATTTCAGCCAAATCCGTGAAATAGTTGCAAAGTTATTAAGGTGCAAAGTTTTGGGGTTTAACATAGAAATGGCTCCTCAACCCTAACTATGGTAGCACTAAAGTGCTACCATAATATATATATATATATATATATATATATATATATATATATATATCTATATATATCTATATTAGAGCAAAAATCTCCATTTAATGCATTAGTTAGGGTTGTTCCACAGCGACAAAAGTGAGAATTAGCTGTTGGGTTGAAAACCCCTTGGACCCCTGCCCACCCCTCCAACCGGCATTGGGGCATGCATTGGGTCATCAGCCCTAACTCTCATCTCATGTGTAAAGCAGCAGAAGTATGAAGAATGGGGTGAGAGTCGGGACCGGTGACCCTAATACACACCAATGCCGGTTGGGGAGAAGGGTCCAAGGTTTTCAACCATATTCCTCACTTTTCTCTGTGGAACAACCCTAACTAATGCATTAAATGGAGTTTTTTGCCTCTAATTTCCCTTCTTTTTCAGAATGATAACGAGAAATAGTGAATGTAATGCAGCGGCGGGCCCCGCTCTCCTGCCACATGATGTCTTGTGGCATGGTAACAGGAACAGCAACGCAAACAGAAGTGCTAACAGTGGCGCACATGGTAAGACAAGTGCGAATGAGAACAAAAAGGGTAACGCACATGGTGGCGTAGACGGGAACGGTCTGCCACGTGATGTGTTGTCACATAGTAACATGGTGCCTGCAAATAGAATTGTCAATGGGCATGGTGACGCAAAGTGAAATAGAAAGAGAAACAGTACTATAGACACAAATGGCAAAAAATAACAGAAACGCAAGCACAAATGAAAGCGCAAAGAATACGCACATGGTGGCATGAGCGTCAGCGTAGAAGTGAAATGGACGCAACCGCCAAGTCAAAAGGACAACAGTAACATTAATGTAAGCTCACAGGCTGGTTTTCCCAAACCTGCATAGAAAAAGACAGTGAGTACAAATAATGCATGCATAATAATGAGTATCGGAACAGAAAATGAGAACTTGGAATACTAAATACTTTATATCTCAGGAACCGTCGGCGTAGAAAAAAATTTAAAAGTCCTATGATTTACAACTGTCCTGGCTAATTTTGTGCTTAGCCCCAATAGGGGGCTAAGCAGTTCCGACAAAAACCGATCTCTAATCACGCCTCGGTGATACGTCTCCTGGAAAGGCGTATCATGCGTATCGTTATCCTATGGGAAAAAAGAGAAGTTCGGAGTGCCATAACTTTGTCTTCTTGTAATATTTTTTCACCAAACTACTGAAAGGCACATCTGTGGGCTGTTGGCTGTCTTGCCTCCAAATTTCAGGAAAACAGACCAAACCGTTATTTTGCAGCAGGGATCCAAAGGATTTCTGTAATGCGTTGGGCGCCGTAATGTTATCCTATGGGAAAAACCATCAACTTTGGAGTGCTGTAACTTTGCCACCGTGTAATATTTTTTCAATACAACACTGAAAGGCATATCTGTGAGATATCGGCTCCATTTCCTCCAAATTTCAGCCCAAAACTCCCAACGGTTCTTTTGCAACACAGTGCCAAAGAATCGCTGTCACTTTCCCACAGATGGAAAACTATTGTCGCAATTTGCGAAAGCTTTCGCAAAAAAGTTCGACACTTTCGTGAGCATGAAAGTAATTTGAGAAAGTACTTTTTCCAGAAATTTGAAAAACATATTTCTGGGGTGTTTTACCACAAAATAAAGACATGGCAAGCATCCTCAGGGTCCGACTAGCTGAATACAAAAAAAATTAGGTTGCTAGAGGGTCCCAAATTTAAATGCCAACCATTTTTCTGATCACCAACTGAAAATTAAATGGCCGATTTGCGAAAGTAAAAATGCATTTGCGACACTGTCGAACTTTTTGTTAACTTTTCCCTTTGACTTATAATGGGAAACTGTTTTTTGAATAACTTTTGAACCGTTTAATATTTTTTCACGAAATCTTCAAAAGGCACATCGGGGACCCTGGCCGTGTGTTCCCTGAAGATTTTGGGCCAGTCGCACAAACCGTACGACCTGTAGGCGCGACCATAGAATTCCAGGAAAAGCATAAACGTGCACACAGATCATGCTTAATAACTCAGCAGCTATATAACCAACCAGTACGAAACTTGGCAGATCCCAAGGCCTATGGTTCTTGATCATGTATTCCAAATTCCAGCCAAATCCATGGAACGGTTGCAAAGTTATTAAGGTGCAAAGTTTTGGGGTTTAACATAGAAATGGCTCCTCAACCCTAACTATGGTAGCACTACCGTGCTACCATAATATATATATATATATATATATATATATATATATATATACTGAATTTCAAAAAGACAGTTGTACTGGTTCTAAGTGCTGTGTTATAGACAATCAAATTAAATACATAGAGTCCCTCACACTCCACCAAAAATAAGACACTGCTCACTGTAAATCCACAAAGTGCTGTATTTTATTGAAAGTGCCAGTGTTAAGGCATGTCTTGACTAGTTTCAGATGCTAGTCCTTTATCAAAATACATGTGTTTTGATATAGCACTTTGTGGGTTTCATCGAGCAGCGTCTTATTTTTGGTGAGTATGTGGGATTATATATATATATATATATATATATATATATATATATATATAATACACACACACACACACACACATATGTATATTATGGTTGAGGAAGCACTTCAATGTTAAACCTCAGTTTATGCACCTTAATAACTTTTGTTTTAAAATGTTGTCTTATTTGTACAGCGCTTTGGTTCTTTGAAAAGCGCTTAAAAAATATATATATTTTACTTACTTACTTGCCCCATTCAACTGATTTACATAAACTTTGGAACACACAGTGTTTGAACCAGGATCTTTGATCCTGCAAATTTCATGCAGATCAGTTCAGTGGGGGAAAAGTTACAGTGGTGCAAAAAACCTAAAATTCTCTTTTTTAAGACATTTTTTGCGCTTCAATAACTGAAAAACTATAAAGATTTTAAACAAGATGTGTGCTTTTGTGGTTTGCATATCTCACACTTCAGTACTTATTAAATTATTTAAGAAAAAAGTTCCATTTGTGAACATGCACATTTCAAAAACTAAAAGTTCCATGGATAGCTGTTTTTTTTGCAAAACAACCAATCACACTATACGACACAGCTGTTGATTAGTTAACGACAGCTGTGTCGTATAGTGCAACTGGCTGTTGTCATGACTCGTATGTCAGGGACCGGGCTATTGTCATTATAGCCCTGTCTTCCTGACTGTGCTGTGTCTTAAGGTGTTATCTACACAATGGGGGCTCCAATCCCTGGTGGCAGTGTTTGTTTATTTATTTATTTTTAATTTTTGTGTACAATCTGCCACTGGGATGCCCACCCCTGGTGTCGGTTGCCCCCACCACAGCCAGTTGTTTTAATATATTTGCCGACATCAGAGGGCCCAATCCCCATATCAACATTTATAATCCCCCCCAGTAGTGTAGGACACTGGAGAGCCCACTACTAGTGTCCTGAAATAGATTTATTTATGTGTACCTGCAAAAAAGATAACTGTCCCCATCTCTTTTAACTTGAAAAAAAGAAAACCATGCCTTGTCATCAGCTCTGTCTCCCTACCACCAACCTGCCTCTCCCACCAAGCACCCACCACACCACCCCCTTACCCTATACTTACCTCCAGAGGTCATACACTGTCATCTTCCGCGGACCAAGACTCATTTTTACTGTTCGAAGCTGAATCATAAACTGAAGACTAAAGGTAAGTGCTGTATAATGTACAGTATTTTAATTGCGTTTTTAATTTATGTGCATAACTTTGCTATTTTTTGAATTTGTTTCACCAAATTTTTAACATGGACTTTTTGGGACCCCCACCTCATGAATGCTGCAACTGTTATTTCGATAATCAGGCCTGGAAAGTGATTTTGCAATTGCTGGTTGAAATCACCTTTCAGGACCGAATAATGAAATTTCACCACCAGGGCTCCTGAGGTGGGTCCCAAAAAGGCCATGTTGAAAGTTTGTTGAAAAAAATTCCTTAAAATGGCTGAGTTACATGGTGTTCATTGAAAATTTTCTATGCACTCACATAACTTTGGTAATTTACAATATTTTGACACCAAATGTTCAGCATAGCCATGGTTTCACATCACCTCATGAACAGTACATGTGTCATTTTTCATATCTTCTCCAAAATGTGTTTTTGCATCTCTGGCATAGAATGGCATTTCGGCATGGATTTTACAATTTTCACCTACAGGGTTTATGAGAAGGGGTCATAAGAAGACTATGTTGAAAGTTTGGGTCAACGTATTTAAAAAGATTGTATTAAGTACTGTAACATTGTTTGCAGTGATGTCTGCTGCACCATTGGAGAACACACTGCTTTACTGTGCTAGTGAGCTGAGTTCAGGTGTGAACTCAGTGAACTGGTTTACTGGGACAAGGCTGATGGGGAAGATGCTGCAGTATGCAGCACCAGTCCTGGCCTGGACAGGAATGGAGCAGTGTTTTGGAGCTGATGCCATACCCTGTTTTGGGTCAGGGAACCTCACCAACAAAGTATCAATATGTGTGCCAGGACTGGCTGGGCCCATGCAATGGGTCAGGACTGTCATCACTATTGTATTCCTCTCATTTTGCATAAAGGATGCAATTCCACAATCAGAAAAAGAAGAGAAATTAATTGCAAAATACTACATTAATGCAGGCTTTTGGGTATAGAATGCAAAGCACACAAATAAGGAAAATAAAAAAAAAATTAGGAATTTGGACTATTGACAAATCAGTGTTGGGGTATTCCTTGGGATTGTCAACCCTAATGACCACCCCCTTCCCTTATCAGATGAGATCCGATGTGATGTCTTCATGCAGGGCCAGTAGGACCTTGCATATAGAAAGTTATGGCAGATTATGTTGGCCATACTGTTTCACTATGACACACTAGCTTGGAGCTGTACCTTGCGCTTTGAACAGGAGGCTATGGGCTGGGGGGAGGGCATCAGTTAGGTTCAGGATAAAGTGACAAAAGTAGTGAAAAGTGATGTTAGGGTTTCCAACCATAACACCACCGCCTTAGCACTGAAGTAAATGTGGGGGAGTTTTCCTTGGGGTTGTCATCCCTAATGCTCACACCATTCTATGCACTCACCTATGCACACCTGTCTCTATCACATCTCCACTTTTCTGTTACTGCAATGTGAATGTGGTGAACATTAAGGTTGACAACCCTAAGGAAGACCTCCCCATTTGCTTTGGGGTGGGGCAGGGGTGTTAGGGCTGGAAACCCTAACATCACATTTCCCTACTGTTGTTGCTTTCACCTGAACTCCACCTGATGCATTAATGCACTTTTTGCAATAAATTTCCTTACTTTTTTAAACAGTCTAATCATATCCTTATTTACCTGTGGGAGTGCAGGGCCCTCTGGGCCTTGCACTTCCCTTTGTAGGACAAGAGTTTTTCAAATCCCCACCAAAACATAATTTTGCACAGCTGCAATGCCATTTCATGCCACTGGTGTGGAAACACATTTTGGCAAGGATTTGAAAAATGACAGCTGTAATATACATGAGTTAAGGTAATAAGAAGTCTGTGTTGAAAATCTGGGGTCAAAATATGTTAAATTTCCAAAGTTATGAGCATGAGTAGAGAAGTTGCAACAAATGGTCATCACTTTGGCATTTTTAATATATTTTGACCCCCATATTTTCAACATAGCCTTCTTATGACCTCACCTCATGAACAATCTGTCTGTCATTATGCAAATCCTGCCCGAATGGTGAATTCACCAAGTGACCACAAAATCACCTTTCAGGCCAGAGTTGGGTAATGACAGTCATATTGTTCATGAGGTGGGGTCCCCAAAAGGCCATGTTGACAATCTGGGATCAAAATCTCAAAAAAATGGAAAAGTTATGCATAAAAGGTGAAACCCCCATTGAAATACATTGAACTACATTTACTTTAGTTTCTCATATTGCAGTCACTAGTACCAGCAGCAGGATATGTGTTCAACTGAAGATTGGATCTCGAACCTGGGGCCTCTTCAGGTGAGTAAGGGTGTGTGGGGATGTGCTGGGGGTGTTGTATGGTTGGTTCTGAGTGGGAGGTAGGGGGGCTTATCATCGAGGGACCATTTTCTTTTTTGACAGGTTTAAAAAAAAAACATTGAGGAACTGTTTTCTTTATTTCAGGGTTGTGCCTGAAATTGGAGGGTGAGAAGTGCCACTAGACACCAGGGAACAAATGAAAAGTAATGGAGACAGCCTTTGAGGGGTGAAGGGTGCCTCTAGACACCAGAGAACACATTTTAAATAAGGGAGACAATGATTGGAGGGTGTGGGGGTGTCACTAGACACAAGAAAACAGGTTTTCAATAACAGGGAGTGTGATCAGAGGGTGGGAGTGCGACTAAACACCAGGGAATACATTTTAAATAATGGGGATGGTGATCGATGGATGGGGGGGTGCCACTTGACACCAGGGAACAAAATGTAACTAGATCCAAAAGCAAAGAAGGCAGCTTAATACATGGCACTGCAATGTTAAAACATAATGACAATGTTTGCAAACACTTCCAGATAGTTGCCTCATGATAACCAGAGCAGGGGTGGGGGTGGGGTGGGGTGGAGAACAGTGCTAGAAAAACAGAATTGAAAATATCGGCATACATAAAATTACATATTGGCTACACATTAAAATACTGCCTAGAAAAAAAACAGTTAGAGTGAATTTGCAGTGCTTGATTTAAAAAGCACTCTTGCTGATTTTGCTTGCTTTTCCTGAGCCGTAACTGTATTATAGATGCCTTCCCAGACCTTTCTATTATGAGTTAATTGGTGACTTCATTCAGTCTCTTTACTAAAATCCTGACTGAACAATCAAGTAAAGGAAGCTAACAGTACTCCATATGAACCGTCCTTGAAAATACAGAATTTGCTTTATGACCTCCCTCTTAACCTCTATCTTTTCCCTGCCACAGCCTTGCTGAAACAGTCTCTTGAACGCACTATGTGTTTGCACATGTACAGTACATCCTGAAGCAGTATTTCTTATTTATATAGTATCTGAAAGTGATTTTACCTTTCTTTCTGGGCATTAGGAATAAAACTAACAGGGATGGTGATCGGAAGGTGGGGTGGGGGGTGCCACTAGCCACCAGGGAATAAAATTAAAATAACAGGGATGGTGATCGGCAGGTGGGGTTGCCACTAGATACTAGGGCATGGGTGGCTTACATCTCACACTGCAGCCAGCAGCAGGACTTCAGCTGCAATTGCAGAACTCAAGAAATCCCTGCTGTTATCATACAGAGAACTTGGGAAAGCATTCCACTTGCTACGCTGGGAAGCCAGGATTTTGGGTGCCCATAAAAAGTATTTGTTGACATTTTAAAAAATAAACATTAGACTTTAGCTAAATGCATCCTGTTTAGGTAGGTTCTGATGCTTGTTTATTGCAATCCCAGTATTTTTATGTATTTTACATATTTGTCAGTTCGTGGGAAAATGAACAAGATGGAAGCTGGCATGGCAAAAAAAATATTTGGTGCCTTGCCAGTTCCATGGCTTGAAAGCAAAAACCAGCATTTATGGTATCAAATCATGAATGCACCACTGGATCATACCAAGATTATGGGATGGAAAACTTTACTTATAAATTCTAGAAGTCTTATAAACAAATATGAAGAACTTAAAATTTTCTTGTTATCACATGATATACATACAGCGTGTATTACAGAAACGTGGTGGGATAATAATGACTCCTGGGAGAAATCAATACCTGGTTACAACCTTTTCCATAAGTCTAGATCTTACAGAAAAGGCGGGGGGCATTGCAATATATGTACATCAATCCATCAAATGCATACAATTGCCTTATGACAACTTTGAAGCTGAAACTATCTGGCTCAAGTTAATACCGTCTAGCGGCCCCAAAGTCATAATTGGCCTTTATTATAGACCACCATCTAATACACATGATAAAGATGCTATCTTTCTTGATTTGCTTGCTAACTTGAATCCAGAGGACAATCTAATAGTGTTGGGAGACTTCAATCTCCCTGGTATTGACTGGAAGTTAGTAAAGACGGGTAACAAAACTGAAAAATTATATTTAGATGCATTTGAACAGCTGGGTTTAGAACAATTAGCACATGAAAATACCAGAGGAAATAATGTTCTGGACCTCATATTGACAAATGTGAGTGATTTGATTAACAAGGTACAGATTCTGCCTCCCCCTGGGTAATAGCGACCATTCTAAAGTCCAGTGTATAATAGGAGCAGTGGAGCAGACTCATAATTCATGTTCCAAATTTGAAGGAGCAATTAAATTAAATTTAGCAAAAGAAAATTTCATTTGTATTAGGCAAGATCTGGCATTGTGGGACTGGTTTGAGGCTTTTGAAGGTAAAAACACTGAAGATATGTGGATTGTGTTCCTCAATAAGCTTAATCAGTTAATTACCAAGTATATTCCAACTATTAAATTTAAACAAATGAATGATAAAAAACCTAATCCTAGATGGCTAAATAAACAAATCAAACATTTAATCAATAATAAAGGCAGATTGTTCAAGAAATACGTGAAAGATAAAACCCAGAATAATTATTTGACATACAATAAACATGCTAAATTACTTAAGTCAACTATTAAAAAAGCAAAAGCTCAGCAAGAATTTACCTTGGCCAACAAAATTAAAGATAACAAAAAATAGTTTTTTTTTCATATAATAACAGCAAAAAGACTCATCACTCAATACTGGGACCCTTTAAAGACAACAACGGTGGTATGCTTAATGAGCAAGAAACAGTTAATATACAAAATAAATATTTTTGCTCAGTTTTTAATCCTGGTAATACACCTCTTATTTTTGACACTTCAACTCACTTAGTTGGAAATATTAAAATAACATCTGCAGAGGTAAAGAACAGATTAAGTAAACTAGACATTAATAAATCTCCAGGCCCTGATAACATTCACCCTAGAATTTTACAAGAACTTGCTGATCATCTGGCAGAACCACTGAGCTTTTTATACCAAGCATCCTTAGACAGAGGTGAAGTCTCTCAAGCTTGGAGAAATGCCTTGGTTGTTTCTCTCCATAAAAAAGGACCAAGATCTGACCCAGCCAATTTTAGGCCTATTAGCTTGACATCATTATTGGGTAAAGTTATGGAGGGTATTTTAAAGGATATCATAGTTGATTATATAACAACAAATAAATTATCTGATCCTGTACAACATGGCTTTATTAAATCTACAAGTCCAAAGTAGGGAGCGCAAGAAAGCGAGTGGCACCAAATAATTGTAACATAAAAGAGAAGACTAGAAAGAGCATTTATAATTGAAAAAACACTCGAATTTTATTACAGTTATCACTAGTCTTCACATATAAATATATAACATCTGGTGCAAAGACAGAGTACTGCAACAGACAGAACACCCCTAAGCCTTGACTCCACAGGTCTTCAAAGGGGTACCAAAACCAATAATCTCAGCACTTATAAACGTTAAGTTAATTACAAATTAATGAGCTCACATTACACCATTTAAAGAAACATGTTACTTACAATTTCAGATAATGAAAATATTTCAAGCAGCTTATAATAGTGAGCTCACACAAATATACCAAACTTAATACATCTTATTTTCTATATTTTATAGCCATATTTATAGATTTCTTTATTAAAAATTTTTTTTTCCAAAAGAATAAGCACTGAAGATCAAGGTTCAATTGAGGTCATACTGCAAAAGAAGCAAAAAAGAGAAAAAAATATAATGTTATGAGTAACTTTAGCAATCTCATCATAGGACAAAGCATCCTAAAGGCAATAAAAAAATCAATATACACAACCCTCACACTATGCACACTCAAAAAGTTTTCTAGTCTTTAAGGAATGGTTTAATGTCCCATTTCTCATTAAGGCCATTTGGTCTAATAGAATCCATTTTAAAAATCCACATACATTCCCTCTTTAACAGTTTGTTAGCTCTATCCCCTTCAAACGACAGATTTGAGACATGCTCGAGTCCCATAAATTTCAAATGACTCGGAATGGAATTATGATATAGGGCAAAGTGCATACTAATGGGTGTGTCTTGTCATTTGTTAGGGATAGATCTAACATGTTCCTGAATTCTCTGTTTTAGAGGTCTCACAGTTTTGCCAATATATAGAAAATCACACAGACATCACAATATGTACACCACATATGGTGTGTCACATGTGATTAGTTCCCTCACATTAATTTTAATGTCTTGTTTTTTAGGGTGTTGAAAGATTTTCCCCATTACACCATACTTACAAACATTACATCTCTTACAGGTGAAAAATCCATTAGTTCTTTTGGGCATCCAAGAAACAATATCAGGGCCACCAGGCTTTTTCTCCCTACTGTGTACCACTTTGTCTCTAATATTTACTGCCCTACAAAATGACACTCGAGGTTTTAGACCCACTGCTTGTCCTACCAATTCATCCCCCATCAATATAGGCCAATACTGGTGTACAATATTGCCTATATGACCCGACACATGATTATATTCAGTGACAAAGTTACAAATCTCAGGCTTAATGGAGTTGTTTCTTTTTTCTAAGATAGCATCTCTGTCAATCTCTCTTACCTTTTCACAAATGTCAACAAGTAGTTTCCTGTCATACCCTCTATCCAAAAACCTAGATAGTAATTCTTTAGATTGAACCTCAAAATCTACATCAGTGCTACAATTTCTTCTAACATGTAGGAATTGACTAAAAGGTATAGATTTTATCAATTTTGGAGGGTGGGCACTATCCGCATGTAATAGAGAATTTGTAGCGGTTTCTTTCCTAAATGTTCTTGAAGAAATACCAAAAGCATTTCCAATAATTTCACTTGAAAAATTCAAATCCAGAAAATTAACACTCTCATAACTAAAGGTATGAGTAAATCTCAGATTTAACTCATTATCATTAGGATAGTCAATGAAAGAGAGGACTTCCTTTTCATCTCCTCTCCAAATACATATAATATCATCAATAAAGCAATACCACTTAACGATATTATTTGAAAAGGGATTCCTGTTAACATCATATACAAATTTCGTTTCCCAACTCCCCAAAAATAAATTAGCCTAGCTTAGAGCCATAGAGGCTCCCATAGCAGTACCACGTTGTTGTTGGTAAAAAATACCTTCAAATTCAAAAAAATTATGTGTAAGGATGAAGGTCAATGATTCCAGTAAAAATTCTCTTGGCAGAGCATCTTCTACTTCATGTGAATAAAGAAATTCCCTTACAGCTCCAATACCATCATCATGGCGTATGCTAGTGTATAAGGACTCAACATCAATCCCTAGCCAACCATAATCCTTATTCCATTCAATTTCTTTAAGTTTTCTTAATAAATCAGAACTATCTTGTATATAGGAAGAAGGCTAGAGACAAATGGTTGTATGAAAAAATCAACAAATTTACCCAAATTCTGCATTAGAGAATTAATGCCTGCAACTATTGGATGTCGGGGAGGTGTTTCCTTGCTCTTATGCACTTTTGGTAGTGCATAAAAACTCGGCACAACTGGAAACTCTTTCCATAAAAAAACAAATTCTGCCTCAGAAATATGATTCTCTACCACTGCTTGTCTCAAAAGTAAATTAAGGCTCTTCCTATAATCATGTGTCTGGTTACTGGGGAGTGACTTATAATTAGTTTCATCAAACAAAAGTTCTTGTACCATCCTAGCGTACATCTCCCTGTCCATAATGACAATATTACCCCCCTTGTCTGCAGGTTTCAAAACTATAGTATTGTCATTACAGATATTTTCAAGAGCTTCCCGTTCTCTTTGACTAAGGTTAAACCTTTTAGGTGTACCAACTTCTCGTAATAGATCAAACACCTGTTAAGTCACAACTTTTTGGGGATGAATTGGTGGGACAAGCAGTGGGTCCAAAACCTCGAGCGTCATTTTGTAGGGCAGTAAATATTAGAGACAAAGTGGTACACAGTAGGGAGAAAAAGCCTGGTGGCCCTGCTATTGTTTCTTGGATGCCCAAAAGAACTAATGGATTTTTCACCTGTAAGAGATGTAATGTTTGTAAGTATGGTGTAATGGGGAAAATCTTTCAACACAAGACATTAAAATTAATGTGAGTGAACTAATCACATGTGACACACCATATGTGGTGTACATATTGTGATGTCTGTGTGATTTTCTATATATTGGCAAAACTGTGAGACCTCTAAAACAGAGAATTCAGGAACATGTTAGATCTATCCTTAACAAACGACAAGACACACCCATTAGTATGCACTTTGCCCTATATCATAATTCCATTTCGAGTCATTTGAAATTTATGGGACTCGAGCATGTCTCAAATCTGTCGTTTGGAGGGGATAGAGCTAACAAACTGTTAAAGAGGGAATGTATGTGGATTTTTAAAATGGATTCTATTAGACCAAATGGCCTTAATGAGAAATGGGACATTAAACCATTCCTTAAAGACTAGAAAACTTTTGGAGTGTGCATAGTGTGAGGGTTGTGTATATTGATTTTTATTGCCTTTAGGATGCTTTGTCCTATGATGAGATTGCTAAAGTTACTCATAACATTATATTTTTTCTCTTTTTGCTTCTTTTGCAGTATGACCTCAATTGAACCTTGATCTTCAGTGCTTATTCTTTTTGGAAAAAAATTTTTTAATAAAGAAATCTATAAATGTGGCTATAAAATATAGAAAATAAGATGTATTAAGTTTGGTATATTTGTGTGAGCTCACTATTATAAGCTGCTTGAAATATTTTCATTATCTGAAATTGTAAGTAACATGTTTCTTTAAATGGTGTAATGTGAGCTCATTAATTTGCAATTAACTTAACGTTTATAAGTGCTGAGATTATTGGTTTTGGTACCCCCTTTGAAGACTCGTGGGAGTCGAGGCGCTAGGGGTGTTCTGTCTGTTGCAGCACTCTGTCTTTGCACCAGATGTTATATATTTATATGTGAAGACTAGTGATAACTGTAATAAAATTCGAGTGTTTTTTCAATTATAAATGCTCTTTCTAGTCTTCTCTTTTATGTTACAATTATTTGGTGCCACTCGCTTTCTTGTGCTCCCTACTTTGGACTTGTTTATTCGTGGGGTTGGCTACCCTTTGGTGAGCTGCATGATTACTTTTGGATTACTGTTCGCGGTGTATACCTGGACTTTACTTTATTAAATCTAGATCATGTCAAACTAGTCTATTATCCTTTTATGGAAATGTTAACGTAGCATTGGATAACGGCAAACTGGTGGACGTAGTTTTCATGGATTTTGCAAAGGCGTTCGACAAACTACCTCATGAGGAATTAATACAAATTCTGATTAAAACAGGAATTAATAGTAATATTATAAAGTGGATAGCTAAATGGTTGACGAGCAGAAAGCAGAGAGTGGTGGTTGGGGGCGTGAAGTCAGAATGGTCTGAGGTCACTAGTGGGGTGCCTCAGGGTTCGGTGTTGGGACCTTGTCTCTTTAATGTCTACATTTCATCTTTGCAGCTCAGCAATCCTCATATATGGATTTCTAAGTTTGCTGATGATTGTAGATTGGGATCAACTGTGACTTCAACAACAGAGGCACTTTCATTGCAACAGGCCATAAACGAAATTTATGAGTGGACTAGAATTAGTAAATTGGAACTCATTATTTCTAAATGTAAAATCATGCATATGGGTCGTAATAACAACAAACATGTATTATATTGGGAATAATATCCTGGTAACAACAACTGAAAAAAGAGACTTGGGCATCAATATTACATCAGATTTAAAGTTTAGTTCACATTGTAAACAACAAGTTAAAATGGCTAATCAGAGTTTAAACTGTATCTTGAGACATATTTCTAGCAGACATGAAAATGTGATCATTCCATTGTATGGAGCATTGGAGAGGCTGCATCTGGAGTACTGTGTGCAATTGTGGTCACCACAGTACAGAGAGGATATTGTGAGACTGGAGAGTGTTCAGCGCAGAGCGACAAGATCAGTGTTTGTCTTAAAAAATCTGTCTTACAAGGAGAGACTAACTAAACTTAATTTATATTCCTTATATTATAGAAGACTAAGAGGAGACCTATGTGTGATGTTTAGGATATCACAAGATGCTACATTAAGAGAAGATCTAAAAATGTCATATAGAATAGGCTGGTCTAGTGCTCGTAAGCATTGCATGCAATTAGAATTGCCTAAATGGAATACTAACCTAAGGAAGCACTGGTTCACTGCAAGAGCGGTATCTGCATGGAATTACTTGCCGATAAATGTGGTGGGGAGTTCTAGCATGGACATGTTCAAGTCTAGACTTGACAAACATCTATATGATAAGACTACTACGTTTTAAAACACCAAATGGTGAGCATTATGGATGAAAGTCCCGGAGCTTGACTTGACTTATGAAACTATGAAACTTATGAAATTATAACTTTCAGCATACAACGTCAGCTCAAAAACACTACTGCACATGTGCAGCTAAAAAAACCCCACTAAAATGTTAATCTTATAACTCTGAAACCCTTTACTGTTTTCTCACCAGATCTGTCAGAGGCACTACCTTCGAACATGATACCTGTCCCCTGAAAGTTTGGTGCAAAAATTCCTTTCCATGTAGGCTGTAGGTGACAGAAAAAAAAACAATGTTAACTATAGGAAGAAAGGTAGATGCTTACAAAGAAATCATTCAATTTGATCTCAGAAACTGCACAAGCTGTCATCACAAAAGTTTCCACACGTCAATAATTTGCCTACTAGACAACATATACAAAATGTCAGCTCATTTTGTCAAAAGGAGCTAAAGATATTAATGTACAAAGTTAGGGGTTATCACACCCCTATAATATATATATATATGACAAGTAACAATATACAAATAATAGTATTGTCTCAATACCACCCTGGTGTGACTCCCTCTAGCATCATATATCCATAAAAAACATTTTATCATGGAGACACTTGCTAAAACAAGTGAAAATCACACCTGCTAGGTAGGTTAGAGTCTTGTATATTCCTAATACAAGAAATGTGTCAACTTGTTTAATCTATTTGTACTTGATGATGTGGCTTGTCCTGCCTCAGTAGGGCTTCCCCCCAGTGAGGAGGGAGAGGGGGAGGAGTAAGATGTAAGTCTGCTTCCATCCAGTTTATCCTGGTTCAGAGATCCCGGGCACAAGGTACATGATGAAGGGAGGGTTGTCTTATGGTATTTCACCAATGAAGCAGACATGCAATGATGTCTGGGCAACATCGGGCATGCACTGTGCCTGACATGCCAACATCCACTGCTCCATCAATCCCTGCAGTCACAACAGTCTCTCGTGCACCAACCACAAGTCATTAATACAGGTAGGACTGTGGCCAGGCTCCATGACCCTCCAACCCAAATGAGGAGAGCTGCCCACTGAATATTCACTTCTCCTCCCCACAGCTGACCCTCCAATGTACCAGGCTCATTCCTGAACCCTGGTTATCGACTCCACAAGTGGTACTTCTACTGCTATGCCAGTGGGCTGACTTACATTGTTCTATTGTTTTATACTATGCAATATTCCTACATTTTAAAAAACAAACTTAGTATAAATGTAACAGTGATAAACATTATTACACTTTGTGCATACCCTAGCTACTCCTTGCCCTAAGATTTTTCTCTATGGATATGGGACCCCCCCCCCAGCAGCTTTACTCAAGTGCATTTCAGCTTTGCTGTGAGTGACTCACAGCTTGTTGCCACCAACTCAGCTAGCTCAGTATTTAATATGTTACTCTACACTGTATTGGGATTTTACTCCACAAGCTCTGGCTTAATAACACTGACTCAGAGAAACACCTTGTTGCTACCGATGCAGCTAGCTGGGTATTTTAAAATGTTACCCTACCTTGTGAAGGAATTTTCAGATGCACCTTATTGTATAGGTGTCAGTTGTCTTAGGGAAGCATACCTGAAATCTGACCCCAAACAACATGTGGCCAAAAGTCAGACTGATGTTGAACTAATCCAGGTGGATTTAAAATAAAAAATATCCAGATCCAATATCCAGTTGTTACACGAGGTCCCTGCACCGTAATTGGTACCCTCAGAGGTACACCGTAGACAGCTAGTGCTTAAGCATATGTTATACTAATATATAGAGCTAAGGGCATCTACCGTATAAGAGCAGATGTCAGGATATGTATGCATATTGTTGTAATACACTTTGCTTGCTAATACATATATTCTTCTATGTATTTTCTGTGTATTTCTTACTTGTAAGATGCCAGGACACCTGTATCCTTGGAATAATTATGATATGTAAGTCGTCATTGCCACCTTTTGGTGATTTGTACTACTACACTGAGTTATGTAAGACTCTGTATAAGAACTCTTTTGTTTCACAAACTGATGACTACTACAAAATTGTATAATGTTATCTTGGACCGTGGAGCCTCCTCTAATTTAACCAATAGGGCTCATCTCTGTAACTAGAAATGTTTCTATCTTACAGTAACCATAGTAATTATCATAGGTATATAATGTAATACAATAGTCTTGTACCTCAGAGATCCCAAGAGACACAAAGAAACCTCGAGGTATAGGGAATGCTTACCACTGGCTCCCAGTTCGTATTGGTAAGAACTGCTTAGGGCAACTGTGATTTTATCCTTTTGGTAGTAATAATCATGTTTATTACTCTTATGCAATGAGTCTGTGATTACTTGCATTCCCAATATTGCCAAGAACCTGAAAGTGAGGTTTAGACCTCCTGATAATTGGCGACCGCATGCAGGTGATATTTGGTGTTTGTAAGTTTTCACTAGTTGCTATAAGTTTTCCCTTTCCCTCGGGGACAGTAGGTTACATTCCCGTATCACCTCTCCCATTTTAAAACCAGTTTGTAGTTCCTTACAAAGTCTGGCTGTCTTCTTTTTGGGTGTGGTCGATGCCGACTCGACTCACTCCATTATAGCTTTGAATTATAAGCCTACAACTCCTACAGTAGCCCGACTGTTTATGAAGTGCTCCTGCTGTGGATCGATACATAGCGTGGCGCCTTTTTCACAGTTTGATTTTTCTTTCCCCTCCCACACAATGGTCACTGTATCAAATATCTGCGCAGAACTGAGACTCGAAGTCTCGAACTTCTTTTTCTCCCATGGAGGATGGGCTGACTTCGTGCGGGACGCAAGTCAATCCAAAAACCCTATACTGGGGATTGCAGTACACAGAGATGAGACAATCAACCAATACGCGTCAAGCAAAAGGGCTGATGGTCTCAACTCTCTACGCTACTCTGGAAGCCTCTGAAGCGAGGTTTCGAACCCTTGATCTGAAAATTTCATCTCTTAAGCAACAGATGGGTTTACAGGAAACAGAATGTGTTAGACTGCAGCAGAATTTGGGAGTCTGAATTTCAAATTCTGCAGAATGAAAAGGATTCACTTTTGCATCATTCAGCTCAAGCTGGAGAACAGGAACTTTGTATGTTGAAGCAGGAATATGAAAGTTTGAGACAGGATAAGGGACAGGCATTGCATATGAATGACTTGTTAAGTACAGCAAATGCACAGTTGAGTGAGGAGATGGGAGAGCTACAGCACGAGATGAACCAGGTACGTAATGACTTAGAAGTGGCTACTAGGGACAATCGCGAACTGAGAGCCACGTATAGAGTGTTGCAGAAGCAAATGCAGGATGAGGTTGATATGGATGTTGCAACTGTGAGTCATGCTGAATGTAAAACTAAGATGGCGAAACTGCGCCATCAGCGGGAGGTACTGGCTGGACATGTTAAGATGGTGGGAGGCGTAGCCCCAGCCTTACACATGTCATCTGAAGGGGAGGTATCAGATGATGACATCTCTCAATACAATGCCCAGTCACACCCCTGCTATGGCCCAGAAACTGCACCCAGCCATCCACAACATGGTGGGTCCCCACTATACCCACACCATGTCATACGTCGTTGACATTGTGACACCCATCATAGAAGATGCCAACATTGCAACCCCCATGATAGGGGCGAGCAGGCCCAGACCTGGTCCTGACAGCACCACTGATAGCCGTTATTAATGTGGAAGACAGGCAAGAGATAGAAACAATGATTGAAACTGCAATAGGTAATGTACCTTTTCCTGAGAGAAGTAAACAGGCCATTAAAACCCAGATAAGGCAGCTTCTACAAGAGGCTGGCACTCAGGATGGTATTGTTCATACTGCGGCTGAGACTGCAGCTCGGGCCACACTAGATGGCATCCAAGACAATCTACCTCTGCCTAATCGACCCAATAATCCCCCACAAATGGCATACTCTGTTCAGCAAATAGCTGACAGTATTGGTCGGATGAACCCATCCAACAACCTCAGTTGTCACTTAGAAAAGGTGCGTTCTAAATGCGAGATGCTTAGCCTCGCTGCAGAATACCAGGTCCAGATACTACGACAAACCATCAATCCTAGTTTATGGGCCAAACTCACTGATGCCATCCACCAGGATGGGAATGTCACCTTTGATGAGGTTGCAGCTGAGCTCATTTCTGCTCACATCCCAGGTGTAGTAGGAGTGATGCTTGCATACCCTGTAAAACAGAATGCAAAGGAAAGTCTAGCGACTTACCACCAGAGACTTTGGATGGCCTACCGAGCAGGAAAGCACCTGGCACAAGAAGCTGCAGATGTAGATCTTATTGAGTATAAGACCCTGTTCCTTAGGAACATGATTCCTGCAGTACGAGAAAAGGTAGAGCCAACCACCTACCTCAACATGGACAGGTTTGCCAATATTCTTTGGAAAACCGAGAGAGTTTACCAACTCTACATCCATGATCTGGGCTCCGGTACCAAGAAAGTAGCCAATGTGGAGCATATTTCAGAGGCCACGACGCACTACGCTGTGCAAGGGCAGGCCCAACACCAACAGGCCCTGCATCAGCAGGCCCCTCCAGCCAATAACCAATACCCCCAACAGACCCAACACCAACAACAACCACAAAAGCAGCAACAATGGTGTGGGAACCAGAATTGGCATAATAATAAAAAGCATAAGAATAAGGGTAAACCACAACAACAAAGAACAGGCCCTTCATATAGGGAGATAGCCAAGGAAAATTGGAAATTCCGAGAGCTCCTGGGACAAGCACACTCTGTGGTGGATGCTGTTCCCGCTCAGGCCCTTGCGGCTCTACAACCAGTGACCCAGACCCCAATGGGTCATGGTGATACTGGAAGTGCAGACCCTCTGGCCCATACAGATCTGAAGCTGGAAGTTCCTCCCTGTATAGCATTGGTGCAGCATGGAAAGTGATTCAAAGAAACCAGGCCCAACCTCTCCATGCTCCCAGCAGTACAGATTTACAATTACAGGCCCCAGTCCAGATTGTAAACAAGCTGGTCTTGGATACAAACGGAAGGCCCTGCACTGAGGCTGAGATTGGGGGCCACTTACTTGTAGTCTTGCTAGATACAGGTGCAGCTGTGTCTGTATTACATGAAGAACACCCAGACACCTCTCCATGGTCCACCGGATGGAGGACCAACATGTCAGGAGTAGATGGTACTAGGCTACCTGCATACCGATCTCTACCCATACCGGTAGAATTAGGCCACTTAAAGGCCTCACACACTTTCCAACTGATGGTAATGCATGATCATCCATAGTCATAGGAATTGATTTTCTTGCACCACACGGCTGTGTGGTGGATCTAGCTAACATGCTACTGATACAGATTCAGGGTCAATACCACACCATTTTGATCCCTGATTCACATGTTGTGGCAACAATCTCTGCTAACAACAAAGAGTATGACGTCATAGATTTGTTCAAAGATCATGAGCTTTTTCCAAAGCTTCTCCCCATTTTGCAGTGACATTTGGAAGCATTTGCAATCAACAAACATGACTGTGGCAGAATGCACACTGTCATCGAAGTGCCAGGCCCAGCACATGAGAGGCAAAGGCAATACCCTTTTCCAACTGAGGCCTTGCCTTCTCTCAGAGAAACAATCAAGTCACTTCTCAAGCAAGTAGTAATCAGAACATGTGTTTTCTACTGCTAACTCCCCAGTGTAGCCCATGAAAAAACCCATAGGTGCCTGGAGACTTACTATTGACTACAGGAAACTGAATCAGGTTACCCCCATTTGTTCCCCAACTGTGGCATCAACACCTGATGTGCTACGGCTCTTGACCCCTGACCTGAAATGGCTCAATGCCCTGGACATTTCCAATGGTTTTTGGTCATTAACATTGGCTCTCAAGAGTCAATATAAGATTGCCTTCACCTTTGAAGGAAGACAGTACACGTGGACTTGATTACCACAGGGATTCCATAACAGCCCGTCCCTGTTCCATCTGCATATGATGGACACCCTTGAGGGTTTATCTACTCCCCCAATGTCTCTAGCAGTATGTGGACAACCTGCTGCTGGCAACTGCCACACAGGAACAACACCTGGATCTCTTGGAAAAACTACTGACTCTCATTCAGGGAGCAGGCCTGAAATGCAATCCAGCAAAAGCACAACTATGTCAGAAAGAAGTACTCTTTCAGGGTCTAAAAATAACTGACCAGGGTTGAAGCCCTATCTGGAAGAAGATATAGGGATTGCAAGACTTGCCATTGCCCACCAGCATGGCAACTCTTCGAAGGTTTCTAGGTATGGTGAATTATTTGAGAGATTTTATCTGTGATTTTGCTCAGAAAGCTGCTCCTCTGTATGAGCTATTGAAAAAAGACATCCCATGGACTTGGGGCCCTATACATACCCAGGCTGTGATGTCACTGAAGCAGGCCTTGGCCTCCGCCCTAGCTCTGGTCAACCGGAATCCAGCACTACCATTCCATCTGGAATGTGCCACCTCTGACATTGCCATGTCAGCAGTGCTGGCCCAGAAGGTTCATGACACCCTGAGACCTATTGCATATGCATCACAGCTTTTGACCCCAGTGGAACAGAAGTACAGCCTTTGTGAATGGAACCTTCTGGCTACCTACTTGGCTGTCAAGCACTTTTTGTATATCATTGGGTACTCTCCACTGATTATCATCACCAACCGCACCCCAACTACCTTTCTGCTCTCAGATAGAGTGAAGGATGGGTCAGTCTCCAATACCAGGCTGACACACTGGTCACTTCTTCTCCGGGATAGAGACATAAAGGTACACCCAACAAAAATTCTATCTATGCTGGCTCATGGACTCCTTTTTCAAGGATAACCCCATGACTGTACACTGTAGTCACCTGATCTTCCAGATCCAGGTCCTTTCCTCCCTGCCACCCCACAAATACTTGATAAAACTTATTTGTGTTGCGTTCTTACTGATGGCTCAGCATCCTACTGTCAGGGAGAACAAAATGCAGGGATGGGCATTCTAGTGATTTACCCTTATAGGAACACTGTTAAAATATCTAAGCATTGCAGTGTAGCATCATTACAGTATGCAGAGATGGCAGCGGTGGCCTGTGCCCTCGAGAACATCCAGCATGGGACTGAGGATACTATCATTTTTATGGACTCTAATTGGGTTTGTTGTTCTCTTACAGAATACCTTCCTTTCTGGCAGAAGAACTCCTTCCTGTCTTCTGATGGCAGCCCAGTGAAGTACAAGGAATTGGTAATATACATACATTCACTGGCACAAAAATTTGCACACAAACTCTATGTACACAAAGTCAAAGCTCATTCTCTTCATGATCCCTATCATGCCTTTAATGACACAGCGGACACCCTTGTCAAGGAAGGGGCCCGAGGGGGGGACACCTAGATGATGGACCATCCAGAGGCCAATGCGGCCGTACATATTGCAGCACTCAGGAAAAAAACCTGAACCCTTTTCCCCCTTGGACCTCTCAGCAGCCCAACATGTTGATTCTGAACTCAAAGAAATGTTTAGATCCCTTGACAAGAGTACCGAAGAGAAACTCCCTACTCATAACCCCCACCGGAGGCATGAAGGTAAGTTACGCTTGTCACCAGATGACAAGCTCATCTGGTATCAACCAGATGATTCCACCACCAAGTTGTGGGTTATCCCCAGTCACCTCAGGTCTGAATTTTTTCACCAAGTGCATGACACACCCACTGGTGGACATCAGGGAGTGGAAAACACCCTCCAAAGGCTTAAGACCACCACCTGGTGGCCTGGTGTCACCAAAGATGTTAAACAGTCCATAGACAATTGTCTTATTTGTGCACAAAACAACCCCATCCCTATCAAGTGAAATGCCAAACTTTTACCACAATGACACTCTGGCCCTTGGCATGCCATACAGATTGATTTTATTGGCCCTCTGACTAATACCATCAGAAATAACAATTATGCTCTTGTGGTAACTGACCTCTTCTCTAAGTGGGTTGAAAATTTCCCCACTAAGATGTGCACTGCTAAAACCACTGCCAAAATCCTGGTGGAACAGATTTTCTCCAGGTGGGGCCTTCCCCTTAAGGTAGTCTTCAACAAATGAACCAGTTTTACAGGTGAGTTAATGAGTTCCACATACCCTACCACCCCCAATCTTCAGGTCAAGTAGAGAGAGCCAACGATGGATTAAGCAAATGCTTTCCAAATTCATTGAGGACAATCCCAAAACCTGGGATTCCCTACTGCTGTTACTCCTTATGGCAATTAGGGGCACACCATCAACCACTACCCAGCTCACACCCTTTGAAGTGATGACTGGAAGACAGATGAGATTACCTGAACACCTGTTGTTTGACCTGCACAACCCCACTGCAGTGTGTCTGTAGATCAATATGTGGAAAAACTCAGAAAATACCTCATACACACACATTTGTATGCTGCCAACTGCATGGGCAAGACCCAGCAACAATTGAAACTACAGTTTGACAAGCATGCACAAGAAGTGGATTGGCAGGTTGGAGATCAGGTAATGGTACTCCGATTTGCACATCCCACCCATTCCTTCTCCAATAAATGGGAAGGACCGTACCCCATTGTCAACAAGCTCAGTTCGGCAGTCTATCAAGTTAGACTCCTGCATAACAATAAACTGACTGACAAATGGTTACATGCAAACCAACTGAAACTGTATAAAGGAGCTTAATTACTTTTCCTCACCCCATTGGGTGAAATAGTACTAACTTTCTAATGTTTGATTTTGCTTTTCAGATACACTGACAGGATGGCTATCTTGTTCCATTATCTCCTCATCTCAGGAGTTATCCCCTGCATCCAAGGCATGGTACCGAACCTCCTAGCACACCTTGATCATCCAGCATCTCCTTCAGAGGGAGTATCCATCAATATACCCGATAGTCTGATTACTGTACAAGAAGGTTCTGATGCTTACCACACTGCCTTGGTTGTTGCTCCTGATAAATCTACCCTACAAATTGAGTGGCAAACCACATCACAAGGACAAATTCTCCCTGTTACCAAACTCTCCAAAGGAGCTTTACAGGGTTGGCCCAATGTTAAATTATCCCCAAATGGTTCTCTGTCCTTGTTACAAACTGCTCTTAGACATTCTGGTTTATACAATCTTACTGCCTTAATTGATCCTTCGTACTGTAATTCTTTGTCTAAGGATTCTGCTAGAAAATTTTGTGCTGTACACCACATGGCCTCTGCTGCCATGTATCTCTCTGTATTACCACCCACTGATAAACAGCTTTTGGAAGGTCCAAAGCACACCCATCATCCCCATAGTGGTCTAACAGCCACTGCCCTCCCTGGTTCATTGATTAATAACTTACAATTTATGCATATACCTGTTTCGCTTAATCTTACTTACTGGAATATGAAAGAATTTGGTATGTGTCACAATACTAATACATCAGCATTTTATAGTTCATTATTGCTTGATAGTTTAGCTGCATTTCAGATTTGTTCTCAAGACCCTATTGCCGGGGTCCATTCTACTGAACATAGAGGCAACTTCAGGAGAAAACCCAATCCTGATGATTAAAGTCATAAACGTACTACATGTGAACTTGACAGTTCTGATGTCACAGGTGCAACAGGTACTGTCAGAGGCCTTTCTGGTATGGCTATGTCCATTTGGTATAAAGCAGACACTGCTGCTATCAAATCTCATTCTGCCAAATTTGCGACTGGTTTGGTTAACAATATCTTACCCCATTATTGCATGGTGTGTATGGCCTTAGTCAGGAAGAAAGATACACTGTATACAACATGCATGGCAATGCTAAGGCATTTACAGACTCTAAAGACAAGATTTACACACTCATTGCACAGAACAACAAAGAAGCAGATAAACAATACATTGCTAGAGAAATCTTCTGCTCTGCCTATGGCTCATACAGTACATTATCACTACCATCAACAATCTCTTCCGTGATCTAGAATCTGGAAGAATCCCTGATATCATACATGATAGACACATTTCCAAATGGTATTGTCCATGATGTAAAACCCCTAGCTGTATTGCTATGGGTATGCAACAATCTTTAACCATTCCTCTTTCTACAGCTAGGAATCTAGGGTTTGTGATCAGACACCCTAACACTGGTCCTTGTTTCACTGCTAAGAAATGTTCCATAACAGATACCATGTTTGTTTCTTTTACTGTCTCTTTACCACATTTTGATCCCACTACAGCCTTGTTCAACAAGCTTGCACTGGTACACTCTATTGGGCACCTGGATGAAGATGTCTACAGAGAACACCTGGATCTACTGCCTCTACTGGTTTTCCATCCATTCCTAGATGCCTGAATGGATCCGCACACGGACTGCTGCATGAAGAAGCAATACATTTACTTGTGCCGCTGTGATGTATTTGATGTTATTCAACCTGTTTGTGGTTATTCTCCAGATAGCATCGATTGGACATTCACCATGGATGATGACATCACCAAGAATAGCACGGATTTCTCTGATTCCACTTTGGCTCCAGATAAGCTCTACCAATCATATCATGAGGAGGTTCATCGCCTGTCAACATGGATTTTGAAGACTACCTACACTTGTCCTGTCCAGTTGCAAAAGTGGAGACTCCCTACTGTTCACTCTCAGTACAATTCTGATGGGGAGTACTGTGTGGTAATTAACTTTAAAAGCTATACTTATGGATCTGTGACATGTGTTATTGATAACCTTAATTTTTGTCTTGTCCCCCACCAGAAGACTATCATTGGACATACCGTTATAACCCCCGTCCCCCTTATGGATGCAGACATCATTGATGATAACCCCGATTATCTGTATTCTGTACTCAATTGGTATAGGTTGCCCTGTTTAATATCTGTACAACTGGACCATCTTACTATAGGCAAAAATCTAGAACTCAATCATAAATTAATAAGACTACAGTCCAATAGTCCATGAAAACTTGACAGATCTTTTATTCTTCTTATAGCTTCACACCAAATATGTTCAACCGGCTACAGTTTCGTAGTTTCTCGTCACTTCTTCAGGCCAGATTTATAATATAGTGCTGCTTCTACACATAAACAAATAATAAAATCATAAACTTTCTTATAATGATATTCATGTTTTTTATAAACTTCATTAATATGCAGTCATAAAGATGCCTCACTATCACCAGACAACAAAATTCTGTTCTTAAATTATATTTTAGTTACATTGATTATACTTGTATCATTACCAATTAGGAACTTGCAACTTAATTGATCTTTCTAACCTTATTTTCCAATTTTTTAGACTTTTATAACAACACATTCATTACAGTGTATAAAATTCATACCTGTTTTTGGTATTTTCATATCACTTTTTGATTCACTTAGTGTATTCAGAGTTCAGCCTCAATTTACTCTGTTCCTGATAAAAAGACATATTATATTATATTATAAAAAGACATATTATATTATATTATATTATATTATATTATATTATATTATATTATATTATATTATAATACCATTCCTTGTATATCTAATGTTTAGTCATTTGTATATATAACAGTACTTACTGTATTATTTTGAAATTCAGATATACATAGGTTAAATCCTGTTTATCCAGCTTATTTTCAGATTTTTCATCTAAAGCTTCAATTGTTATTAAGAGCTCCTATAAATGGATTTAAAGATGTATTTTAAAAAACTAAACTCTGATTTCCAATATCCATTTCTATTATAGAGTAAAACTTATTTGTAATGTCTTTAACTTATAATATGGTATTATTAATGAGTCTTCTTATAATACATTCATTGGTGTTTCTATAATTGGTGTTTCTTTAAATCTTTTTAGCTCTCTCTGTATGAAAAACAAAACAGTTCTTTTAAAATCTTGAATGTTTCAATGCATGTTCCTTCATTGTTTTTCACCATAATGTTATGCTTGTTTTAAATACTGTTAAGTAATTCTGTTTTATTTCCTAATGTTACTTTAACCATTTTCCCTGGAAACGGTGGAAGTCTTTACCTGTTGATCTTATTGCTTCATTGTTTCCTGTTTAGTTACATTCATATGCTACGAGAGAATGAAATATTTAGATGCACCGTGAATTCAAATGATAGTTCTATTGTTAATTACTTAAATACTTGTGCTCTGGTGATTTCAGTAAGGTAAAACAAATTCCTACCTGGCTAAAACGCCATTCCAGGACCGTCTTCTACAAAGAAAGGAGTGGTCTGAGCTATTGATCATGCCCTGTTTAAAAAGACTGCGAAACAAAACTTTATCGCAAAGAGACAGACAGAAACAGTCTTTTACATTATACAATCCATCATGATTCAAAATTAAAACAAAGTATTCCAAAGTCACAAATAAGCAGAGCAAAAAGAAATAGTACTACAGAGGAAGTCTTTAGAAAAGAAACAGAGTTTATGAAGAAAAGATTTCAACACAGAGGTTATAAATATGGGAACATAGAAGAATCAGTTTTATCAGTAAATCAAATGCCAAGGGAAACATTATTCAGAAAAGAAGATAAAAACCTTAATAATAATAAGATAGTGTTTTCACCCACATTTTAACAGAGAAGGTCATTCACCAGCATCCCTGAGATTTTGTGGACTTGAAATGATTTATGAACCAACAGGATGAAACATATCATGGAATGAAGTATTACTAAGAAGAGAATATCTCCCTGGTGGTCCAGTGGACCGTAATGCCTGATCCCAGGCAGAATGTCCAGTGACAACTCCCCCAAACATCTCCCTGGTGTCTAGTGTCCCCCCCACTCCACCCACCCATGAAGCCCCACTAGACACCAGGGAGATGTTTGGGGGGTTGTCACTGGACATTCTGCCCATGATCGGGCATTACGGTCAACTTGACCACCAGGGAGATATTCGGGTGGGGGGGTCTTTTACATTCTGCCCGCTATCGGGCACTGGGGGGTTGTTTCACGTTCTGCCCGTGATCGGGCATTGGGAGCTGTTTGGGCGAGGGGGTGTTGTCATGATACGTTCTGCCCATGATCGGGCATTGGGAGATGTGTCGGCAGCGGGGTTGTTTTCACGTTGTGCCCGTGATCGGGCTGCAGGGTGTGTCAGTCCCCGACGGCTGCTGCCTGGCAAGGTGGCCAAGCGCAAGTCCTCGGGGATCGGTGCACCTACATGCTAATGGCATGCAAATGGGGCCATAATCAGATGCAAATGGCCCCCCCTGAACCTTGCATGAATTATGGCCCCATTTGCATGTCACCTTTTGAATATCGGAAATTTGCACATGGTGCAATGGTATTTGCGCCACCGCAAGTTTAATGCTCAACTCTGACAACTTGCGGTGGTGCAAGTTCCACTGTGCCATGCACAGTGGCTGTGGCTGGGGGGTGATATTCAAAGGAGTTGCTCAATAGTGCAACTACTTTGAATATCGCCCTGGCCACACCCCAGCGCAACTATTTTGAGCAGCGCAAGGGCTTGCACCTCAGAATGGCGCAGTTTGAATATCCGGCCCATTAGGTATAAAGTCAGATTTTATACCACCTAAAGGCAAAGAAGTAGTGGAAACCTACATTAAGGAAGTAGATAAACAAATAAAAGACATGTTAGAAAAATAACCTAAATTTCCTAAATATAACAACCTAACAAAAAAAGAAAGGGAAGCATTAAAAAATGTACAGGATGATAATACTATCGTGATCAAACCAGCAGACAAGGGTGGGAGTATAGTTCTATGGGACTATCAGGATTATAAAACAGAGTGTTATAGACAATTTGAAGATATTGAGCATTATATAAAATTAGAGAATGATCCAACGGATGAAATTAAGGGAGACATAGAAGATTTCTTGGAAGGAGCAGTAGAACAAGGATGGTGTACAGAAACAGAAAAAATTATGTTAACAAATAAAAAACCCAGAATATCAATATTTTATGTATTACCGAAGATACGTAAAAACCTACAGAAACCACCTGGTAGACTAACAGTATCAGGAATAGATTCCATTTTGGAGCCTCTCTCCAAGTATGTAGACTACCATATACAACATGAAGTTAAAAAAATGGATACCTACATCAAGGATACCAGCCATGTTATTGAATTATTAGAGGAGATAAAGAAAAACATTTCAAACATGGATAATTTGTGGCTGATCTCCCTTGATGTTAAAGATCTCTTCACTAGCATACCACATGAAGAAGGTTTGTTGTCATTAAAACGTATATTACAGAATAGAAATGATAAATTCCCAGAAACAGATTTTCTGATAGGTTTATCAGAACTAGTACTACAAAAAAATTATTTTAACTTTGAAGGTACATTTTATTTACAACCCCATGGCACAGCAATGGGAAGCACTATGGCACCATCTTATGCTAATCTGTATATGTGGAAATTTGAAAAGACACATATTCTAAATATTAATAACAATTCATTTCATAGAAATATAATAATCTGGAAATGCTTTATAGATGATGTACTATTAATTTGGGATGGTTGTACAGCGGAATTACAAAAATTCAAAATGTATTTAGACACCAGAGATGAAAATTTGATTTTTTCAATGGTGTTTGATAAACAACAGGTAACTTTTTTAGACTTGCTAATTTATAAAAATGACAATAATTTGGAAACAAAACTTTATCGCAAAGAGACAGACAGAAACACTCTTTTACATTATACAAGCTATCATGATTCAAAATTAAAACAAAGTATTCCAAAGTCATAAATAATCAGAACAAAAAGAAATAGTACTACAGAGGAAGTCTTTAGAAAAGAAACAGAGTTTATGAAGAATAGATTTCAACAGAGAGGTTATAAATACCTGAAAATAAAAGAATCAGTTTTAACAGTGAATCAAATGCCAAGGGAAACATTATTCAGAAAAGAAGAAAAAAAACCTTAATAATAATACGATATTGTTTTCCACCCCATACAGCCTTTTATGCAATAAAATAAAGGGTGCATTATTAAATAATTGGTATATTACACAGTCTGGAGAGTGCTCTAATATTAGATTTGAAGAAAAAACATTGGTAACATCCAAGAGAAATTCAACCCTACATGATAAATTAGTACACACAGAACATATAAAAAGAGACACTACACCAAAACAAGGCAGACAGCTATTATTAAGACCCTTAAAAGAAGGAAGTTATCCTTGTGGACAATGCTGTCATTGTAATAGCACTACAAAAAAAGTATTTTTGAACACCCTTACACTAATAACAAATTTAATATTTCTCAACATATCACTTGCAAATCACATCTTGTATTTTATATATTGCAATGTCCGTGTAACAAGCTTTATGTGGGAAAGACAATACGAGAACTAAGAGTTAGAATAAGTGAATATAAAAGAGACATCAGATTGAGAGATGAGAGATTGTCAGTGGCTAAACATTTTAACAGAGAAGGCCATTCACTAGCATCCCTGAGATTTCGTAGACTTGAAATGATTTATGAACCAACAGGATGAAACATATCATGGGATGAAGTATTACTAAGAAGATAGGTGTATTGGATCTATACAATGGACAGCACTAATCCTAGATTTGGAATGAACGAATCATGTAACTGGAACTTGTTTTGGTGACTGTTATCAATATATGTATGGTAAAAAATCACAGTTTGTTGGTATATTGTATATTTTGTACAAACAAACAAAGAAAATTGTACAATAATCTGTTTTCATGAACTATGTATCAAAAATTAATAGCAATTTGTAGATAGTTAAATTTCAGTGTGTCTAAGGAGGTATTTCTGTATTCAAGCACTTTGAAACCATTTATATATAGAAAGAACAATAATTTAAGTTATTTCACTAATTCAGATTTAAAATCTCCTATTCCTTTTGAAACACAAATTTAATGTGGTAGAATAGTTCATATACGGTAATTAACCGAGGGCGGGATGTGACCCGCTGACTTTCTGAATGAAAAAAAAGTTTGGCACTTTCAGTCCACTCAGCTACAGGATAGATACTGTTCATTTCCTACTTTAACAAAATTTAGGCAATCATATAATTATAAAATAATACTGAGTGATACATTCATTATTTAAGTTCCAGAAGTGCTCCCCAACAATGCAGTTGCAGTATTAGTGTACAACTTAAAGTTAATGAATAAAAACCATTTATTTTAGTTTATATAAACATCTAAGCTAATATTTGAAAAATAGGAAGAGGTTACTAATCCATTATTCTATCTAGGAACTTGCATCTAATTCTTTAAGATAATATGTTAAAGTTAAAAATAACAATACGGAAGATTTTCCTCATCTCCTTTCAAATTAAAATTTAAACTGTAGCCTGAGTATATCTCTCTGTTTCTTTAAATAGATTGTACCACTTATAAGATGAATTTAAAATGAAATAGACAAATATTGCAATCCTTTATTAATAAAAACTATTCAGCAAATAGCCGTGGGCGGGGGGGGGACCGCTGACCACCTGATTACCAAGTGAGTCTTTTCATCATCTACCACTTGGCTATAGGGTGGATTTGGCTGTTTCACCTTATTTTTAACATCGAGACATCACCTATTCTTATAATGGGAGTGATGTCATAGGTGAAGTGTGTTCCCCCTGCTGTTTGCTTGGTCTTTTTAAACTGTGTATGAACAATAGCTCAGACCACTCCTTTCTTTGTAGAAGACGGTCCTGGAATGGTGTTTTAGCCAGGTAGGAATTTGTTTTAACTTACTGAAATCACCAGAGCACAAGTATTTAAATAATTAACAATAGAACTATCATTTGAATTCATGGTGCATCTAAATATTTCATTCTCTCATAGCATATGAATGTAACTAAACTGGAAACAAAGAAGCAATAAGATCAACAGGTAAAGACTTCCACTGTTTCCAGGGAAAATGGTTAAAGTAGCATTAAGAGATAAAACAGGATTATTTAACAGTATTTAAAAAAAAGCATAACATTATGGTGAAAACAATGAAGGAACATGCATTGAAACATACAAGATTTTAAAAGAACTGTTTTGTTTTTCATATAGAGAGAGATAAAAAGATTGAAAGAAACACCGATTATAGAAACACCAATGAATGTATTATAAGAAGACTCATTAATAATACCATATTATAAGGTAAAGACATTACAAATAAGTTTTACTCTTTAATGGAAATGGATATTGGAAATCAGAGTTTAGTTTTCTAAAAAAAATCTTTAAATCCATTTATAGGAGCTCTTAATAACAATTGCAGCTTTAGATGAAAAATCTGAAAATAAGCTGGATAAACAGGATTTAACCTATGTATATCTGAATTTCAAAATAATGCAGTAAGTACTGTTTATATATATATATATATATATATATATATATATATATATATATATATATATATATACAAATGACTAAACATTAGATATTCAAGGAATAGTATTGCAATAAATCATATCTTTATGAGGAACAGCGTAAATTGAGGCTGAACTCTGAATGCACTAAGTGAATCAAAAAGGGATATGAAAATACCCAAAACAGGTATGAATTTTATACACTGTAATGAATGTGTTGTTATTAAACTCTAAAACAATGGAAAATAAGGTTAGAAAAATCAATTAAGTTGCAAGTTCCTAATTGGTAATGATACAAGTATAATCAATGTAACTAAAATATAATTTAAGAATAGAATTTTGTTGTCTGGTGATAGTGAGGCATCTTTATGACTGTATATTAATGAAGTTTATAAAAAAAACATGAATATCATTATAAGAAAGTTTATGATTTTATTATTTGTTAATGTGTAGAAGCAGCACTGTATTATAAATCTGGCCTGAGGAAGTGGTGTGAAACTACGAAACTGTAGCCGGTTGAACATGTTTGGTGCAAAGCTATAAGAATAATAAAAGATCTTTCAAGTTTTCAAGGACTATTGGATTGTAGTCTTACTAATTTATGATTGAACCCCGATTATCGGCTCACACTTTCTGAATAATTACCATATTTTAAAGTACACATAGACCCACTTACACTTACATTAAAATCCCTTTTAGACAGGAAAGACACACACGTCATCCACATCAGCAATAATATGACCAAGGCCAATGAAGCTATCCTTTCTTTGAGTAATGATGGTGATATGAATGACACATTGACTAACACCTGGTTAGAAATTACCTTTAAAGGTTTTGTTATTATATAAGCATTTTTGATATTTGTTTTGATTATCATGCTACTGTCCACAGCGCACACTGCGCCAACACCATGAGCACCTCGAGTTCCTTTACAAAGTTTGCGCATCGAGTTTGTAATTGACCACTGCTCCCTGACCTTTCCCTAGATTTGCCTGTGTTGCCCTAGGAGGCAACAAGGGGGGGGGGAATGTTACACGAGGTCCCTGCACCCTAATTGATACCCTCAGAGGTACACCATAGACAGCTAGTACTTAAGCATATGTTATACTAACATATAGGGCTAAGGCATCTGCCGAATAAGAGTAGATGTCAGGATATGTATGCATATTGTTGTAATACACTTTGCTTGCTAATACATATATTCTTCTATGAATTTTCTGTGCATTTCTTACTTGTAAGATGCCAGGACACCTGTGTCCTTGGAATAATTATGATATGTCAGTCGACATTGCCACCTTTTGTTGATTTGTACTACTACACTGAGTTATGTAAGACTCTGTATAAGAACTCTTTTGTTTCACAAACTGATGACTACTACAAAATTGTATAATGTTATCTTGGACCATGGATCCTCCTCTAATTTAGCCAATAGGGCTCATCTCTGTAACTAGAAATGTTTCTATCTTACAGTAACCATAGTAATTATCATAGGTATATAATGTGATACACTAGTCTTGTACCGAAGAGATCCCAAGAGACACAAAGAAACTTTGAGGTATAGGGAATGCTTAGCACTGGCTCCCAGTTTTGGTATTGGTAAGAACTGCTTAGGGCAACTGTGATTGTATCCTTTTGGTAGTAATAAACAAGTTTATTACTCTTATGCAACGTGTCTGTGATTACTTGCATTCCCAATATTGCCAAGAACCTGAAAGTGAGGTTTAGACCTCCTGACACAGTACAAAAGTGGCATCTGTGCATCTCTAGTTTAAAATATACTGGTACTAATGTCAAGCTTTAAACAATCATTGGTCAATGCCTAATGTTTGCTAGTATGTATTTGCTGTGTAGTTGCTGGGCATGGACAGTGCAGCAGTTAAAACTAAGCAATAATGCATGACAGAGTGTGTGTCTTGCTGGGATAATGTCATGCCTTGGGTGGTTGGGAACCAGGTCGCAGGACAAGTGCATCCAAAGCTGCAGTCAAATCAAGCAATGTTCATGCCAAAGGAGCTGGTGCTGGAAAAATATAAATACCATATGTAGAAAACCAGCACACCAAATAATTCAGTGGAAGGTGATTTTTAATATATTTAAAAAATGTATAGCACTTACAAAAGTATTGTATAATTGCACAAAATCACAGTAAAAGCAATAACAATACATACAGGCTCCACTCCAATCTACCTGCCTCAGCACTACAGGGTAGCAAACCCTTCATCAGGAGGTGTCGGCATCCAATGCCCCAGAAGTGATGTTATCCCAGCACGACACACACCCTGGTGTTCATTATTGCCATTATACAATGGCTCACTTGCAAAGAAAAAAAAAACAGACTAAAAACATTTTTTAAATTAGTTATTTCTTTGTTTTTGCTGGGTGTAGGAACATGTTTAGGAAAAAAGTCTATAGTTTCTCTTTTGCCACTAGATAGTGTTGCCACATACTGTCTTGTGTTTCCCTCACCACATATTTTCTAGTACATTGTTTCTTTTTCTCTCCATGGGCAGTTCTGCGTCTGCGCTTGTCTTCATGATAGCTTTTATCATATCTGCCCCTGTAGTTTTTTTTTTATTTGTAAGTAATTCAGCACTTTCTTATGGTATCTGACTACCGTGGCCACCAAGCTGATGGAAGGACCGCAGCAGTTTTATTGACTACCAAAAGTAGGTACCATGGGTGTGTTCTGCTGGAGGCACAGCTTTATTTTGTTTCATCAGGGCAGAGGTGGAGGATGTGTGACACTTGGAGTAGATTAAATAAATGTACTTTTCATGGCATCATTTTTTTCCACCAAACCAAGTGGTGTCAGTGAACTGCGAGATTGGTAGTTACGGTGTCCGTTGTTTACTGAAGCCGCTGGGTTTGGGGAAGAAAACAGCTCTGAAAAGTAAATTTATTTCATTAGGTTTGTGTGCTGGGGAAGTGCAGGCTGTTATTTGATGGGAGGTTGGTTTACTCTTTAGTTGGCGGAAGGGAGTTTTTTTTTTCTTTTATTTAGTAGTAAAGGACCCAGGAACTGTGAAGGTGACTTTTTGAGCAGAAATCACAGAAGTGGGTTGTTGAGTGGGGATCAGTAAAGGAAGCTCCGTGGACTGAATAATTTTTGATTGTGAGCCTGCGTGACATTTTTAAAGCCAGACAAGGCTAGCAGCAAAGTGGGAGTTTAAAAAAATGCACGTGGGTAGAGAAGGAGGAGGAGAATGGCATGCCAAGATCTTCAGGGGGCTGAAGTGATTTACAGCAACAGCACAGAGCAGAGTCTTTTAGTTGCATCATAAACTTTACATGGCTTCTGTTCCTGTGTGGAAGGGAGTGATATCATGTTCATGTGCTGTGGTCATGTGTGTGTGCCTGGAGTTGATACAGTAATGTTATGCTCAGAAAATATCACTGCCCCAGGCACACACTGACCAATTAGAGATCAGAAAGTTGTCTTGCCATTGTATAATTTACAAATTTATAACATGAGTTATAATAGTAAAATTGTCATGATTAAGAAATAAAGAGGTTCCTACATAACACTGTTGTTTTCTTAGGCAGCGACTCTGAATTGTTGAGGTTGTATTTTAATTATCCCAGCATATGAGCATAACAGTTGTGATTTATGAAATGCCACTGGAAACCTGATTTTGTGAAATGGCCATGAAAACAGGGTTAGGAGGGGGATATAAAAATGACACCTGCAATGTTCACGAGATGGGGTAAAGAAATGACTATGTTGAAAATGTGGGTTCAAAAATTAAAACAAGGAGTGACATTCAGTGTGGCAGCATGAGTGAAATCAACTGTTCTTTTTTTATCATAGAAGATTTTATTAAGGTTTTTCAGCATCATCTTACACTTCCATGTTCATTCCTCTCTCATGCATGTTACAAAATCTTCAAGGTCCATATTCATGCATTATACAATACATAATCACAGGCTAAGCCCCTATATTCACTTCACATACATTCACATACATATATCCTATCCTCCTTAAACTATATCTGCTCATTCATATTAGACATCTGGATCTTCTAGTACAGCACTTCTAATGGCTAGAAGGGGTGGAGTTCCTCAGCAGGGCGGGGAGGGGGGTTCTGTATAGTGGTGAGTTAAAATACCAGTCACACTTCTTATGGAGGTGAGCCAGTTGGCCTCGGTGTGCATAGGTCAGCCTTTCCAACAATGCCAGTTTAGCTATAGCAGCATGCCATTGTCTTATACAAGGACTATTGACTTTTCTCCATTGCATTAGAAGAAGCTGCTTAGCCTCTAGTAAAACTACCATGACCCACTCTCTTAAAGCCTTTGGGAGTGTAAGGAGACTAGACATGTCCCCCAGCAGCAACTTGGGATCAAACTGGAGGTCCCTTATGCCTAAAACTGAGCTGCAATCTCACCTAACTGCCCCCCAAAAATCAGAAAGTCATGGGCATTCCCACATTATGTGAAAAAGATGGGCTCCAGGTTGCTGGCATCTCCAACAATCTGAGTGTGGCAATAATCCGGCCACACATAAAACAGCTGGGGTTCTATACCATCCCAACAAGATTTTTAACTGTATTAATTGACTCTTAGCATCCTTATATAGCCTATATATATATATGCATGTTTTGGAGGCACCCAGCCCATGTGGAGCTTGGTATTGCTATCCCCATCTCTAGCTCCCATCGAGTTCTACAGTGTTCAGTAGCATCTGATAAGGAGTCTCTGCCTATAACATAATATTTACCTATGCACCCCTGGGAGGACGTTTCCTTATGTAGGGTGGATAGCCACTTCCACTTGTTATCTATTTGTATCTGAGAGGAAACGGCCTCTATGAGGCTGCATATTTGAAGGTACCGCCAAAAGTCAGTATTTGGAAGGCTAAATTTATTTTTCAGCTGGTCAAAGAATAATAATGCTTTCGAACCAGGCATCATGTGATCCCTCACATAACGTATTCCTTTTGTCTACCAGGTAGACCAATTAAGGGGTTGTCTCTCTAATGTTATAACGGTATTACACCACAACTCTGCATAGGCCAGGGGTGATGCCCATGCATTCTTAGGGGTATTTGACAGGGTCATAATACAACACCAGGCATAGCAGGAATTACATATGATTGGGGAGAGGCCCTTCCCTGCAGGTCCACTAGAACTCAACAGGGATCTAAGTGAAATGGGACCTGCCAGGTCTCTTTCAAGGCCCACCCACACTGGCCAGGCTGTGATAGGTGGTACAAACCATTTTGTTATTTTTGCCGTAGTGCATGCCAGATGATAATTCAGAAACCAAGGGGCCCCCAGACCTCCCCATATCCAATGCACCCTAAGCTTGTTTTTCCCCCACCTATGTGCCTTTTTCTCCCACACTAGTGAAAAGACCATTCTTTCAAGGGTATCAAAAAGTTTGGGGGACAGCCGTATTGGGAGATTATTAAATAAGTACAGCATCCTCGGAAGTAGTAACATACGTACTGATGCCACTCTACCCATCAAGGACAAATGTAGCTTTTTCCATCTCGCCATTTCTACACTTAATTGTTTAAGCAAGCGGGAAAAATTAGCAGATTCAAAATTTGGCCAGTTAGAAGGTATATAAATTCCCAGAAAAGAAAACCCTTGAGGGGCCCATTGTAGTTCTGTGCCATGGATACACTCCGGTAGGCAGAGTGGGTTCAGCGGGGCAAATACAGTCTTGCGTTGATTCACCTGTAACCCTGATATCCCTGCAAAATTTGTAAGAACTGAGAGGGCTAGTGGTAGTGACTCTTGAGGATGAGACAGGGTGAACAATAAGTCATCCACATAGGTAGCCACGGTATACTCCCTACCCTGCACTGATATACCTGATATCCCATTTTTATTGTCAATCGCACAAATTAGGGGATCCAAAGCAATTAGAAAAAGTAAGGGGGATAGGGGACAGCCTTGGCGGGTACCCCTATAAAGTGCAAAGGAGGGAGAGACAGTAGAATTAGTAAGGATCCTTGCCTTGGGGGAGTTATAGAGTGTCGAAACCCACGAGCAGAATTCAGGACCAAATACATAGATATGAAGAACCTCATGGAGGTAATTCCATTCTACTGAATTGAAGGCCTTTGCAAAATCTACAGCTAAGGCAGCCATGGGAATTTTTTTCTCTGCCTGCCACCCACTTCAGGTTCAGCAGCAATCTGGTGTTGTCAGATCCTACCTTTCCAGGCATAAAGCCAGCCTGAGATGGGTGAATGATTGAGTCAAGAATACTTTGCAATCTAGTAGCCAATATTTTAGCCAGGATCTTCGTATCCACTGGCAATAGTAATATGGGGCTGAAGTTAGCGCAGTTCAGAGGGTCATCAGATTTTTTAGGTAGAACCGTAATTAAAGCCTCATTCATTGTGGTGGGAAGGGAGCCTGTAGAATGGGCACATTGCAGAGCAAGCAGCAGAGGGTTCGTAATTTCTTGGTCTAGAGCCTGATTTAAATTGACAGTTATTCCGTCCAGTCAAGAGTCTTTCCCTTTGGCCATATGAAACAGTGCTTGCCACACTTCTGTCTCTATGATAGGTCAGTCCAGAAGATCAATTGGGTCTTGGGTTAGTGAGGGCAGTGCAAACCCCTGACAGAACTGACGCAGCTTATGTGCAAGCTGCACCCTTGTATATATGGATTTGGATTGATATATTGTCTGGTAGTAGTTTTTTCATGGTTTCATTAATCCCTTTCGAGTCACTAACCACTAAGCCCGTAGGAGTACATAAAGCATGGATCTTTGTGGATGCTTGCTGTTTTCTTAACTGGTAGGCAAGGAGCCTCCCCCCATTGTCACCCCCTTCCCAATACCGATGCTTCGCCCTAAGCCAGGTCCATTCAGCCTTATGCTGTAATAGTGAGTTTATTCGATATTTGAGTGAGGGGTCCCTGCACGATGCCATAATGGTCTGGGATGCCTTAAAGTGACCCTCTAAGTCTGCAAGTTCTGCCTGTAACATCTCTTTCTCTTTTTTCTGGTTTTTATTCTTCTTTGCAGCAAAGGCAATGATATGCCCTCTCAAAGTGGCCTTAAAAGCCTCCCAGATCACACTCGCTGAGACTTCCCCCACCTTGTTAAAAGTAAAATACTCCCGAGCTACTTCCCACATCCTTTTTGGAAATTCAGAGTCACAGACTAACAAGGGGTTACACCTCCATCTTGTACCCCTATTACAATTCCCAGGAGCAGTGTAGGTGCACAACACTGGTGCATGGTCTGAAATGAGTATACTACCTATGTCAGTATTTGTGATGGCACTCGAGGCTAGCTGGTTAGTTAACCATTAATCTATCTGACTATGGGTGTTGTATGGGGAGGAGTAGTATGTGTAATCCCAGCCAGATTGGTAGTCGTGCCTCTAAACGTCCACTAAGCCCCGTTCTATCATCTCCTGGTGTGCAGCATGTGCCTTCGTGTGTGTCTGAGGGGTGGGCTGGGATTTATCCAAGAATATATCCGGTAATATGTTAAAATCCCCTCCTATTATCAAGGGAATAGTGGATTCCGACTGTGTTAATCCAGCAATAGCCTGGCTTAAATTTGGAAAAAATCCACTTGGTCTATATTTGGAGCATACAGATTGCACACTATCAGACTGTCTGAACCAGATCTTAACTTAACTATTGCCCATCTTCCTTGTTTATCCACTCGGGACTCTTCCATTACCCAATTGCTTGCCTTCTGAATTAAAATTGCTATCCCCCTTGTTTTAGTAGATGCAGAGCTAACAAACACAGTACCGACCCATGATTTCCTGAGCCAAGGAGTGGATTTATCAAGGAGATGTGTCTCCTGCAAGAGAGCAATGTCGGTGTGCAAGAAATGCAGATATTGTAGCACTTTAGTTCTTTTAACAGGATGGTTTAACCCCTTTACATTCCATGACAAAAGACGAAGACCTCGTACAGTAGCTGGAGACATCTCTGCCATATGTCAGAGACTGCAGGGCTTGTTCCATGATATTCTACCAGAGTGGACCTTTACGACCTACTGAGAGCTACCACTTGTGGAATCTACTGTACCTTATGATCCAAGGGCTATCAGATGCTATGCCTCCACACACAAGAGAGATTTTAGCTTAACAACAGTAGCCACAGGAAGTGTATATGTGAACAATGAAATTAGTCTGCCTAACACTAACTTCTACTCTTATAAGAGTGAAACACCTATATATGTCTGACTTAACTACCCTATGTAATGATCAACCAGCAGATCACTGCTAACTGCTACAGACATTCCCAGGAAGAGAATAGTAGAAAACCGTATCCTCAGCTCCAATAGCATCTGTGCCTAGGGGTTATCAATGTGAATCACAACTCCTCTGGGTTTCAACCCTCCTCAACTGAGGAACATTCCTCAAAGAAGGTGTAATCCCGGGGGAACCTAATGCCAGTATAGGAAGGAGGGGGAAGGGGATTACCAACTCAGTAAAACAGGAGGAAGTGATAGGGGAACTGATAGGAACTACCTAATCGTAACACACTGGCCAGGCCCCCATAACTCTTACCCATACAGCGCTATGCACCTAAGGCACCAGAAGCACAGATGTTTCAGCCACTTCAACCTTGTTTGTACACCTACTATCCAATTTAGAAGGTAGTGATGGGGGGTAGGAGGGCAGTAAGAGGGAAGGGAACCTGGGAGGGGAGGGGGGAAGTTTTCCACACCTGGATCCTATATTCCAAAACATTTAACCATCCCAAGCAGGGGAAAAAGTATTACGTTTCTGCATTACTATTAAACCAACTGTTTGCTACAACACACAGAAGGATGTTAGAACTATAGTCCGTGCAGACAAGATCAGTCTCAGGACCCAGCTTCTTCCCCAAGTCGTTAGTCATCTGGGCTCATTCTCCAGCAGCTGGGACCTCTTCGGAAGCTAGCACTGCAACATACAATTTTATCCCTGGTTTAAACTGATTAGAGATGTCCACCACCTCCAGATACCCACCCAGTCCATACAGTTCCCTTGTTCAGAAATCGAGGATTCGGATTCATCCACCAGACGGTCAGAGCCAGGTACTAAAGGCTCATCTCTAGGCATTTTCGCTGGTGGGGATGTTCTCTGCAGATCCAGGGAAAGCTGTTGGTCACTCCTGGAGTGCAGTAGCTGTCTTGGAATCAGGCTATTGTTTCTGGGAGGAAGAAATGGCAGGTTTGAGTCAACAGCCGGTGTAGGTACGGGCCTATCATTCATGTTGGCAGACCTCTCTCTGAGGGGCTGATTAGTCCAAAGACCTGGTCCTTTCTCATTCTTGTCCTCTGGGTTCCGTAGTTGATTTTGGTTCCTAGCTCTGGTATCCGAGGGTTCCCATAGCTTCCTGGGTGATGTAGTTTGTAGGGGGAGATTGGGCCAGTACTTAGAGGCCCATCTTTCAATCTCCTCAGGTGTCTCTGCAAGCAATTTCCTCCCTTCTTTGGACACCAGCAGTCTGGTAAGGCCTTTAAATCTATACTGAAATTTGTAAGCTGACAACATCTTCTTGATCAGGCCAAAAGCTCTGCGCTTATTCGTGGTTTCTTGTGCAAAGTCTCTATATATCAAGATCACCACCCCTTGCCATCTAATTTCACCCAGATCTCAAGCTGCACTTAAAATGCGTTCTTTTGTAGAGTACCTCAGAAAGTAAGCCATGATTGGCCTCGGGGCTAATTGCTGTTTCTCTTTCCTTCCCATGATCCGATGGGCCCTTTCAATTTCAACTGGGCCTCTCCAGCGTTCCCCCAGCATTTTAGGCAGGGACTCGCTGAGAAACTTTTCCATAGAAGTTCCCTCAGCGCCCTCAGGGACTTCAATAATGTGGAGGTTATTCCGCCTCTCCCTGTTTTCCTGGTTTTCCATTCTGGCAAGTAGCATTTCCATTTGCAGGCCTTATGTTTGTACTTTCTGTGTTAATTTAGCCTGTTGTAGCTCCAGAGATTCCACTTTCTGCTCTGTGACTTTCAGCCGATCTTGCATCACATGAACCTCCGCCGTGGTGTTTGTAAGCCTGGTGTTGATGGTATCCACTCACAGAAAAACTGTCTCCAACATTCGGGTAATGTATGTTAGCGATTCAGTCATAGAAGGTGTTTTCACAGTAGCAGCTGGTATCGGGGAGAGTGCGGGTGAGATAATCTCGGTCACTACCTTCTTTGGGGTTGATTGGGCTGGCACTAGTGCTGGTAAGGCCTCCATCTGCAGGTTACTTGGCGTAAATGCACCTTAGATCCCGAGGTTTGGGCCTAAAACTTCTCTGGCCTAGATGATCTGCGTCTCTCTCAAATTGCCAGTGATTAAAGCCATTTAATAGTACAGCTCACTTTCTGAAACCACACCGACTGATTAAGGGCAGTTCCCCCAAAGCGTGTCTCTCAGCAAAAGAACTGATTACATCCTGGGATTAGGCTGACTCGCCGTTGTTCTTTCTCAGTGAAGAGGAGCCCAAGAATTATGTTGCTATTTCTATGGCGGTCAAGCCATGCCCCGAAATCAACTGTTCTTAACAGACTGCTCACACTAACCTGTCAGTTTCCTGGCAAAATTTAGTCTTCTGGTCACTGTGATGCTTTGTGGAGGAGTTCATGTGTTCTGTTCTTGCTTCTTTTGGATTTTTACCTTCCCCTTCACCCCTTTTCCTAGGTGTTTTCCTATAGTATTCTACCCCACCATTTAGCACTATATTTCTTGTTTTGACTGCTATTTCTTATAAACAGGTTTGCCCGATAAAAATGCAGGCTTATTTGATTCAGGGAAACTGACTAAAGGTGACTCAGTCTGGCAAGTAGGAGTATGGAGGGGGGTTGGAGGCAAGGGGAGGAGTCCAGGAGATTGTGGGATAGGCTTGAGTGACATCAAAGGGAGTGGAGTCAGGATGAGTGCAACAAGAGCGGATTGGTTAAGAAAAGAGAGAGAGAGTATGAGGGAAGGGGGATTTATAAGGGGCTATTTTGAGTAGGCTTCCTCACAATGTTTGCTAGCTACTGTTTTTTCTTACTAGAAAGCACATCAGTCGTCTGATATTTTGTTGCTAATTCATTGGTGAGACAATTTTGCTGGTTTCAATTTGGTAAGTATCCATTTCATCAAATATTCAAGGAGATAGCTGTGCTGTAAGTAGAACAGCAACTGTGATTGGTAAATTTTAAAGAAAATGTTTCTGAGCAATGTTTAGCATTGATTATAGAGTTTGTGGGCCAGCGGGCCTGATAATTAAATTGAGAAATGTATTTAAAAAGGAAGGGAGTTTAAAGCACAAGTAGGGTAGGTTGTAAAAGTGCCACAGTATCTGATAACGATTTTAAAATCATGGTATTTGGAAAATGACACAGCTTCCTATAGTGTTGAAGGTACATGGTAGTACTCCTTAAAAAGATGTGAGCAGTTTAAATCCTTTGGTAGTTTTTATTTCTAAATAGCTAACATTTATCACAGCAGACAACATGATAAAAGTGGAGTTGGCAAGGAGGAGTTCGCCAAGGAATAGGTACTCACAGAAGCAGGAGATATAAGAAAGTGATCGGTGATGTTAAAGTTTTTCCTGTGTTTAACAAAAAAAAATCATGAATTGAATTTGCAGTCACAAGAGGCTGGAGGGCTACAGGGCTCTGAGTAATTAAGGAATGGTGAGAGATTAAGTTGGGAACATGGCTGATGTGGAAGAGGCCCATATGGTGTAGCTGGGCTGTGCTGCTTGTGTTTAAATATTGTAAGAAGTTCAGGCAACTCGTGACAAGGTTGGGATCGGAGGTTTAAGACACCAACAGGAAGTTTTTAGTGGTGGGTGCTCTGGTTTCTGTCATGAGCACTGGCTCATTTAAAAGAAAAGAAGCATGTGATCTGCATATTTTAGCCGCCAGATGGTTTCACTAGGGCAGACTGTGTGATTGGTCACCTTCTTAGCCACTCAGGCAGACCGTGTGTATGGCCACCATCTTAGACACTAGGGGGAAGACTGCATGGGTGGCTGCCATTTTGGAAATGGGTAGAGGAGAACAAGTGAACGCAATGGTGGGGGAGAACAACAAACAAAATAAACCCACAAATGAGGTAATGGTAGGGGGAAGTTGGCAGGCCAGAAAGGGAGTTGAAGGAACACCAAAAAGTAGTTGCTGCTCAGGGGGCTACTTTTAGGAGGACAAGGGGGACACAGAATTGGGAGGATTTTTTTTGGCCCAGACAGAGGCTGGGGCAGTGGACCATGTGGGTGTCCACAAGCTCAATGCATTAGCACAGTAGCACCAGAAAGTCTAGCAGTGGGGGCATTTTGGAGCTAGGTAGCTAGCAGCATAAGGAGAGTCCCAAATTGTTCTGGCAAAGCAAGAAAAACGTTATGGGCTTTGCGCCCCCCAACACTTTTTTTCCTGAAGCCTCATGGCATGGTACATAATAATAATAAAGAAAAAAAAAATATATATATACATATATACATAGATATATATATGCATATTTAAAGCATCACAAGAATAAATAAGCAACACGTACTAATATGCATAAAATGCTGATCATCTAAGATTCCCTAGCTGGGGAATCCCTGCTCAAGATAATATATTTTCAATAATAATGCATTAGGAAACAATGATGCTTGCCTCCAAAAAAATAGTAGAAAGTTGTATATACTTGGGATCATATTACTCAGTATGGAGGTACAGAGGATCAGAGAATTGGACAAGAGAGCCAAGAGGCATGGGTACATGCCTCAGAGGGTCAGTTTAAAAATAAAAAAAAAGAAAAAGCAACCAGTTAGACAGGTGGCTTCAGAGCAGTGTTTGACTTATCATATTACAGTTGCAGCCATCAAGACATAAGACAATGGCATCGAAGAGGAACAACAACTCAAAAAAAGAAGTAGTGATACAGGTGATGGAGTTGGTAGAGAAGGCTCAGAGGATGCTCGGCACTGTGAAGGATATTCCAGTGGGACCAGAGCCTGACAGGCACGGGACAAAGCGGAATGTGGTAGGGCACCAGGGACAAGGGGCACCAAGAAGCAGCTGGCAGTTCTGCGGAACCCAAGACCAACAGGCCCATCTCCTTTGCAGCAAAAGGGAAAACATGAGCATCACCCACTGCAGATAAAGCAAAATAAGATTGCAACAAGCTTTTCAGCATGTTCACAAATAACATTTATCCATAAATGCAGCCAGAGAACACCACAGACCCTCTAACCAAGTGAGCACACAGTGAGACCCACCAACCTCCTACCAGTTTGACTTCAGAGCATCATCACGGGGTGTTCAAACAGGTGATGCACACTACTTTTAAATCCCCATCTTAACGTGACAGTGCATAGATAACTGCAAGCCATAGTGTGACATACACCAGAAGTAAAATACATAATAGTAGAACCAACAGCTGTACTGTTTGATCAGAGATGGATGAATAAATATGCTTGATACGTTATACTAACTGTACCAACATAATATATTGAACACCAAGAATTCTAATGATAATAATAAAGACAACTGGAATACATCCCTTCTCATTTCTCTGTTATTAAAGCAGATGATGCATTTTTTGTTAAAATTTGGCTAATAGACCAACTGATAAATTTCTTAAGTTGATAAACTTTTACAATGTATTTGAGCTCAAAAAGAATTATAAATATAGATCCATATATGAAATTTATATAGAGGTCGGGAAGGGGGGCTTTAAGGAAAAAGAGATATCCAATATTCTCCTGTCACTTACCATGTAACAATTCATAATTATACAATGGGGTCCCACAATCAAGGCTCCTCATTGGCTGACTGACACATTTTACCCATGGTAAATCCTATGATATACCAATGGGAATAAGTGCCAGTCAGCCATATCTCAATAACACCAGAAAAAGACATTCAAAAATCATTCTGAGCCGCCATCTTCATTTCCTCAGTAAACGCTGCTGTACTAACTACCCTGTAAGTTTCAAACCATTAATTAACCATGGCATAAAGGAGGAATCCTATGCTTCACGTTAGTATGCCACGATCAATATTAAATATGTAATGCTTTCCAGTCTGTGCTACATTTTCATATTTCTCTCCCTGTTTGAACATCTGAGGAAAACAGGAGAGGATGCGACTATGAATCAAATGCAACAGAGGAGGGAAATGAGATACTGAAATTAGACCTACCACTGTCTCTGCTGTCAGTGAGCGTGAATCCACCACCGGCAATGGTACAAACAAACAAACAATGTAATCAGGAAAAAAAAAAAAACACCATTACAACAAATTCCCCCGAACACCGTTATGGCCCCATACCCAGAAGCTGTATATAGAACCACAATCTCCAGTACCCTGCTCTCTAGACCACTGGCAGCGCTAAAAACATCCCATTCTCTACAGCCTGACAACTGCTCAGAACCCATTCCCAAGGCTTGAGAAGACAAATTAAAAAAAGAACAATCCGTGCATTCTCTCTTTCTCTCTCTGTTGGTCACCAGCAACACACAACAGAAAATGTTCACACTGGCTAGCTCCCTCGTGGAATAGATGCTTTTTAAAAAACAAAACATTGCAGTCTCGCACTCTGTGAGCTGCACTCCATTGATCTCTCACTTCCTCTCCATTATTATAGCCCTTTCGTTCTCTCTCATGTTACAACCCAAAACGAAAAAGGCTTCAAACTTAAAAAACAAATATATATTTGTCTGTCTGTTTTGGGTGGAGACTAGCAAGAATGTCAGCTACTCATCAACTCAATGTTTCACCTACCACAGGGGAATTATTTTTTTAGGTGCAACAATACGTTACATAAAACTTATTAAACTAGTAAAACACTGTATTTTTCTTTCTTTTTTTAATACAAAAACTAAACAGAAACATTGTATAATCGCAATAAGCAACTCGGGGGTGTGGGTTATTAAAGGAATAATGCCTGACAGGGTGGGTGTTATGCTGGGATAACATCCCACCTTGGGTGGCTGGGCCCGAGGCCACTGGCCGAGGGTGTCCAACACCCAGAAGGGATGTTATCCCAGCATAACACCCACCCTGGAGGGCATTATTCCTATTATATAATGGCTCATTGTTTTATACAGAAAAAAATAATTTTAAAGAATTTTATTTAGTGTTTTAAAATATTTTTTTAAGAAAAGATGCAGGAAGTGCTCTAGGTGTTCCAGGATATCATCAGCAGGGATGTTATGCCAGGATAACATCCCTGCTGTGATGGCCAACTGACCAATCAGGAGCCAGGATTCTTTCTTGCCATTGTACAATGGGGGATATACCACAGCTGGTGAGGATTTACCCACTCAGCTGAAGCCTCATGGGCAAACCACACAAGCCGTGGTAAATCCCCAAATAACCCACACCCCCTCGTGGCTTATTGCTTAATTAGTACACTTCAAATTCACTATCACACTTAAGTTATTTAAATATATAGTTTGAAGAAATATATATACACATTTGGCTATCATTTTTCTACTCCCCTTAACATATCTTAATACCTCTTATTTTGTAGCTTTTTTTAAATGACTTGCAATTACCTATGCACTGTCATTTTAAGATGAGGATTTAAAAGTAGAGTGCATCACCTGTTTGAACACTCCCTCATGATGCTCTGAAGTGAAATGGTACAGGGTCATTATGTCGCAAGACATAATGCCGCATGGCACTATTGCGCTGTGCGATTCATGCCATGGCAGAGCCCCCCACACCCCCATTACAGGGGGCTGTTCCCCCTGACCCCCCAACCAAAGATTATCAACATGGGGGGGGTCCAACTCAGGGATCGAACAGGTCCTGATTTCGCTATAATGCCATACGCTATTAAGCATGTGACATTATTGCCCAATATGAAGCAAAACCAGTAGGAAGTTGGTGGGTCTCACTGTGTGCTCTCTTGATTAGAGGGTTTATTAAATTCCCTGGCTGCATTTATGAATAAATGCTATTTGTGAACATGCTGAAAAGCTTGTTGTGAGCTTATTTTGCTTTATCTGCAGTGGGTAGTGCTCGAGTTTTCCCTTTTGCTGCTTGCCTTTTCTCTGAAGCACATCCAGCTGTTGGGGCAGCTTTTTTGCTTTGTTTCACTGTCTCCTTTGCAACCAACATGTCCAACAACTCCATTCCTGCCTCCTCCACCAGTACCACATCCACAGCCGGATCCAGCACTGCAGCCCCAGCCATTAGCTCCACAGCCACAAGCCCTCATGAGGTTGCCTCCACCCCCAGCTCCTCCCCAGGTGCCTCTCCCACCAGACAATGGAGCATGAGACCAACCCTTGCTACCAATACCAGCACCAGTACCTGTGCCACCCAAATGAGGTACATTACAGGTAACATTGGAAAGTAGTATAAAGGAGTATGTGGAACTGATGACAGGTTCCATGGGGGATAATGGGATTGGGAATTTGAGAAGGTATTGAGTGATATTAAAAAGAAAAATGGGTGTGAACCAGGTACCGAGACTGGGGGGGGTTGGGAGCACTGGGAATCTGGGGATGAGCTTAGGCACCCCAGGTATTAGAATTAGGGATCATGTATCATTAGCTACAAAAGAAAAAAATATGGAAGGGTAAGCATGTCAACAAATCCGCTTTGGTTAACAAGGAGGCAGTAAAGAAGTATGACAAAAAAGAAAGTTTTGGGAAAAAAGACATGGCAGCAGCATTAGTGCTGCTGGGAAGGGGTGGATGAATGCACAGTAAAGGGGAAGGCATGGTTTGCATGGTCAGTGGTTTCACCTAATACAGTGCCATAGTGCAAGAGAAAAAGCCAGAACTGGTGACACCACTCCTGGCCTAGTCCCTTATAGTGTGCCGTGCCTATAAAATGAGAGGAGTTACCAGTTGGATACAGTACAATGGAATTTTCTGTCAGAGAATGGCATTGCATGATGGGATACAAGGCATTCAGACATTTGGTTGGAAATCATGATGATGCCAGGAGGTAGTGAGGGGAAAGTGGACAAAAGGGGTGGTGGAATTACAAAAATGCTGTTGGGGTTATAACAGAGCCCATTATTCCTGGTTGAAAAGTCACTTAAGGCAGGCCTCTTCCTGATGGGTAGGGTCCAACCCAGCATCCAGGTGTTGGTCCTATGGGGAAAGGAGCAGTGGGGACAGCTACAGGTGTCAGCCCTTTTGGGCTGGTCACTCGGGATATCAGGAAGGAAACTGGGAGAGTGGGGGGGACAGGGAAGAGGTTTCATGGGAGGTAGAGGATTGGGACAAGGGAGTAGATAGGGAGTAAGATGGGGCCAAGAGATGCGACAAGTATCAGATGTTAGTGACACCAATCAAGTTAGAAGTGTTAAGGTAGTGGGTAGGTGAATACCCGGATCAAAGGCTCTAAGGGAGTTAAGGGAAGGTTTACATAAAGGGTTTAGCTTACATTTTCAAGGGAATCAGACAGGTACAAAGGCAAAAACTTAGGATCAGTAAAAGGCAAGAAAGAGGTCCTAGTTCAGAAGATAAAGAAAAAAGTGGAATCAGAGAAAGTAGAGGGACCATTTGTTTTTCCCCTTTCAACAATTTTAGAGTGTCACCATTGGGGCTAGTACCCAAGAAGCATCCAGGGAAGTTCTGTGTGATTCACCATTTATCATATCTGGAGGAGTGGGCAGTAAACTATTACATCAACGAGGAAGATAGCAAGGTCACATATATAATGCTAGAGGAGGCAGTAAGAATAATCAGGGCAATAAAAGGGGCATGGTTGGACAAGAGCAGCCTTGAAGCAACCTTTTGACTGCTTCCAGTTTAGTCTGAAGATTGGAACTTGCTGGGTTTTTGTATAGGGGAGCAGTTCTATTTTGATAAAGCTATGCCTATGGGTTACTCTATAGCATGTGTCACATTTGAGACATTCAGCATGTGGTTACAGTGGGCATTTAGGGACCATTATGGGCACAGGGCAGTCATCCACTACCTGGATGATTTCCTATTGATCAGGGAAGGGAAGGCCGGAGCAGACCATATGCTGGACAATTTTGGAAAATGTGTGAGAAACTGGGGGTAACACTAGTGGCAGATAAAACAGAAGGACCAGATCAGTGTCTTGAATTCATAGGGATTGAAATACATGCAGAGGCAGGTATATTTTGGTTACCCTGGCAAAAAGTGGAAAAACTAATAGGGCTATTGGAGGCCATGAAGGGATAAAGAAAGGTGCCTCTACAACTAGTACATTAGCTTCTAGGGCACCTCAATTTTGCATGCCATGCAATAGCCCCGGGGCAAATGTTTAAACATCACCTGGCCAGGGCAACAAGAGAAGCCACCAGACCCCACCATTGAGTGGACATTACAAAAGGTATACAGAAGGACGAAGGGGTTTGAGAGGAATTCTTACAGGCATACAATGGGGTGAACTTTTGGCAAGAGGAAAGGGTTTTCAGTACAGACATTGACCTATACACAGATGCTGGGGGGATAGGGATGGGAGCCTATTTAAATGGAAAATATTTTTTGGAGCCATGGCCCCAGGAATGGGCAAGGCAGGAGTTGACGAGGGACATCACTTTCCTAGAGATCTTCCCCATATGGGTAGCCACATTTATATGAAGGGAGGAGTTACAAAATCAATAGGTAACCTTTTGGTGTGATAATAGGGTGGTAGTGGATGTTTTGAATAAAAGGGGGTTCATGTCTGAGACAGTGATGAGGGTCATAAGTCAGCTACTGTTACAAGGGCTGAGTTGAATATGTCTTTTAGGGCTAAACATATAAAAGGGATGTGGAAAATGGTAGCTGATAGCCTCTACCATCTCCATTTGGACAGGATCCAGGCCATCACCCCAGGGGCAGAAGGCAGAACAACAGTGGTACAAACATACACATGGAAAATTGGTTGGAGGGAGTTGAGTTTTTATTTGGAAACTCTTGGTTACCAAGGACCCTGAGTACATATGAGGGCTCATAGAGAGTGTTCCAGGGTTTCCAGGAGAGCTAAGGCATGGAGGTCAGTGAGACAGTCACAGAAGAGCAGGTAGCTAAATTTGTGGTGAGCAGTGGGAGGAATGGAGTAATGCATGACATCATGGGAGTATACCTCTCAGCCATAGGGCTAATCAGTACCCTGCATGGATGGGGAGATCCAGGAAAAAGTATTGTGATAAGAAGTATGATGCTGGGGCAACTGAGAGTAAAGGGAAAAGAACCAGATGGGTGGCAATCAATTTTGGAAACCTTATTAGAGAGTCTGGTAGTAGCCAGACCAAAGATATGACATTCAAGGAATGAGGCATACCTATCTGAGGAAATATACTTGGTGATGTTTCATGGGCTTTCTGGGTCACTGAAGTACTGGGCTATGGAAGGGGAGGGGAATGAGGAGGTCTGCTATGGGAGGAGACAAAATGGCAAGGAGAAGGAGTTAGCCTGAGATTAGATCCAAGATGGATCAGGCAGGACAAGTGGTGACCATCACACTGCAGAAGCATGAAACAGCTGTGATCTGCTCAGTTCAAGCATTAAAGGTATATGTAGCAGTCACGCCAGCAAGTGTGGACGCTTTGTTTAATCATTAGCATGGAACACAGGTATCAAATATGCAGATGGTAGAAGTACTAAAAAAATGCATAGAGTTCCTGAATCCAGTTGGTTATTCTTCCCATTCATTCAGGATAGGTGTGGCATCTGAGATGGCAGCCTGCAGGGGTCTAAGGAAGAAGTAAAGAAAGTGGGAAGATGGGTTTTGGACTGCTACAAAACATATGTAAGACAATTAAATCACTGACTATGTTGAGAACGTTGAGGAGCAACATTTGCAGCATGAGTCAGTGAAAGCTCACGTTATTTTTTATAAAAGGTATGCCATCATTGCCAAACTCTATTTTTTTAATTTCACTGACCTTTCCAGATCGCCTTAGAGCCCTTACACACTTGATATCTGAAGTGATTGGAATGATATAGTGGTGGCAGACCTCCAGGCCTCCCTGTAACAGCAGGAGTACAAGCAGTGGAGTAGCCATCTGTCTGGCGGAAGAGTGCTTGGTGGAACCTGTGGAGGCTTAAAGGCCCATCATACAAGCTGAGAAAAAAAAAGCTGGTGAGTTTTGAGCAATGGCTTCTGAAAATTATTGGCAGTTTATTGAAATAACTGAGAAAGGGACTTCGGGGCACTGGTTATACTTGTTATGTCTGTCATGTCTGTTATAGAAAACTAGCCCTCTTGCAGTTTATTTTTTTCCTATAGCTCGATAGATAATTTATTTTATTTTTTTGTCTGTCGCTTGTTGTGTATTGCGCACTGCAGTGATATTTGGCTATTTTAGCTAGACAGAAGTTTGAAGTTAAGGCACAGTGTCTGTGAAGTGTATGAAGTTTTCACAGCTTTTCTTTTATTGAAGATAGAAGGCTAGCCAAAAACTGACCACAACTATTGCTATGGCTGAGTTTTGGGAGGGAGGTTATACCCCTTTGGCCATTAGGTTGTGTGTTTTGCTAATAAGCTAATAAGAAGGATTCATTTACTGTTTTATATTTTATATTTTATTTATATTTGAAAACGAGGAAGTAGAGACTTCATTGGTCCAGTGTTGCACGTGACTCCACAGCTTAAAGTGCTTGTGCAGGCATCTCACAACAGCAAGCACCATTTTTGACTAGGCTATATACGGAGAGGTATTGTGGCCTAGGAGCTGTAACGTGCTCTTATTTTAAGATACTCTGGCTGCAAAATTTTGAGCTGATTGAGCTGTTTTAGAAACCCCACCATTTTAATCGAAGTGTTTCAACAAGTTTAAGCCTTTTTGAGCCGTTAGTTAATTTGGCATTGGGGGCTTAGGTAACCTGTTGCTAAACCTGCTGCTAAATAGGTAAAACTTTTTAAAATGTCACAGCATGCTTATTGAAAGCAATCTGGTTTGGGTTTTGCTTTATTTCTGCATTGCGTCATTGTCTCTCTTGTTCCATTTGTATTTTTGGCTGTGACCAGAGAAGTTCTATGCTTTCCTGGAAAAAAAGGAGGAAAACAGGATATTACCTACAGAGAACAAGTAAGAGGATTTATCTATTTACAGAAAATTACTTTGTAAACAAAATAAATCCAAAATCCAAAAAAATTAGTTAAAATTGGAATTAGATGCCATCAGCAGTAGCAGTACAACTGGATAATACCCTGATAATGCCCTGCCTATAATTAAGTTATCAAAATAATTATGTTACTAAGCTAATGAGTTATTGGTAAGCTATTAAGTTATTAAAGTCATTAGTTTATTAGTCTTTTAAGACTGTTAAGACTGTTAAGCTGCTGAATTGTTGAGTTACTGTTTGTCTACTATAAATCTGTATAAACCTGTCTCTGCTATCACTCTGTTTTTGCTCTTCTTATCTGCATATATATTAAACAAGTGTGATTAAACAAGTATAATAGAAGTAGAAAAGTTGGCAAATTTGTAAGGGGCATAAGTCTGAAGTATTCTTCCATATATTAGAGTTTCAAATTTATATTCGCAGTGGAAGTAAGACGTTGAAAACATCAGAAGTCCAAAGATCTTGAGGGGTGGAGCAAAGTAGCAGGGACCAAGGAACTTTGCTTGATTTGGATAAAAGGTTGCCTCAGTATATCTTTGGACATTTTTGGAAATGTTACCAATGGGTAACACAAAACCCGGATTTGATAGTGGATAGAGGATAAAGGACTTTGAGACTAGAGATATAGAAAAAGGAAATGAAACTGATAAAATTGGGAATATCTACTCCTTTGGGACTTTTGTTGATTACTTTGGTTTTATTTTGCACTATTTTTTTGTCACAATATTTTGTTATAATAATCAGTATAACTGTGACAATTGCAGAAAATATAAGTGGTGTGACTACAGCGGCTGTGGTTATCAAGGCAAAAATGGGTTGATTGGGTTGATTGGCTGGCTGATTGGTGGTGGTTGATGAACTGGTGGATTGGTATTCTGTTAGCATATTTGATCTACTGCCAATTAATCTGTTGGCCTTTCATCCAATCAATTAGCCTATTATTCATTTAATTGAATGATTGTAATTGTGATTGGGTGGACTTTAATTGCACTGTAGATATTCTTTTTATAAATTATTTTTTAGCAGGTTATTGTAGTTGTGTACTTTTCCAGCTGTTACAAGGAGTGAGAAAATGCAAAAGAAAAACAAATGAGAAAGTAAAGGGGGAAATGAGGGCAATAATTGGGGAACTGAAGTAAGGAGGAAAATGTATTTAAGGCAATCATAAAAAATGGAATTACAAAAAGAAATAGTGTTGAAAGGAAAATGAGTATGGTAGTAGAAGGGAAAGTATTTAGTAAAGGGGATAATAAAACATCTACCCCAATTGGTTATAATGCAAAAGACAAGAGGATATGTAAGTCATCTAATCAGTTAACAATCTGTGAAATATTAGAGAGGAACAAGGAAAGATTAAGCAAGACTATGGATGGAAAGATAACAAGAATGGCAACAGACAATACAGAAGGTGACACAAAGATAACCGAGCTGAGTGATTTCAAGAAAACAGAGGAGTACAACTTAGACATGGTTAATATTGTAAATAAAGAAATAACACAGTTGAAGAAATCAGGGAAACAACAGAGACTAATAAGTTAATAGAGAAAAAGATTAGGTATATAAAATTAGGTATGATGAGAGCCGCACCGCCCATAATAGAAGAACAAGATGGGCAAGAATATGTGACTGATATTAAAAGGTTAAGTGTGGAGGAGAATAATTCGATATCCGAAGATATAAAGAAAATTTATAGGCAGGCACAGAAATTAACCAATACATTGATAAATAATGAGAAAATAGGAGAAGATATTTCGAAAGAGGAAGAGACCATGCTCATGAGCCCAATAAGTGTTACTGACAAAAAGGCAGTACTTACAGAAAATGGAACAGAAGACTTATGTTTGGCATTGTGAGATGCTTTTGCTGCCAATATAATGATGTATGAACAATTATTGGTCATTGGAACAGATCTCTCTTTTGTTAAAGGAGTAGGAACAGCATTTATATTAAACAGATAGTTGTGACTCAAGAGAATAGAAGTTCTAATAGTAAGGAATCTGAAAAAGGAAAGATTCAAAAAGTAGAAAATTATCAGGAAAATATCTTATCTCAGATAAATCAAACAAGTTACAAAGTGGGGAAAAAGAATGACAACCATACAGAGGAGGACATAATAGACAATGAAATAAGAGTATATAATAAGAATGAAAGCAGTGGGTTAATGGAGGGATCATCAAAAGAGTGTATGGTAGTAGAGGGAGATAGCTCAGAAGATTTATTTATTTATTTCATGGTTTTATTTATTCAATCTTGGATTACAATAACTTTGAGTGGGTGACTGCTCTTTTACAAAGGTTCCATGTCATAAAAGGTGGGTATACATACATTGTGGGTTTAGGAATATCTAGCTAGGTGAGTAAACATATACAGAAATACACTGTAAATAGGAAACAGAGATGGTTTTAACACTAGGATAATTCAGGTAACAATAGCAGCCTAGGTGGTATTGTCAGGTAAAAGACAGTAAGCAGCTTTCCAAAAAGGAGAGTAGGGGGCACTGAGTGGGGGTGGCATGATGACTATTTAGGGGGAGGTGGGAGAGGAGTGTGCAGGGTCTTGCAGAGCAAAAATGGGGACAATTCAGGGTAGAAGGACAAAGTAGGAGTAGCGAGGAGATGGTAATAACCTGAAAGGTGAATAAGACCGGGGTCAAAAGTGTGTGTGTGTGAAGTAATTAGAAAGTACAGTCACAGGAGCTTTTCTTCAGTAGGTGTTGTCTTAGCTTGGTCTTGAAAAGCCCCAATCTCTGCTGACTTGAGTTTGCTGACAAATACACAGGAGCCAAGTGATTTTGAAATTGAGTCAGAACTAGTAATGTTCCCAGATGTAAGATGGAGACAAGAAAGTGTAGCAAAGGAATTAAGAGAGGAAAATATATTGTTATGGAAAAAATGTTTATTACAAGAAGAAAGCTGCAAATTAAAAGCAGGTTTGAAGAATAAAAAGAGGAAGGCTGAATTAAGATTGGATAATAAAGAGGTGAATAAGAAGAAAAGAAGGAAAGGATTGGCTGTTAGTAACGGGAACAAAGATAGTGAGGTAACATCAAAAAAATTGATTCTTCCATAAACAAGGCTATGATGGACAGCAATGATAGTAATAGAGATGTAATGAAGATGGACAGGATTATAGCTAATGAAAATGAAAATAAACAGAGAGGAAGAAAAAGAATAAGGATTAATGACATAAAGAAAACAAAGGGAATAAAGATAAAAGGAAAAGGAAAAAATGTAAAAGAAAACAAGAATCCCCAGGAGAGAAGGAAAAAGGTTATTGAAGTATATAATATACAAAAGGCATTTACTTTGACAAGTAAACAAAAAGAGGTAAAAGAACATCTAAGAAATAAGGAAGAACAGAATGTAAATGAGGAGAAAGAAAGATTGCAGGGAAAGAATAAAAAGATAGAAATGGAATTTGGATTATTTTAAATAAAACACAAGGTTCAGACTATATACTGCCATTATATAAAGTTTCACACATACCTAATGAGACAAATGATATTCTGTTAATGATAAAGAAATTACTTAAGTCTGTAATTGGCTGCACACGTGTTAGAATTTGAGCGTTATTAGACCTATAGCAAATTCTGAGTTAGTATTGCTGGTAACAGATCAATTTTTTCTGACCAAGGCCTTATTAAAAATAATGAAGTAGAGGGGTTGGGTATAGAAATGGGAGCAGTAACCTTATTGGAAAATATGTTCCCAGAATATTATAAAAACAAGAGAGAGGGAACAAATACAAAAGAAACAATAATATCTATATTCGGGCCTAGTACAAAAAGATAGAGAAAACAAAAGCAACATTAAAGGAATTGTATTAGATGCCTTGAATACAATACTGAATCAAAGTGCTTGCAGCCATGAAATTACAAATGTTACCAGATGGGAATATAATGGACAAGTTACGATATTGTTGATTAACAATAGCTTAAGGGACTTATTGATAATTAAACAAAGTCTGTTGGCAGAGATGGGCATTTATGTATATGAGGAAGGGAGAGATATGAGGAGCTCAAAAGTAATATCAAAGGAAGAAAAAAGTGCAGAATGGGAATACATTGTTGAAGTTTCAAACAAATATGATATTTTGACTAATGCAGATTTGTGACTTCTAACAATCGACACAGAACCAGGGGAAAACCATAAAAAAGAGATGTAATGGGTCTAAATGAAATGCAAGACAGAACAAAGTTAATGAGAGATTTTGCTGATACTCCTGGAACATTGTTGTCATGGAATGTCTCAGGATTAGGAGATCAACTAGGAGACCCGGAAGTAGCAGGTTATTTGAACAAATTTAATATAATATGTATTCAAGAGACTTGGATTGTTGGGGCTATTTATTTAAATGGTTTTAAAGCTCATTGGAAAAGTGAAATAAAAAAGAAAAAAATCTGGAAGAAATATAGGAGGGTTGGTAACTTTATGTAAATTGGAAGATAACGTGCAAACAGAAGAAATAAAAACGGATAGCGACAGTATTTTGATAATTAAAATTATGAAAGAAAATATAGGTGATCTATTTATAATTAATATTTATGCACAACCAGAATCAAGTAAATCTGGCAATATAGATAGGATAACTCATACTGAATTTATAATAAGAGAAATTCAGCAAGACTACCCACTGGGGAAAATATTGTTCATAGGTGATATGAACACCAGGTTAGGGAGTTTACTGGGAATAGATAAAGATATTAAGGATTATATTGATTAAGGGGATCTACTACAGTTAAAGGGAAAGAGAAATTATTTTGATAAAAAGATTGGCCTAATGGAATCAAATTACACAGTAAATTTATAAACAGTAATTTAATATTACTAAACAGTAGAATAACAGGGGATATAGAGGGTAAATTTACATTTATGGGGGGAACGGATCCTCTGTGATAGATTATATCTGGGTCAACCACTGTATGTTAAATCTTTGCTAAAGGTTGGATATACAACTTAGATCAGAAAGCCAACATTTTGCCCTAGAATTAAAAATAAATTATATGGAAGGGGAAAATAGAAGGATGTGTATGACCCCATTTGAAATTAAAAAAAAAAAATTGTATTGGATGGGGTATAATTCAGATTGATAAATTTATGCAACTCTTAGAAAGTCAGGGTATTTCTGCAGAATTAAAAGAGCTAGAAGAAGAAACAGAGAGTGAAGATTTACTAAGTCAATGTTGGGCTATATCAGAGTCAATTTCAATATTAATAAATAAAAAGGTTGATATTTATAAACAGGAAGGATATGTATGGTATAATGGAGATTGAAAAAAGGCCAAAGAGGCATTAAATAAAAAACTTAGAAATGTCAAAAGCAATCTCTCTTTAAATAATAATAGAGTAATGAATAAATTAAGGAAAGATTATAGAGAAACTCTAAAAATGAATAGATAAAAATATATACAGAAATTATGGACAGATTTGGAATTGGCAGTAAAGACTAGAGATAGTAAAACTTTTTGGAGATTAGTTAACAAAGGAATGAGTAACAATGGTTATGAGCCAGAAAACCATATAGAATCTGATACCTGGATAAAACATTTTAGTAGATTATTTTTTAAAGAAGATAATATTTATTTACAAAAACTTTTCAATAGTACACCAACAAATTGGATAGGACCCAAAGTGAGAATAACAGAGAAAGAAATAGAGCAAGCAATAAATGCCTTTAATAAACATAAAACACCCAGATCGGATGGTATACCTATAGAAGTAATTTGGAAGACTAAGACACTATGGATCCCAGCATTTTGTAAATTATTTAATCAGATATGGGATAGTGGTAAAATTCCAAGCAGTTGGTGTTTAAGCATTATTAGTCCTATCTTTAAAAAAAGGGAAAAAGATAAACCAGAGTGCTACAGACCAATAAGTTTAATTGATAGTACTGCTAAAATATTCACAAAAATTCTAAATAACAGAATCTAAACATGGGTAAAGGTAGAAGGGATACTGGATGAAGCACAGGCTGGAATCAGGATGGGTTATGGAACAATAGATCATTGTTTCATTCTTGCACATTTAGGGTCAGATATTCAAACAATTGCACCCAGTGCAAAACCATAGCACTGGAATAGCGCAGGAATAGTGCAAGGCTGCAATATTCAGAAGCCCTAATAGCGCCGGTGCTGTGTGATAGCACTGACTCTAAAAGTAAATGTATGCTGGGGTGGGAGTGAGGGGAGTGGCCATGAATGCTGTCTGTGTGCCATATTCAAATGTATAGCGCCACGCTACAGGCATTAGTGCGACCTGTAGCACGGCTCCAAATACTGCAGACAAAAAGCTGGCTGTAATGTAGCAGTGCCCCCCAGCATGATCCCCGAGCCCCATAGCTGGGATATGTAGATAATTTCCCTGGTGTTCTAGTGGCCCCCATCCCCGATGCATGATCCCTGAACCCCGTAGCTGTGATTACAGATCTTTTGGTTTAGTGGTCGTGCACCCCGCTACGCAGTCTCAAAGCCACGGTATTGACTTATCTCTGGTGTTCCATCGGTCCCGCCACCCTAATCATGATCCCTCGATGCTCAGAAGTCCCAAAAGAGCAGCCTGGTGGTTCAGTGAGCCTCGGTAGCGCATCATCGTCCCAGACACTACCCAGATATGGCATCGGTGACCGGCTCATCATGGTGAAGATGACCGGCAGTATGCATGAGCACTACTTTAGTAGTGCTTGGCGGCTACTGCAGTCAGAGGCCGGCCATGGTGGTGAGATGAGGGCTGAGCCAGTCGCCAGTGCCGTATCTAGGCTGAGTCCGGGAGGATGGGTGGTGCACTTGGGGACCACTAGACTACCAGGTATTGCTCTTTGGGACTACTGGGCATTAAGATGATGCTCTGGGGTGGGGGCCACCAGAACACTCAGGAAAATTCACTAAATACCATGGCTACTGGGTTGGGGATGATGCTTGGGGGGGAGGGGACCACTAGAACACCAGGGAAATTCTGTATATACCGCAGCTTTGGGGATCATGCTTGGGGGGTGGGGAGCCACTAGAACACCAGGAAAATTCACTAAATACTATGGCTTCTGGGTCAGGGATCATGCTTGAGGGGTGGGGGACCACTAGAACACCAGAGACAAATAGGTGTTTTACATGGACTGGGGGTCAGAATTCATGTTTGGGGAGTGGGGGGACCACTGGACTACCAGGGAGTGGTATCAACACAGGTGGGAACAGGGACCATGATGACTGAGATGGGCTGCCTTGGCCCACCCTATCTGCCCAGGACCCTATATATTGGATGGCTGCACTGCACAGCCCAGTGACCCTACAGCTGACATCCCCCCACCCCCAACAGGTTTGCCTTATGCCTGCCCCATGCATACTTGTGTGCCCCACTGTGTTGCACCCACACTTGCTGTGGGCCGGCTCTGTTGGTGTGGGGTGGGGGCATCATCCAGGGCATGTGTGGCCACAGGTAGTGTATGTGTATGTGTATGTGTGTGTTTAGCTACATATATATATATATATATATATATATATATATATATATATATATATGTGTGTGTGTATATATATATATATATGTGTGTCTCTGTATCTATCTATATTTATAGATCGCTACAGATCTACACACGCATACATATATATATATATACTGTGTATATATATATATATATATATATATATATATATATATATATATATATACACATATATATATATCATTATCTACTGATGTACCGCTTGCAGTGCTGCATTGGTATGTTGTATGCACTGGTAGTACCTGCCAGCACACAGTTCCTGCTGCTTTATGACTGTGATTCCATTCTGACCAACAGGGGATGCTGTGGGCATGCCTTGGCCTGCAACGTCCAGTCTGTACTGCCATTCTGACCAACAGGTGGAGCTGTGTGCACCATGCAGTAGCACTGGGCAAACTGCATGGTAATGTATGCTAAGCAGCATATAATGAGATACAAATGTGCCTGTTTGCCCATGGCTTAACCAAGTAGGCTCATTTGCAAGGGAGCTTTGAATATAGCTCCTGTTTGCCCCGAGCTAACCAGTTTGCACTGGGCTATTGTGTTTGCACTGTGCAATCAGGTTAGTCCCAGGCAAACCTCACTTCAGCATAGCACAGTTCTGCAGTGTGTGGCCTACATTGTTGTTTGTAGTCATACCTCTCAACTGTTCCTGATTTTCAGGGATGTCCCTGATGTTACCTCAAAGGTTTATTCTGTCCCTCCTAAACATTGTGTTTCCATGTCCAAACAGTGGGGACTGTAAGCATAAAATAATGACAAACATTAATGTTACAGACGTGTTCTTCCTTAGGAAATGCATGTTACACTAAACCATTTATTTTACGGATATCACCAATTGATAAGATGTGTTCCTGCTTTTAAACCCTTGTCCCTGACTATTTTAGGCCTTGTCACTGATTTGTGAGGCAGGCAGTTGAGAGGTGTGTTTGTAGTAGATGTGAGACATCTCTGAGCAACCACACACAATGATCTCCACCTGCAACACTGGCTTGCTTCAGTGTCTAATGAGCTGCAGTTGCAGTGTGCACTTCCCTGTTGCTATATTCAGTGCTGTCTTATTCCTTGGCTATTTTTGCCCGGCACTCCCAGACCAGCTTGCCCGGCTTCCTTATACCGCTGTATTCAGCAGGATTAGCACCGGGCTATTTCCTTTTCAGTATAGCTTGCTTTGTGCTCCAGGCTAAGTTTGCCCACCGGGCAGTGCTAATTTAGCCCCGGAGCAAAGTTTTGAATATCTAGCCCATAGTATATAAATACAAGACAATTAAAAAACAAAAGTTGTATTGCACTTTTATTGATGTAAAGTCAGCTTTTGACAGGGTTAATTGGGGTTTATTATGTGAACGATTAGAACAAAAAGGGATGGAAAGATCAATACTTAATGTAATTAATATACTGTATCGGAATAATTTATCTTGTACTAGATATAACACAAAAGTGGAAACCAGTAATTGGTTTAAGATCAATATAGGAGTAAAACAGTGCTGCACCTTATCACCAATTTTGTTTAATATATTTTTTGATACTATCCTCAATACACTATATGAACTAGAGTTCCACATACCGACGATAGGTGACACAAGATGTCCATATTTGGCATATGCAGACAATGTTGCTTTACTTTCAACCAGTTATCTGGATATGAAAAGATTATTAAAGAAATTTCATCAAGAATGTGTTCAGGCAGAATTAGAAATTAACAATGGAAAAACAAATGTTTTAATATTTGGGGGAATAACAACAGACACAGATATGCAATAAACAACAACAGAATAGAAGTAGTAAAGGAATTTTGTTATCTGGGTATAACATTCACACAGAAAGGTACCTGAACGAAACATATTTTAGAAACTCAAAATAAAATAAGAAAAATTATCCCATGTATCAATTCATTCTCTTACAAATATGGAGGGAAATCAGTGAAAGCAAATATAGATGTAATAAATGCAAAAATTAAAAGTCAGGTACTGTATGGTGTGGAGATTTGGGGGTAGTTATTCAAGAACAATGATTGAACCTTGTTTAAACAAATTTTATAAGAAACTGTTAGGTTTACCTCCAAGTGCCCCATCAGCTTTAGTCAGAGCTGAATTGGGAGAGGTACAGATAAAACGTCAGATTATACAAAGATTTATAATTTACTGGATAAAAGTATATGGTATGGAAACACATAAATATCCAAGATTATGTATGGATGAGGCAATTCAGTATCTTAACAGAAAATTAGTTTTTCCAAGTATGAGGACAGTCAAAGAATATATTACACCATATGGTTTACTAACCTATATTCCAGATACTATTAGATACCCTACGGTTATCTAAATTTTGAAATTAAAAGTAGAATATGAGACATTTATGTGCCACAGTATTTAGAAAAATGCAAACAATATAAGGTTTGTAACCAGTTAAAATCTAATAAAAGGAGTCCCAAAATGGAAAATGATTTGCCTATATTGACAAATTCCAGTCAAAGGCTGATTTTTACTCAGTTTAGATCTGAATGGTTTACAAGTCTGAGTTATAGAAAAAGACATGCAAAAAACAAGGATGAAATAGATGATTTATGTTAATGTGGTCATGGACAGGATAATCTGAAACACTTACTCATACTATGCCCTTTATATAATGGATATAGGAAGACACCTTTGGGAAACATTATAAGAGAACTGGAATATGAACCAATACATTTAACATCTTACCTTTTAAAAACAAATGTCAAAGACATTTTAATACTTATTGCTTTCTTTTTGAAAATAATTGAAAGTAAAAAACGTCATATATGCTAAGCGTGAATCTTTTTATGGAAAACTAAACTCAAAGAGAAGCTGAATGGTATATGGCTTTCATATATTCATGGTTAATTGTAACACCTATATCTCTTTCTTCTGATTTTAATGGTCTGTAATGATTTATTGTAAGTTGAATAATTAAATTGAACTGAGATATATTGCACATACACTGATAATTTAAAGTGTGTAACCTTGTTTGTGCTAGATACAACATTGTTCTCCCTTATGTATGTGGACAATGAAATTGTACTAATATGTGTTTTAAATTTTTGTAAATTGTAATGACTTAGTATAAGTCGAACAATAAAATAAAAAATGAATTTTTTTGACTATCTTTTCTGTTTATTTACAGGAGAGAGCTGCCAGGCTATGGAAAAGAGTGGGCCACAATGGTATAAAAAAAAGAGGGAGGGGTAAAGGGTGGGGGGAGGAAAGAAATGAGGAGGAACATTCACAACCAGTGGCTCATGGTTTTCTACTTTGGTTACAGGTTACAATGAGAGGCTAGAGGAATGTATTTGCAGTCACTCATTTATATACTAGACAGAGCACTGAGCAGCAGTGAAGGCTGGGGGTAGAGATGGGTGAAGTGGCCCCAATTCACTCTGTGAAGTGATTTGTGGAGTGAAGGCAAATTCACAGAGTGCTCCACAACAATGAAGTGGAGTACTTCGCATTATAATGGGTAATGCGAAGTCCATTGAAAACAATGACTTTGCATTACTCCACCTTCCCAAACCACTACTCCACCAATTCTTAAGGTGAAGTACATTGAAAACAATGTACTTCAGCTCACTTCACCTTGTTTTTAAGCTCCAAAGGTGAATTTTGCAGTGATTCATGGGATTTCAGGTCACATGGGCTCTAGATTGTTCTGCACAGCCTCAGTTTGGGGTAGTGTGTGTAGGGAGCTGTAGGAGACAATCTGCTCTGAGAGGTCTCTGTGATTCAGACCTTATAAAAGCTGTTAAAAAAGCCTTTTTGAGTCATTTTTTTGGCTGAAACTTTAGTTCATTGATTATAGGAAACCCTCCTGTACTCATATCACCGAGCATTTATTGTTTGCATGTGGATTTTGAATTTTAATGTACAACATTCAGTCTGTGTACTGAGAGACAGTGTAAGTGTGCTTTGGGGGGGGGCATATCTGTGGTGTAGGTAGATTAACTTGGAGAAAAAGACAGTGCTTTCTGTTTTGGTGATATTTTTCTTGTATAACTGTGTTAATGTACACCCAGTAATATTTTTCAATAATTCTTGCCATTTTTTGCTGATTGTTGTGATGCAGCAGTGCATAATTTTAGTTTGTTTAAAAGATGTGGTTATATTACAGAAGTTTTCAATTTGCTATGCATTACTTAGTGTGTGTGTGAATAAGTGTGTGATGCGTGTCATCAAATCAGACACCTTTTATTGTGCCACATAATTTCAGCAATGTGAACCTGCTATCCACTGCAGCTGTGTAATATGTGTACTTTGTTGTATCTTTACTGGTACTAGTACTAGTGACTGTTACTGCAGCAGTGCAGTACACTGGCCCCCTGTGGCCTGCCCCAACCAGCAAAGGTATTATTTTCCAGATTTGAATTTCTGATGGTGAGCACTGGTTAGGTGTTGTGCCTTTGCATCTGCATCTCTTCAGTGTGCAGCACAATCTTAATCTGTCTGCACATTTGCATCTCTTTAGGGCCCAATTTCCATCTCTAACTAAAGTCACAGTTGTTTCTTTGGCTTCCCTTCAGGGTACTGGACAGGTGTGGTGCATAATTCTGCATGAACATTGTACTCATTAATATGCATTCTTAAGTCAGGACCATCATCACGAGTCACTCGTGATACAAAGCACGTTCATCATCATCACAGTCACAAATGCAGTCACAAATCACAATTTGCGATCATGTCACAAATCACAAGATTAATTTGTTTTTACTAGTTACTTGGATGTATTGTAAGCCTGTTTTGCAGTATCTCTCCATGCTTCACCACCCCAACATTGTACTCATTAATGAGTGTTTTTAAGTTGTGGAGTTTTGTGCCACACCTCATTGGGGCCTGGGGAAGTACAGCTGTAGGCATTCACATTTCTTCATCATCACAGTCACAAATGCAGTCACAAATCATGATTTACGATCACATCACAAATCACAACATTAATATTTTTACTAGTTACTTGTATGTATTGATGTATTGTAAGAATGTTTTGTAGTATCTTTCCAGGCTTCACCATCCCACCATTGTACTCATTAATAAGTGTTTTTAAGTCAGGGAGTTGGACAGTGTCTGCAGTACATACACAGACTGGAAAGAAGACTGACTGCACACATGCAGTTTAGCACAGTATACTTGCACTGCTCAGAATACAAAGTGTCACGCATACGGAAGACAACGAAAAAAGACATAATTACGTGCAAGGGTCGGGGATGGTGGAGGAATACATTTTATAACACTGCAAGGAAGGTGTGGGGGGGCACATGGTGTGAGGAAAAAAAATAATGTGGGATCCCATGGTAATCCAGCAGCAGTTCCAGCATGGACATAATTTGCAATTGATGTCCCTCTATGTGATCCAGCTGCTGCTCCACAGCACTCACCCTCTCGTTGTTCTCAACAGCACTCCAGAGAACTTCCAAGTCAGCCTATGTTACACGCAGTTCTCTGGGGTCCACACATTCTGCAGGCTGATCTGCTGGTCATGGGGGGAATGGGGGTGCTGGTGGAGCAGCAGGTGCTACTGTGGCCCTCCTCTTCTTAGGGGTGTCACCATGCACAGTTGCACCATCTACCACAGAATGGCCAGCAGGTGCAGGCATGGTCCATTCTGTGGCAGCCTGCCACTCCAACTGGTGGTGAGTGAGCATATGGGTGTGCTGGATCCCAGTCCTCAGGTGAGTCCCCCCGGGGGCCACAGTACACCTCCACCTCACATAGGTAGCACTTGACCACACTGCTGACCCCCCTGACACAGTCAAAAAACTGCCAAACAATGGAGGTGTGGGGAGTACCAGGCATAGGCAGGTGAGGGACAGATGAACTGGCAGCCAATTGGTCATGGTGCTGAACAGGGATGAGATCCACACGTGGGCCTGGGGGTACAGGCACATCCTGCTCCAGAGGACCTGGTGCTGGACTTGGTGGTGGTGGTGGTTCAACTGCCTCAGAGTCAGGACAGGAAGTGGTTCTGGTCCTGTTTCTTGGGGGGGCACTCACAAGTTTCAAGCAGTCCAACAGGAATGGGCACCCATGCCCCCCATGCATGCGCACGGTATGTTGCTTACCACTACCATACTCTCACAGAGCTGATCCCGCCCCAGACATTCCTTCACCCTGGTCCATCTCTCATACTGAGCTCCCTCAGTCCGAGCAATCACTACTCACACTGTCACACAACACACACACAGTCACACAGACACAGACAAACAACTAACTACTTATAAAGGTAAGAAAAATAAATTTACAGAAAGATCAAATTAAGTAAAAAAGATTACAGAAAAGACAAAAAAATGTAGCTTTAAAAAAAGCATTTGGGTCTAAATCAAAGTTTAAATCTCCTCCTTGATCTGATCTCAAAGTATCAGCAGTCACAAAACACACTCCTCTCTCTCTCCATCTGCACAGGAGAAAGTAAAAGTGTCTGCTTGTATGACTCACTTCCTTCCTGCCTAGCTAAAAAGCATGTGACTTAAAGTACTGTAAGTCATGTGATGTGTGGGGGGGCTGCAAAATCTGAAACACCAAGTGGATCAATTAGAATCATATTGAGTAATGCGAAGTACATTAAAAACAATGACTTTGTCTTACTTCACATTGCCATTCCGCCTTAATGCAAAGTGGTAATGTCAAGGCAGAGTGAGCACCTTGCATTGCCCACTCTGTGTAGCGGAGTGGCACCGTGAAGTGCCCACTTTGCATTCATTTCACCGGTGGAATTTAAATTCGTTGCATCTCTAGCTGGGGGATGGCAGTTATACCAAGATTGAAGCAGCATAAGGTTACACTGGAAAAGCATTTGAGGGATGCTCCAAGTGTAATTACTCCCACTGCTGCAGGACATGTGGATGGCAAGACCTGAGCCACACTTATTGATTATACACTTGAGAGGCAATCACTTGAGGACCAGGCCATGGCTGGACATATTTTTTCAAACAAAAAAGGCATTCAGAAAATAAAACAATGGTGGCAAAATACATCTTTGGCATGGTCAGAGTTGTCACCATGGAGGGTATGGCAATATGCAATGGATCATAAGGCAATAGACAAAGCAAGGAAAAGACTGAATCAGAGAGTAGGGACATTATTCACGGCAGTAGCTCATGTGGCTATCATCTTTTCTCTGTCCACCCTTTGGAATGTCATGCAAAAAACTCTCAGGCTATCCTCTCTCCCTCCCGGGACCTCACTCTTTCAGGAGGCTACTCATTCTCAATCTTAGAGCCCTGTGTGTATGCCACAAATAACCACCTTCTTCATCTCCTGTGGCTCCCCAAACTCTTGGCACTTATTCCCTCAGCACTTCTCTTCTTCTTCTTTCCATCTTGGGATTATTCTGCCAACTCCCACCTGTTTGTTTAACTACATCTATTTCCACCCCTCACCAACCCTTTCCTTTGTTTTTCCCCCACCCATAAACCTTTGGTTGTTCCCTCACTTAGCCTACCTAGTATCCCTCATCTTATTGTAATGTTGTGACCTTTGTCTGAATAATCCCACATCTTGAGGAAATCCATTACATATACAGTCAATTATCAACTCAGATAGTGTTCACCAAATGTACTCCCCAACCCTGATCTTATTTGTTTCTCTAACTGTCTTTTATTTGCTCATTGTGTGTACACTGCTTATCTGGCAATTTTGCTGTAGTTGTATATGTCCTACTTGTCCAGGACCATCTAGCAAATGAGCTTGATCAAGGATGATTTTGCCTGGTTAAATAAAGTTTGATTGATTGATTGATTGATTGAGTAGGGGGAAGATCATAAAACATTGGGGGGATAGAGGAGGACTGCCAAGATTTAAACAGGACAGATGAGGTACATTTGTCCAACTTAGGGGTGGACATTTTCAATACAGAGATTGGGACAACTATAGAAGGTTGGAGGTGAGAGGTGAACACCAGATTAAAAAAAAAGGGAGAGGGGAAGCCCACCTTCTTATGCAAGCTGGAGGAGGGCTAGTGGAAGAAAAAGGAATGGGGTGGGAAGGGGTGTACAAGGATGAACCCGGCCTGGGTATACACCAAGCTGGGGGGACAGTTGGCTCTGGATATACACCCAGAGGGCCACAAAGCAGAAAAGGGATATGGGTGTACACACGTACTCAGCAGGAGAGATAAGCAACAGAAGATGACCCCAGATATACATCTTGGTGTGGGGGGGAGGGAGAGGAAGGGATAAAATGATAGAAGAATTTTAAAGAAATATGAATTTTGTTTGAAATGTCAAGATATATATGATTTGAATAAATCAAGATTTTTAGTGTGTTAATACAGGAGATTTTATGAATAAAATATGGCTGACTGAGCACCCGACATGAAAGGTCTAGTGTGCTTATTGGGAAGGGGATCCATGAACATGGAGGTCTGCCTGATAAAAAGGCAGGCCCATTTGTTCCAGGGCACCTGACCAAAGGTGACTCAGTCTGGCAAGTAGCAAAAGGGAGAGGGGGAATTTTAGGAATGGGGAGGAGTCCAGGGGGTTTATAGATAGGCTTGAGTAACATCAAAGGGGATGGAGTCAGGATGAGCACAAAAGAAGGGGCTGGTTAAGAAAAGAGAAAGAGAGTGTGGGGAGGGGGGATTTATAAGGGGCTGCTCTAAGCAGGTTCCATCACAATTTTTGCAAGCTAGTGTTTTTTCCCCATCCATGCAACCCCTGTTTTTTAACAGAGGAAGGAAGTTAGAGAGATTTTAATAAGAAGCATGAGATGAAAAAATTGGGGGCAGATTGTTTAAGGTGGACAGCAGTTTGTCAAGTGAATGCACAGGATGAAGGAGAACCCTAAATGGTATGCCAAAAGGTGAATGGCAGAGAGGGTACAAGAGGGTTAAAATATGGAAGTAAAAGAAAAGGGGAGGAGGGGGTACAAGGATAAACCCATCCTGAGTGTACACTAAGGCTGGGTGGACAGTCAACTCTGGTTGTACACCCAAAGGGCTCATAGCAGATGAGGGGTACAGGTGAACACATACCCAGCAGTAGAGATGAGCAATGGAAGATGACCCCAGATATACATCTGGGGTTGGGAGATGAAGAGATAAGATGATTAAAGAATTTTAAAGAAGTATGAATTTTGTTAGGAATGTCAAGATATATATGATTTGAGTAAATCAAGATTTTTAGAGTGTAAATACAGGAGACTTTATCAATAAAGTATGGCTATATGAGCACCCAGCATTTAAGATCTAGTGTGCTTATTGGGAAGTATATTCAGGGACAAATGTATCTCCTTTCTCTAGTGGACCTTTTGCCAGACTTAAAGGCCAAAATAATGTTAATGACATATAAATACGAAACTGGTTTAAGGACTCTATGTTGTTCTACCGTCTGGTAAAAGGCGCATATACTGAGCATTGCATTCTTGCTTTTACACTACATTTTGAAAAGCAGTCCTAGGGATATAATGTCAATGACAAATTTGAAAATCGGGATGTTGTTACATTGGCATTTTTAAACTTTTTTATGAGCAAGACACTGATAACTGGTGTTTGTGAGCTCTCTGTCAAATTTAATATTATATTTTAAATTCATATTATGCACTTTATTCACTTTCTGAACTCACTATTTGTAAGGCAGCTAAGAGTTAGTTGGCTTCTTGAAGTTTTTTATGTGGGTAATCAATATTTAAATTTACCCTGTGTAAATGCACTCCCTTGAGAGCTAGCACAAATCCCCCTAGGAATCTCCAGATGAAGTGCATGATGGGTGTTATATAGTGGGTTCAGCACTATATCCTACACTCTCCAAATAAACATTTAAGTTTAATGTACTCCTCCAATGTGTTCTCTTCTCTTTTTTTTTCACTTTTGAGTATGCCTTTGCAGTATGCTAGTGACAGCAACTTTAGAAGTCAGAGTGCTGTGAATCGATTCTTTCCAGGGACTGGTAAGTGAAGGGATAGACAGCAAGTGCTGCAGAACACCTAATGGTAATTACAGTGAATGGAGGCATTTTGGAGGGAGAGATCAGAGAGTGGGAGAGTACCATAAGTGCCAAAACAGCTAATGTGCAGAAAGAATACTAGCATGGTGGTGGGCAGAAATTAGGGAGAGGATGGCTGAAGACCAAGAGCCACTGATCAGCTTATGTAAATGATGGTGAATAGTGGCAGGTTTGGGGAAGGGGCAGAGACTGGGGAGGAAGAGGCAAATAAAGTGCTGCAGAATGGCTAATGTGTAGAGACAATGCCAGTATTATGCAGGGCAGATATCGATGAAGAATGGAGAGCAGGTGCTGCAAATTGACTTATGTGAATGATGATAAAAGATGTCAGGTTTGGGGGGATGAAATCAGAGCAGAGTAGAGAGACTGAGTACTGTGGAGTGGCTGTGAAAGAACAATGCTGGCATTTTAAGAGGCAGATAACAGAGAGGGAAGAAAAAGAGGTAAAGTGCCTAAGAACATCTAGTGAATGAAAGTAATTGCTGCATTTTGGGGGCATAGATCAGGGAGAGGTAAGACCAAGTGCTAAAGAGTGGCTACTGTATAGTTAAACTATTGGTATGGTGTGGGGGGGCAGAGATATTGGAAGGGTTGTATATTGATCAAGTGGTGCATAGCGGCTTTTGTGAATTACTGTGAATGGTGCCTGTTAGGGGGGCAGATACAAAGGATGGGGAGAGAGCAAGTGTTACAGAGCAGGTAATGAGAATGATGGAAAATGGGGACATGATATGGGGCAGAGAACATGAAGGAGAAAGAGAACAAGTGCCGAAGAGAGGAAAATTTATGAGGCAAATGGCTGCATGTTGGGGGAACACAGATGGGTCAAACACATGGAGGTAGAGAGCATGTCAGAGAGACACAGTGGGAAGATAAGAAGATACAATGAGACACAGAGGGAGGAGGATAGGAAGGTATGTCAGGGAAAACAGAGGGAAACAGGTAAAGTAGTAAGCAGTGTGAAGGTATAAACTAAAGAGATAATAGCCCAGGCAGTAACAAAAAGGACAAGACAATTCTTAGGTATATAAGCAAACATAGGAAGACCAAGGTAGGGATAGTAAGGTTAAAAAGGAAAGGGGGGGACTGTAGTGAGATGGGACCTGGAAATGCCAGACATCTTGAACAAATACATTTGCTCAGTGTTATACAGAGGAAGGGAAAGGGGAGTGACCACAAAAAAGTAACAAGAGCTTTGAGGGGGAGGAGGACACTAGTCCTTTTTCAGAGGAAAGAGTCCTGAAAGGACTCACTAATCTAAAAGTGGAAAAAGCAATGAGGCCAGACTGGATGCATCCAAGGGCATTCAGGGAGCTCAGGGAGGTACTGGCTGTACTGCTAACATTCCCATTTAACAGATCACTGGAAACAGGAGTGGTTCTAGAGAACTGGAGGAGTGCAAATGTAGTCCCACTTCACAAAAGTGGTAGCAGGGAAGAGGCTACCAATTATAGGCCAATCAGCTTGACTTTAGTGGTGGGAAATTTAATGGGAAACACTGCTGAAGAAAAGGTTTGTGGAATATCTTAAATGCAATGGGTTATGAGGCCCAAGGCAGCATTGATTCATGAGAGGGAGGTCCTATCAAATTAATCTGATAGATTTCTTTGAGGGGGTGACCAAGGAATTTGATCAGTTTGGAGCAATGGATGTGATCTACTTAGATTTCAGTAAGACTTTCGATACTGTTCCACATAGGAAACTTGTAAGCAAGCTAGGTAGCTGAGGAGTGGGTCCAAAAGAAGAAATGAGGGTAAGATATTGGTTAGAAGACAGATGACAGAGGGTGCTAATAAAAACAGTTCACTATGAGAAAGGGAGGGTGACCAGTGGGGGTACCTTGGGTATCAGGCTGGCACCAGTCCTCTTTGATGTGTTTATAAGTGACATTGCAGAGGAGCTGGAAGGGAAGGTCTGCCTCTTTGTGGATGTCACAAAAATCTGCAATAAGGTGAACACTCCAGGGGGTTGAAAGAGTGAACAGAGACCTCAAAATACTCAAGGAGTTATCAATGATATGTCAGCCAGGTTTCAGTGCAAAAAAAGTAAAAAATAATGCACTTAGAACACAGAGACTGGGGGTGGGGAACAAAATGGTTGGAATGGTATTGTCAGACACCAAGCAGGAAAGAGACCTAAGTGTAATCATATCAGATGATGTAATGGTGGGCAGGCAGTGCCACAAGGCAGTTGGGAGGGATAATGGGATGCTGGGGTGCCAAGGGAGTAGTTTCCCCAATAAAAAGACAGAGGCGGTGTTGCCTCTGTATAAATCACTGATAGGACCTCATCTACAGTACTGTGTCCAGTTCTGGAGACCACATCTCCTGAAGAACATAAGCAGAGTATAGATAGTCCAGAGGTGGGCAACTAAAATGGTGCAGGGTCTGCACCAAAAGCCCTTTCAGGAGAGACTAAAGGACTTCAATATGTGCACCCTGGAAGAGAGGAGGAAGAGGGAGATATGACAGAAACCTTTCAATACCTCATAGGAATAAATAACATACAGGAGACAAGTATCTTTCAGAAAAAAAAAGTGCTCAAGAGCAAGGGAACATGCTTTGAAGTTGGAGGGGTAGATTCAAGATAGCTGTGAGGAAGTACTTTTTTCATAGAAAGAGTGGTGGATTCCTGGACTAGCCTTACAGTGCAGGTGGTGGGTGCAAAGACAGTAATGGGTTTCAAGAATGCATAGGATAGGCATAAGGGTGTCTTAGTGGAAAGTAAGGGGGTAAAGGTTAGGTTAAAACCAATAAGAATACATTGAAAAAAATACAATTACGCAGAGGCACCTGACAGGGGTGTCTGCTCTCTCCACTTATGTTTGCACTAGTTATAGAGCCCCTAGCAATTACAATGAGAGAAATTAAGGAATTTAAAAGAGTGAAAGCAGGGGACATAGATCATCAGGTAAGTTTATATGCCGATAACGCCCCAATATTTACAGAAAATCGTATAAAAAGCTATGCTGATCTCAGTAACATTTTAATTGACTTTGGTTGAGCATCCAGTTATAAAGTTAACTGGAGTATATCAGAACTGATGGAAATGATAAATCCCTCAGATCCTTTCCATCCCCCACCAAAATGCGCAATTAAAAAAGTAACACAAATATAATACTTACGGATTAATATGGATCAAGATCTTAAATTATATGAACATAACCATCATATCTTAATCAAAGAAATAAAAAAAAACAATTTGGATCACTGGGAAACTCTCCCCTTAACTCTAATGGGAAGAGTTGATGTCATCAAAATGAATGTTATTCTGAATTTTTCTTTATTTTTCAAAACATCCCTATAATGCAAAAAGACACGTTCTTCAAACATATTGAAATTATCATTAAAATATTTCTATGGCAGGGCAAGAGATTCCCAAATAAAACTGGTTAAATTATATATTCCTAGGAAGTTAGGCGGACTCTTACTTCTTAACTTAAGATGGTACTTTTATGTGGCTAACTTAGCAACAGTTCCTACCTGGTTTCAATAACAATGTATGTACATTTGGGCTCAAATGGAAACAATATGGACTCCATATATGAATATTACTCATATACTATGTGTAGAGTCATACAACAAAAATTTAAAAAACTCTACTTTTGTACCAATACAGTATGTAACATTTGGGATATTGTAAAAAATGTATCAAAATGGCAGCTAAATGTTCAAAACCATCACCTACTTGGCCCCCTCTTTAACTGACAACACATTTAAAATTTGGTATCAAATGGGATTATGGGAGGTGGGGCAACTCTTTGACGAAATGGGATTTATGGATTTAGACACCCCTTAAAACAACTTTGGTTTATCAAATTCCCATTTTTATGGGTACTTAGAGATTAGAGACTATGGGCCAGATATTCAAAACATTGCCCCGTGGGGTAAATTAGCACTGTCTGGAAGGCAAATTTAGCCCAGAACAAAAAGCAAGCTATATTCAAAAGGAATAACCACTGGCAAAACCAGCTAAATATAGCAAGCAAAGGAAGCCGGGCAAACAGGGACAGGAGTGCAGGGCAAAAATAGCCTGGGAATAAGACAGCACTGAATATAGTAAAAGGGAAGTGCACTCTGCAACTGCAGCTCATTAGACTCTGGAGCAAGCCAGTGTTGCAGGTGGAGAACATTGTGTGTAATTGCACAGACATGTCTCGCATCTACTGCAAACAACAATGTAAGCCACACACTGCAGAAATGTGCTATGCTGGAGTATTGTTTGCCCAGGGCTAACCCAATAGCACAGAGCTAACACAATAGCCCGGGGCAAACGTTAGCTGTATTCAGAGCTCCCATGAAAATGAGCCTACTTGGGTAATCCGTGAGCAAACAGGCACATTTACATCTCATCATGTGCTACTTAGCACATATTACCATGCAGTTTGCCCAGTGCTACTGTATGGAGCACACAGCTCCACCTTTTGGTCAGAATGGAAATACAGGCTGGATGCTGCAGGCCAAGGCATGCCCACAGTATCCCTTGTTGGTCAGAATGGACTACAGAGTAATATAGCCATATATTATATATATATATATATATATATATTAGAGGCAAAAAGCTCCATTTAATGCATCAGTTAGGGTTGTTCCACATAAATAAAAGTAGAAGTCAGTGGCAGGGTTGAAACCCCGGACACCTCCAGCCCCCCCACCGGCATCGGGGTGTGCGTTGGGGTTGTCAGCCCTCTCACCCCATCACATGTGTAAGAAAGCAGAGGTATGGAGAATGGGGCGAGTTAGGACCGACGACCCCAACGCACACCCTGATGCCAGTTGGGGGGGTGGGCTGGAGGTGTCCAGGGGGTTTCAACCCTAACACCAAATTTCCTTACTTTTGTCGCTGTGAAACAACCCTAACTGATGCATTAGACAGTTTTTTGCCTCTAATTTCCCTTCTTTTTGAGAATGATGATGAGAAATACTGAATGTAATGTGGCGGTGGGCCCCGTGCTCCCGCCACGTGATGTCTTGTGACATAGTAACAGGAACAGCAATGCAAACACAAGGGGGAAATGCAAATGGTAACAGTAATGAAAATGCAAGGGCAAATGACAAGGTAAAGGGTAACACACATGGTGGTGCACACGGGAATGGTAACAGTAACAGGTACAGAAACGCAAGGGGAAACAATAACTATAACTGTAACAGAAGTGCATACCCTCTTTTTGCTGGACAACTGCATAGAGAAAGACAGTGTATACAAAGAATGTATACATTGTAATGGCACTGTAAGGTTAAAACGAGCATTGGAAGTGCTTAATTGCAAATATCTCAGCAACCGTACAAAGTAGGAAAAAAAAATCACATAAATCAGTATTTTCCTAGCTACTGTTTTGTATTACATAGCCTGTGATGAAAAATCTGTATCTCGCACCATTTTCAACATATGAGCCCCAAAAGGCGCGGCATACGCCACCATGTTGGTCTACGGGAAAAAGCATCAACTTCCGAGTACTGTAACTTTGGAGCCGTACAATATTTTTTCACCAAACAACAAAAGGCACATCTGTCACATGTTGGCTGCCTTCCCTCCAAATTTCAGGCCAAAAGACCTAACTGTTCTTTTGCCGAAAGGTGGCAAAGAACTCCTGTCATTTTGGCCATAGTGTTGCAAAGTACTTCCGTGATTTGCGAAAGCTTTTGCCCAGATTTGCGAAAGTGTTGTGTGTGTGAAAGTACTTAGTGAAAGTACTTTTTACAGAAAGTTGAAAAACATATTTCTGGGGTGTTTAACCCTAAAATAAAGACATGGCTACCATCCCCAGGCTCTGAGTAGGTGAACACAAAAAAAATTGCGTCCCTAGATGGTACCAATTTTAAATGCCAAGCATTGTTCTGATGGCTAACTGAAAACAAAATGGCAGATTTGTAAAAGTAGTAGGGGCATTTGAGAAAGCAAAAAGTGCATTTGCGAAAGTGTCGAACTTTTTGTTAACTTTTCCCATTGACTTATAATGGGAAATTGTTTTTTGAATAACTTTTGAACCATTTAATATTTTTTCACAAAATCTTTGAAAGGCACATCGGGCACCCTGGCCGTGCTTTCCCTGAAGATTTCAGACCGCTGGCACAAAATGTGTGACCTGTAGACAACAGCAAAGAATTCATCAAATAGCATAAACGCGTACGCAGATCACACTTAATAACTCTGCAGCTGTATAGGCTACTGGTGCAAAAATTGGCAGATCCCAAGGTGTATGATTCTTGATCGTGCTTTCCAAATTTCAGGCAAATCTGTTAAACAGTGCCAAAGTTATTAAGGTGCAAAGTTTGACCCTTTAACCTTAAAAGGGCTCCTCAACCCTAACTATGGTAGCATTACAGTGCTACCATAATATAAATACATGTATATGTGTGTGCATATATAGGCATATATCTGTAGATATATATCTACACTGCCTGAGTCCAAACACGCCCTGGAGGACAGCCCCCATACCTCTCCAGTGTCCATCATTATGAGGCACAGCCCTCATTTGGCCCCTTACAACCTCTCTATCCCTCATCCATTCATCATGGAAAAGGTTCTGCCCACACAGTGAATGTGCTGTAAATCAGACCTTAAGGCAGAAACACTGAAGTGTAGAATACTCCATCCAAAATATATTCTGTACAGGTATGCACTATGATTTACACAGTAATCTGGGCTTGTATCCCCATGTTTGAAGACATGTCCCTCATTCTGAGGATCTATGTCCCTCATTGTCCCTCAGTGTGAGTGTCCAAAAAGGTCCATGTCCCACAATTCAGTGACATAAGGTTGAGAGGTATGACACCCCCATCATGATCCCTGACCCCCAGTAGCCCAGACATCCACTTTAAATCCTACTGGTCTAGTGGGCCCCCCACTCCCCAGCATAAATCCTGACCCACGGTAGGCCTGAAATCAACTTTAAATGCTGGTGGTGTAGGGGTCCCCCAATCCCCACAGCATGAATCCTGACCCACAGTAGCCCCAAAATCAACTGTAAATCCTGGTGGTCTAGTGGTCCCCCCACCCATCAGTGCAACTCCCATTACACCTGTAAGCAGCATAAGCACGGAGCTGGTCACCGGCTCAGCCCTCCTCTCACCACCATGGCTGGCCACTGACTGTGGTATGCATGAGCGCCACTGCAATAAATGAGCTTGCTTGCTCATTCATTACAGTAGCACTCATGCATACTGCAGTCGGTGGCTGTCCATAATGGTGAGAAGGAGAAGCTGAAACCAGTCACGACTCTGTACATATCACTGCTTACGTGTAATGTGGTGTTGCACTGCCAGGTGGAGGAACCACTAGACCACCGGGCTTTAGAGTTGATATCAGGGCTACCGTGAGTCAGGATTCATGCTGGGTTGGAGTGGTGCGAGGACCACTTGACTGCCAGGACTGAAAGTTGATTTTGGGGCTACCGTGGGTCGGGATTTGTGCTGGGGGGGTTGGGGATCCACTAGACCACAAGGTTTTAATGTTGATTTTGGAGCTATCTGGGGTCAGGATTTGTGTTGGATGGGACCACTAGACCACCAGGATTTAATGTTGATTTTGGGGCTACTGAGGGTCGATATTCATGCCAGGGGGCACCACCACTGCATTACTGCCAGCTTTTTCTCAGCTGTATTTAGCACCACGCTACAGGTCACTCTAATGCCTGTAGCACAGCACTGTATGTTTGAATATGCCACACAGCCGGCATTCCTTGGCGCTCCCCTAACCCTTCCCCTTCATACCATTGTCTTTTAGCATCAGTGCTACCACACAGCGCTGGTGCGAATAGTGCTTTTGAATATTGCAGCCTGGTACAAATCCAGTGCTATTCCAGTGTTACATATTTGTGCCAGGCGCAAAGCTTTGAATATCTGGCCCTATGTTTCTAAAAGTCTGAAATGGGTAAACATGATTAAATACTGTATGAAGAATTGGAAATAATATTAATGGACCCAAACCCTCAAAACATTATCTTAAAAATGCATACATTTCTGGAACAAAATGCTGGGTGTAATTTAAACCAATTAAAACAAAATGGGAGGAAATACTGACTACTAAAATTTCAACACTACAATGGTCTAACATTATAAACCTAATTAAATTAGGAATTAGATCAACTTGGCTATTGCAAATATGTTTTAATGTTATCCATAGGTTATATTGCACACCACACAGGTTGAATCTTATGAATTCTAGTTGTTCCAATATATGCCCCAGATGCAGTAAGAACATTGGTACACTGGAGCATATGCTGGTCACTTTCCCAGTGTTAAATAACTGGTGGAAGAAAATATTGGATACCCTATCTAAAGCAACAGGAATGTTATTATGTAAGCAGCTTGCATCAATAATATTGGGCTATGGCAAACCTATTAATATGCTGTTACTACCTCAACAAAGGCTTATAAGATAGGACTCATAACAGCCTTTAAATGCATCCTCCTCAAATGAAAGGATTATAACCTTCCAGATTATATAACCTGGATTAATGTATGGTATCCATAAATAGATTAGAAAAAAATCACTACACAGTAACAAATAACGGAATACTATGACACAATGTAGATCTCTTTTCTTTTCACAAATATTAGACTCTGCTGAAATATGGAGGGCCTTAAGCTAAAAATGTGGTAACAACTTATTTTGGCATGTCCAGGCAAACTCCTGCATTTAAGGCACATTCCATTAAGCTATTAATTTACAGATTTTCATTTCATTTATTTTTTTCATTTTTACTTGGTTAACCAGGTAAGGACACTGGAACAAGTCCATTTTCAGGTCCAACCCAAGCATAAGAAGTGCACAAAACACATATAAACAATAATACAATACATAATTATTACAAAAAATATATACAAACATCACGTTCCGATAAAAAAACCTTTTATGTTAGACTTAAAACTTAGAAGGGAGGAGGCTTATCTTACATTGTCAGGTAATAAATTCCAAAAAGGAGGGGAAGAATAAGAAAAGGAACGAGACCCAGCTTTAGTTTTAAAGGGCGATGCATGAACAAGGGTCCTTTTTAATGACCTTAAGTTTAAAGCAGTATCACAAACAGTAACCAAACTACTCAGGTGAAATAACGTCTTTGAATGTAAGGATTTAACAATTAAACACCCCAAAAAATAACTAAACCTAGATCTGGGAGATAACCAACCTAACTGTGAATACAAAAAGTAGTGATAGGTACGTAAAGGCAGGTCCAAGACAAAATGTCAAATGTTGTGATACAAAATAGTATGTGCATTTGTTTCTTTAACTGACAATTTGTAGTTTAACCCAACAACATAGTCTATGTGAGGCAACAAAATCCCAGTTGCTAAGGGATGGGTAACAAGATGATAAACAGGTAAGAAACTGGTTAGGGGATAGGCAGCAGAGGGTAGTGGTTAACAGAGTTCACTTTGAGTAAGGGAGGGTGACCAGTGGGGTACCTCAGGGTGGGGCTGGTCCACTATAATGTCTTATAAGTGACATAACAGAGGGCCTGGAAGGGACAGTCTGCCTCTTTGGAGATGACACCAAGATCTGCAACAGAGTGGACCCTCTTGGGGGGGTGTAGAGGATGTTAAGTGATCTGAAAAAATAGAGGAGTGGTCACAGGTATGGTAGCTAGGTTTTAATGCAAAAAGTGCAAAATAATGCACTTGAGGCACAGAAATCCGGGGCTGGAATAAGAAAAGTGTGGAGTGATACTGGCAATGACAAAGCAGGAAAGAGACATGGGGGTAATCATAATGGGTGACAAGAAGGTGGCCAGGCAGTGTGACAAGGCAGTCAGGAGGACTAGTAAGATACTGGGGTGCATTTGTAGGGGTAAGACTGGCAGAAAGAGGGAGATGATGTTACCCCTATTTAGATAATTGGTGAGACCTCACCTAGAGTACTATGTACAGTTCTGGAGATCACATCTCCAAAAGGACATATACAGCGTGGAGGCTGTCTAGAGAAGGGGAACAAAAATGATATGGGCTCTGCATCCAAAGCCTATGAGGAGAGGCTAAGGAACCTCAACATGTACACCCTGGAAGAGAAGAGGGAGAGCGGAGATATGATAGAGACCAATAAATACCTCACAGGGCTAAATAAGGTTCAAGAGTGGAGTTTTTTTTCTGAAAAAGAAGGAGATCTAGAATGAGGGGACATGCTGTGATGCTAGAGGGGGTAGAGTCAGGAACAATATAAGGAAGCACTTCTTCACAGAGAGAGAAGTGGGAGCCTGGAGCAGCCTTCCAGAGAAGGTGGGGTTAAAACAGGGGTGGGATTCAAAAACACCTGGGATAGGCACAAGACAATGCTAGAGATAAGAGAGGTTGGAGATAAATAGCTGCAGATCAAACAAGGTCTGCTGCAAGTATTAAAGCAGTAAAAACAGGCAGTCTGGATAGGCCAAGAGGCCCTTATCTATCATCAGTTTCTATGTTTCTGCATTTCTATGTTAAGCAATGTTTGTTTTTTACCATGTTTGAGCATACATTCATTTTATGAGTTGCAAGCACTGCATCATGGGTGTGTAAATGATATAAATTGTGCAACATCTCTGACATTCCCTTAAGAAACAAACTAAACTGCACTATACATGAAAGATGTAAACAGTACCACATATGTGGAACAGGAAGTAGGGGTAAGATTTGAAAGTCAGAATTAAGAGTTATACAAGAATCTTGCAGCTAGAATTTTACATATACCCTAGAGCAGTGGAAGGCATCATGGGCAATATATGCAATTATAAAAGTTCATAATGGAGCCAAAGGCCCACACGGTGGAATTAAATATGCTACAGCATAAAATTAGAAGACAAAAGTATTACATTATACTTCTTTATTAATATAGCATATCATTTTTGCTTTACCACTGCCTTCTGAGGAGAAGGAGAACAATCCTATTGCAGCCAAAAAATCAATGGTCTTAAGCATCCAATATATTTTTAATGTTGTGGCTGATTAAGTCATTTTATAGTGCTTTTCCAAGCCTATAGTAACATTCATCAGAAACCCATGTATAACTTATTCTGACCACAACAAATCCCCTGCCACACTTAGAAATGACAGTAACATCGTATGAACCTTTCAAGATTCAGGCATGACTCTGAAGCCCTATTGTAATTAAAGTAGCTGTAGGGCAAGAAAAAACCTTTTTAGACAATACTACCAGCAGTAAGCACAAACTAAATTGTCAACATAGTTTTTACTTCATTGTATTTCATTATTGAAGCAAGATATGTGGTTTTGAAGTTTTTTTTAAATGTTTCTTCTCACATGCGATATGCTTCATGATGAGACTAAGCATTTTGGTATAAATTCAGTGTACAGAGTAAGGTTAAACTTTTTGGAAGAGATTTCTTAAAACAGCTAGTAGCAACTATACTTACTAAACTGAGTCACAATCTACAAACTTAATGATAACAAAGCTTATAAAGGTGTGTAAAGGAACTGAAATCTATAACCAATCTCAGGATGTCAAGAATACATAACTGATAAAAAAGTGCACAATCAAATATTTAGCCATCTAAAAAGTAATGCTATTTTAAGTTCTTGTTTTGTCACCAAAAATGTCAAAAAGTTAAAAAAAAATTTCTGACAGTGTTGCAAGGGCCCTTTTCTTGTATTTTTGCTACATCACTTGTTGACTGGTCCCCCTCTCCTTCAGGGCCTTCAGCTGCCTCTTCAAACCCACCATGACACTCCCTTGCTATTATTGCCTTCCAACCTAACCTCCAGTAACTACAGTGTCCAGTGGACTGGCTTGTCTCTGCTGATGGTATACTCTGGACTATTGAAGGTGTTCCTTTATACTCCAGACACCTTCATTGTTGACATGTCCCTGTGTGTGGCCTTCCATGACATAGAGGATGGAGTGCCTAATAGAAACTGATGTGAAGGTAATAAGTGCCATCACCTGGCATGCCAGAGTTTCATTTCTGCTACATTTCTCCTTCCCTATCTCCCATAATTGTCACATGCTCATTGCTGGTTTGAGGGGTGCTTTATGACATGTGCTCATCCAAGTTATCAATTCCATATACACCATGCCACCAAAAGTACCAGTGTAAGAATAGTTTGACAGGACTATCCTCCCTCTTCCCTGAGAGGAAAGAGTCCACAGGGCACTCTGGAGCACTCCCTGACAGTCTCCTCTCCTAATATCTTTGATTTTTTAAAGGTTAAACCATGTGTTCCTTCCATTAAAATAACCAGTTTCACAATAGGATTTGAATCTGGTGTTGACAAAATTGATGGGTCTGCTTTTTAAGCCTATGGCATGTTCAGAATTGACATTTCGGACACAGAAAACATTATTTCTGGTGAGTGTCGCCACAGCAAGGAGGGTCAGTCAATTGCAAGTTAACTCCATATAAGCCAAACTATCTAGTTTTCCATAAAAATAACTCAAAACAAATGCACTGTTCCAACCCAAAGTGGTAGCAACTTTCTGTCTCAATAAATCTACTGTGTATCATTAGCTGTACTTTTTCTCTAAAGCTTCACTCAAACAATGGTAACAGCTCCACAGTTGTGACCAGTTTACACAAACTCAGCACAATGCAAATCCATGGTATTGCTAATAAATTGCATTTGTAACATATGGTGACTTAAGAAAGGGTCATCCAGCCTCAAAAAGGAATATAGCTTTGAGGTCTGTTTAATTTGATTCTTTCTGCAGGATTAGAAATCCCACTAAGGTTAAGTGCACACACCACTAGAGCCACAGAAGCCAGAGTGGTTGCTGCTAGAGAATTGCCTCTGTTTAAAGTGCATAGAGTGGACACATTGTCTACAACATGTATGCTTACATTCCACTACAGTTATGATAGCATTGCATGAGAGGATGCAATGTTTGGGATATCTGTCCTTCAGAGCTAGTGCTGGGTGAAACTATACTTTTTGTGAAACTGCATTTTCTTGCTGTTTCATGCCATTTTGGATTGGCATTCCCCATCTGTAAAAGCAGCCACATCCAAAGCTTAGTCTCTTAACCTTGTACAATTAATTACAGAGCCCACTCGCTACAACCAATGCTCATCTAATCATTCTCTAACAGACTGAATTCTCGCCTCCAATCCACACAGAATATCCACCGCTGGTGTAATGGATGCTGCCCTAAGTGATCAATACATTACCCGCTGTATCAGAAAAGTTCAGCTCCCAAAATCTGCCCCAAAATATATTAATACCCACCCACTAAACTCACAGAACACTAGTTCCCCTCCTTTATGACCTATGATTTGCAGACTGTCTACACTACACCCGATATTGATTCAGCCCTGTCCAGTTTTCTACAGATGTTTAAACAGGTCTGGTACTCCCATGCCCCCATGGTTAAAGCGAGGGTCAAAAAGCACTACCACCCATGGATTTACAGCACCCTAATTGCCCTCTGCAAAGCCCATGATAGGGCCTGGTCCTTCTATAAATCCACACTGACCCACAAACCAGACAGGCTTACAACACTGCAAGAAATGCCTGCACCAAAGCAATAAGACAAGCCAAGGCAGATGATTTTAAGTCTTGCCTAAATATCACTTTACCTTCCTCCTTCCGGAAGGTGGTTCACTCCATTGTAGAACACCCCTTTCAAATCTCCTCCCTATTCTGAAGCTAAATGATCAAAGCATCTCTGACCCCAAGTAGTAGAAATCCTAAACATCTTTTAAACCACATGTGCCCTTCCTGACAAGTCCTCTCCCCACCTCCAGGTCATTGCTCGCTCCCCAAATGCCTTACCCAGAACACTTTCATCCTTACTCCCACATTGCCCAAAGAAGTATTAAATGCCCTCTGCTCTTTAAATATCACCAAATCCAGCCAAGACAGCATCCACCCAAAGCCTATACACATTTCAGCACCAGCTATAGTAATTCCTCTCACATACCTACTAAATTTGTCCTTTGAGACTGGTAAGGTCCCCCTAGCATGGAAATCAGCTTGTGTCATCCCTCTCAACAAGGGTGGTGACCCCTCAGTCCCCGGAAACTACCATCCCATCTCCCTGCTCCCCTATCTTGCCAAGCTGCTAGAGTCTCTTGTCCAGACCAGACTAAATGACTTTCTTAGGTCCAAAAATTACCTCTCCATATACCAAACTGGATTCAGAAAGCAACACTCAACAATATCATCCCTCTTGTGCATTACTGGACATATCCAATCTGCTTCTGACCAAGGCAAACTAACTGCTGCTATTTTTGTCAATTTGGCTAAGGTCTTCGACTCTGTCTCCCACCCTCTGCTTCTTGAAAAAATCATGGGAGCTGGACTTGCCCCCCCTGCAGTACAGTGGTTTGAATCCTACCTTAACAATAGGCAACAGTCAGTCAGGATCGCAAACTCCACATTCCCCCCTCTCCCCATCCTCGCTGGTATTCCCCTTGGGTCAATCCCAGGCCCAGTCTTAGTCTCCCTTTTCATCAATGATCTCCCCACAGTCTGCACAGGGTTATATATATATATACACATATATATATATATATATATATATATATATATATATATATATATATATATATATATATATATGTATGTATGCAGACGGCACTATATGTTTTACCTTCTGCCCTGTTCTAAGAGACGTCCACTCTCTACTACAACATGCAGTCTTGGTTTCATGCAAACAATCTCAAAATAAATACCTCCAAAACTTTTTCTATGACCTTTGGGTCAGCCCAGAAACTGGCAAGAACACTCAGCCCCCCTGTAATCACCACCCTGGTTGGAAACACACCAAACACCGTCTCTTCCTATAAATACCTAGGAGTAGGGCTAGAACCCCTGCTAAATCACTCAACCCACATAGATGCCATCACTTTGAAGCTCTTCCCAAAGCTTGGTCTTCTTTACAGAAACTGTGACTTCCTCCCACTACCTGTTAGATGCACACTGCTAATAAAAATGTTCACTCCCATCTTTGATTATGTGAACATTGTGTACAACACTGTCATCACCACCTTGCTATCAGGGCTGGGCTCCTTATTCCATGCTTTTTGCAGTTTTGCAATAAATTCCCCTTTCATAACACACCAATACATGTTTCTTTCCTCCTTTGGCTTAGCACCCTTCTCCCATTGCTGTTTTTGCCACTCCATTTCTTTTGTTTCCAAATTATGGTTTGACCTACTTCCTTCCTACCTGGTAAAGAAATTAACGCCTGCATCCTTTTATCCTTGCTCACTGTACTCTAGGGACCCCTGCTCCTTCTCCCTGATCAAACCATCCTCATCAGCTGTCAAATCTACCTTCTTCTACTGTCTCCCCTACCTATGGAACCAGCTTCCCCAGAAGCTCAGAAACTCACCTTTACACAACTCCATTAAATCTTAACTTCATAGACTCCCCTTCTCCACGTGTAACTGCAACTAGTCTGCCTTTAGCCAAATGAACATGGTTTAAACTTCAAAACCTATGTACTGTATATTATTGTATTCATGCAACTAATTGTAAATAACTGTATATGCGGAATTAAATGTAAATAACTCCTTTGTATGCAATTATGTAATTGTATAAAATATTCTCATGTATCTATTCTATGTATGTATACAGTTGTAACTCCCTTCCCCTCACCCCTGGATTGCACCTGGAAACAAACCTCAGCTCAGTGTGCTTTTCCTGGTTCACAAAGTTTAAAGAAAATACATTTTAATAACTAAGCACAGTGTACAGTACAGTACTATGTGACTTTTTACACAAAATGAGTGAAACTGCACAATGTTACAGATTAAGGTTTTTAAAAATAAACACGTTCCCTAAGTATTGTTGTTTATGCTCAGCCTGTGACATTATGCATTGGATTGTGTTGGTAAAGTTTTGCAGGCAGTTTTTCTTTGAAAATTTCATTTAGTTAAAAAATGTTGCCTATTTTGGTTACTTAGTTTTAGTTAGTGTACTCTTTCTGCTAGTAATTCTGCTCGTATTTTTTATTTTATTTTTGATTCCAGTCACCTTTAGTTAACATGGAGAGAGGTGGGCAAACTGGTGGGCAGCGAGGGCCACTAATGCGTGGTGGTCTGGGGTGACCATTTCACCTTAACCATGGTCCTCTTTTGACAGCATTCATGAGTGTTCCCTCACAGGCACAGCAGCACAATAGTGACAGTGTGGTGCCAGAAGCAGCTACTGCTAGTGTTTCAGCCCCTGCCAGCCCTGCAGCAGTGGAACAGCAGCAGAAACCATAGCAGCAGCAATCACAGCAGCAGCAGCAGCAACCACAGCAGCAGCAGCAACCACAGTAGCAGCAGCAACCACAGTAGCAGCAGCAACCACAGCAGCAGCAGCTTGTTGTCCCTCCACCAACTGCAGCAGATCAGGTGGTATTATGTGGTGCTCCTTTACTGCTTGTGCCTGGTCCTCCCACAGCTCTCCTGTCTGACAGTTTTTTTTTTATCTGCCTCCCTGGTGACCCGATGGTAGTGGGGTGTAAACTGTGTGGATGCACTTGTATGTCGGGGGTGCAAGGGGGGCCACTTGGGCATGGGTGGTCAGCGAACACACCTTTTAGGTCACCATCATGTCTAATGGGAAGCAAAGCTTCAGGAGGTACCAGCCACTGCTGCAACCAAAATTGATGAAGTGGTAGAGCATCCACCTGTGCAGCATCACAGACAAATGGCCAGGGCAGCAGAAGTGGTGGCTCCTACAGCTGCCCTTGAGTGTAACCCCTCACAACAGCATGCCACACGGGCTGACCTGGCTGTGCTGTGGGCAGAGGTTGAAGCCATAAGAAATGTTGTGGAGGGTGCAGTGCAACAGCTCAACTGGATTGAGGGTCAAAATATGGAGATAATCTAACTGTTAGCCATAATTACTGGTGGTTAGCCCCAGCCCCCACAGGCCCAGTAAGCAAATATGTTTTCACAAAATCCCCCCCCCAAAAAAGCCTGTTCTCTGCTTTTCCTTTTTTTTCTTAATCAGAAAAACAATTGGTAGAAACAGAGCCCACCCAACTAGATAGTAATTACATTTTTCTTATTTTATTTATATTTCCTTTCATATTATTTTGTCTAAAAGGAGTGTACAGTGTATGTTAAGAATAATGTATGTTAGGTATAACAGACATAAATTCTTTCTGACTATCAACAACCTTATAATTAGGTAAACAGTGGAGTTCCTTTATATATTCATTTTTTCCAGAATGCCCTGTTTATATAGTAAACATCTTTTGAATTCCATTAAGACAGAGAAAGAGAGCGTTGGGCTACAGAGTGCCTCTGGAATCTTTGTTTAAATAGAAGCAAATTATTCAAAAGAATTCAAAAGATGTTTACTATATAAACAGGCCAGTCTGGAAATACTGAATATACCTGTGCAACAACAGGATACTATCAGACTTCAAGTGATACAATGATGTTCACTGATGAAGGATACCTTTTCCGAAATGAAAGATTCAGGAGAGGGGTTGGGATAGGGGAAGGGGAAGGGGTAATAGGATGGGGAAGGGAAGGGCAGCAGCATTATAAGGCACTAGCTGCACACTCGAACAGACCTGATAGACCGTAAGGCCTGTTTCTGCTGTCATTTTTGTATGTTCATATTTTTAACATACACTGTACACTCCTTTGAGACAAAATAATATGAAAGGAAATATAAATAAAATAAGAACAACTTAATTACTATCTGGGTGAGTGGGCTCTGTTTCTACCAGTTGTTTTTCTGATTGTGTATGAGCCTATATTGGTAGTGAGCTACTCCCTTAATTAGTATTTTTTGTTTTATTTATTTTATTTATTTATTTAGTTTTTGTTAACCAGGTAGGAGCACTAACCGTGAAATGACAATTTTCAGGCATGGCCCAGGAGAATACAACAATCAAAGACAGGTACATAGCATGAGTACAATGAAATTCCGATAGCATAGGTCAAAACAGTTAGTAGTAATGAATACATGCAGCCAGGACAGTAACAATCAATGCAATTCACATAGAATATTTAGGTAGAGAAAACCTACACAGTCTAGGAATAGATACCACAACATAGCAGCAAAGAAATATTGTTCAAATTAGTCACAACAATGAAGATTCAAATAGGCAGCGAAACAAGCCAAGGGCAAATTCCTGACTGCGCAGGATGCATTATCATGGCCTCTGAAACAAGACTCAGGTGTGTGTGGAGGAGGATGGGGTAGATTAGCTCTCAAGGAGATAGTAAGAGTAACAAGTCCTATGAGATAGGGAGGTTAAAGTTAAGCCAGGCAGCATCTGGTGGGTGAGTGCATTAGGAAGGATTAAAACAAGTTCAGAGATTAGCAAGGGATAGATGTAAGTGCAGTTTCTTTTTGAAGCTGTCATGGGATCCAGATATTCAATGTGCTTGGAGGAGAGAGCTCCAAAGTTTAGGAACAGAGTGATTGAAGGCAACAGAGCCCTTCAATGTTTTACAGCTAGGTACATTCGGTAGAGATTTATCTACCGATCGCAGTCTATAGGAGGAGGTCTGAGGTACTAGCAATGTTACGAGCACTGTAGGGGTCTGGTTTCTGAGTACAGAGTCAATCAGGGAGCCAAGAGAGTATTGACGGCAAGCTGAGGGGGATAACCAGCCCAGGTTCCTGTACAGTTGGCAGTGGTACTTAAGCTGTGGTGATGAGTTGGCATATCACCAGATATTATTATAAGTGACATCCCACTTATGAAGGATGGTTTTGTGTGTGGCAGCAAAGGTTGGCATGCCATAGGTGAAGGCAGGGAGTAATATGCCTCTGGCAATAGCAAGTTTAGCAGAGGGATTCAACATGAAACTGGACTTGTAAGCAACCCGCAGTTTGGCATTCACTGCCTTGCAGGCAGATTCTATATGCAGGCTGAAGTCCAGGGATTATTCACAAATAATTCCCAGGTACTTAAAAGATGTAACACATTCTATTTGTGTGCCACTGTGGTCTTTCACCAATAGGGGATTTTGACACGTCCTAAGTTTAGGGGCACATCCAATTAACATTGCTTGGGTTTTCTTAGCATTAAGTACAAGCTTATGTGCAGAAAGCCAATTTTGGACATTTGTGAAACCCGAAGAAAGGGATGCATTTATGCTGATGACCTTATCAAGGCTTGAATAGAGTATAAGATCATCTGCATAGAGAATAGATAAGCATGAAAGAAAAACCTCATCTATGTTATTGATAAAAAGTGAGAAAAGAAGAGGTCCCAGAATAGAGCCCTGGGGAACCCCAATATTGATGGTAGCGCCATCAGATAAAAGGAGTTAAATGTCACAATTTGAGTTCCATTTGATAGATAGCTTCCATACCAGGTGACAACTGAGGGTGAAAAGCTCAGATTGCAAAGAGTGCAGATGAGCAGGGGGTGATCAACACGATCAAAGGCCTTTGTAAGTTCTATAAAAACTGCCCCTCTCAGCTGGCCAGCATCCATACTGGTAAGCACATCGGTAGCGAATTTGAGAAGCGCTACAGAGGTACTGTTACTTTTACGGTAGCCATGTTGTGTGTCAGAGAGAAGGCTGTACTTTGTGAGGTAGTCAATGGTTTGATTTGCAACAAGTGTTTCCAGAATTTTACTTAGGACTGATAGGATGGCTATAGGCCTGTAGTTAGTAATCTCCTTGGTATCACCTTTTTTAAGGACCAGCTTTACACAAGCAATCTTCCAGAGGTCAGGAACTTGGCTATTAGAGAGAGACAAGGTAAAAATTCTAGCTAGAGGGGAGGCTAGGTATGGTGCTGCTAGTTTCATGAGCCAAGGCTCAAGTGTATCTGATCCAGAGCTAGTGTTGTTAGAGACAGTCCATAATAGTTTTAAGACCTCAGTCCTTGAGATTGCCTTGAAGTAGAATGGGGGATTTTTAGACATTTGTTGGGAAGGATAGCTGGGGGTAGTGGACTGTGCTGATGTTGCAAGCAGAGAGGCTGCCTGGGGAGATGGGAAGGCAGAGGTATATTGAGACAGGTCCGAGAACATTTGATTGAAGAAATTAGCAATGGTGTTGGAGTCATTGCAATGTACTCCATTTAATACCATGCCACTGGTGCTAGTTGACATGGGCCCAGAATTTCCTAGGGTTCCCAGCAGAGCCTAGCAGCAATTCTTTACAATAGGCACCCTTAGCTGTTCTGACCTGTTTTTTACAGAAGTTACGTAGGGTTCTGTAGGTAGCATAGTCAGATTGTATCCTCGAGGCTTTGTACTTTTTCCAGCATTTGTCCCTAGAGCGTAGATTTTTCAGCAAGTCTTTGTGAAGCCATCTTGTTTGTTTACCCCTCACCTTCCATGTCACCATGGGGACATTCTTGTTCTGGATGGCCAGGAATTCATTAAGGAAGATACTTAGTGCAGACTCAACATTATGGGAAAGGTAAATACCAGAGCAGTTTATCCTTGTGACATCATGACAAAAAGCCTCAATATCCAGGTTGACAAAATTTGTAAAGGTGACATAGTGTGGTGGAGGGGATGGAGCAGCCTCAGTTCTCCTGATGCAGAAGACGGGAATGATCAGTAAGCGAATCTGCCAAGATGCCTGCTTGGTGTACATGATCCAGACAGTTTACCAGTACCCAGTCAATAACGGAAGAGGATTTTAGTGAAGGAGTAACTCTGGTATTCTCCATTAACAGTTGGTGGAGGTTATAATTTTGTACCAGAAAGAGCAGCATGCTATGGGCAGTCCCTAGCCAATTTTGGCTAAGGTCACCCAATATAATGACCTCATTATGTTTGGAGTGCAAAGAGGTCTGATCAAATAAGTCCTACAGACGTACAGTGCCCCGACTTGAGGGATTGTGGGCACAGACAAAGTGGTGTTTCTTGGCTCCCAGTGTGACAGCAGTGTGAAGGGACTCACAGGCGAAGGATGTTGAGAACAGGGTGTCCGTGATGTTTAGATGATCTTTATAGAGCATGGTAACCCCTTTGCCACGCTTTGAGGAGAGCCTATCCCTACGGATAAGGGGGTAGTTAGTCAGGGAGCATACAGAGTCAGGGATAGTTGGCTTTTGGCACTCTTCAGACAAACAGAGTACAACAGGCTTGAAGACACCCACCCAAGCCTCAAGATCACTGAAATTTCAGGAGAAACTGCTGATGTTCATATGGGCAATGAAAAGCCCTTTGCTAGAAATTGTGGAGACGTCAGCTGGGGAGTAAAGGGCATGTGGACCCAGGTTCATTTCAACATGCCCTGCAAGAATGATAGCTAAGATGGAGAGGAACCATATTTTTCGACAGCCAAACAGTAAAGGAACTGCTTGACTCAGCAGGTGTTTTTTAAGTGTGGTCACCACATAAAAGGTACAGCCCTTAGAGAATAGGAGGTGCTTAAAAGCAAGCATTGGTTGAGATGCAGTAATTAGGTTAGAGAAACTGAAATCAGCATGTTGGGCATTCAAAGAACTCGAGGGATAGGATCCTAACTGAGGTTGACTGTGCTAGATCCTGATCTTTTCCTTTTTTTCTTAAGGAATATTTATTTTTATTACAACCTCAGTATGTAATTAATGCTCAATTAATGTTTTCTTCTTTATGTTAATTGTGTTAATCCTGTATTTCTTTATGATCATAATGCTAAATCTGATTTCCCCTTCCCAAATGCCCCCACCCATTCTGCTTTCTGCAACAGAAATGTTTTTGTTATTACTCCTTACTTTATCTTATGTAATACGTCATGTGGTTGCCAGCTGTGTGTACACTGTGTGCTTTCATTTCATTTTAAATTGTGGCACCAAAAAGCCCTCTTAAGGACACTTTCATTTCAGCATGCGTTGCTGCACCACAGTTTCACTTCTAATGAAAGCACACAGTGTCCGCCATTTTGCTGACTCTCGATCATGTAAAAAATAAACTAAATTAAGTGACAACTCCTAAAATACATGTTACTTTTCAGCTCAGACACAATGGGTACTCTAGGAGGCATACACCAAGTGCAGTTCAGCCCATAGCCTTACTGTCTGCTGAGCTTCACTGATATTCACCAACTGTGAGAGAGACCACTCACATAGGGAAGGCAGATTCCGACAGGTGCAGAAGCAGGGAATCCTTGACAGCAGTTCTACCTGAATTCTCCTTGGAATGCACAGTCCAGGCTCCTTTCTCCACTGAGGCAGCTTCTCTCCTCACTCCCTCTGCTCAAACTCAGCCAGTGGCTGCTCTCTCAGCATAAGGAGCTGCTGGAACACTTACCCAGAATTCCTGGCTGCAGTATGTAAATCAGCTCTACCCGCTACTGAAATAGTGCTCAGCTAATAGAAAGCTCTCAGCCAGAAGCAACAGCTCAGACATAAAGGGCACCCCTGGGAGGCATATGCCAAGAGTGGTCCAGCCCCTAGCCTTACTATCTACTGCTCTTTACCGACTGCTGTACCCATTACTGAAATAGTGGTCAAGTAATAGAAAGCTCTCAGCTAGGAACAACCAGCAACAGTTCAGACACAAAGGGCAACCTAGGAGGCATACACCAAGTGGTCCAGTCCCAGCCTTACTATCTGCTGAGCCGCCACTGATCTATCACTGATATATATATATATATATATATATATATATATATATATATTCATGGCAAAAAACTCCGTTAATGCATCAGTTAGGGTTGTTCCACAGCGACAAAAGTGAGGAAATTCACTGTTAGGGTTGAAAACCCTAACTCCAAATTCACCCCTCCCAGCACCACACAGACACAGACACACACACACATTCAAGTATGGGGGAGGACCAAGTCAACACAACCAATGACAGACATCCACCAGCAGGTGACAGAAATAACAAACAATTGTCTAAATGTACTACGAGACATCCCCACCCACCTGACCAGGTACTGCATGCTCAGTGGAGATCAACAGAAAAACTGAGGCCATGTACACCAAACGTCACATCCCTGATTGCAGCTGCACACAACATACCACACTTAGTAGTTGCATGGCCTTACCTACCGATGCCCACACCACACCACAACTGGTACTGTGCCATTAGTCAATATAAATGCTGAAGGTGCATGATGACAGTTGTAGAAAGGTTTTAACACTAGTGAGTAATAATTAATGAGAAGTACATTAATTAACCACAAGACACTAGCATGCTCAAGACAAAAGTAGTGTTACATTTAGTAGGTGATTTACATAGTAGTACATTTACTGCAATGGTTTACTCAAGATAGAGAGCTGATGTAATGTATGGAAAAGCATTGCCTGTTCAATGCTCTGAAATTCATACTGCCAGTATCAGATGCATTCTTACTGATGAAGGTGTACTGCTCATGTACATACATAGACCTTCAGTGTGTTTCAATACTAAAGATGCAGTAAGTATTCTTTGTAAGAAACATTGTAATTGCATGGATCAGGCCAAGCAACTTCTAAATATCATACCACTACTGAGCCAACAATGATGTACCTGTATCGGAGATGTATAATGGATAGATTTTCCTTTAGGCACTTACTGAGTATGTTGTACCTGATAAAGACAATCTCATTGCATCGGTGATGACTAACTTATTCAAATAGTAATACATTTACTATTGTTGCAATGAGTGATCTATGACACTTATGGACACAGTGTAATTTTTTTAACAGTTGTTTCATACTCAGGCTGTATGCCTAGTGTTTGGGTTTGCCACACTTCTGTCACTGATGCTATCAAAGTGATAACTATGTTAATTGTGGTACAACAGGAATCAAGTAGGTATGGTGTAGATATAAACAGAATGTCTTTTAGTATTGATTTAACTCACAATGGGGTAAGTGTACTAGGACAGCAGGGGTTATTCTCTATCACTGACTCTGTCAGTTATAATCACACTAACGTTTCGATGACTGTAATGAGCAAGTTACACTGTTCATCTTAATGAGTTCATATTCACAGCCATTCTCCAGTAACTAGACAGTGTATGGTGTAACTGGGTGGGACACTGTGTTGCAAAGCTGCTACCGTGCCTAGCAGAGGGAGACTATCTACTCATAAAGACAATTAAGCAATAAGGCATGACCAACAGTTATGTTAAATGGTCTGTTAATCACCCTGTGTGGGTTTAATGTTGAAGTATAAGCCGAATGCCACATGTCGCTAGACAGTGATAAACTGACCATTAACATAATACCTAGGAGTGGCTTACTGCTATCATAATAAAACTGTTTTTTAAACAACATTAAACCATGTTCATCATATGGTTAGGCTCTACATGTATGTTAATAAAAAGTAAACATAAAGGCTGTTACAATGTTTACAGTCAATTAAAGCTGCATTTCTCAAACCCTTGTTAGAATCAGAGATATTATACCTGTACAACTCCTGGTTTTGCTGAACTCTGTTGCTCAGGTGGCCCACCACTTTGGTCTGGTCTGGTGTGGAGCATCGGTAGGTAAGGCCATGCAACTACTAAGTGTGGTACGCTGTGCGTAGCTGCAATCAGGGATGTGTACGTTTGGTGTACATGGCCTCAGTTTTGCTGTTGATCTCCACTGAGCATGCAGTACCTGGTCAGGTGGGTGGGGATGTCTCGTAGTACATTTAGACAATTGTTTGTTATTTCTGTCACCTGCTGGTGGATGTCTGTCATTGGTTGTGTTGACTTGGTCCTCCCCCATACTTGAATGTGTGTGTGTGTCTGTGTCTGTGTGGTGCTGGGGGGGGTGAATTCGGAGTTAGGGTTTTCAACCCTAACAGTGAATTTCCTCACTTTTGTCGCTGTGGAACAACCCTAACTGATGCATTAAACGGAGTTTTTTGCCATGAATATCCTGTCTTTTTCAGAAGTATCACTCAGCATACTACATGATTTATAGTCCTAAGAATAGTGCACATACATATAAAACAATGTTTCAGTATCAGAAATATTTCTACTGTCGTGGTTACACTTACTGTCATTCTCTTAATTACTTTATTAATTGTCACTTGTCATTCTCGTTCCATGTAGTAGTTTAAATGTTAAAGTGTCTTAATCATTTTGTTTGTGATCACATATGTAACTTTAAAAATGTGCATAACTAAAAGACAATATGACATGAGATTGACACTATTAGTTCATGTACTAAACAAATGGATATGCTACTATAGTAACTTGAGATTTCAAAAGTGCTTCCACTATCAACTGAGGTCGTACCATCAATCATGTGAACAGCAGTGGAAGAGGTTTGTTGTACTGAATACATATACTGGACCACCAGGGCTATGTTCCGGGTGGGGTTTACTGCTTACATCCCAAGAACGGGAGTTTCGGTGCACTGCACCACCAGGGTATGTTCAGAGGGGGTTTACTGCTTACATCCCAGGAACGGGAGTTTTGCTCCACTAGACCACCAGGCTTACGTTCGGGGGTCAGCTTTACTGTTTACATCCCGTGAATGGGACTTTCAGTCCACTACACCACCAGGGCTATGTTCGGCAGGAGGGTGGGTTGTGTTTCACACTGATACACCTTGAAATCAGCTTCTCAGTACACTGGACCACCAGTATGTATTCACAGGAGGGCTCTTTTAAACTAGAGCAGCCCGTGGTCAGCTTCCGGGAGGAACATTTCTGCTGTTGCCACAATAGGCCCAGTGGTGGGGTGGTGTTGGGAATTGTCACTCTCTTGACCACGATTAGGCTGCACGACGGGACATGGAGTGGCTTAGCAGCGACAGCTGTCACGTGCTGTGTCGCTCCCATGCAATTCAGCAGTTTACCTGTGCATGATTGTTGACTTGAGCATTTTTTTGGCCTGAAAGTTGTGCAGGCACAGGTTCCAGGTTGCGGCTTCACAACTCTACACAGCCTTGCTGCATGTCAGGCTGTGCATTTAGTCCATGGTTCATCCCCCTGCAGTTCATTATGCATTGATTTGCATTGCACTGTTACTCAGCATGTCTTCTGTGGTGGAACTGCCTCCTGCTGAATATCGCAGAATGGAGCAAGTCTTCACTTGCACAGGCACTACCCTTTTACACATGTTGCAACCCTTTTGAATATCTTGTCCATTAAACTATAATACTAATAGAAGGAAGGCATTTGTCACACAGAGACTGGTGGGCCCTTGGAATGAGGTCCCTTGTCACTTATTTGTCCTAAATCAAAGATGCTTTTAAAACTCAGCTGTATAGGAATTGTTATGAAGGAAGTTAACATGACTACATAAGAGATATTGGCTGGGAACAGCTATGGCCTATTCTTTACTGTCTGGCCTCCTCCCCCTTGAAAATTTCTATGAACCTTTCTATTAACTATCTTTATATTATAGATAATACTGCCACATATACCCAATGCTAATATGATATGGTTATGACAATTGTCCCAAAATGTTATGGTTGAATGTCACACTTTATCTCTTGAATATGAATAAGACACCAAACACAAGAGAGTATAGTTGTAGTTATTTAGTATAAAATATTGTCAATATAAAAATGACAAACAAAATATATTTTTTATACATAAAAATAGATTTTATAAAAGAATATATACATACACCAAAAAAAGGTGTGTATTACTTCATACACATTTATAAATAAAATACAAAATCTTTTTAAAATATTTATAAAACATAAAAAATATTTTCTATGCTTTTATACAGTCCAAGACTAGCGATAGGTGTGTGCACTGCATCAGGCAATCCAGGCTGTAAGCTGGATGCAATGTGGAGGCTAAAAAGAAGTAGAAGCTGTTACGCCATCGGGAGATGACACCGACCCCTATGAAGGGTGGCCAGTCTCACCCAGGAAGCTGCAGGAACAGTTGGTAGCTGCGGAGGTGAAGCACTGCTATGTGCAACAGCACTATCACCCACTGCTACGACTGGCTCAAGGGCGAGGTTCACATCTGCTGCTGTGCATCCAAGAGACTGGATTTTGTCCAGCCTCTCAAGGATGCCAGCGCTCTCCTTCCGCAGACTGCGAACCTGCATAGTGAGCCGGCTGTAGCAGCGCAAAGGCTCAGCATCTTCAGAGGGCACCCCTACAAAGATAAAGAAAACAGTTATGGTGAATATAACACAAATTCAACAATTACAACTGTAAACTATTTCACTTCAAATATTTCTTATCTAATACAATATCAGAAATGCATTCATTTTAAAGTAATGATAATACTTTAAACTATGATGCAACACTATTCATTATACAATGTGGTAAATCCAATATGCAGAATCCTGCATCCTGAGTGGTTGGCTGGACAATGACCACCGTGATGAATCCTCCAGTGTACCCAGTGGAAGAAGTGCCAGCCAACCTTATACCTTGCTAATCCGGTCACATTCACTTCAAACAAAACTGCTGCGCTTTGTCCCATTGCCAGTTCGCTAAAACACCACAGACATTTTTTAGCTAAATGACCTCCTCTTCGAACTGTAGGGACCTCAGTGAGTTAGAACGCAGTTAAAAAACATAAAAAAACAACATTCTGCATTGTATTATAAAAATTTATCCTCTGACGGTGTGGGTACACTGGAAGATTTAACACCACTGGTGTGACTCAGTTACTTGGCTGTGACTCGTGACCGAATCACACCAGCCGTGTTAAATCCTCCAGTGTACCCACTCCCTGGAGGGATAAATTCCTTAAATATCTAATTTGTCTCTCTGTCATACTTGACTAGCTATATTATCTAATAAGCTCACAACATAAAAAAATGTATAGTTAGCTGTGGCTTATAGTGCTACTCTTAGATTTTCTTTCACTACTCAGAACTATTCTGTATATCATACTTTAGCATTATTTACACTATTATGCCATAGAGTGGAAATACATCCTCATCAAGTGTGAGAATGTTTACTTCACCATGTCTGCCTATAATGTGTAGTCATGTATTCAGTGAAATTAAAGTACCTTGACAGTAGCAGTATTATAAAATTCTTTTCATGCGCATACTATCATGATAAGTTTAATGATACTTTTAAACTGGACAGCTTTTTCACCTGTTTCAAGATCTCAGCACAGATCAGTACTTTAAATAAATAAGTCACTAATATAAGATGCTGGCGCAAACCATGCTGATATCGAGTCAAGCTCAGCAGAGTTGTGCAGGCGCAACCCCAAAGCTGTGCCTGCAGTAGTTTGAGAAAAAAGGATCGATTTCAGTGCCAACCACAAGTGAGCTTGCATTGCAGGACTAACACAGGAGCTGGCACCTGTGCGTGCCCTCAACACTGTCTCATACGCCTGAACTGTTTGTTCCCAAAATGTGTTACATTGCTTCTCTAAATGTTGAAAGAATAGGAAAACCGTGTAACACTTAATCTAATTTTACAATTAGAAGCCCACAACACTGTAAAAATGTTTGCATTTAAGTTCATAAAGTCCTCGATTTATTAAATTAATATATTTACAGTTCTGCACCGAATGAATTTGCCTGACAAAAGTTGTTGAGGAACAGTGACAGTGTGTGTGTGTGTGTGTGTGTGTGTGTGTGTGTGTGTGTGTGGTGGGGGGCAGTGTCTTTTTGAGACAACTTGTCATTAATGAGCCAATATCTCTCACTAAGTGACAGAAAAAAAATGGCAGTGACTTTAAATTTATTTAGATGTTTTTAGCCAATGAGTAACCTGCATGGGCAGAGGGATACTTGAGTGGGTGAGAAGGTACTGGGGCTGATACTTTTTATTTGCTGGGCATCTATTGAAAGTTAATGTACACCCCTTGGAAGGGCACTAGCCAATCAGATGCAGGAAACAATACCCTGTTTTCTAAGTGTAGGAGAGAACTCATAGTGTTATTTAGAAACGTGTGATATTCATAGGGTGAACGTAAACAGTCCCAACATTACCTTCATTATTAGTTTTATCGACATCCCTCAATTCATCATCACCTTTAAAAAATACACATATATGCCAGTGCACTGAACAGCATCGCACTACATTGTACAGGTAACATTAGGCTGGCAAGGCTGAAGACATACACTGCACAGCTATTCACTTTACTACATAAACGGCTCATGAACACTATAGGAACACTTTAAACTTGTCTATTGAAAAAACAAATTAAACATTATTGTACACTTTATGCAGTGCACAACATTTATGTAACTACACATTCCTACCACCATGTTTGTGTTTTGGGGTTGTTGGATATCTGCATGATCAATGATTCCACCCTTACAAGGTCACATCACACGTAAAGTAAGTTATGTAAACAGTGATTCGCCACCACAGCAAACAAAATAAGTGGTGCTACAGTTAACACTGAAGCTCTCTTGTCACACCTCAAACTATTTTACATTAGCATTGAGTATCCATAGACAGTGCACTCCCCTATCATACAGTAGGACTGCAACGTGTAATTCTCTACCAGGAGCATTGATCACCACAGAACGTTGACAACCCTATAGTACTTCTTGTCTGATGCACATTATATCAGCAATAGATTTTCACTTACGCAGGGCTGTCGCTTCCTGCTTCACCTCCACATGCCCACAACAGCAGCTTCCCGGCCTCTATTAAAGGAAACAAGAAAAAAATGATCACATTAATAGATGAAATATGAAGGTCAAACTGTTTTTGTTAAAAACATCAATTTCTTCAATAACGTATTTTCAAAAACATTACTCACAAATATATTGTATTCAGTGCAGAACAAGTAGTGCCTGACCATGGATCACAATACTTATAACATTGTCATAATGCATGGTTGAGACACATGAACATCATAAAAACATTACATGTATGTTCAATTTACATACATGCATACCTAATAATATGAGACTCTGTTCCTTTAATAGTTTAAAAATGTGAGTAATAATAAAAAAAACACAAACACAACGATAATGTCACTGTTCAGTCAATGACCCTCTAGCTGAATGTAGCAGCCATGGATGTTATTAACTATATGACTTTACAGGGTATAAACACATTAACAAACATGTAGATATTCTATTATGCACATTTATAACTATTATAATAAAAAATGAAACATTGGCATGACATATATAATATTAACTAAATATAATCTAGAAACATATCATTATTCGCATCTAGATAATTTAGCAGCACACCATTTAATTCCACCGACACAATTTCAACACTACAACAACATTAGAATTTGTTATCTATTTAACCAATAGCATGACCAGAGGTTATGTTAATGGTCTGTTAATTACTTCTAGGGTGTAATGTGCACGAGGCATATCGAAGTGCTATATGCCCTGAGAGGGTGATTAACTGACCATTAACATAACCCTAGGAGTGCCTTTTATGTATTGCTATTATAATAACAATGCTTTTCAAATAGTGTTTTACCTTGTTCAGCATATGATTAGGCTGTACATGTATGTAAATCAAAGATGAACATAGGGCTGATACAATGTGTATAACCAATCAGAAAGCTGTATTTCTCAGACTTTTCTTTATAATACTCATTATGAACCGGCGATCATAAATGGATGATTCTGATTGGCTTGAGAGGCTTGGCCGTGATGATATCTAGCTACATCATCACGCCTTCAAAAAGTCTCCGGCCACCAGCCTCCTTACCCATAGCAAATCATTCCAACGGCAATGGGAAGTCACACTTCAACCAGCTCTTCACTCACTCCGATGGAAAACGCAGTTTCAGCAGCAGCACCGAGTGTCACAAACGGGCGAGCACACCAAGATAATTTAAAACAATGTCGTTGTTGGCACTGTCAGCAAAACTGCTTACATTTATTAATACAGACAAAGCTGTAATTTTTTAAAGGCAGCTACAATGCTCGCGGCAGCTTTACTGCCTCCCTTACTTGCTCGCTCTTTTTCAAAATCGCGCATTGCCTGCTCGCTTGCTTCACGAACTAACGCTACATTTGTAACATCTTCCTGCCTCACGAGTGTGACATATTGGAAACTTTGAAGTGCCCCCACTAGTCAGTCTGTTCTTTCAAACTGTGACTTCAGTCCTCTCATGGCTCCAATGATACTTTCACATATGTGGTAGCACTAGAAATTTTCATATTTTTCCCAAAAAAGTCACCCACATAAATAGGATGTCTCCTGACCACACTATATTTTTTTGGGGCGGGGAACAATGTTCACAGCTGCACCTCCTCAACCAAACAACTTCAATTACACTGGGACCACCTGCTGGCCAGACCCTCCAGGAACTATTTTATTAAAACGTACTCCTCCAACACCCCACAAAACACATTTTCACTATGATTGAAAAGATTTTATTTTTTTTACTGCTAGCTTGTAGTTCCTGTTCATAATAACGAATGACTCCAGGGGTGTGGTATATCGTAGGATGGTAAACTTCTCGGGTCGTTGGATGCACTCGTCCTGCGGCCTCGTGCCCAACCACCCGAGACGTGATGATATCCCATGATATACCACACCCTGTCATGCATAATTGCTTAAATAATGCCCAACAGGGTGTGTCTCATTTAAGATAACTTCACGCCTCAGTTGTTGGACACATCAGCCTGCGACTGCGGTGCGAAACCACCCGAAGTGACGCTATCCTAGCACCAGACACACCCTGTTGAGCGTGACAACAGTGTGCATTGAACTCCTCCAGCAAAATTAGCGGTGGAGAATACCACCCCCCACAACACCACATCTTCCGCTATGCACACCCATACATTGTCAGATTCATGAAGAATATAATTCCCTCACATCTGTTGTAATACCAGTTTGTTATGGTAGTACAGGATCTTCTCGCCATGGTGGCACTGCACAATCATTGGAGTTGGTAAACACCTTTTTGTAAGTATTTTTGGGTGCATATTCAAGATAGTTAAGCAAACGCCATGCCACTGTAGCTCCCCAAACATTATCCTGATGCTACACTGCGGTAAATGCCCGATCTCATCCATAACTAAGCAATAATACCCGACAGGGTGTGTTTTGGAATGCTAGGATAACGTCACACCTCGGGTGGTTGGGCACAAGTCCACAGTCCGAGTCGTTCAACAGAAGAGGCGTGACGTTATCCCAAACAACACCCTGGAGGGCATGTATGGCCAATTATACAATGGGTCATTCTTATGCAGAAGAAAGACAATTTTAAAGATGTTTCTGTGTGCAAAATATATTTTTTTGAACAGCAGACGAAACAATCAAGCAAATAATCAGGATGATCATCAAGCAGATGATCAGCATGCTCATGCTGATCAGCAGGTTCACAGTAAGGCTGAGACTAGACCGTGATATTGTACTGATTTCTTATTTGAGAACAACCTAGGAACTTTGTAATAATAAAGTCTTACCATCAGACTCAATGACGTGACACTCAGTGTCTGACTGGCCATCCTCCACAGGTTCGCTGCAGCTGCTGGCACTACCTGGCCGTACAGGGGAGGCATGCCGATAATCCTACAATAAATCAAAAAATACATGTTAATGTTATGTGTAAATCAGACAACATTTTTTAACACTGACAGCAACAGTTGTTAAAAATAGTACTTCTAATTTCTATCACGACGGTATTACTGTATTTCAATCTTCGATTATACAATGCAAGGAAAAATCCTGAGCTCTGATTGGTCAGTCTTGGGCTGGACCCGTGATGTTAACCAGTACAACATCACAGGTGTGATGTTAATCAGTACCAAGATCAGGTTAGTCTCAGCTCACTCATCAGAACCTGCTGATCAGCATGATCATGCTGATCATTTGCTTGATTGTTTCATCTGCTCTTAAAAAAATATTTCCCCAAAAAACATTCTTTAAAATATTTTTTTTTTCTGTATATGAAACATGACATTATACCAATAATGCCCTCCAGGGTGTGTTTGTTGGGGATAACATCACGCCTCAGTTGTTGGACACCTCGGACTGCGGCCTCGTGCAACCACCTGAGGCATGATGTTATCACAACCACGACACACCCTGTTAACTATTAGCTGTACCGATATATGTAGAGACTAGCTACAAATAAACAATGTTCAATACTATTTTCAAAATATTGCTATGATAATACAAATAAGGCACTCTGACTGTATATATCAATGGTCACTTAATCACTGTGTGACTGATGCAGTACTACAGCTGTACCTCATCCCACATAAACTAGTAGGCTACATTTACACAACATTGAATAATCACTTCTGATGTCTCATTGCTTATTATGCATGCACAGATCTGATAACTGCACCATTCTGAATCACCAACCCTGCGCTCTGAAAATAATTTTGCTGGGTGTCTCAGGTATGATTCAATAAAATTGTGCTACGGACCAACTAACACTATCACCCCAAGCGACAGCCACTGGACATATAGCACTGCAACTAGTGCCACCACAAGTTGCCAGGTTCGAGCATAAAATTAGCAGTGGCAGAAGTACCATTCCGCCATACAGAAATTTCAGAAATTCAAAGCTAGCATGCAAATGAGATAATAGTTTATACAAGATGAGCGTGGGATAATTTACATCTATTTGTAGTACATTTGCATGCCAGTAGCATATGAGCCATGATGCACAAGCATTTGCACCTGGCCACCCTACTAATGGCAACTGTTGAGCCGATGCGCCCTGCAGCCATGACACACTATCTCATGGGCGGTAACCCCTCCCCAGACACGTCTTTGGCACAATCACAGGCAATAAGTAACATATTTACCCACACACACTACTGGCGCCCCATCACGGCAATACAGTAACATCATTCATAAATATGGAGTGTCATGTACATTATGGGCTGCACGTTCATTGGCTATAGTTTGGCATCAATGGTCATGCAGTCGTGCCAGGCAGTTATTCGGCAGCCAGCGCGGCATCATGCGGGTGGGATACTGCCACCCACTGCCTACAAAGGAAGGAGCAGGGTAGAGGGGCTTCAGACAGGACTGGAGGGGCACTAGGCAGCAGGCTGACTTTTTGAGGTGGTAGTAACTTGACATTCTGCCCATAATCAGACATTACAATCCACTGGACCACCAGAGCCATATTTTGGTTGAAGGGCTCCATTCTGCCCATGATCCGCACTGGAAGTGATACATGTTCTGGCCATAATTGGGCTTCGGAAGATATGTGTGAGAAGGGGAGGTCATGTTACTTTATTGCCCTCGATCACACTGTAGGAGATCTGTGGGCGGGCATGTAACAATTCATGCAGGCAGGCATCAAAGAGATGTGCAGGTGGGCGGAGTATGTTACTATATGCACACAATGGGGCTGGTGGGGGGCACAGAACCAACTACGGGTCCAGCCAGGAGTGGCAGCTGCTGTGTTGCACCCTGCAATACAACAACTCACCTGGAGTTGGCCGTCAACTTCATGTTTGGGGGGCTCAAAGTTGTGCAGCCATATGTTGGCCATTGCGCATGCACAACTATCTATCACCACTGAATATTATGTTGGGCAGCTTGTGCATCGTTCCTCCCCTCCTCTTAACCATGCATTCATTTCCATTAATACTTTTGCACAATCTGTTGTCAATGACATAACTGCCTCCTGCTACATATCACTAATTGTAAAAGTTGAACTTGCACATACACAACCCTGTTTGCACATCGGGAACCCTTTTCAATATGTGGTCCACACTATAAGACATTTTCATAAGTCTGAAAACATTCACAACTATAGTTAAAAGTTGTGCTGATTGCCTACAGCTGAGTAAAGCTCTCCAGACTTGGCTTCAGCGGCCTCCACAAGTCATGAGGCAGTAGGACCAGCAATGTCGTTGTCAGGTCATCACCATTCCTTCCTTACGTAGAAAGCGCTGGCGCAACAGCTTCCACTTCTTTTTCAATTCACTGTGGACTTATTTTAACGCTAGTGCCAATATAAAGGTAGCTATTCACGCGCCTCCACATTGCATCAACCGGTTGGTACTTCTCATCAAAACTACGAAATTACCCGGACTGCCTGAAACGATGCACACCTCGCATAAGTTCCACTGCCTCATGTCACTTCCACAGTGTTAGTAGTTCTGAAATACAAAAACCCAAAGATGCACTAAACTTCATGCAACAATATATCATTCTTAAACAATTCCATAAATAATTAAATGACATCAAACACCACCAATCCTTCAAGATAGCAGAAACACAGATCAGTACCAATAGAACAAAAAACAGGATACAGCCACCGTGACAGTAAGCAACTTAGTACACTAACATGCTATGCTGTAGTCTCATCGTTAGATAACTGTATCAAACACCATTTGGGATACATGACATATCCATCTCCACCACAGTGAAATGCATAACATTATAACGTGCTATTAAACACAGATGAAACACACATCACAGAACTATATATATTGAAGTAATAAAACATACATTACAGTACACAGGCCTTGAAATAACATCTCTCCACCAGCTCGGACACCTGCTTTTCATAGGGACAGCGTTTTACTCTTGGCCTGTGCCCTAGAATGGCAGTTCTGATTTAACTTTGCCACACATATTAGCTCCAGCTAACCACAACATAATATAGAAAAAAGGATGTCAGGACCTCATATATGAAGATACAACCAGGACTCAGAATAAGTGGGCACTGACCACTGATATACACTTCAGTTAACTAAGTACCTGCCACTTTAAAGGCAGCAACTTAAGAGCACTCCTAGTAACTCCTCATATGTCTGTCCTGCATAGTACATAAATACATGTCCAAAAGATGTTATGTGGGTGAGTCAATTCATCAAGCGGACGGAAAGGAAGTATAAATATTTAACATGGTTCTGGAAGCCAAACTCTACAGGAAACTTCATGAGGCAGTTAACAAACACAGAATGTCACAGGTGGATTCAAATATAACTTCATGCTCTAGTGTTCAAGGATGTTTACCACTGTTCATTTGTACAATACCTTACAATACCCTGACATCATGTTAGAATGTAAAACCATTAATTCACATATACACTTTTACATTCTGTGAGGAATCATACTATGACACTTTACAGGTATTGTCAACAGTTATCATAGCAAACATCCTTCAACAGTCAACAGGTAAAATATTCTCTACAACCTGACAAACAAAAAACACTAAGCATTAGTGCAGCAACAATTCAGATAAATTGAACCTCGTTCACCATAGCAGCTAGGCTACTGCATATTTTAAATCTATTTTTACCCACATTAATATGGTTCTGAAAAAAAAATTGATTTATACTATCATATTTCCTCAAACAGTCTCACAATCTTAAGGACTTTCAAGTTCCATCTTGAGGCTCCCAGAAACAATTGCCACCATAAAGAAATACACACCATCTGGTAAGACCAATCATTACAATTTAATTTCAGGGTGACATATGTATGCATTCCATGCATCGTAAAAAAAACAGTAATCTGGACATTGCTTTTCTGAAGCTCTGTCAATCAGATCATAGTGCTCTTGCCAGACTCTGCCCTCAGAATATCTAAATACGATAATACAGGCAGGCAACATAGACATAATAAACAAGGTCAATTTTGCTTCCGTCCTAAATCACCATCATTTTAAACAATCATTGCCTCAAGATGGATTAGCAGTATGTCAGGAGAGTGAGTTCTCAAAGTCTGTGCATGGATTTGACATAAGATGTTCCCATCTCATACCACACCAAACCATTTACGCAATTAGGGAGCTGCAGGTCCCTTCCAAAATCACTATAAATTAAACTCAACTGCTACGTATTAACTACTTCGTATCCACAAAATCCCTTTCCTATTTTCTGCCATTCTAAGTTTTTCACCCCAGAACTGCACAGAGAAAGCTACTAAGAAGAACTGTTCACCTGCAGTGACCAGACAGCACTGAAAATCAAACTAATTTTTCCTCCTTAGTTCAAGCTAGCTTCACCATTCAGTCAAAACACACACATTTAAAAAAAACATTCCTCCTGGTCTGACTTATGAACCAATGCAGCTCATGCATTCAGTATTACTAGACTATGTTCTGTAAAATCTAAAACCACTGAGAACTAAACAAATACATGCTTTCACGACAGTTTTAAACAATTACAACATCAGAAAGTCTGATTGGTTGCGTTTAATCATACAACTCACGTGCATCTTCTATCTCCCTCCATTTGCATGTCTGTACAAGTGAGTACTGAACTTCTTTCTTACTTTAAACCTCTTTCTCTTCAGAAATAACATGCCACATAATAACAATTAACATCATCAGATTAAACACCCAAAAACGTTTTGATTAATGATATGTACATGTTCTAATAATTTTTTAAATACTAGAAAAATCATGTGAACATAGACTGTACCCACAGTTTAAACAATTCTCTCTGCAATTTCAAAATGGTCTTTTCTTCTTCTTAGTGTTGTCCACTGATTGGTTCTCAAGTAGCCTGACAAATCTTTAATTTAATTGTAGAAATATCTATCCTCAAAACGAACTGAATGATTTGATAATGAATGTTCCAGCCACTCCCAAATTACATTACTTTACTGAATGCGAAAGTACATTACATTTACTAGATAGCATGAAAGTAAATTTGCAAGTCGAACCTGACGTACGCGACATAAGTGTCGAGATGCCAAAGTACAATTCTAGACACTGAGATACTACAAAATATTTTTTCGACACTTCCTGCTCACGAAAATACACTAATAACTTTCTATATATTGACACAGTTTCCTTTTATTTGAAAAATGACTTAATTATCAATTATGGCTTTATAATCTGCTACATAACTACACCTCCAAACTCAGCATAATTGCAGATACTAATTTACAATGTATCGTACCATAAACTGTACAGTGTACCTCAAAACACTTATTTATTGTATTTTTTACACTCAAAGACCTCATATCCATTACACAACCTCTGCTCATAACATTACACTCTTATATATTAAATTTCTACAGAATACTCATTTCTCACATAGACTCACGTAAAAAGCAGCACATAAACAAACACAGCATCATCAAGAAGCGACAAAATTAATCTACCTTTTCAGAACAGTATATACAAGTTAACAACACCCCCAGGCTGGATAGTATGGGAAAAACCAAACCAACCAGGCGTAATGAGATCCGACAACACAGGAGGAAGAGCACAAGATCTGGAGGTACAGTATTTCACTATATCAACCTCTGGGTAATATTGCACTTAGAAAATATGCATAAAGGAAAAATGGACAAAATATTTTTAAAAATATATAAAAATACAAATTAACTCATAGAACTTTTATGAATAATCCTCTAGCTGTTTTGATATATAAACTATTACGGACTCCATTATGACAGGGGCACTTTTTTGGCATGCACTTTGTGACTAGCTACCACAGGAGGGCTCTGAATCTGAGTTACTAGGTAACCATTCATTGAAGATGTTTTTTTTTAAATTGTAAGTATGCCTGCCAGTAGTTAGGACACATACGAGATTAGTAAATACATAGAGGACTTCTGGCATTCTTTATAGATTTTCTGAATAGGGCCAGGCAACAGTCCAACTTTTCATAACTGTAGCCATGAATGGAACATGCAAGGTTTCGCCATATAATGGATTACCATCTGACAGACTACGAAACTACAGCATTTTCTTAGCTATTTGCTGGTAGATGTCAGTCTTTAGAGGTTTTAGATAGTATGCTTCTATTGGTTTTCTGTCTCAGCGTGTGTGTGTGTGAGAGGGACATCTAGTCTTATTCATTCATTTGTAGCAGTGGTACAAAGATGGCAAGTGGCTTGAAGACTCAGGTTACTACAAATACACAAGTAATGCAACATCAGAATACTAACTTTTTTTTGCTATCTATTAAAATACCGAACCACTAACATTGGTATCATAATGATCAGAAAGGTTGGGATTTTCAATTACATTTTCAAAAATCAAAATAATTAGCTCTGAACTGAAAATTGTGACCTAACACAAAGTTAATGCAATTACCTGCGAACTGAAATGCAAACTTGTAAATCAGAAATATTTAGAATTTTCACACATTTTGAACATATTGATTTGTATTCAAACGCATCATAAATTCCCTATATAACACAATTATTTCATCGTTACTTTAGCACATATAGAGAAAAAAACATTCTTTTGGCATGTTGTGAAAATCACAGCCGAACAACAATACACACCAGCACAAGAAACATATATTACTACAATACAGCATCAACATTGAAATATAATAACATGCAAACATAGCTAAATTCTGCCACACACACACACACAGTCCACACAAACAGCAATGAGGCATATCCTCCACATTATTATAAATATACTAATTGTGATACATTTAATAATACACTATCCTCTGAATTTCTTGCTCCACCATATACTTCATCATCAACTGACTATCATAACCACACACAGCATTAAACACATGAGCACACAGATAAAAACACCATCATCATAATCGTAAGAACACACGTGAAGAAAAACATGCAAATCTCACAAAATATTAAGAATGTTAATTTCTAATATTACATACTTGGCTGTGCAATGACATTCCTGTAGCTATCATTTTGCTTCTCTTTTCACCATTGTTAACATTCTTAACATGATATTAAGTAATACATTACTATAAGAAATAATATGAATCATAATACAAAACATTTTTTCTTTCTCATACAGTGCTAATCTTCTATAGTGCCCACTGTGACTATCAACTAGAGTACAGAAAATGCCAACTAAATACCAGGCGTGAAATTGTATCTCAAAATGAGAAAGGCATAATAGTACTACACACTGTATAAGGCAACAAACTAAAAATAAATTACAAAAATGAGAATCAGAAGTATTGCTGCAACAGTAAACCTATATCAAGTCACTGCACAAGAAACAAAAATCCATAAAAAACGAAATGTATAACAGCACAAATGTTGTCGATCTAAGCCAAACACAACTATCTTAGTATAACCATCAGAGACACTCAAATCAACAACGTAAAATGAAAATTGTGACTTACAACAGAAGAAGAAATATTTTCGATCACTAGCAAGTAAAGCTAAGATCGAAGACTTACTACTGCTGTGGTAAGGCACAGCACAAACAGATCAAAGTCCTTGCTCTAATGAATTCGTCTGAAAGTACAAACATTTGTCAACAGGCACTGTTTGTACTACAAAAGATTATAGCGTATGATGTCATGACATGAACAATTCAGAAACTTGTATATAGCATAAAAAACAGTATCTTGTTTGACTGTGAAACTTCTACCATGTCTTCACAGGACAATAGATACACACACACTCAAACATATTTCTGGGAAAGTCTTATCATGACTTTACAAAAAACAGACATTCAATATCATGAGTCCGGCAAACTTACAATGTCCTCAGTATCTCAAGTGACAATCAATTAGATATGGCGATGACTGTCCAACCATAGTCTTGAATAAAACAGCACTGCCTTACATGGTCATGTGATGCTACCTGCAACGGAGGCAATCATCATTTCAAAAGTAGAACAGTTTGTTAACCTATTCAAACAACAGTCGAAAAGACATAAGCTATTACAGAATCGATATTGAAATCGCCCATTTACTGGACTCATGGTCCTCCTTGCATCTCGATAGTGGTGTTTGTGATAGTTTTTCACAACATGCGGATGCTATGATGCATCACACAGGTATCACAAACTTTGTCTACAGGTATATGAAGTACAGCCAAATATCATCAATACACTTGTTTAAATGACTTATGCAGTCGGTGACATGCAGGTGCATCACTTTCATGAAAAAATGCAACATTCTTCTGAGCCAAAACAGGGGATTTCCGTATCACTTCAACAGAAAATCTGTTTCAGTGTTAGAAATGACATTCTGAAACAGTATGGAAAGGAAATTGCTAAGTTTGAGATACCAAAGTATCAAGTTTGATTCTGTATGTGTGTCATCGACCGTTGTGCTATACAAACAAACTGTCACAGTAAACCTAGAAACCTGGTCATCATACAATGACATGTTATTGCGCCTCACAGCATTCTTGCTTCTGAAATCGGCATGTCCCAACAAACCATTGTACTATACAAACTGTTTTCAAAACTGAAATACAACCCCTTTGCCAAAGGTCAGTGCTAAACAACATGAAACAGATGTCACACTGAGATTTCCAGTGAATATTTGGCGTATTCTAATTCAGACAATGAAACCATTCCAAATGATTCGTCTGAACACAAAGACATAAGATTCCACAAAAAAGATAGTTAGATCTCTAAAGGGTTCTGTGATGCAACTACCACTTCTCTACAGGAAATGTTCAAGCTATCTCAACAGAAAATAGCTTGGTCATTCCTAGTAAATAAGCGTGCCTACAAGGCCAGGTCATCTGGCAGATCAGTGTCAACCTACAAAAGGTAAGCTTGCTCTAGCTTCTAAAAACAACAATTCCTTCTATAGACCTTGACATAGATCAAATGGCCAGCCTCTCTGCAACATGATCTATGAAACAAATAAGCCAATAGCAGAAAGTCTACACAGACAAGTGACAATGTGTATGAACAGTACAATTCACCCACCATAGTAAGATCCATTAGACAACATTGATCTCTATCAAATGAAGCAGGTGGAGAGCCTATCAGCATTTGGGAACAACATTAGAAACACACTGCTTCCAGACCTATTTCCAAAAGAAGTCAGAAGCGGACATACTAAATGAAAAGAAATATGGGTACAGAAGTGCCCAAACACCGCACCACGTATCCTGAGAGCAAGATGGCAAATTCAGATGTAACATTCGTGCCTGTTCCTCTATAGGAGAAATAAATTCTGTCTGCATCTACAGCACATACCATTCGACTATACTCCACTGATGAATTACAACTATAATTTCTGGAAAGTGAAACAGAAAGATGAAAGTGTGCAAGTAATCTATCACCCACTTTCAAGCCTCAGAACACCAAAGAATAGTGTCGCAGACACTCAGAGTGATGACAATACTACGAGGTATGAAAAAGCCACATGGTTATATCACCTTATTTGTGCAGAAAATATGGGGCGAACTCATTGAACTGTTGAAGTAGGCAAATTCCGATGTCAAGGCATCTCATCAACAACTATTGAAATGTGTTCCTTGATCCTGTGTCTGTCTGGGAACACTTTACAAGCCTTCCATGACATTCTCAATTCATCTTATCAAGGACCAACAATCCTCTTAGGCATTGTAGACACTACTTTGGAGGACAGAATATCAAGCAAAGCGCCCTCATATCCATATGTTGTATGGATCAGGATGCGCCATGATAGTGAACATGATGCAGCACAAGTGCTATCATTCATCAAAAAATATCACTTGTCACATTCCAACCGTATGACAGTCTACACTATGGAAGTTGGTTCAAAGTTCAAGCGACATATTGTGCAAAATATTGCGGCGAGCAGTAAAGAACAAATCCAATTGGTACCACGATGTCGCTTTGGTTTCTAGAAGAGTTTATAAGAATGGTGGCATAGACCTTTTCTCAACAATGTGACACCACTTGAAGGCAAATCAACCCAAGAGGGTATCAGAGTTAGAGATGAAAAGGGTATATATCAATGACTAACCCACTTTCTCCCTAATGTGGCAACCAACATAGATGTTCGGTTTGGCTGACAACTCATAGCCCTAGTTCGCTATAACCAGTACATAACCAAACATGAACAGACTAGCTGCAGATCTTTGGAAGATTGCAAGTTCAACAAACCCACACATCAACTGTGGTCATTAGGTTTGAAGACTCTTTCACACAGACTTAGACTTATGAAGCCAGTGACCGCAATGGGTACACATCTGTATGGGAGTCTGGCTGCGTTTCCTCAGTATAAACTACAAGAAAGCAGGCGTGTACTAATCCCAATGCAATTGAGCAGCTTGCATCAATACTGCTAAAACATATCTTGAAGAATAACCTGATAACACATACTACCACGTGAACAAGAGAGAATACTGTCTGTTTGAAATGCTAAGTATGCTTATGACTACAAGACAGGTACAGTGACCAACACGGCACATTACAAGTCAATGGACTAGATGGCTGTCTTGTGAAGAACAAACCATGACTCATTGATCACTACAAACTGCATCTAGGCACCAGAGGCACAGAACTACTACTTGCTCTCTATTCCTATTAGACCCTGGAGGTGAGTCTGAATTAAAAGGTGACTCTGACACATTGAGAACAGTTCAATCTCCTTGAAATTTCCACGACTACTCACAAACATACATAGAAGACAAAAGCTAAGAAGAACAGCTCGAGCAGGCAGAAGCAACTAACAAGACCTCAGTTATTCACAAGACAACCTTGATCCAGAAGGACAAAATGTTCTAAGTGACCCTCTGCAATTAATACCCCAGAACTGCCAATCTCAGAAATTGAGACAGCCATACAACATGGCACCTCTATAGTCAATCAGATGACATAAGAAGCTAAATCAGCTGCAACATACAGTACACTCCAAAGTGGTTGAAACTGTCCAACATAGATACTACATGAAACAAAAGTGTGACTACTCAACACCAAACCACTAATGTTTGTCAGTGGTTCAGCTAGCACAGAAAAGGTTCCTGATTGAGCTATCACTTCAGAAATACAGTGTGACAGGCTCTTCAATGTCTATTGCTATGACTACTCACTGGACTAGCAACATACAACATTAGTGAGTAACATACACCGTCTTTATGTTACCATCGAACATGGGAGAACTGGAAGTATAAAACTGTCATTGATTGCATCAGCTCGTCCATGTTCACAAGATCGCTACTCATCGTTAACAAAATCATGGTCTCAATGTCATGCTAGCCTGTATTCATCTCGTCTACAACAGATCTTAGGTACTGACGATTACTGCAATTACATTTGGTGGCAAAAATATACTTGTCTTGAGACCTTTACAACTTACCAGTCAATGCAAGTATATATTCGCTCTAACTGCCAACAATAAGAATATCCCAGTTGGATTGCAGGCTATAACATATAGAATTATTCACCTATGTTGGGTGTCCGAGAACATGCGACAAAGTGGGTGAAGTAACTTACAAAGCACTTTTTTAGATGAAGCTAGCACAGGTTCTCTATCAACCCAAGGGAACATGTTTTGTATGTTAAATGATCGAAAAATCACAGTAGATAGTACATATAGAAACAGCATATAATGTCTTCAGCGACATATACTCACTACCAGACACATAGTGTCTTATACACGACAAGAAATGCACTAAATTCAACAATCTAATGCTACAAAGAGAGAACCAAAGATTGTCCTCTCCATACCGTTGATACAGTTGATGACGTTATTCTTAGGCCAGCTAATGCAAAGATAATGAACGACTAGGTGAAATGAAGTCAGATGTTTCACGAACAGCTAGCCTAGGCTGTTCTCACACTGTGAAGCACATATCATACTTACGTAATCTAGATGTCGAACAAGGCATATAAGCGGTGCCATAGGAAACACACTGACTTTATCAATGTACAGAAGACATTTATTCAGACACTTGTAGTGCAGTTTGACAACGCAACCTCTGTACACATAGATAGACCCTCGTAAAATTCAGGTTTTTAAGGATATCTACATAAACAAACAGTTCCATTATGTGTGCATCGCTGCACTCATTCACAAATCTCAAGTTAAGTTTGGATTCAACAATGATAGACATAGTACAGACATATTCAAAGATGGCATGACTCGTTGCACTTTCACGTGTAGGCCCTGGATTGCACATCATTGATAGCACCTCATAAAATACGTGCTGACAAAAGATATATTCTTGAGTACAACAGATTACGTGCTCTACATCAGCCACAAATGTCTTTAATACCACTGCCTACATATCTGTCTGTCTCTCACACAATTCAGTCACAGCTAGGCAACAGAAACATAAACAGCAGCAAGCTTCACTAAGTGATTCACAAAAACAGTTCAGAAAAGCCACACACAAGTAATATGGAGGTCATGTACATTATGGGCTGTACGCTCATTGGCTATAGTTTGCATCAATGGTCATGCAGTCTGCAAGCAGGCAGTTATTCGCAGCCAGCGGCATCGTGCGGGTGGGATACTGCCACCCACTGCCTACAAAGGGAAGTGAGCAGGGTAGAGGGGTTCTGAGACAGACTGAGGGTCAATTAGCAGCAGGCTGACTTTTTGAGGTGGTAGTAACTTGACATTCTGCCCACAATCAGACATTACAATCCACTGGACCACTCAGAGCCATATTTCATGCTGAGAAGGGCTCCATTCTGCCCATGATCACGCATCTGGAAGTGATACATGTTCTGGCCATGATTGGGCTTTCGAAGATGTGTGAGAAGGGAGGTCATATTTTATTGCCCCATCACACTGTGGGAGATCTGTGGGGCGGGCATGTAACTTTATTCATGCAGGCAGGCATCAAGAGATGCAGGTGGGCTCATGTTACTATATGCACAATGGGCTGGTGGGGGTACAAGAACCAACTACGGTCCAGCTAGGAGTGGCAGCTGCTGTGTTGTAGCCCTTCATACAGCAGTCACCCTGTAGTTATCGTCAACTTTATGATTTTGGGGGTTTCAAAGTTGTGCAGCCATATGTTGGCCATTACATGCACAACTATCTATTACCCACGAATATTAGGAGCAGCTTATGCATCGCTCCTCCCTCCTCTTAACCATGCATTCTTTCCATTAATATTTTGCACAATCTGTTGTCAATGACATAACTGCCTCCTGCTACATGTCGCACAATTGTTAAAAGTTGAACTTGCACATACACAACCCTGTTGCACATCGAGGAACCCTTTTCAATATGTGGTCCACACTATAAGACATTTTTCACTAAGTCTGAAAACATTCACAACTATAGTTAAAAGTTGTGCTGATTTACTTACGCTGAGTAAGGCGCCCCGCACTTGGCTTCCCAGCAGCCTCCCACAATTCGTGAGCGAGGTAGTACCAGCACGTGTCGTTGTCCGTATCACCCTCCCATTCCTTTAGCACTGAAGCGCTTACAACAGCTTCCACTTTTCAATTGCACAATAGACTTATTTTTACCTTTAGTGCAATATAAAGGTAGCTATTTACGCCTCTTCACATTGCATCCAGCTCCGTTGGTACTTCTCATCAAAATCGAGGATTATCTTCGGCCTGACCGCCTGAAGCAGTGCACACCCCTCGTGAAGTTCCACTGCCTCATGTCACTTCTGAGTGTTAGTAGTTCTGAAATACAAAACCCAAAAGATGCACATACCTTTATGTAACAATATTCATCATTTCTTAAACAAATTCTATACAATAGTAATTAAATGACATCAAACACCACTTGTCCTTCAAGATAGCAGAAACACAGATCAGTACCATAATAATAGAACAAAAACAGGATACAGCCACCTTTGACAGTAAAAGTTAAATTGCTAGTACACTAACATTATGCTGTAGTCTCATGCGTTGAGTAACTGTATCAACACCATGATTTGGGATACCATGACATATCCATCTCTATCACAGTGAAATATTTGCATAACATTGTAACGCAGATATAACACATGATGAAACACACATCACAGAACCATGTTTTACGGAAGCTCGCAAACATACATTACTTGGTACACAGGCCTTGAAATAACATACTCTCCACCCAGCTCGGACACCTGCTTTTCATAGGGAAGGCGGTTTACTTTCTTGCCTGTGCCTTAGACAGGCAGTTCTGATTTACAACTTACACACATATTAGGCTCCTAGGCCCCAACCATAGCATTTAATATAGAAAAAGGGATGTCAGGATCTTATAATATGAAGATACTAGACTCGGGAATAAGTGGCACTGACCACTGATATGTACTCAGTTGTATTTTAATTGCCACCTGCCACTTTAAAAGGCAGCAACTTCAAGACTCTTAGTAGTTCCTCATGTGTCTGTCCTGTATACATAAATTACACATGGTACCAAAGATGTTATGTGGGTGAGTCAATTCATCAAGCCGGACCGGAAAGGGGTATTAAATATTTTAACATGGTTCTGGAAAGCCAAAACTCCTACACATGAAACTTCATGAGGGCAAGTTAGCAAACACAGAATGTCTCAGAGTGTGATTCAAATATATCGTTCATGCTCTAGTGTTCAAGGATGTTTACCACTGTTCATTTGTACAATACCTTACCTGTACCCTGACACATCATGTTAGAATGTAAAACTACATTAATTCACATGCACTTTTACATTCTGTGAAAGGAATCATACTATGACACTTTATGTATTGTCAAACAGTTATCACTGGCAAACATCCTTCAACAGTTAACCAGGTAAGGAAATATTCTCCTCACAACCTGACAAACTTCAAAAACACTAAAGCATTAGTGCAGCAAACAATTCAGATAAATTGCCAGACACTCAGTTCACCATGGTAGCTAGGGGCTACTGCATATTTTAAATCATTTTTGACCACATTAATATGGTTCTGAAAAGAACCTTGTGTATACTATCATTTCCTCAAACAGTCTCACAATCTTAAAGGACTTTCAGGATTCCATCTTGAAGGGCTCCAGAAAATGACAATTGCCACCATGCGAGAAATGCACACCATCTGGTAGGAATAGCCAATCATTACAGAATTTAATTTCAGGGGATATAGTATGTATTCACATGCGTACAATGCAGTAATCTGACATTACTTTTCTGCAAGCTCTGTCAATCAGATACATATGATGCTCTGCTTGCTAGACTCTGCCCTCTGTAATATCTGAAAATATGATAATACAGGCAGGCAATATAGACATAATAGAAGCAAGGTCCAATTGGCTTCCGCTACTAAATCTACCCATCATTTTAAACCCAAATCATTGCCCCAAGATGGATTAGCAGTATGTCAGGAGGAGAGTGAGTTCTCAAAGTTCAGTATGGTTGGCATAAGATGTTCCCATCTCATCCCACCACGACTAAACCATTTTACATAGCACCGGGAGCTGCAGGTCCCTTCCAAAATCACATGAAGTGCAAACTCAGCTGCTCGCCTTATGTAACTGCTTCCAATTATCCACAAAATCCTTTTCCTATTTTCTGCCATTCTAAGTTTTTTCACCCAGAACTGCACAGAAAGCTACTAAGAAAGGAACTGTTCACCCTGCAGTGACCAGACAGCACTGAAAATCAAACTGATATTTTCCTCCTTATTTCAAGCTAGCTTCACTGCATTCAGTCAAAACACACACATTTAAAAATATTCCTCCTGGTCTGACTTCATGAACCAATGTAGCTCATGCATTCAGTATTACTAGACTATGTTTCTGCTAAAATCTAAAACCACTGAGAACTAAACAAATGCATGCTTTTCAGGCAGTTTTAAATAATTACAACATCAGAAAGAAGTTCGATTGGCTGCGTCTCATACAACCCGCACTGCATCTTCCTATCTCCTCCATTTGCAGCTGTATCTGTACAAGTGAGTACTGAACTTTTTTCTTACTTTAAACTATTTCTCTTCAGAAAATAGCATGCCACATAATAACAATTAACATCATCAGATTAAACACCCAAAACGTTTTGATTAATGATATGTACATGTTCTAATAATTTTTAAATACTAGAAAAATCATGTGAACATAGACTGTACTTACAGTTTAAACTGATTCTCTCTCTGCAATTTTCAAATGGATCTTGTTTTTCTTCTTCAGTGTTGTCCGTCACTGATTGGTTCTCAGAAGTGGCCTGACAAATCTTTAATTTAATTGGTAGAGCTATCGTCACCAAACAGACTATTGAATGATTTGATAATGAATGTTTCAGCCACTCCCAAGTATTACATTTACTTTACTTTCAATGCACGAGTACATTTCATATACTTTCGATATAATGAAAGTAAATTTTGCGAAAGTGTCGAACTTCGACAGTACTTTTGACCATAGTGTCGAATGCACGAAAGTACAATTTGCGACACTTTAGAATGCACAAAAGTATTTTTTTCGACACTTTCGTGCTCACGAAAGTACTTTTCAATAACTTTCTATATATTGACACAGTTTCACATTTTATTTGAAAAATGACTTAATTATCAATTGTAAACACATAATCTGCTACATAACTGCCTCAAACTCAGCGCAGTGCAGATATTTAAGATTTACAATGCTTAATACGCACTCATAAAACTGTACAGTGTACAATTTAAAAACACTTATTTGTTGTATTTTTACACCAAACGCCTCATATATCCATATTGCACAACCTCTGCTCATAACATTACACTTTTATATGTTAAATTTCACAGAATACTCATTTCTCATATCGACTCAGTGAAAACGCAAGCACATAAACAAAAACACAGCATCATCAAGAAGCTACAAATTAAATCTACACTTTTCAGAACAGTGTTGTTCGAAGTTAATAACACCCTCCAGGCTGGATAGTGTAGGGAAAACCAAACCAACCAGAGGCGTAATGAGATCCGACAACACAGGAGGAAGGGCTTATAAGATCTGGAAGGTACAGTATTTCCCTATATCAGCCACTCTGGAGCGTATTATTGCACTTAGAAAATGTGCACTGTAAAGGAAAAAATGATCAAAAAGTATTTTTAAAAATATATATAAAAATACAAAATTAGCTTCATAGAACTTTTATGAATAAGTAATCCTCTGGCTGTTTTGATATATAAACTATTGTGGACTCCATTATGGATAGGCACTTTGTTGGCATGCACTTTGTGACTAAGCTTACCACGGAGGGCTTGAATCTGAGTTACTTGCAACCATTCATTGAAGATGTTTTTTTTTTTGTAAGGTACTTTGCCTGCCAGTAGTTTGGGACACATGCAGATTAGTAAATACAATAGAGGGACTTCGGCATTTCTTTATAGATTTTCTGAATAGGGCCAGGCAACAGTCACAGCACTTTCATAACTAACAGTGGCCATGAATGGAGATATGCTGCAAGGTTTCGCCTATGTAATGGATTGCCCAGTCTTTTGACAGACTATGATACTGCATTTTTCTTAGCTATTTGCTGGATGTCAGTCTTAGAGGTTTTGAATGAGTACTGTGCTTCTGTTAGGTTTTCTCTGTGTGTGTGTGTGTGTGTGGGGACATCATGGTCTTGTTCATTCATTTGCTTAGCAAGTGGTACAAAGATGGCAGGTGAAAAGCTTGAAGACTCAGGTTGGCTACAAATACACAAGTAATGCAGCATCCCTTATACTAATCTTTTTTTTTTGCGCTATCTATTGAGAACATACCAACCACTGACATTGGTATCATAGCCAATCAGAAGGTTAGGATTTTCAGACCCATTTTCAAAATCAAAATAATTAGCTCTGAACTGAAAAGTATGACACAACACAAAGTTAGTAGTGTACCGTGAACTGAAATGCATCAAGCTTGTAAATCAGAAATATTTAGAATTTCTCACACATTTTTGAACATATTGAATTTATCTGTTCAGAAACGCATACACTACTTCTCTCACACTGTCTTCTCACACAGTTATTTCTGCAAGAAAACTTCATCATTGCACAGCACATATAGAGAAAACATTCTTTTGGCATGTTGTGAAAATCACAGCTCGAATAACAATACACACCAGCACAAGAAACACTATGTTACTACAATGCAGCATCAATATTGAAATATCGCTAACATGCAAACATAGCTACCAATTCTGCCACACACACACACACAGTCACACAAACAGCAATAGAGGTATATCCTCCACATTATTGTAAATATACTAATCAGATACATTTAATAATGCACACTGTCACTCTGAATTTTGCTCCACCATATACTTCATCATCAACCTGACTATCACATAACACGCCACACAGCATTAAACACATATTAGCACACAGATAAAAAACACCATCCATCATAATCGTAGAACACACGTGAAGAAAAAACATGTAATCTCCACAAAATATTAAGAATGTTAAAATTTCTAATGTTACATAGCAGCTGTGCAATGACATTCATAACAGCTATCATTTGCTTCTCTTTTCACCAAATTGTTAACATTTTAAATGATGATTCTAGTAATACATATACTATAAGAAATGTGAATCATATTCTAAAACATTTTTTTCTTCTCATACAGGTGCCTGATACTTTGTAAGATTGCTTACTGTGACTGTCAACTAGAGTACCTGAAAATGCCAACTAAATACAGACGTAGGTGTATCTCAAAATGAGAGCGGCATAATAGTACTACACTGTTGTATAAGGGCAACAAACTAAAAAGTAAAGTTACCCAAAAAAATGAGAATCGAGAGAGTATTGATGCAACAGTGACTCCTATATCAAGTCACTGCACAAAGAAACAAAAATCCATAAAAAAGAAACAGAAATGTATAACAGCACAAATGTTGTGTCGATCTGTAAGATTTAAACACAACTATCTTGAGTGTAACCATCAAGAGACACTCAAATCAACAACGAAATGAAAAATTGTGACTTACAACTTAGAAGAAGAGTATTTTCATCACTAGCAAGTAAAGCTAAGATCGAAGACTTATTACTGTTGTGGTAAGGACAGCCGCAAACAGATCAAGAGTCACCTTCTCTGATGAATTTACGCCTGAAAGTACAAACATTTGTCAACAGAGCACTGTTTGTACTACAAAGATTGTGGGTGATGATGTCCTATGACATTGAACAATTCAGGAAACTTGTATATAGCATAAAAAAAGGCTTCAACAGTATCCTTGTTTGACTGTTGACAACTTGCCATGTCTTCACAGGACAGTGGATGCACACACAGCACTCAGAAGCATATTTCTGGGAAGAGTCTTATCATGACTTTACAAAACAACAGACATTCAATATCGATGAGTCCGCAACTTATAAATGTCCTCAGTATCTCTGATGACAATCAATTAGATACTGACGATGACTGTGGTCCAAACCATAGTCTTGAATAAACGGCACTGCCTTACATGGTCATGTGATGCTACCTGCAAACGAGGCAATCATCATTTCAAAAAGTAGAACAGTTTGTTAACCTATTCAATAACAGATCTAAAAGATAGACATAAGCTATTTACTGAAATCGATCATGGTGATAATGCTCATTTACTGGACTCCATGGGTCACTCACTTGCATGTCTCGATAGTGGTGTTTGGATAGTTTTTTCACAACATGCGGATGCTCGCAGTGCATCACACAGGTATGCTAACTTTGTCTACAGAGTATATGAAGTACAGCGAGCTGTATCAGTACACTTGTTTAAATGACTTATTGCAGTCAGGTGACATGACGGTGCCATCACTTTATGAAAAAGTGCAACACATTCCTTCTGAGCCAGAAACAGGGAATTTCCAGTATCACACTTCAACAAAAATCTGTTTCAGTGTTAGAAAATGACATTCTGAAACAGTATGGAAAGGAAATTGCTAGTTTGAGATAGCAGTATCGAAGTTTGATTCTGTATGTGTTATGCACCGCTTGTGCTATGCAAACAAACTGTCACAGTAAACCTAGAAACCTGGTCATCATACAATGACATGTTGTTGCGCCTACAGCATTCTTTTGCTTCTGAAATCTGACTTCATCCACAACAAACCATTGTACTATGCAAACACTGTTTTCAAAACTGAAGTAACACTTTGCCAGCAAGGTCAGTGCTAAACAACATGGAAACAGATGTCACACTTAACTGAGATTTCAACATTGAATATGTTTGAATGTATTCTAATTCAGACAATGAAACCATTCCAAATGATTCTACGCCTGAACACAAAGACACGCAAGATTCCACAGAAAGAGCTAGTTAGATCTCTAGCGGTTCTGTGATGTATCTACCACTTCCTGTACAGGAAATGTTCAAAGCTATCTCAACAGAAAATAGCTTGGTCATTCTAGTAAATGGCGGCCTATAAAGGCCAAGGTCATCTGAAAGATGTTGTCAACCTGCAAAGGTAAAGCTTGCTCTAGCTTACTTAAAGAGCAACAATTCCTTCTATATAGACCTTGGACATAGATCAAAATGGCCAGCCTCTGTGAACATGATCTATTAGAAACAAGTAAGCCAATTGATCGAGAAAGTCACTACACAGACAAGTGATAAATGTGTATGAACAGTACACACCACCCACTACATTGGTAGAGATCCATTAGAGACAACATTGATCTCTATCAAAATGAAGCAGGTGGAAGGTGAGCCTGTCAGCATTTGGGACGCAACATTAGAAACACGCTGCTTCCCAGACCTATTTAAAAGGGTCAGGCGGACGCCTGGATGAAAGAGAGAAGTATGGGTACAGGGTGCTGAGTACCGCACTCAGCCGTATCCCTGAGCAAAGATGGCAAATTCAGATGTAACATTCAGTACCTGTTCCATCTGCTCTGGGAAAGTGAGCTTAGAATTCTGTCTGCATCTATAGCACATACCATTCGGCTAATAACTCCACTAGATGGAATTACAGCTGCTCAATTCTGGAGAAATTGAAACAGAAAGATGAAAGTGTGTGCAAGGAATCTGTCTTCCATATTGCCTGCGGGCACCAAAGAATATTGGTATTCAGACACCTCAGAAGGATGACAATGTTACTAGTATGGCGCAGCCACATGGTTTGTCACACTTATTTGTGCAGAATATGCCTGGGACGAACTCATTGAACTGTTGAAGTGGGCAAATTCCGATGTCAAAGGCATCTCATCAATGACTATTGGAGAAATGTGTTCACTTGATCCTGTGTCTTGTCACAAGCACTTTTTCAAGCGCCCATGACATTCTCAATTTCATCTTATCAAAGGACAATCCTCTTCTAGGCATTGTAGAACACTACTTTTGGAGACAGAATATTTACACAGGCTCCCTCATATCCATATGTTATTATGGGATCAAGGATGCCTATGAATCGGTGAACATGATGCAGCACAAGTGCTATCATTCATCAAAAATATATCACTCGTCACATTCCAGACAAGCATGACAGTCCTACACTATGGAAGTTGGTTCAAAAGTTCCAGCCATATTTGTGCAAAATATTGTCAAGTAGCAGTAAAGAACAAATCGAATTGGTACACGCCGATGTCGCTTTGGATTTCTAGAAGAGTTTGTCAGAATGGTGGCATGAATGACCTTTTCTCAGCAATGGACACCACTTGAAGGCAAAATCAACCAAGAGGGTATACGAAGTTACCCAGAGATGAAAAGAGGGTATATCAATGACTACAACCCAACCTTCTCCTAATGTGGCAAGCAAACATAGATGTTCAGTTTGTGGCTGACAACTCACTAGCCCTGGTTCTGCTATGTAACTCGTGACATAACCAAACATGAACAGACTAGCTTGCAAGATCTTTAAGATATTGCCAGTTCAAGCAAAAGCCTGACATCTCAGCTGTGGTCATTGGGTTTGAAGACTCTTCACACAGAGAATGTGGAGCTATGAGCCAGTGACCGCTATAGGTACACATCTGTATGAAGTCTGACGCTGTACTGCTTCCTCAGTAACTACAAAGAGAAACCGAAGCGTACTGATTCCTCATGCCGAAATTGAGCAGCTTGTTGTCAATACACCCTTCAAAACATATCTAGAAGAATAACCATAGACACATACTACCCACCGAGACACAACGAGATGAATATGTGTCTGTTTGAGGTGGCTAGGGTATGACTACAAGACAGGTGCAGCACATGACTTAACACGGCACATTTACAAAGTCAATGGACTAGATGGCTGTCTTGTGAAGAGGAATGCTTCATGGCTCATTGATCACTGCAACTGCATCTAGTACACTCAGAGAGACAGAACATTACTACTTTGCTTCCTATTCCTATTTAGACCCTGGAGGAGTGAGTCTGAATTAAAAGGTGACTCTGACACATTCAAGAACAGTTCAATCTCACTTATGAGAATTTCCAAACCGATCACTCACAAACATACATAGAAAGACTAAAGTTAAGAAAGAACAGCCTGAGCAGGCAGAGAAGCAACTTCAGCAAGACACTCCAGTTAGTTCACAAGACAACCTTGATCCAGAAGGACAAGGTGTTCTAGGTGACCCTCTGCCATTAAATGCCCCAGAACTGTTAATCTCAGAATTGAGACAGCCATGCAACATGGCACACTCTATGGTCAATCCAGATGATATAAGAGAAAGACTAAATCAGCTGCAGCATCAGTACACCCAAAGTGGTTGAAGCTGTCCAACATGGGATACTACATGAAACAAAAAGTGTGACTGCACTCAGCACAAACCACTACTAATGTTTGTCAGTGGTTCAGCTGGCACAGGAAAGAGTTTCCTGATTGAAGCTTTACTCAGAAACATGGAGGTGACAGGCTCTTCAATGTCTGTTGCTGTGACTGCTCCCACTGACTAGCAGCATACAACATTGGTGGAGTAACATTACACCGTCTCTTTATGTTGCCAGTCGAACATGGGAGAACTGGAGAGTATTGTAAACTGTCATTCGAGGTTGCATCTCAGCTCCGTCCCATGTTCACAAAGATGCAGCTACTCATCGTTGACAAAATCAGCATGGTCTCCAATGTCATGCTAGCCTGTATTCATCTACGTCTACAGCAGATCTTAGGTACTGACGATGCAGTGCATTTGGTGGCAAAAGTATACTTGTCTTGGGAGACCTTTTACAACTTGCACCAGTCAATGCAGAGCATGTATTCACAACTCTAACTGCCAAGCAAGCTAAGAATATCCAATCGGTTGGATTGCAGGCTATAACATATGGGAATTATTCACGCATGGAGTTGTCTGAGAACATGGCAAAGTGGTGAAGTAGCTTACAAAAGCACTTTAGATGAAGCTCGACAGGTTCTCTATCAACAGAACATGTTTGTATGTTAAATGATCGAAAATCACAGTAGATAGTACATGCATAGAAACAGCATGTAATGTCTTCAGCACATATACTCTACTGCCAGACACATAGTGTGTCTTATGCCACGACTAAAGAAAATGCACTGAATTCAACAATCTAATGCTACAAAGAGAGAACCAAGAGATTGTCACTTCATGCAATTGATACAGTTGATGGCTATTCTTAGCTCTAAAGCTAGTATAAAAGATGACTGAACGATCAAGGAAATGAAGTCAGATGTTTCACGAACAGCTGGCCTAGAAGCTGTTCTCACACTTTGTAAGAATGCACATATCATGCTACGACGTAATCTAGATGTCGAACAAGGCATGGTAAACGGTGCCATGGGAAACATCACTGACTTTATCCATAATGTACAGAAGACATTTATTCAGACACTTGTAGTGCAGTTTGACAACATGCAACACTCTGTACACATAGATCGAGCCTACGTAAAATTCCAGGTTTTTAAGGATATCTACATAAACAGGAAACAGTTCCCATTATGTGTTGCATACGCTGCCTCCATTCACAAATCTCAGGGATTAAGTTTGATTCAGCAATGATAGACATAGGTACAGACATATTCAAAGATGGCATGAGCTACGCTAACTTTCACGTATGAAGCCTTCTGATTGCACATCATTAGTATAGCACCTCATAAAATACGTATGACAAGCGATGTATTCTTGAGTACAACAACGATTCGTACTCTACATCAGCCACAAATGTCTTTAATACCACTGCTCATATCTGTCTGTCTCACACAATTCAGTCACAGCTAGACAAGCAACAAACAGCAGCAAGCTTCACTAAGTGATTCACAAAAAACAGTTCAGAAAAGGCCACAACCGCAAGTAAACATCCACGTACCAACAATTCATCAGAAATCAGTTGTGTAGCTCCTGTACCATTGTTTGACAAGAGCAATAGAGTCAACTGCTATGCTAACTCAGCTATGCAAGTTTTTCTACATGCCACATTTTGTGCAAGCAATATCTGCTTCACAAGACAATCTCTATCAAACGCCTGAAGCAGATTATCAACATGACTTCTGACCAGTCTAACAATGTACACTCACTAACATCACTACGACAGGTGTTATCTACATATGCTGGATGCAGTACATTTGTTGCAGACATACAGCAAGACAGTACTGAGTTTATGATGGCTGTCATAAACAACCTTGATGAAGACGGCACCTAATCCGCCAGTACTTCACAGTAACATACGAATAAAATATGTATGTGTTTCATGTGGCACCACAGCGTGAAAACCACACAAGACATGCTGTGGATAACTCTTTGTTCCTAAAGCCGTGTGTCAAATTTCGACAGCTGTTCACTAATGCTGAATGTAGTCATGCCTGTGTAAGGTGCGGAGGCAGATGCACTCAGTCCATACGGCTCAGGACTTCATCTCAATATCTGTTGCTTATGTTGCACAGATTTGACACCAATGGGCTCAGAGTTGATACTCCTATCACAGACTACACAGCTAGTAGAATAGTCTTCAACCAATCACTGTTTGACACTCACAGCATTATCTATCATCATGGTCAATCCATGCATTCTGGACATTACACCTCATTACTAAGGTGCACAGTTGGATGGTTAGAGTGTGATGACTCTACAACTACTTTTAAACAGAGACTCCCACGTCACCTGAAAAATGCATATCTTCTAATATTGAAGAATTATGACAACCTTCATATTTCAGAAGAATAGGACAAAACATGTACCATTTTAACATGAGTACTTTGTCCCCAAAAATGTCATAACTCGTTACAATGTTGTACAATTTACTACTGTAAATAAACTATACAATTTCAACAAAACTGAATTCAAATACAGATATTACATAGACTGTGACATGTTACATCTTGTGTAGATCAGTGACAACATGGAAATTGTTGTAGTGGCTTCAATCAGCGCCAACAATATTTACAGTCACTAGAGAAACCATGATTACATGTCTTTACAAGATAATGCATCTAAAAACCTTACTAAGCTCCACAGCTGTATGGTTAGAGTGTGACGACTCTACAACTACTTTTAAATAGACACTCCCAGATCACTTGAAAATGCATGTCTTCTAATATTGAGGAATGATGACAACCTTCATATTTCAGAAGAATAGGACAAAACATGTACCATTTTAACATCGTACTTTGTCCCCAAAAATGTCATAACTCGTTACTATGTTGTACAATTTACAACTGTTAATAAACAATACAATTTCAAAAAAAATGGAATTCAAATACAGACATTACATAGACTGTGACATGTTACATCTTGGGTAGATCAGTGACTGCATTTGTATTGTTGTAGTGGCTTCAATCGGCGCCAACAATATTTACAGTCACAAGAGAAACCATGATTACATGTCTGTGAAAGATTCTACCTTATAACATTAAACAAACATTCCACAGTCTCAGAAGTAGTCTTTTACACTTCTAGTGACTCTTCACATATAGAGAACATCATTAGATCACCATGCAACAGTGTAGAACTATCACGCTTTCAGACGTAGTACTAGTATTGTACATATGTAAAAACAACTACCGTTATTGATAATGCAAGAACCTATCTTACACAACTGTTACTAATAACCAATTACTTAATCTAATTTAGTGACTCTAAACTGTTTAAAACTACTTGTACATAATAGAAACATTTGTGTTCAAGTGTACATTGTTTATAACTTGTTTAATAATTGAACTACAAATAGCAGTGTATCACTACAGTACAAGTGAATGTCTAACATATTACTCTGCAGTATACTAACAACATGTAACTAAGCATAAGTTTGTGAAAAAATGCATTCCATTACAGTTTTAGTATTTACAAGTTAAGAATTTACATAGAAGCCAATGTAAGAATTGATAACATTTTTTGTGTTCATGTAAAACATTCATTTTTTTTTGTACTTGTCACATAACTAACTGTACCGTTTGTACAAAATATTGACAATTGTAAATCAGGCACTGTTGCTGATCACAACAAACTGCATACCTGTTCCTGACAATATTTATGATCGCCTCAATTGAGGGTCAGGTGGAATTTTCCATTTGCACCTAGTCAGTGACATATTATTTAATAATAAGAATCAAATGTCACTAAACTTACAATTGCGTAAACTGTACTACTTAGACAATCAGCATATGTTTTTCACCCACCCCAGGAACATCCACATTAGTAGTCACAATAATTACAACAAAACACTTGTCTATCTTGTGTCTAATCACACTTCACTACCAACTGACATTCCCTTATTAACATAGCAGACAACTAATGCACTACACATAGTTACAACATACAACCATTTTAAAAAAAGTAACATTTTTTACAAACTACATTCACATTCAATAGCAATAGCTTCAGCCTGACTATTAAAATAAAAATTCAAATGCCAGAAAATACTTCCACACATATAAACAGAAGTGAGTACTGAAGCACAACTAAAAACACACAACATCTGATTAGTTTCATATAATATCACACACTTAGTCCAATCCACATGATACACTTATTATTATTCTTACACATTTACAAATTTCACAAGCAATGATTGCACACATACAAAGATTGTATTGTGAGACTGCTTCTGTTAACTTAATTTCACTCTTGATTGGACCTTTTCTCCATTTGGCAAATTGGCAATAAATTTTTTAAAACCATAACCACCTGTGTTGTCTCCTTACTTTAAATACCATCATGACATAAAAATAAGTGTCTATGACTTAAGCATACAAATAAATGTTTACTAATACTGCTACAACTAAACCTCCATCTATTTGTTTGGTACCTATGACATACAGTCAGTAACACAGCAACACAAAGGGTAACACACATGGTGGCATAGACGGGATTGTCAGCCCTAAGTCTCACCCCATGACATGTGTAAAGCAGCAGAAGTATAGGAGAATGGGGTGACAGTTAGGACCCACGATCCCAATGCACACCCCAATGCCGGTTGGTGGAGTGGGCAGGGCAGTACAGTCCATGTGCTACCACCACATGATGTGTTATGGCACAATAAAACTGACAGCACTGCAAACATTAATGCTAAAAGTGCGACTTGGAGGAGTGTGCAGCAGGGCACAAGTGGGTGTTCACCCCTAACAGCGAATGTCCTCACTTTTGTCGCTGTGGAACAACCCTAATGAATGCATTAAACAGACTTTTTTGCCTCTAATTTGCCTTCTTTTTAAGAAAGATAAAAAAAATTGTAAATGTAATGCAGTACGCTCCCACAACCATGAATTAGAACAGAATGGCTAATGCATGCAGTGGCTTACACAGGAATGCTGTGCCACATGATGCCTTGTCACAAAGTAACGTAGTGCCTGTAAATGTTAATGTCAATGGGCATGGTGACACAAAGTGAAACAGAAAGCAAAACAGTACAGTGCACACAAATGGCTAAAAAGTTACAGAAACGCAAACAAAAAAGAAAATGCAAACAATTGCGCATATGCTGGCATTGGACTCTGCATAGGGATCATCAGACCTAACTCTCACCCCATGACATGTGTAAAGCAGCAGAAGTATAGGAGAATGGTGAGAGTTAGGACCCATTGATCCCAATGCACACCCCAATGCCGGTTGGGGGTGGGCGGGGTCCAAGGGGTTGTCAACCCTAACAGCAAATTTCTCACTTTTGTCACTGTGGAACAACCCTAACTAATGCATTAAATGGAGTTTTTGCCTCTAATTTCCTTCTTTTTGAGAATGATAACGAAAATAGTGAATGTAATGCAGCAGCGGGAGCACGGGCGCCTTTGGCCCCTGCCCCTGCTGCATAATGCTAGATCCGCGTGCTCCCACCACATGATGTGTTGTGGCATACTAACAGGGACAGCAATGCAAACAGAAATGCTAACAGTGGCACATGGTAACACAAGCTACGCAATGAGAACAGATAGGGTAACGACATCGTTGATGTGTTGTGGCATACTAACAGGGACAGCAACGCAAACAGAAATGCTAACAGTGGCACACATGGTAACACAAGCAACGAATGAGAACAGACAGGGTAACGCATATGGTGGTGACGGAATGGTCTGCCACGTGATGTGTTGTCACATAGTAACATGGTGCCTGCAAACAGAAATGTCAATGGGCATGGTGATGTAAAGTGAAACAGTAAGATAAACAGTACTGTAGACAGAAATGGCAAAAATAACAGAAACACAAGCGCAAATGAAAACGCAAAGGATAACGCACATGGTGGCGCACACGTCAATGGTAAGTGAAACGGGTATGGATCCACAAGCGGAAAGGGAAACAGTAACATTAATGTAAGCGCACAGGCTGGTTTTCCCCAAAACCTGCATTGAGAAAGACAGTGAGTACAAATAATGTATGCAAAATAATGAGTATCAGCGCAGAAAATGAGATCTTGGAATACTAAATACATTATATCTCAGGAACCGTACGACGTAGAAAAAAAATTTAAAAGTAATATTATTTACAACTGTCCTGGCTAATTTGAGAAATTTTCCAATGAAAAGTCCATATCTCGCACCGTTTCCGAGATACGGGGCCTGAAAGGCACGGCGAACGCTGTAATGTTATCCTATGGGAAAAATAGAAAAGTTTGGAGTGCCATAACTTTGCCTCCCTGTAATGTTTTTCCATCAAACTACTGAAAGGCACATCTGTGGGCTGTTGGCTGTTTTCCCTCCAAATTTCAGGAAAAAAGACCAAACCGTTATTTTGCAGCAGGGCTCCAAATGATTTCTGTTAAGTGTCGGGCGCCGTAATGTTATCCTATGGGAAAAAACGTCAGTTTTGGAGTGCCATAACTTTGCCGCCATGTGATATTTTTTCAACAAACTACTGAAAGGCACATCTGTGTACTGGTGGCTGTCTTCCCTCCAAATTTCAGGAAAAAAGACCAAACAGTTATTTTACAGCAGGGTGCCAAAGGATTCCTGTAATGCTTCCGGCGCCGTAATGTTATCCTATGGGAAAAACTGTCAACTTTGGAGTGCCATAACTTTTCCGCCGTGTAAATATTTTAAAGACAACACAGAAAGGCACATCTGTGAGATGTCGGCTGCGATCCTCCAAATTTCAGCCCAAAACTCCAACGGTTATTTTGCAGTGCAGTGCCAAAGAATTGCTGTCATTTTCCCACAGACTAGAAAAATTACTGTCGAAATTTATGAAGCTTTCGTTGTAATTTCATGAAACTTTCGTGAGCACGAAGTAATATCCGAAGTACTTTTTCCAGAAATTTGAAAACGTATTTCTGGGGTGTTTTACCACAAAAAGAAATGGCAAGCATCCTCAGGGCCGAATAGCTAAATACAAAAGAATTACGTTGCTAGAGGGTCTCAAATTTAAATGCCAACCATTTTTCTGATCAACTGAAAAAAAAATGGCGGATTTGCGAAAGTAACAGGCCCATTTGAGAAAGTAAAAATGCATTTGCGACACTGTCGAACTTTTTGTTAACTTTTTCCCTTTGACTTATAATGGGAAACTGTTTTTTGAATTACTTTTGAACCGTTTAATATTTTTTCACCAAATCTTCAAAAGGCACATTGGGGACCCCGCCTGCACATTCCCTGAAGATTTCAGGCCGGTCACTCAAACCGTCCGACCTGTACGCGCGACCATAGAATTCCAGAAAAGCGTGAACGCTCGCAGAGATCATGCTTAATAACTCCACAACTGTATATCTGATCAGTACAAAACTTGGCAAATCCCAAGGCCTATGGGTCTTGATCATACATTCCAAATTTCAGGCAAATCCATCAAACAGTTGCAAAGTTATTAAGGTGCAAAATTTTGGGTTTAATATGGAAATGGCTCCTCAACTCTAATCTAGGGTAGCACTACTGCTACTATATATATATATATATATATATATATATATACATACACATACACATACATATACATATACATACACATACACATACACATACATACATACATACAAATTTTTTGATCTACTCACAGCCTCTGCCTCTAGTTGTCTGTATATTCCTTTCATCCATAACAGCCTGGGACAACAGCCACCTTCTCCCCCCCTTCTGAGCAGATACACACCCAAGTGAAATAGCAGGCATCCCTTTTCTTTCATCCAGAGAGTGCCTTTAGGCAATCTACTTCTCTCACCCGGAACTTAAACAGAGAAATAAAGGCCACTGTGAACATCTTAAACTGCAATGACTGTGTTATACATTTTATCAAGGACTTCATTTACTGAGTGGGTCACTGTCCAATATGCTCCACATTTAGAGACCTCCAGTCACAGCTTCATACAGCATGGGCTGAGATAAAATACCTCCATGATATACTAAATAGGCCCCCACTGGGCAACAGTGTAAAACCTTTTGTTTCAAGGTGCAGTACACCAGCAACACTACCCCAAAGGACAAACAGGCCAGGGGACTGGCAACAGGATGGGTCTCGTCAGTCGTCGGCAGTGATCCCTTGATTCAAGGACGATCTCTACCATGGTTCACTGATGGGTCCTGAGGTGGCTCAGTAATCCAATCCTAGAGCCACAGATCCATCCGCAGTAATTGCAGATGTTTCCATGTGGGAGAGTTGCCTGCTGGTTGGAGTTTCTTTCCTTTTCCTTCCTACGCTCTCTCTTTTTGGCTTCGAGGGCAAGGCATTTCTCTTCGAAGCAGGCCCCCGCTTGATGGAGGTTTTGGCACCATTGAGATCGGTTGGTGGCCACCTTCTCCCAGCTCATGATGTCCATATCTGTTTTCTTGAGATATGCCTTCAGTGTGTCTTTGTAGCTTTTCCTTTGACCACCACAGGATTTCTGGCCATGACTGAGCTGGGAATATAACATTTGTTTGGGGAGTTGAGAGTCAGGCATCCATACACAGTGTCGAGTCCAGCAGAATTGATGTCTGAGGATCATTGCCTCAATGCTGGTGACACTGGCCTCAGTAAGAACACTGACGTTAGTGTGGTGGTCTTCCCACTTGATGTGGAGGATTTTCCAAAGACATCATTGGTGGTACCTCTCCAGGCTCTTTAGATGATTTTGATAAGTCACCCAAGTTTTGCATCCATAAAGAAGGGTAGGGATGATAACTGAACTGTATACCTGGATCTTGGTGTCCTTTCATATGTCATGGTCAGTGAAGATGTGCCGAAGCAGTTTCCCAAATGAGGTACTAGCACAATGGATCCTATGCTGAATCTCATCATCAATGTTCACTGTTAGGGAGAGGTGGCTACTGAGGTAAAGGAAGTGCTCGACTGTCTCCAGGGTCTGTCCCTCGATGGTGAATTGTTAAAGGTCATTTACAAGGCCCTGAGCAGGCTGATAGAGCACCTTGGTCTTCTTGATGTTAAGTGAGAGTCTCAGACTTTGGTAAGCTTCCACAAAGAGATCTAGTGCAGACTGGAGGTTGCTCCTGGTGTGTGCAAGGATGCCACAGTCATCAGCGTACTGGAGATCAATGATGGATGTCTTGCAAATGTTGGTCTTTGAATGGAGACATCCAAGATTAAAGAGCCCTCCATCCATTCTGTATTCAGTGTCAATTCCAGTGGGAAGGCAGCCTTTGGTGAGGACTAGGATGACTGCTAGGAAGATAGAGAACAAGGTTGGAATTATGACACACCCTTGCTTGACCCTAGTTTGGATGATGAACGGGTCTGTCTTTGAGCCATTATGGAGAACACTGGCAGTCATCTGGTCATGCAGAAGCCTCAGGACCTTGATGAATTTTGTAGGGCAGCCAAATCTGGCCCACTCCTTCCACAAGACTTTATGACTGATGGAGACAAAAGCCTTTGTCAGATCGATGAAAGCCATCTACAGGTCCTGATGTTGTTCCCAACACTTTTCTTGGATCTGCCTGGCAGTGAAGATCATGTTGGTTGTCCAACGAGATGGTCTGAATCCACACTGAGACTTCAGCAGGGCTTCTTCGGCAATGGGAAAGAGACGGTTCAGAAGAATACAGGTGAGGATTTTCTCTGCTGTGGAGAGTAAAGCAATGCCTCGATAATTTCCACACACCGACTTGTCTCCCTTCTTGAAGATGGTAACAATGTTGGCATTCCTTAAGTGCTCTGGAATCTCCTCATTGTTCCAAATTCAGAGAATGAGTTTGTGGAGCTTTAGTACCAGTTTCTCACCCCCAACCTTGTAGACTCCCGCAGCTTTGTTATTTTTGGCCAGCTTGATGGAATGTCTTACTTCTTCAATGGTAGGAGGGTTGGCGAGAGATTCTCTTTCAGGGTGTTGAGGGACAGAGTTGATAGTAACATCTGTCACAGATGACTCACAGTTCAGAAGTGTCTCAAAATGTTCATTCCATCTAGATTGAATGCCTTCATTTCCCTTTAGGAGCGTCAAGCCATCTTGAGATCGGAGGGGAGTGGGACCATGGGAGCTTGGACCATAAATGGCCATCATAGCCTGGAAGAAGCTCTGCATGTCATGTTTGTCAATATAAAGCTGGATCTCCTTGGCCTTGTCTTGCCACCATTTGTTTTTGATGTCTCGGATCTTCCTATGAGCTTCTGCCTTGAGCTGCTGGTATGACTCTTTCTTTTGCTGGCATGAGATGTCATCTTGCCATGTGCAGTGATCTCTTCTTTCCAGTTGAGCAGGTCTTGAATCTCTGTATCATTTTCATAAAACCAGTCCTGGTGATGGCAGGTGACACAGCCAATAGATTCATCACATGCCGAGTGGATGGCGGTCTTGAACTCCTTCCAGTATCTCTCAATGTTATTATCAGCTGTGGGCATGGCAGAGAGTCTTGCTTGGAGACATTGCTGGAAGTACTCTTAAACCACTGGGTCTTGAAGGAGACTTGGTTTTGAATTTCCTTTGCATTGATTTTGGCTACCTTCAATGTTTCTGAGTGAGTCGGATGTTCATGACAGATCTGACAAGACGATGGTCTGACCAGCAGTCATCGACTCCTCACATGGCCCTCGTCATGTAGACATCCTTTCGATCATGGGTTCTGATGATGACGTAATCAAGGAGGTGCCAGTGCTTGGATCAAGGGTGTCTCCAAGTAGTCTTATACTTGTCATTCTGCCTGAAGATAGTGTTCATGATGACCAGGCCATGCTCCGCACATTTGTTCAGGAGTAGGATGCCATCGGAGTTTGTCTTTCCTACCCCCTTCTTCCCGATGATACCATTCTAGAGATCTGAATCACACCCAACTCTGGCGTTGAAGTCACCAAGGAGAATGATCTTGTCTTCCTTAGGGGTGTTGGTCAGGACTCTGTCAAGGTTGGACTAGAACTGTTCCTTGACATCCTCGTCAGCATTAAGTGTCAGGGCATATGCACTGATCACAGTGGCATGTTGATTGTTGCTGAGCTTAAGATGAAGGGTCATGAGGCGTTCGTTGATGCTAATTGGGAGCTCTGTAAGCTGGTTGATGAGCTTGTTCTTGATGGCAAGGCCAATGCCATCAATGCATCTGTCTTCAGCAGGCTTCCCTTTCCAGAAGAAGGTGAAACCTCCACCCTCTTCTCTCAACTGGCCTTCATCTGGTCATCTTGTCTCAGGGCAGCAATATTGATGTTACATCTTGCAAGTTTCCTGGCGATAATAGCAGTTCTTCTTTCTGGTCGTACGCTATACTGGTTGTCTATCAGAGTATGAACGTTCCATGTCACAAAAATCATTGTCCATCTCTTGTTTCGACTGCAGAGAGAGTGATCCCACTGGACGTGGCTATCCAGCCAGGAGAAGGTGAGACAGCCTAGGTTTAGGGCACCTTTTCTAGCCCCTTCCCCATTTGGGGTGAGCAGAGGGGATCCTAAAGAGGACTGATCAGTCATAGTAGCAGCTGCCGAATTGCACCCCTGTCCCAGTCCAGGTGCCAGATGACCATCAAACTACCACCACCTATGTGCAGATTCATGGCGAGAGAGATTGCCGGATTCACTGGTCCTGTCCCTGTCACCACTAGTCTGTCACCGCAGGACTTGGAAGGTTGGTTGTGAGGATGTTGTTTCCCATGGTAGAAACCTGTGCTTGACTTCTTTTAGTGTGGGGAAGCTAGTGTGCCTACAGCAACCACACAAACTTGACAAGCAGAAGATCTAGTGCCCAGTGGCAAGGAGAGTCCAAGACAACTGGAGATCCCCATCTTGTTGCAGCCTTCATCTGCCTTCACAGCCATTGAGATCCTAACATTTTCTTCTGCCTGATCAACCATTGAGGACTTTGGAGTTTGGACCGCACTTAGTCTGGGAACTTCACCTCAGGCCTGTTCACCACGGGTGACCCTGCCAGGAGTATGAGACTCTGGATGACATAGCCCTGAGGGTCATTGGAACACACAAGCCTCTCCACCATGGCAAGGTCTTGGTCCAAGTAGAGGGGTTGGGTCTCATACAACTGGCACAAAATCCTCAATATGGTACCAAACCTATTCAAACATTGAATAGGTACACTGCACTATCCACTATGATGAATAGCGTAACTAGCATCAAAAATTCTGTGATCCCAGAGCAGCGCACAGAGGTACAGCCCACAATTAAACACACTAAAAAGGATAAAAAGAAACCAGAACTAATAACTGGTGACTCAATGATTAGGGGTGTAAAGGCTCACCTCCAGCAGGACCATGCTTCAACTATGGTAATGTGTCTCTGTGGAACAGCGGCATTGAGGGACACCAATCGAATACAGGAAATCATTTCAGACATTGATTAAGACACACAGCCATTTTCCACATAGGTATGAATGACCTAGCTAGTAAGTCAGTACAGGAAATGAAACAAAACTTCACCAGGCTGGGAGACAAGCTTACTTTCATTTTGTCCACTATTACCTTCTCTGAAATTCTGCCAGTCTGGAAAAAAAGGAGACAGCAAGCAGAAGATCAGGGAAGGGGACATCTCCGAGGTAAACACCTGGCTAAAGGACTGGTACCAGGAAAAAGGACACCACTTTATTGAAAAATGGCAGGACTTCTGGGAATGGGAGTTCTTTAAATTCAATGGCCTACACCTCTCAAAGGAGGGGACCCAAGCACTAGTGCAAAAATGTGATGTTCTTATTGGTCAGTTAAACTAGTGGACGGGGGGTGGCACAGGCACCTCTAGCACAAAAAGGTTCCCAAATGTTCCTCCCCCATCATCAACTAGTTCAGCACAAGGATGCGCCAATCATACTCTGACCACAAATCACACCAAACATTTTCAGAACAAGCATTTCAACAAAATTACACAACCAAAACATATTAAAAAACAAACGACCACAACAGAAGGGTCTGGAAGGCAATGTGCATCAGTGCTTGTAGTCTGCCCAACAAAATCCCTGATCTCATAGCCGTAATGGCAGATACACAATTAGACTAGGTCACTGTTACAGAAACATGGCTCACTGAGAACCAGTCCTGGAATGTCCCAGGGTATGCATTATTCCAGAAAGATTGCAAGGGAAAGAAAGGGAGGTGGCATTGTATGTCAGAGATGACATATGCACAACTGAAATCAAGGGAAAACACAGTAAATCAGAGGCCCTTAGGGTTACACTAGGAGATGGGGACAAAGCCCCAATCCGGGTAGGATTCATATAGAGACCCCCATCCCAGGAGGCCAACATAGACAAGGAGCTCTTGGAAACCATCTCAATGATGTCAGACAGAGGCAAGTTGTTGCTTGTGGGGGACTTCAATCTACTGGATGTGGATTGGTCCTCATACACAGCATCCTCACACCAGAGCAAAGAGTTCCTTTTTGCAGTAAGGGGAGCAGATTTTCATCAACTGGTGATCTCACCCACCTTAGACAAAACAATATTGAATCTAGTGCTGACAATCAGCACAAGGATCCCAGAAGCAGAGGTGGGAGCCAATCAAGGGACCAGGGATCACAGTTCAGTCTGGTTTACTGTGAACAATATGGAGGAAAACAGTCATGCTGAAATCAAGGTACTAGATTTCAGAAAAGTCAGCTTCCACAAAATGAGAACTTTGGTCGTATCTGTGCTAGAAGGAAGAATCACAGGAGATGTAGAGGACTCCCATAATAGTCTGAAGGCTGGTCTGCATACAGTAACAACTGTATAATCTAAGCAGATCAGCAAGTCCAAAAGAAGGAAAGACCTCTCTGGTTCTCTCATGAAGTAGCATCCAAAATCAAAGAGAAAAAAAAAACACTTTTACACAGTTCAAGCAATCAAAACATGAAGCAGACATGGAAGAATACAAGAACAAATTAAAAGAGGTGGGGAAAGCTGTTATAACAGCAAAAGCACAGACAGAAGAGAAAATAGTACAGGGTGTAAAGGAAAAAGACAAAACCTTCTACAGATACATAAGAGAAAAAAGGAAAACTAAGGGAGGAATAGTCCGACTAGCAACCAAGGGAGGTAAGATGGTAGAGAGTGACGAGGACAAGGCAGAAGTGCTAACCTAGTTATTTTGCTCTGTCTTCACCATAGAAGACAGTGGTAAAGGTCCTACACTGAGCAGGACAAAGGAAGATACCTAGGGAGCAGAAACTAACCCCTTCACAAGGGAGAGAGAGAGAGAATCCTAAAAGAGCTTAATAAACTGAAAGTGGAAAAAGCCATGGGACCGGACAGCTTACACCCTAGGATATTGAAGGAGCTCCGAGAGAAACTGGCTGCACCACTGGCTGAGCTCTTCAACAGATCACTAGATAGTGGGAAAATACCTCAGGACTATAAACAGGCAACCGTTGTGCCATTAAACAAGACCAGAAACAAGGAAGAGGCAAGAACTTACCGCCTTGTCAGTTTGACCTCAATTGTGGGGAAAATAAGGGAGTCACTACTAAAAGAGAGGATAGTAGCGTACCTAACAGATAATGAAAAAATGGACCCAAAACAACATGGCTTCATAACAGGACACTCTTGTCAAGCCAACTTGATTGACTTCTTCGACTGGGTCACCAGAACATTGGATCAGGAAGGGGCGGTGGACATTGTATACCTAGATTTCAGCAAGGCCTTTGACACTGTCCCTCACAGAAGGCTAACCAACATGCTGGAACATATAGGAGTTGGCCAGAAGATGGTCAGCTAGATCAGTAACTGGCTGAATGATAGGACCAAAAAGAGTGCTAGTAAATGGATAATTTTCAAGAGAGGGTAGGGTGACCACTGGTGTCCCACAGGGATTGATAGTGGGACTGATCCTATTTAACATATTTATAGCAGACATAGTGAATGGACTAACAGGGAAGGTTTGCCTGTTCACAGATAACACAAAATTCTGCAACAGAGTGGACACAAGGGAAGGAACAGCAACATGGAAGCTGACCTTAGAAAGCTAGAGAATTGGTCCAGGGAACTGGCAGTTACAATTTAATGCCAAAAAGTGTAAGATAATGCACTTGGGAAAGAGGAAACCTGGAAAAAGTACAAAGTGGGAGGACATCAACTTGAGGAGACACAAATGGAGTGAGATCTTGGAATAATCATTACTGACAAATTAAAGGTAGGAAAACAATGTAAGAAAGCAGCACAAAAGTGGGTGGCATCCTCGGATGTTTAAGTAGAGGTATTTCTAGTAGAAAAAGAGAGATTGTCATGCTCCTTCATAGGTTCTTGGTGAGGCCACACTTGGAGTACTATGTTCAGTTCTGGAGACCTCACCTCAAGAAGGACGTTGACCATTTGGAAACGGTGCAGAGAGGGGCTACTAAGATGGTGCTTGGACTGCATCACAGGTCATATGATGCAAGACTCCAGGAGCTAACCCTATACTCCCTTGAGCAGAGCAGAAACAGAGGGGACATGATTGAAACATTTAACTATGTGAGGGGATTTAACGCAGCTCAGACAAGCAATCTATTTCAACAGAACATGGCAGCATGCACGAGAGGGCATGGTATGAGACTGGTAGGAGCAAGGTTCAAAAGCAACCTCAGGAAGTACTTCTTCACACAGATAGTGATAGACCCATGGAACAGACTGCCCTAGGAGGTGAAAGCATCAAAGACAATCAGGGAGTTCAAACTTGCATGGGACAGACATAAAGGATGTTAGGACAAAGGCTGCACAGGGAATGGGGTAATTTCTAGGGCTGACTAGATGGATCACATGGTCCCCATCTGCCAACGCTTTTCTTATGTTCTTATGTTCTTTTATGATAATTTTTACAGGGGATTATTATTCACCTGTGGACTGGACACTAATGCAGCATGCTGAATGATTTAGCACAATATCAGTATAATCTGGCCACATTCATGATATAGGAAATTATGGTGGGTGGTTGACTGTCATGGTATGTGACTTTATGGTAATTTGATTGTAGTTGTTGTGGAATGTATACTATGAAAATATATGTAATGCATTAAACAGTAAGCAAAAATTAAGACATCATGACAACCAAAGCATCAGTGCAAGAATGCAGTTACAGTTTTGACCGATTCTTTTTTATTCTATTTTAAATTGCCCCTTATCTAATAGCCTGTATATACACATATGCTACCCTTCCTTCAACAATGTATGTTATTCTGCATTACACCATTTGTTTAAATGAGAAATAATAAAAGTAGTGCTCATTGTAATGTTACTGTGATCTGGTTTTCATCAGTATTCCAAGCTGTTTTTGAACAGATACTGTTCCATTATGTCATGTAGCACTGTCAGCTGCATGTGACTTAATTGTAGTCACAACAGAACTTAATTTAAATAGTTGCTGTCCAAAGCATGTGAGAATACTGATCCTAACCTGGTGCAAGGCCGATTAAAATGAACACTCCATTTATTACTTCTGATTCCAAAAAAAAAAAGTAGTGCTTCATACTTAAATTGTTGAAAGAAGGGTATCGTTCATATACCAGATTTGAAAATTTCAGCACCATTCAACCAACCCAGAAGAAAATTAAATCAAGACCCAGTATTCATTTAAAGTGCTATTGCAGCTGATTTATTGCAAAAAAAAGCCCAAAAAAGTAAAACATCCTACCTCTCCTCTCTTTCTGGTATGAGATCCCTATGAAACCCCTATCCAAATTTGTGGACCCAAATATTAGTCATTTGGTACCAACTTTACATTCCCATATCAAAGACACTACCAACATGTTGTGCATCCTGGGGGATTTACAGATGCAGAGGGAGTGGCTCCTGATAACCCTGGGCATCCAGGCTTTATATACCAACATCTCCCATGATGGGGGACTGGAATCATTGAACTACTGCATGCACACAAAAACAGAATACTCATTGGAATTCATTGAGTTCCTCTGTACATTGTACAGATTTGTATTAGCAATGAATTTTTTCATATTCCAGGGACAATCCTTCCTACAGGTGAAGGGAACCACAATGGTGGCCATTTTTGTCTGCACATATGCAAATTTGTACCTTGGACTCTGGGAGGAGAGGTTCATTTATGACTAGGATGTAAACTCATTTTTTTGAGTTGGTGGATCTTTGGAAGTGCTTTATAGATGATGTGCTAATAGTGTGGCGGGGAAGGGTGGATGAACTCTTTCAATTCATCGACTATCTAGAGGGGTCTAATCTGAATTTGAAATGAATGGTCAACTATAGTGAAATGAATGTTCAATTTCTTAATCTTGATATTACATGCATGCAGGATAGTATAGTTGAAATGGATTTATATCAGAAATATACAGACCATAATGGTTTACTTTTAGCTAGCAGCTGCCATCCCCGCCACACCATCAGCAACATCCCTAAGTTACAGTTCATGAGAATCAGAAGGAATTGTTCTAGATCACATGTTTTTGAACAGAGATGTAATGAACTTAGTAAGTGCTTCACAGAGAGAGGTTACAGCCAGGTGTTGCTAGCACAAGCAAGGGATACAGTAGGCAGGATGGACAGAAAGGAAATGCTTACATATAAACAAGCAAGGACTAGGGACTTAGAACAAGTCCTATTCGACACCCAATACGGTGTCAAAAATTGGACCATCAGTAAATGCCTTGAAAAATGTTGGCCAGTTTTGGAAACAGAGTCTGCAATGATTGAGGTCGCACATAATCCACCAAAAATAACATATGGGAGGGGCCAGAATTTAAAAGATCTCTTGGTACATAGCTTTTCACCTGCTCTATAACCCAAAATGTTGAACTGGCTACCACCACAGCCATAAGTTTTTTTACCTGTGGCAGATGTGTACTTTGTCAACATGTTACAAAGAGTAAAGATTTCAGTATAGTGAACAATAACAAGATTTTTTCTATAAAACAATTTTTTTATTGTTGCTCACAGTGGGTGGTTTATTTAGCAACATGTAACTGTACAGCTTTTCATGTTGGCAAGACCAGATGTCTGTTTAAGAACAGAATTGGGGAGCATCTGAGCTCCATCCATTTGGGAGACGCACACAATGCATTTTCCTATCACATGCATACTAGACAAGATGGGGTGGAACATAAATTCTCTTTCCAGGGAATACAAAGAGTGAAGATGGGCCCAAGGGGTGGTGACCAGGATGTGATACTTAAGAAACAGGAGGCCTTTTGGATTTATACTTTAGGAGCTATGAGGCCACCAGGCCTCAATGATAATATTGATTTAGCCTTTTTCTTAAGGAACAAGTAATATATTAATAAAAGAAATGAAAAGTAACTTATGGAATTGGATTTTGTATATTATCAGACCCCCTTTTAGTACTTTTGTAGTACAGTATTATAGTTATAAATATTACTAATATCATACATCCATATAGGCCAGCTTCTCTTTATCTGTTTATGTATAGCACTACCTGACTTTATATTTGACTATCTTCCCTTGCCATTGTTCTTTTCTTTCTCCCCAGCACCTACATACCTATAAGCATGTTGGTAATTTATTATGTTGCATATACTGTAGATACATGAAGTTTTAGCATGATGTGCATAGGTCTTTAATTACATGCTATTGCTCCATGAACTCTCTCTCTCTCTCTCTCTCTCACTCTCTCCATATGTGTATATATATATATATATATATATATCAAATAGTTCACATGATTTAACAGTTTGATGGGTCCTATCATTGTATCAGCATGTATTATTAATTATAGAGGTCTGGCAGCAACAACAGATAGTAATATCAGATAAAAAATAAACAAATTGAATAGTACATATGCATATGGTAGTCAAATATGTTGCAGACATATATGTCTTAACACACATGTGGTAGTATAGAATACTTTGTGCAGATAAAAAAGAGACCACCACTATATGTACATGTTATGATCTGCCAGGCACTCATGGAATTTATATTGATATAGGTCCCTCTAAATGCTAGGTTTTTAGTAGTAACCTTTTTTCATCACTTGTTGTTTCGGTTATATATATTTTTTGAAGTTCACTGACATGTATATATTTTCTTTACGCAATATGATTTAATAGGTATTTGTATTGGTGATGTAACGTTGGAAAGTATATTGCACTTAATAGTGCTTTGTCACTTTAAGATGCTCACATAAAAGGGTGTAACTAGTAACCTTAGGCACTCCCTGATGATGCCTTAGGGTGAAACTGGTTGGAGGCTGTCTTTTGGGATTGCTTGCTAGAGTTCCCCTTTGGAGAGGTAGGATGTTTGTCTGACTTTTGGGGCTTTTTTTGCAATAAATCAGCTGCAATAGCACTTTAAATGAATACTGTGTCTTGATTTATTTCTCTTCTGGGTTGGCTGGATGGTGCTGAAATTTTCAAATCTGTTTTGCAATATTTATTTATAGCTCATCCTTGCCTGTGGGGCAGTTTTTCTTGCTGGATATCATTCATATACACAAGTTATTAGATCAGTTGGCAATGTAAAATAGACTAATAAAAAAGTATCAATCAAAATTGTAACTGCATTCTTGCACGGATGCTTTCAGTGTCGGGCTTTATTACTTTTTGGATACCGTTTCCAGTGTTAAAGTTTCATAGTATACATACCCACAACAACTGCAATCAAAATACCTTAAAGTCACCTGAAGTCACCTACCATGGCAATCCGCCCCACCATAATTTCCAATCTTCTGAGTGTTGCTGGCTTATAGTATACATCATTTGGCATGTACTGTCAGGGTCCGGTACAGATGTGAAAATAATCCCCCTGAAAAAATGTTCATAAAATTAACAAGAATTTTGTGATGTTCATAATTACAAATCCCCAGCTCACCCTAATTTTCCACCCCCTATTATGGTTTCAGCAATAGAAACAATTTTTTTCTTATTACTTCATTTTTTAAAATTCCCACGGTCACCAACTTTTTGGATGTCTCATGCTTTCATTTACTTTGCATTTGTAGCACCGAAACACATGCTGTAATACACTTTTATTGAAGCAAGTGGTGAATCTCCTTGGGGTCACCTGTAGTGAGAGCATGCAGTGTCAGCAATTTTGCAGACCCAGCTATGCCATTTGAAAAATAAAGGAAAGTAAGAACTCTTAGAAACTGCATTTCTATTGCAGAAAGCATAATGGTGTGATACATTTGTGAGGGGTGTGATTTAGATTGGAATTATGATTTTTTCCTTTTATTTTGTTAAAGCAACAGTGCAATAATCACCATACCATTAAATCACCTACCATGCCCCAACCCCCCAAATGTCCATCCTATCTTGTGAAAGCCCAGCTGTTTTAATTTTATGAAAAGTCCAGATGAAAAATAAGCATAGAATTGTGTCACAGTGTCCCAACTTAAGTGAAAGCATTGCCTAGTGGTGACACCAGTTGCTGCTGCTGTTGCCCCTCTGCTTTAATGTCATAAAAAGTCCAGATGAAGAATAATGCCAGAAATGTGTCACAGTGTACCAACTTAAGTGAGAGCTTTGCCTGCTGGTGACACCTGCTGCATCACTGATACATGATGCCCTTTGGGTGTGCCTTCATACCACAATGGTGAGTCATTGTTCACTTCAACATACTTTTTTTTTGCTTGACACACCCATTTAATTTCTATTTAATCTTGTTCTGTGTTGTCAGCAGTCTGTCATGTTGTTCCTTTTCAGGTAATCATAATACATATGGGATGATTCCACTTTACCCTGCTTTACATGATGTTCACATCCACATGCCAGACATATGTTATGAGTCTGACACCTAATGTGGTACTCCAACATTTAATTTTTATTTGGGGGGGTTACCACTATGGTTGACTGAAATATCATCATTTCTGATTACTTTTTTTTCCCCTTAGGTCATAAGCACACTTGTGTTTTGCATGTTTGGGATGGTTGATGACTTTGGCTGTACAGAAACTGTCAAGACATGTAAGGTAAGTGTTTATTTTTTGGAATGGTGGGGGGCATCATTTGAAAACAAGTTTCATTAATCTTTTTGTCTTCTTTCCAGGTCTTCAGCATTACCTAACTGTTGTCCATTATCAGATTGGAAGATACAACCGATGGCAATCCATAGCACCTCAATGTTACTTGAAAACAGATGAAGACAAAATTATTGGGAGTTTACTGCATGGCCACCTTCAATTCCAAGTGTGGCTGTTCCTGTCTTCTGTTATATTCAGCTTAAAATACTAAGCTATTAGTATAGTAAAACCCTTGTCCAGCTTAAAATACCAACCTATTAGTAAACCCCTTATCAAGCTTAAAATACCAAGTTATTAGTATAGTAAATCTCTTGTCCAACTTAAAATACCAAGCTATTAGTAAACCCCTTAAAAAAATTAACACATTTAGTGACATGCACTGGCCCACTATTGTACTTACATTAAATCACAGGTGTTCAGGACCAGGATAACAAGTTGTACAGCCCTGATGTACTGAAGTACGCCTGTCCCATCTGTGAAGAAAAAAATATGTTATATGGCCTGTATATCACTGTAGTTAAAAGCTTTACACTGGCGGATAACATTTAATCAAAAAATGAAAGAGGAAATAAGAGTGATACTTACCTATAAATGTTATCCATTATGTAGTAGGAGTACTGCAGTCCTGCAAGTTTACACAGTCTGTAACCTGAGAAAACAAAATCAAAATCAGTTGCCTGTATTTGGTGACAGTACATAGATACATAGACAGTGTGGGCAGATAAGGGCCTATGGCCCACCTAGTCTGCCCATTTGAGCTTGTAAGTTCAGTTTGTTTTCCTAGAAGTCTGTTTCCCCTTACCCTTGCCCTCTAGAATTCCTTTATGTCTATCCCATGCATTCTTAAATCCCGTGATTGTTTCAGCCCCCACCACTTCCTCTGGCAGGGTGTTCCACTTGTCCACCACCCGTTCTGTGAAGAAATTCTTTCTCATGTTTCCTCTGAATCGTCCTCCTCCAACTTCATCCCATGCCCTCTAGTCCTGAAACATCTTTTCACTTAAAAATAGTGTTTTCCTGCACCCTGTTCCTCCCTGTAAGATACTTGTATATCTCTATCATATCCCTCTCTCCTCCTCTCCTCCAGAGAGTACATGTTCAGTTCCTTCAACCTGTCTTCATAGGACTTGTGATGCAACCCATGCACCATCTTTGTTGCCCTCCTCTGAACCTTCTCTACCCTGTCTATGTCCTTACGTGGGTATGGTCTCCAGAACTGTACACTGTACTCCAGGTGGGGCCTCACTAGTGTCTTGTATAGCGGAATTATGACTCCTTTTCCTGCTGGTGATGCCCTGCCTATACATCCCAGCATCCTATTTGCTTTACCTGATGCCTTGTCACACTGTTTCCTCATCTTGAGGTCATCAGAGATGACAACCCCAAGATCTCTTCCTGCTTGGTGCATGCTATATCCTCACCCCCAACTGATATATTGTGCCAGGGTTTTGTGCCCATATGCATTATCTTGCACTTCTTTGCATTGAATTTCAACTGCCAAACCCTTGACCATTCTTCAAGTTTCTGCAGGTCCCTTCTCATTCTGTCTACACCCTCTGGTGTGTCTACTCTGTTACAGAGCTTTGTGTCATCAGCGAACAGTGAAATTCTGCCTTCTAGATCCTGTGCAATGTCACTGATGAAGATGTTGAATAGGACCGGTCCCAGCACTGATCCCTGTGGTACCCCACTGGTTACTCTTGGCTCTATGGAGTGACAGCCATTTACCACCACCCTCTGTGTCCTGCCACCCAGCCAGTTACCTACCCACCACACTACTGTCCTGCCCACACCCATATTCCCCAGTTTGTGTAATAGTCTTCTATGTGGCACAGTGTCAAAGGCCTTGCTGAAGTCCAGATAGGCCATGTCCACTGCCCTCCCTGATCCACCTCCCTAGTCACCCAGTCAAAAAATTCAATGAGGTTGGTCTGACATGACCTCCCCTGGTGAAACCATGCTGCCTTGGGTCCTGTAGTCCATTGACAACCAGATGTTCCACCAATCTCCTTCAGTAGTGCTTCCATGATCTTTCCCACTACCGAGGTGAGGCTGACTGGTCTGTAGTTCCCTGCTTCCTCTTTGTTCCCACTTTTGTATAAGGGGACTACATCTGCTGTCCTCCAGTCTTTGGGTACCTCCCTGTTTCAGTGATTGGCTGAACAGGATAGCCAGAGGTTCATCCACCACCTCTCTTAGTTCTTTAAGGACCCTGGGTGCACCCCATCTGGCCCCATTGCTTTATCAGCTCTTATTACTTCCAGTTCCTTCAGGACCTTTCTCATGTAAAGGGACTTCTGTCCATTTCTGCACCATTCTCACCCTTGTACTCCCTTCAGACCCATTACCCCTCTTCCTTAGTAAAGACTGAGCAGAAATACCTGTTCAATATGTCAGCTTTATTGTTGTCATCCTCCACGTGGCTCCCATCCTCCCCTTCAGTCTCACTATCCCTCCCTTTGTCTTTCTTTTTCACTTATGTACCTGTAAAGGTTTTGTCCCCTTTACCCACTGATTTTGCAATGTGTTCTTCTGTCTGAGCTTTGCTTCCCTTACTGACTTCCCTGCCTCCCTTTGTTTCTCCTGGTACTTCTCCCTATCCCTTCTGCCTGTGTCTTTTGTATTGCCTGAATGCAATCTTTTGGCTTTCACTTTCTTTGCTACCTCTTTGGAAAACCATAATGGTCTCCTCTTCCTTTTCCTCTTGCTAACCTGCTTAATGCATAATTCTGTTGTTCTTATAATCCCCATTTTAAATACTGCCCACTGTTCCTCAACCCCTGATTCCTGTCCCATTTCCCTTAATGCCCTTTCAAGTATCTCCCATTTTCCCAAAGTCTGCCCCCCTAAAATCCAGGATACGTGTTTTTGTGTGGTTTGGTTCTGCTCTTTCTGTGATTTCAAACCACAATGACAGGTGGTCACTGTTACCCAGGTGCTCCCCCACTGTTACCCCCATCACACTGTCCCTGTTTGTGAGCACAAGGTCCAGTATTGCCTTCTGCCGAGTTGGTTCCATGACCAGTTGCTTGAGGAAGGCACCCTGAAGGGATTCCAGGATTAATCTGCTCCTATTTGATGCTGCTGCTGGAATGCTCCAGTCCACATCTGGTATATTGAAGTCTCCAACCAGTACTACCTCACCCTTGTCTGCCATCCTTTGTATGGCTAGCATCAGCTGCCTATCTGTTTCTTCCTCCTGGGCTGGTGGTCTACAGACCACACCTGTGCGGATGGCTGGCCCCATTTTCCTTTCCACCAGTTCTTCAACCATGAGTTAAAGTTCCTGGTGCATGCACTCCTATGCTCTCCCTTGCCTCTCACAGGTAGTACTTCTGAGAAAGTGACAGAAGTAGCTACTTGCTTGAGACCCTCCCAGTTTCCTAAACTCTTCCTGAACTTCCTTTGGCTCCCATTTGCCAAGTCATTAGTACCTAGGTGGATAATGACATCCAGCTCACCCTCCTGTCTTGCCTTCCCAGTGATCCCCAGTATCTTCCTTCCATCCCTCCATGCTGTGGCACCTGGTAGGCACCTCACCTCCCTGTCCTCCCCCTCCTGTGTTCCTTGCTGGATCCCTCTTACAATGGAGTCCCCCACCAGGATTCGCTTCCTCCTCCTCTGGGGTCCACTGCTTTCCCCACTGAGGTCACCTCCTTGCCTAACCTCCACATCCTTTCCTTCCACTTCCCTGGGTACCTCTATTTGGTTGTCCTCATTTGCCAGTGTGGCATATGAGTTCTTGAGAGGAATAGGATCTGGGATGTGCCTCTGCCTGACTGCTCTAACCCTCCCTGAGCCCACTGTCATCCAAGTGCTCCTCATTCTCGGCATCCTTTGAGGCAGCTACATTGGACTGGGTGGTCCCTGGATAGGGGTGATGGTAGTCCTGACCCGGTTTACTTCCGCTCTGAGTCTGGCTACCTCATCCCACAGTCCAGAAAGATGCATGCAGATAGGGCAACACCTCAGTGTCCAGAAGGTCTGCCAGTGGCATCTGTAAAACAGTAAAGGACGGATTCACACCACAGTGCAAGTCAGAACCATATAACATGACAGTAGTGCATACTTACTGTAAATTAGTGATAAGAAGTAGGATGGCTGTGGCTGGCTGCGGGTTCATAACTTGGACAAAGGTACAATGTTTCTCACTCTCAAGAAGCAGGGTGGCAGTGGCTGGCTGCAGGTTCATAGCTTGGGCATAAGTACAATGTCTCTCTCACGCTCAAGAAACTGGGAAGATGTGGCTGGCTGATGGTTCATAGATTGGACACAAGTACAGTGTCTCTCTCTCTCTCAATGTCAAGAAGCAGGGTGGCTGTGGCTGGCTGAGGGTTCATAGCATAGGCACAGGTACAATGCCTCTGTGTGTCTCGCAAGAAGCAGGGTGACTGGCTGGGGTCCCTCACAGTTTTTCAGTGTCAGGAGGATATCAGTCATTCAATCAGCAGGATTTAAGTGGCTACAAGTTGACATTTGAGTTTAGAGGACTGCGGATAATAATGATTGCACACATTCTGTGAACCATACGCTCAAAATCAAGAAAGGGGAAGTCAAAATATGATGACATCATTAATATTTATTTGTTAATTGTCATATGATAGTCAAGGCCACTGTTTTTCATTTTTTAATGTGAAAAATTAGTAACATTACAGAACTGTGACAGCTTTCACCCCAGTCATTTTTCCGTTACACCCTCCCACCAACATACTCCTCCTCATCATCATCCAGAAGGAAGCTGCCTTCACAATCCTCATTGCCTGAGTTGTACCCATAGGGAAATTCTTTTTCCATGACTGCCTCATCAGCCTCAGTGGTACACTGTTTGACGCTGCCACCAGGATGGTCTGCTTCACCAGCATCATCATCAACACAACCACTCATAATGGGGTACAAATATAGATGTAGCTGTCCTACTTGGTAAGTGACCATCATTCATTCTGATAAATGTCATCATGCTGACATTTGTAAGTAATAGGTTAGTATGATAGTCACACACTTTGGCCCCCACAGAACTAAATTCCTTCTCCACACTTAAACTGGAGGGTGGGCAGATCAGGTACTTCAGTGCTACTGTTGTTAGCGCTGGCCATTCATTCTCCTTGCCACTCTAGTACAACAACAGATTGTCCAATATTGTCAGATGCCTGTTTTCTGCCAAAAAGGCATCAACCACGGTCTGTGATGCATACATTCCTGATTAATCTTCCACCTGTTCACAAGATTCATCTAAGTCACAAATTCCTACTTGGGACAAGGCACTCCAAAGTGGAATAATGAACAACTGTGCAGCTGACACCACCCCTTGCCCCTCAGCCACCTTACTGTATGTGCTCAGTCCACAGTGACCTTCAGATTTGTTATGCTGTTGTAACCACCTGTCCCTGGGGTTACTAGATTCCTATCAGTATTATTGTTAAGAAGGCAGCAGGCATCTCTTATGGAGCTTATTAGGGGCTCCTTACCTAATGGCATCATTGTTTACTCAACTAGCCTGATGGAGGCATGATTACATTTTTTAGAGCTCTCATAGAAGCATAAGCCACACTGTGTGGATAGCTGCCCTGCGGAGCTTAGAATTTTCAGTGTTGTTCAGCCTGTTGTGGAGTGAGAAGGACTGCCAGAGGGCTCTGAGAAAGAGGGCCCAGGATTTCTCACACCAGTTGAGTGTCATTTCCAGCTTCCAGTTGAAGTGGTTTAGACAAGACTACAGCTGGATTTCCTGATTTCTACTCCCTGTGAAGTGGAAGGATCTGCTTGTTCTGTATGGACTCAAGGGGCAAACCCCTAAATGTTCTGTGGTGTTTTCAGCTGCCTTGGATAGGACCTGAGATAGGCTGTTTGGACCGGCTACCCATAGGAGTGCCTTTCCTTTTCCTTTTTGGTTGTTCCATGTCCTGTGGCCAGAACAAGTTTCTGCGAGTACTGTTGAGGAGACTAGATCGCCACATGTTCTCAGGGGAGTGGATAGTCTGGGGTGTGTGTGCCCATAGATAAGGCTGGATCGCATCTGTCAGTGCTCCAAGTTTCACCAGTGTGAGTGAAGAAAGTTAAACTGTGGACCCCAGTGAGTGCAGTTTATTTTCTCTGTGTCACCTCAGTGTTGTGACAAGTAAAGTGTGGGACTGCTAGCATTTCTGTTAGGAATGGGGGTTTCAAAGGTGTAACCATAAGGTCTTTCTGATATTACAAATAAATAAATAAACCTGAAAAATGGCAGAGACTGTTGGTTGGGGCCAAGGGTGGGAGGAAAGCTATCTAAGTGCTTACAAGACAGGGCTTCCTGGTTCATAAAGGGCATCAGTATTTTCACCTGAGCAAGTGGCCAAACTGCAGGTTAAGGTGTGTGGCTGAGTTTCACATAATTGCATCTATTTACGAGAAGAGTTCTGAGTGTGTGGCTTAGATTCACTAAATAACATTCATGGGAAGAAAGATGTGCATGTGCTTGGCCTGGTGTCCACAAATGCACTTTTGGGAATTTGGGAAAAAGGTGTTTCTGTTTTGTTCATGAACTGTACTGCATGTAAGGAGAGTTCTTTAATGTGTACCTGTCCAGCTTGGGCCAACTCTTGGGGGTTCACTTTAGCTTTTCTTGCCATCTGTTGAATAAAGCCATACTGCACAATCCCAGTCACCGTTATGGACATTCCATTTATTGCTTCTGGTTGTGTGGATTTACTGGGGCCCCCTCATCAGGTTAGATCAAGCAAATGCCTAGCAGCATCCACTCAGGACCTGGGTTGTGTTATTTACACAGGGCTCAAGTTGTTGGTTTCTGTACCCCTACCCCTCTCTTCCTCTAGAAAATGAGCCAGGTATAGATCCTAACATCAAGGGTGGTGCCTACCTTTTAGTAAAGTAAATGGTATGCCAGTATTTGGGCAACAGTGTCTCCAGATATTTAATTTAAGTGAGCAGTACAGAAAATGGAGGGGGGGATGAGCACACTAGTTAAATAATAATAATAACTTTATTTATAAAGCACCTTTCTCTAGTCAAGGCACTGTACAGCTTAAAGCAGATAAAACCAAATAAAGAAAAAAACATAAAAAATTAATCAACAACAAGCAATGAATACAGATCAGGTTATAACAATTTAAATCCCATAAGCAAGCTGCCATAACAAACCATAGTCAGTCACCCTAACCCCGTGCCATAGAGACCACCACAATTATGGGTATCGGAGTGCCCTCCCCCATACCTGGGCCACTGCCCCCTTATAGCCACTTGCTGAGCACCCATTGTCATGTGGACCACCTAGGCTCCAACTGATCATTCTTACTATCCTACTTCTCAGACCCCTTTGCCTTCCCCTCAATGGTCTTCTTCCCACATCTCCCACTCCCATGAACCATGACTGACTGCCACCCACACTGCCACTAACTCTCATGCATCTCCATCCCCCTTCCCCACATATCTCCCTGCAGTCATGCACCACCACCAACCTCCATGCCAGATCACATTCCTATCTTTTCCAACCCTTATCATCCGGGCCATCCCTTGTACTACCCGCACTATAACTAGGTGGCAGCTGTCCTTGACAATAAGGCAACTATCTTTTGCTCTCCTCAGAGTCTTTGCCCTACTCCTACTAATTTCAGGAAATGTACATCCTAACCCGGGCCCCATCTCGCCCAGCTCTAGCCTATCACACCACGGGCTTAGAATAGCTGCAATGAACATTTGCATCTTAACCAAAAAGACAGCAGGTCTCCATTGCTGGATTTTGCAACATCAGCCAGATGTGCTAGTACTGACAGAAACCTGTCTCTCCAAAAAAACACCTGACTGTTTGGTTGCCCTCCCTGGCATCACCCTTCACAGAGCCAACAGAATGGGCAAACATGGTGGTGGTGTGCTGTGTACATCCGTGAATCCATGATATGCCATGCCCTTCCAATAGCTCCATTAAATCATGGTGCCCAAGCCTTATCATTAAAACTTACTCCAGATCCCTCCAGAGCCCCTGTAATTCTTACTCTCATATATGTCCCCCCCAAGAAACCAAGCTCCTGCTATACAGTCCCTTGCTAACTACATCTCCGGCTTCCCCCTCCAAAATGGAACACATCATAGTTGGAGACTTTAATGTGTTCAGCTTCCCACGCCAAGGACACCTTTGCTGCACTGGACCTGATCCAGCTGATCAGCCAACTTACCAGGGTGAACCACACTTACGGCTGTAGCACCCTGATCAACCTTCTCCTCACCAACCATCCCCACAGAATCTGTGACCTAGTGGTCCTTTCAGACTTGCTAAGCGATCACTCACCCATCCTCTTTTCCTGGTCGTGTCTTCAGCAGAAACCCAAACTAAATAATATTGCCCGGCATCATCTCCAACCTGGATGCCTCACAAAACTAAGAAAACACTTAACTCAATGGGACTGGTCCTCCATCTCCCGTGCCCCTACTATAGATGAAGCCCTTGATTATTTCACCTGTTCTTTTAATAAAGCATGGGACATCTATGCCCCACTAGCAAAAGTGCAACCCAAGAAACATAATGCCCCCTGGATCACGCCTGCACTGCTCCAACAGCTAAAGCACAGAAATGATCTCTGGTATAAAGCAGTCACATCTGGCATGCAGGCAGACAGGCAAGCCTATAAAGTGGCTCATAACAGATGCACTTGGGCCATTAAACAGGCCAAATCAGGCTACTACAAAATGATCCTTGCCTCCTCCTGGGGGAATGCTCGGTTGTTCTGGGACAATATCAAGGAACCTAATGGCAAATCCTGCCCCCCCACTAACTGTAAACAATGTCCCTACCACCGATCCACTGGCCATTGCCAACTGCCTTAACTCATCATTCTCTGACCTTAGTGCAGTACTCCCAAATAACTTCTTCGACCCCACTCCTGCAACCCCGCCTCCTAACACCCAGCATCCCCTCTTCCATCTCAAGGTGATCTCTACGAATAAGGCAAGGCCTTTTCTCATTAAAGCACTCAGTGGCTCTTGCTATTGCAAAGATTCTTTTGATTTGAGTACTGGATACAGTCCTCTCCCCACTGACTGACCTCATTAACAGCTCCCTAAGTCTGGGTCAGTTCCCTGCAGCCTGGAAGACTGCCACAGTCACCCCAGTAGTGAAGAGCGGAGACAGCACCTCCCCCAATAACTACCATCCCATATCCATTCTCCCACCACTCTCAAAAGCTGTCGAAAAATGATAGCCATCCAACTCACTGAGTACCTGCTTGCTCATAACCTACTTTGCAGGGAGCAGCATGGCTTCAGATCTGGGCATAGTACAACTATGGCTCTCACCGAGTTCTCTAATTTTATTCACTCTGCCCTGGATAGAAAATACCTAGCTGGAGCTGTCTTCATCGACCTGTCAAAGGCCTTTGATACAGTCTCCCACTCCTTACTCTTAAGTACACTCTGCCACATAGGTCTGTCTCAAGGACCTGTCTCCTGGTTTACCAGTTACCTCACAGCTAGATCACAATGTGTCAAAATAAACAACACGCTCTCAACCACCCTGCCAGTCTGCTCTGAGGTCCCCCAGGTCTCCATCCTCAGCCCTCTATTATTCAACATCTACCTAAACACCTTACCCAATTCCTGCTCCGGCAACCTACTACTCTATACGGATGATGCAGTTCTTTTTGCCTCTCACCCACATCCCACAGTATTGCAGGCCTCCCTCCAACACACATTTAACCAGACTGAAAACTGGTTCATAGACCAAAGACTTGTGGTCAATGTAAAAAAGACAAAGAACATGCTCTTTGCCCACTGACAGAATAAGGCCAAGAATGCATAGCTAACAATGCTCTCCCATTCTCTCCTTCCTCTAGAACAGGTCCATAAATATAAATACTTGGGCCTTACATTTGATTCCAGCCTCTCCTTCCATTCACACATTGACACTCTATCATCAGCCATAAATGTCCTTATAGGCCTATTGTATCGGCACAAGGCTTGCCTACCTCCGGAAGCCCTTAATCTGGCTGTCGCCTCCTCAGTCCTCTCCCTAGTCAATTATGGGCTCACTATCTACTTGGCTGCTGACCACAAAGCTCTTAAAAAAATCCACCTTGCCATAAACAAAGCATGCAGACTCCTATCTGGGGCAGACAAGCGTACCCATACCTGTACTCTACATGGTCTGACAAATCTCTTCACCCTGGATGAAAGGCTATTTTATCAAATATGTCTCCTCACAAATAAAATACACCTGGGGCTTACTCCCTTGGGGGTTTCTGCCTCTCTCTTACCCTCCCACACCTCAGTGAACACCCACACTGCCAACCAACGGGTGTGGTCAATCCCAAGGGTTAGAACCTCCTTAGCCCAAAGGTCATTCCCACACAGGCCCCCAGCCTGGTACAAAGAATTCCTCTCTGATGTCTCCTCCATCTCCAAATTAGGAACTTTCAAGTCAGCCCTCAAAGAGCACATTCTTGCTTCACGGCGCTGCCAATGTACCAGCTAGTGCTGTGTCATCTATCTATCATCTCACAGGGCCACCCCGCCACTGAGCTCCTACCAATAGGGCTACCAAATATTACCTATTAACAATGCATCCTTTGGCTGCACTCACAAGATATCTGTCTAATTCTCTACTTTACTTTAAATGTCAAACCTGTTACTCCCTCCCTCTATCAGCAAACTTATTGTTCTCTTGAAAACTGTAAAATACAGCTCTCGATAACACGTTCTGTGCAATGTATAGCTGATCTTGATTCTGCAGTTCTGTATAACTAAAAAAATGTAACCTTTAGCTGCCATTCTAAGTCTATATGTATTGTTTATGTTTGTTTTTTTCTGATGCGGATCCTTTGTAAATGAGTCCCTGGCTCAAAGGTTGTAATCCTAAAGTCTGTTAAATAAATAAAAATAAATAAATAAGTAAATGGATCTTAAGGGCCCTCTTGAAGCTCTCCACAGTCAAGCACTCCCAAATCTGATAAGGTAGAGAATTCCACAGGGTCGGAGCTGCGTACATGAAAGTATGGGCCCCTGATGTTTTAAGTCATACCCTGTGAATTTCTAGCAACCCCTTGCCAGCTGAGCAGAGTGGTCAGCCAGCACAGTAAGGATTCAGAAGCTCTTGCAGATAGCTTGGACCCAATCTGTGCAGGGCTTTAAATGTCAGAATTCGACCTTGAAGGTGATCCACCACTGAATAGGCAGCAAGTGCATCTCGTGCAGCACCAGTGTAATGTACTCGAATGAGGAGTCCCCATCAACAGCCATGCGGCAGAGTTCTGCACTAGCTGCAAGTGACAGATATCAACCCCTGGTAGCCTTAGGTACAGGGAGTTGCAGTAGTCTAGGCACAAAGTCACAAAGGCATGGATCAGGGTCAGAAGGTCACCAGATGGTACAAGGTGCTTAATCCTGGTGATGTTCTTAAGGTGGTAAAATGAGGACTTGATGAATGCTGACACCTGTGAATGCAGTGTTAGCCCATTGTCAAAAACCACCCCCAGGTTTCACAGCTGTTCAGAAGAAGGCAGCTGGACACCTCCGAGCCAAAGGCCAGAGGGCTGTCCAGCCACCGACCCCTCTGTGCGGTGATCCGGATCCACCACCAACACCTCAGTCCTTCCAGAATTCAGTGGCCTGGGGGGTTACACTGTGGTTTGGAGAACTTTGTATATAACTTCTGTGTCCCCTGAACCAATCATATCAGCTGTCCAGTCAGATTTTGAACCTGATCATGCCCTCTTTCCAGTATGGATGTAATGCCATGCTTGTATCATGGGTCCAGCATTGTGACTATTGCAAATTCTGGAGATTGCTGAATAGTGGAGATGTGTTGATTGCTAATATTGTAATCATGTGTCTCAGTAATGCACAGTCTGACCTGTCTCTGGCCACATCAATGCTAGGCTGCAGATTCAACAAAGTCTTCATCAGCACCAGCAACACTGAAATGGCTTGACTGACAGGTGAAGTGTCACCACTCATTGCCTATGTGGCATGTTCAAACGGCCTCAAAATTAATATTACCGAGTCCATGAGTCTCCATTGCTCAGTTGTCATAGATAGTGGGGCCCCTGAACAGTCACGACTAGCGTGCATAACTAGGTACTCAGAGATGGCTTTGTACTGCTCATACAAGCACTTTGCCATGTAAAGTATTGAGTTCCAGCTCGTGATGACCTCAAGCTTGAGGTGGTGCTGAGGGAGGCTGTTTTGAATCTGCAGCTGCCTAAGTTGGTCACGGGCCTTTCCAGAGCATGCAAAGTGGGCACAGATGTGGCATGCAACAGTCAGCATTTTCTTGATTTCAGGGTACTGCAGAAACTCCTGTACCACAAGACTTAAAAAGTGGGCCATGCAGGGAACCCTCACAAAGCCACCATTGGTGATGCATTTACCAATGTTTGATCCATTATCAGTAGCTATGAAGCCAGCTTTTATGGAAAGAGAGTGCAGCCACTCATCAGTTTCTGTTAGTAGCAAGTCTAGCATGTTTTCACCTGTATGAAACCCAGTTACACCACGCATTGCAAGCTTGACATGCTGTCTAATGCCATGAAGGTTGCTACCACCACAGTCTGGCTTATTACACTGCTTTCCCATCCCATCATCACAGACAACCCCAGGTAGCTGCATCCAATGTGCAGTAATACACAGATAGGAACTAGCCACCGTTTTGCCACATGTCCACATATCCATGCATAAGTGAATGTAAGGTGATGTGGAATGTTGATGGGCATGCTTTACAGACTCTGTCACTGTCCAATATAACTCAGGGACAGCATCGGTGGAAAAATATATCCTGCATGGGATCTTCCATTTAGGACATGCATGTTCTGCAAAGTGCCAGAATCCCGCATTCTCCACAAAGGAGAATGGCAAAAGGTCAGTTGCCAGCATTTTCACTGTGGCTGCATTGAGTTCACATGCAACTGCATGATTTGGTGGGTATTTAATGTTCCAGGCAAAAGACTGTGCAACATAGGCTGCATTGTTTTGTGTTTTGCACGTGGCATGTCAAATGGCTCTCCTCTGCAAACTGACATGGATGGGGTACCTTTGACTTGTGATGGTGGGTGCACAGGTGACAAGCCAATAAATGTGGTAATTTTTCCTGTTTTAAGTACCGGGATTGATGTACTAGAATTACAATATGGACCACCACTTCTACTCTGACCATTAATTGAACATTCAAAATCATCCTGCTACTCATGCCTGTAGTAATCCTCCTGTGTTATTTCACCACTTTTACTAACATGGCTACTTACATTGAAGGAAGGGGATACCACGCTCACTAAGGTGGATGAGGGAGAATGCCTCACTAAGGCATTAGTGCCCCTCTGATTCACAGTCCACAGTGCCATGTGCCCATTCTTGCAATGAGTATGCTGGCCCCAGTGCTCAGATAGCTACCCTTTTTACCATGCTTCACATGCGCTTGGCAAAGCTGGCAGATTGCCACTGTTTCATCACTACTATCTTGTACAAAAAAATCCTAAACTATGGATTTTGATTACCTACTTTTCATATGCCACTGCTGGGGCTTTATATGGAATGTCTGATTTTGTGACGATGAAATGGGGGGTGTACTGCATGATTTTTGGTGTTGTGCACACTTGGACTTTGACTGAACATCACAATCCATGACTATTACTTCAGTGTCAGCAACAGACACAACTACATCAGAACTTTGTGGGGGGGGGGGAGTGACTAGCAGACTGTTTACAAACAGCCACCTTCACTTTCTTTTTTTCTGGTTCCCAAATACGGTTGCTAGCATCATCATCATAATCATTATCCACAAATTCACTTTGGATGCTGTCCTCCTGTGGAGATATTACAACCACAGCCTCAATACTATAATCCACACATTTTTCATCAACATCTGAATGTTTGGATGGCCTAACCTCAAGATCAGTGGAAACATGAGACTGTGAGTCATTAGCATGATCAGAATCATGTTCAACTACTGTGGGGAGTGGGATATCAATTATACTGAAGTCCGTGGATTCAACAACATTTTTCTCATCTGATGACTTTGCCTGGGTTGAACATGTAACAATACTCATGCTGTTATCAACCATGCCATCACTAACTTTACTACCAGCAGGGACAACAACATCTCCAACCAGCATTGAAGTGACTGATTTTGTTGTCAAAAAAAGTCAGAGATATCCCTTTACTTGCAGCAACTCCTACCTTTCCCTTCTGCTGCATACTACCATGGCCATGACCACTGCTCTTGGCACTGATAGACTTGCTAGCCCTTAATGAACCTGCCTCATCATCACAACAACTTCCACTGCTAATAGTTTTTGAGGTAGCAGTGCCACAGTCAGAAAAAGCTTTGGATGACCGTCTCTTCGTGGGCATTTTTTAAGATTACACAGACAATTAACAGCAACTTATTATTTCTGAAGTTTTGGGGAGAAGGGAAGCAAAAAATGAAAGCGATGCAGCTGCACAGGCACAACACAAGACCTTAACCAGTCTTCAAAAATCCAAAAATCCAAAAAGAATACCTTGTTTTGTTGGGGTTACAGTTGTAGCTTCAGAGAAGTAGGGAAAAATATTGATGACAGGCTGAGAAAATCAGTGTACTGCTATTGCAGTGCCGCAATAAAATATGTATCAATTTACAATGCACACACAGTTTAAAGGTCAGGCAAATAAACTTTAACTATTCAGTAAACTACAATACAGACAGACTTTTAAAATGACTTAAACAATGGCCAGCAAACAGAAAACATTTATAAAAAATTAAGTGAAGTTGTAATGTGTGTACCTGAATACACAAATAACACAAAACTAGCCAACAAAGGTTGGAAAAACTGTCTTTCTCACTAATCTCCCTTCTACACCACAGATCCACCCCTCCCCCGAAGCACACTGCTATAGTGTCTGTCAGTATAGAGAATGATTGTACTAAATTAACAATAATTATTCACACAAAATCAATAAATGCTGAATGATATAAACACATAAGGGTTTACTACAATCGATGTACTAAATTCTGACACAAAATTTTCTGTCAAAAATGTGTTTTTAAAGGTTTTTAGATGGTTTGAATCTCAGAGCTCTGACAGCAAACTGTATACAGCTTTCCACTACACACACTACACTGAACTGAGGCTGTGCAAAATAATGTAGCACTCATGTGACCTTACATCCCATGAATCACTGCAAAATTCACCTTAAAGAGCAAAAAAAGAAGGCAAAGCAACACAAAGACCATAGAGAATGATGGGAACTTCGTGATATGTCACAATGCAAAATTATTCACTCCGCTATGCTGAATATTACGCATAATTTGGGTTCTACACAAAATACTATGCATAGCAAAATTTAGACACTTTGCCCGCCTCTATTCAGATCCTGTTCCCCAAATAGTCTCAGAAAAACCTTTACCCATGTACTATGATGAGTCTGGAAATTGTAATGATAGGTTTGCTTAATTTCTGGTGTTAAAAGTAAAGGCTACTCACCTTAGTAACTGCAGTTCTTCTAAGAAATGAAAAATGGTATCCTCACAACTGATCCCATCTCTCTGCTTCTAATACATAGGAGAGAAAAGGTTCCTCAGAATCAGTTGTGCAGAATAACTTTGATGCTTGAGTTTCTAAAAGATTATCTATTAGAAATTGTTGCTAACACATTTTTAATGAATGTTTCATTAGACTGATTGCTGCCCCTGTTATCGCTTCTGCTTTTGATTGGGGAGTAGGCAACAGGCATGCATGATCACATGATCACAAAACAAAGTGCTTTAAAATGATCAGAACATCCCATCTATCTCCAGAGCAACCACACTGCATTAGAATCTGCAGACTGTGGTGAAAGCTGCTTGTTCCATTCCTTAGAACAACTAGCATTACTACAGTGAACAACCTTTTCTTTTTTTCTTGAGAACCAGGAAGAGATATTGAAGCTCTCAGAGATGAGGTCAGCGGGTAAAATCAGCTTGCATCTACATGCTTGCCGTGCTTCAGGGTTGAGCCAATGTGAACCCTGAGCCTCAGTGCAGCTGTAGTGTTTCATTTGAGGATGATAGACCTGCTCTTGGGTTCAGAAATATTTTTTTATATTAAATGATACAAAAAAATTCCTCAGCTTGATTTTCTGTACCAAAAACTTGGAGTACAGCAGTGTGTGTTTGTGTGTGTGTGTGTGTGTGTGTGTGTGTGTGTGTGTGTGTGTAGTGTCAGTGTGCTTGTATTGTTTTTGGTGTTGTAATGCAGACTGTGTACTCAGCTTAATTTCTGTCATTCTGACTTGTGTAATTAATTTATACAATAAGCACTGCATTAATTATTAGTGTTGGTAATCTGAGTTAATTGATTTTTATTTTTATTTAGATAGAGAAGTAGAGGTGAGGAAACTATCGGGGTCCAGTGATCACAGTACAATATGGTTCAACAAGAGCACATCACTCCTGTGTGAAAACTGTGGTCCAGCACATCAGCAAGATGAACTTTGGCAAGACGAAAAGGGAAATGCTGTTAGGGGTAGAAGATGTGGAAGTTGCAGAAGCCAAACTGAATGTCACAAAGAGAGGCATAATGGAGGGGAAGGCATCCTGTATGAGAAAGGTCAGGAAGAACAAAGTGTTGATCTGTTTTTCCAGAGTGGTGGGAGAGGCAGTAAGGAAAAAAAATGGTGCTATGAAATTACAACAGGAGTGACACAGCAAGGCTAGCTTTTATGATTATCTGAAAATCTGAGATCAGCCAGAATAATGGTAAGAAAAAGTAAAGCAGAGAGTTGAAAGTGGTAATAGCAGAATGTATTATGTGGGTGGGGGAGGGTCTTTTAGGCCCATTGGGAAAAAAGGAAAACTAAGGGGGTGTTATCAGATTAAGAAAAAAAAAAGGACCTGGGTGGAGGACAATGGGACAAAGGCTGATACACAGTGAGTGATTACTTTTGTTCAGTATTCACTGTGGAGTACGGGAACCACTACCAAAGAGCAGAGTGCAGGCCAATGATAAGGGCTGAAAGGAGTAACATTAACCAGTCTCAGAAGAATGTCTGCTAAGAGGAGGGGTCAAAACTGTTAAGGTAGACAAAGCACCTGGTCCAGCAAAGCTGCACCATAGAGTGCTAAAGGAGATGGAGCAGACACTGGCAGTGTAAATGGCAAATCTGTTTATTCCTAGAGATGGGAGATTCTAACAGACTGGAGGATATATATTGTGTGGTTGCTTCAAGGGAGTGGGGGCAGTCATGACCCAGGAAATTACAGAGCAGTCATTCTAATCTCAATTGCTGGCATGCTGTTGGAAACCATGCAGTGTTGTCCCATCTGCAGGCACCTCTCTGGGCTGAAGGAAGAGGTTGCTCATCTCCAGACCTCCCCTCCCACCCAGGGACCACCAGGGCCACTGCCATTGCCGTTGCCTCAGAGGTTGCCAAGAAAGAGGAGTGGTTAGACCACAGTGGGCTCAGGGAGGGTGAAGGTGGTGGAACAGAGGTGCATCCCACCAGCTGTACCTCTCCACAATTCATATGCCATTCTGGCAAAGTGTGGTTCCTCTATGGAGGCACCCAAAGTGGAGAGCAAGTAGGATGCTGGGAACCTCCAGAAAGGAGACCCACAGGAGGGTGGCAGGGAACCCCATAGGGGAAGAAAATCACTCCTGGTTGGGGACTCCATTGTTAGGAGGGTAGAACTGAGGGAGGAAGGGAAGAGGGGGGTAAGGTGCCTGCCTGGCACCATGGTTTGGAGGGACAGGAAGCAAATCCTCAGGATCACTGGAGCAGCTGGATTGGGGAGGGAGCTGGATGTCATTGTCCACCTAGAGACAAATGACCTGGCTGAGAAAGGGATCAGAGCAGTGTAGGAAGAGTTTGTGGAGTTGGGAAGGGGCCTTAGACAAGTAGCATGCATGGTAACCTTCTCAGAGGTGCTGCCTGTCTATGGCATGGGTAAGGCTAGGGTGCTCCACACCATGGGATTCAATCAGTGGTTGAAAAACTGCTGCAGAGCTCAGGGATTTGGCTTCATTATGGACTGGGGGTCCACCTGGAGTGATGCAAGCCTATACTAGCGTGATGGTCTGCATCTGTCCAGGAGGGGAACCAGGATCCTAGGAGATAGGTTTAAATGCTTTATTGGCAAGCATTTAAACTGGCCAAGAGGGGAGGCACTGGAAAGGAGCAGGGAAATCCTAGCCCCCACAAAAAATTCAGGGTAGTAAGTGAGGTAAACACCAAGATACAGATGTGGATAGGGAGAAGGGCAGGGGTAAATGGAGAAAATGATAAGGTAAGAAGGACAGGGATGGGGCAAAAAGGGGTAAGACCATCAAGAAATGGAAGGTAATGAGTACCAATGCCCGTAGTCTGGGCAACAAGCTCCCTGAACTGGTGACCTTGATGGACGAGGGATGCCTGGATATTGTAGCAGTCACAGAAACATGGTACACAGAGAACCATGACTGGGATGTTAACGTACCAGGGTACACAACCTACAGGAGAGACAGGGAGGGGAGAAGAGGGGGAGGAGTATCTCTCTATGTAAGGGAAGGGATAAAAGCAATGGAACAAAAGAGAAAACAGGGAGCAGAGGAGAAGCTGTGGGTCACCTTATAGACTGGAAATGGCACCACAGTCTTCACAGGGGTTGTATACAGACCCCCATGTCAGGGGGAGGGAATGGACAAGGATATGATAAAAAGCATCCATAGGATGTCAGAGAGAGGGGAGATACTGTTGATGGGAGACCTGAATATGCCAGATGTTAACTGGAGCACCTTCTCTGCAGCCACATCTAAGAGAAGGGCCATTCTCAATGCCCTGCAGGTGGCATACCTCAGACAGCTAGTTTTGGAACCAACTCGTGAGGGAGAAATCTTAGACCTTGCACTCTCAAATGGGGACAGTGAGAGGATCTCAGATCTAGAAGTGGGTAGCCATCTGGGAACAAGTGACCACCAAGCATTCTGGTTCATGATAAACTCAGCTACGGAGTCAAGCCATACAAAAGTGAGGGTACTGGACTTCAGGAGGGCTGACTTTGGCAAGATGTGAGAGTGCCTTAGAAAAGCACTAGCAAACAGTCTAGAATGAGGGGTGGAGCAACAATGGGGAAACATCAAAACTGCCATCACAAAGGCAACAAGCCTTTGTGTGAAGCAAATAAATCAAAAGGAAAGAAAAAGCTACTATGGTTCTCAAAAGAGGAGGTGGAGAAGGTTAGGGAGAAAAAGATAGCATTTAGGAAGTATAAGGAAACACAGAAGGAGCAGGACAGAGAACTGTACCAGTTAAGGCAGAAGGAAGCAGGGAGGGAAGTCAGAATAGCAAAAGCCCAAACTAAGGAAAAGATAGCCAACTTGGTTAAGAAGGAGGATAAAACCTTTTATAGGTACATCAGGGAGTGTAGAAAGACAAAGGGAAGGATAGTGAGGCTGAATAGAATGGACATTGGGTGGGCAGAGAGGGACAGTGAAAAAGCAGGGATTCTGAACAAATACTTCTGCTCAGTATTCGCAAAAGAGGAGGAGGGGGAGGTGCCTAATCCAATTAACAAAAGCACTATGGATGGGGGGGGGGGGAGGTGATCCCAGTCCTTTCACAGAAGAAAGGATTCTGAATGAACTCCTAAAACTGAAGGTGGACAAAAGCAATGGGGCCTGACAGAATTCATCACAGAATTCTAAAAGAATTAAGGGGAGAACTAGTAACACAACTAACTACTCTTTTTAACAAATCATGGGAGGATGGTGTGGTGCCTGAAGACTGGAAGAAGGCGGATGTGATTCCCCTTCACAAAAGTGGGAGCAAGACAGAGGCAGGAAACTACAGACATATCAGTTTGACCTCTGTGGTAGGGAAAGTGATGCAATCACTTCTGAAGGAAATAACTGTTGAGTACCTAGAGGCCAGTGGGGCACAGGACCCAAGGCAGCATGGGTTCACAGTGGGAAGGTCATGTCAGACAAATCTAATTCATTTCTTTGTCTGGGTGACCAAAGTAGTAGACCAGGGAGGGGCTGTGGACATGGCTTACCCAGACTTTAGCAAGGCATTTGACACAGTCCCACACAAAAGATTAATAATCAAATTAACCAGCCTGGGAGTGGGTCCCAGGGTGGTAGCCTGGGCAAAACACTGGCTGGACAACAGGACAAAGAAGGTAATTGTAAATGGAGTCCACTCTGAAGAAAGAGGGTTACTAGTGGGTCCCACAGGGTTCAGTACTGAGTCCAACTTTTAAATGTCTTTATAAGTGACATTGCAGAGGGACTGGAAGGAAAAGTATGCCACTTTGCAGATGACACAAATATCTGCAACAGGGTTGATACACAAGAAGGCATGGAAAGGATGAAAAGGGACTTGACAAGGCTGGAGAATTGGTCAGAAGTATGGCAGCTTGGATTCAATGCAAAGAAGTGCAAAATAATGCACCTGGGAAACAAAAAACCAGGGGAAGATTACACAGTGGGGGGAGGTAGCAATAACAATAAAAATGGAAAGTGACCTGGGGGTAATCATATCAGATAATGTTAAGGTTAGCAAGCAATGTGGGAATGCAGTAGGGAGGGCTGGGGGGCTGGGATGCATAGGGAGAGGCATCACCAGCAGAAAACAGGAAGTTGTTATCCCTCTGTACAGACAGTTGATGAGATCCCATCTGGAGTACTGCGTCCAGTTCTAGGGACCCCACCTCCACAAGGACTTAGACAGGATGGAGGAAGTCCAGAGGAGGGCAAGTAAAATGGTGCAGGGTCTGCAAGAGAAGCCATACGAGGAGAGACTAAAGGAGCTTAATATGTATACCCTTGAGGAAAGGAAGGAGAGGGGGGACATGATAGAAACTTTTAAGTACCTCAGTGGAATCAACAAAGTCCAAGAGGGTAGCATCTTTCAGAAAAAGAGATGTGCAAGAACAAGGGGACACAATTTGAATACAGAGGAGGGGGACAGCTCAGGGGCAATGTGAGGAAGTATCTTTTCACAGATAGGGTGGTGGATACATAGAACTGCCTTCCTGAGAAGGTTGTGGGGTCTAAAACTGTGGAAGAATTCAAGAATGCATCTGATAGATATAAGGCAATTCTTGTGAGGGTGGTAGGAAGAAATAGACTGTTGGTTAACTAGAATCTGCAGCTTATCCTGTAGGTAGGGAAATGGGCAGACTGGGTGGGCTAAGAGGTCCTTATCTGCCATCAAAGTCTATGTTTCTATGTTAAGAATCAGTGAATATCTTTGAGGCACATGGTTTACAGGACAGGAAGCAGCACAGATCTGTAGCACAGAGATTTTGCCAGACAAGCAATGTTTGTGTGGTTTGCCCAGCACCACGTAAAACCTTGAAACACACCTAAATGCCTTTGAAATATGCCACTAGTGTGAAATGCATCAGGAGACTGGGAAGCTTTAGGGGGATTGTCTTGCAGTCATGGCAGTCTTACAAGGCACTATTTAATGTTTCAAATCTACTATGAAGCTGTGATACCCAAGGCTGGGGGATGCATATGGCTACGCTGCTTGTCTACATGGATGATTTAAGCAATAAGCCATGAGGGGGTGTGGGTTATCAGGGGATTTACCATGGCTGGAGTGGTTTGCCCATGAGGTGCAGCTGAGTGGATGAATCCTCACCAGTCATGGTAAATACCCCGATAACCCACATCCCCAGAGTGGCTTATTATGATTATACCATGAATATACCATGGATAAGTTCTTTTTAAAAAAGGCATATTTTTTATGTAATAAAAATAATGTTTTTCAGAGAAATAAGCTTACACTGAAAAAAATAGTCCCTTATGTAAGATTTATATTCCAAAATATGCACATAAAAAAACTTTTATAGCCCACCATATTTGCCTTTTGGAGGTTTTTTCATGTCACTGCAGTTCAAGCTGTAAGCTGCAGCATTTCCTTATTGGTTGCTTGCCTGTGATGCTGCATTTTGTTGCTGACAGGACTGGATGGTCGAGTTGCTGTTAAGGGCCCGCAGAGTTTGAGTTGGCAGCTGCGGGAGAAGATGATGGTGTAGTCGGCTGAGGGACTGTTGCAGCATGTGGAGAAACCATAAGTGCTGGAGGTGGAGGAGCGCTTTATACTTGTAAGTGCACTGGGGTTTTAGCAGTGCGTTCAGTTCACTTTTTTCAACAGAGTGGAACATTTGTTGGATTTCGGGTGCTGGATGGCTGGTGGTGTTTTTCTGATATGTTTAGGAGGTATGGGCGAGGAGCTGGGCAACCGGAAGCATACCTGTGATGCAGCAAGAGCGATGGAATTCGGAGGCGTTACAGGGACATATTTCAAAAGGTTTGCCACATGTTTTTTAGGCTGCAGTTACTTTTTGGAGAAATGCAAGCATGGAATTTGTGTTTATGCCAAGCATTTTTATTTTAAATGTTTCGTGAGCTGTGGGAGAAGGTTGGGGGGGGTGACATGATGTGCTGATTTGCGTTTAGCAGGGAAATAAGATGGCAGCTACAGTTACATGATTTCGGGGTCGGTTTGTTTTTATGTTGATTGCGCACATGTGCAAGAAATGTATTGCGGCAGCTTTCTACAGAGGCAGGTTGTAGAGGCACGGCACTGTTGTGGCCAATGCTCCCACAGCCTTTAAAGGCTTGGCCCGCTTTGCCCAATGCCGTGGCATGCTGCTGTTGACACTAGTTCGGCCAGCGTGCCACCAACTTGTAAAAATTTAGCTGCTGCAGTCAGGGTCCTCGTCATTGCAGTGTCAGCCATTTGCTGCAATGAAGGAGCGACCCATCATTGCTGGGTTGAACTTTCCAAGTGCAGTATTGTTTGTGAACATGGTGACGGTTTGCCGCTGTGTTCACAAACAATATTCAGGAACCCCCAGTGCTGAGGGGGTGCCCAATCCCCTCAGCAGCATGCACCCCCCCACAACAGGTTGTGTTTGTCGATGGGGGCCCCAATCCCCGTCGGCTTCAGTGGCCCTACCCTTTGATGTTGCCGATGGGGGAGCCCACTCCCCATTGGCATTATGTGCCCCACCCATTTCATGTGCCGACAGGGGATCCCACTCAACATCGGCATAATGCTCCCCCACAAACACCCAGAACATTTGTGCCAGGGGGGTGCCCAATCCCCCTCAGCTCTTGTGCCCCCCTTTAGTGCCAACAGGTGCCCAATTCCCATCGGCATGATGTGGCCCCCCATTTGTTGTGTGCTGATGGGGGTTCCCAATGCCCATCGGCTGCAGCTGCACCCCCAAGATCGAGTCTGTTGGCATGCTGGGAGCCCACCCCAGCATGCCACATGCCCCTAAAGACAAAAAATGGTCCCATGATGCCTTTTTTTTTTTTGTCCTGTCAAAAAAGGGAAACAGTCCCTCGGTGGTCTCCCTGCCCCCCTCCTGGAATCCGCATCCACCACTATGCACCCTGCCTCCCCACACCCCCCCATCCCATACTTACCTCCAGAGCTCGGCGCAACGACCTTCAGTGGACGGGGAACACATCTGCACTCTTCAAAGCCAACTGCGAATTGAGGAAATGCTGGTTAGCCGTATAATGAAAAAAATAGGGTTTTTCCAACTTTAATGCATTTCTCAGTCATTTTTTGGAATTTTGGCAACAAATTTTCAAAATGGGGTTTTTGGGAACCCTCCTCATGAATTCTGACACTGTCATGGTGTTAATCATCCCCAAAAGGTGATTTCTTGGTCACTGTGCAGAATCACCTTTCAGGGCCGATGAACAAAATGACAGTGCTAGTGTTCATGAGTTGGGCTCTCAAAAAGCCTATGTTGCAAATTTGGTGGAAAAAATCTGAAAAATTACTGTTTTACTAGCGTGCGTTGAGCAGTTGCTATATACGCTGGTAACTTCGGCTTAATTTGCAATATTTTTTACGTTAGATTTTCAACATTGGCATCTTTTCACACCTCCTTGTGAACAGTACAGGTGTCATTGTTCACATCCTGGCCAAAATGTGTTTTCGCACTTCACGCAGAATAGCGCAGTCACTGTGGGAAATCAGTGTTTGGGACAGAGTAAGAAAATGACAGTGAACTGTTCATGAGTAGAGGTCCTAAAATGCCTATGTTGAAAATTTGGTGATGATACTCCATAAAATGCCTGTGTTACTAGCTTGCATTGCACAGTTCGCATGCACACTCGTAACTTCGCAAATTTATATTTTTAGTCCAGATTTTCACCATTGCCATTTTCCCACACCTACTTATGAACAGTACAGCTGTCATTTTTCCCATCCTGGCTGAAATGTGTTTTCGCACTTCCAGCGCAGAATAGCGCAGTTGCTGTGGGAAATAACTGTTCGGGACAGATTAAGAAAATGACAGTGATACTGTTCTTGAGCAGAGGTCCTTGAATGCCTATGCTGAAAATTTGGTGATGATAGCCCATCAAATGACTGTGTTACAAGTGTGCATTGCGTACTTTCCGCGCACCCTTGTAACTTCGCAGATTTGTAATATTGTCACGCCAGATTTTCAACAGTGGCATTTTTTCACACCTCCTTATGAGCAGTACAGCTGTCATTTTTCACATCCTGACCGAAATGTGTTTTTGCAGTTCCAGCACAGAATAACGGTCACTGTGGAAATCAGTGTTTGGGACAGATTAAGAAAATGACAGTGGCACTGTTCATGAGCAAAGTCCTAAAATCCCTATGTTGAAATTTGGTGATGAAACTCCATAACATAACTGTGTTACAAGCATGCATTGAACTGTTTCCACACACTCTTGTAACTTCGCAAATTTGTAATATTTTCACACCACATTTTCAACAGTGGCATTTTTTCACACCTCCTTATGAACAGTACAGCTGTCATTTTTCACATCCTGGCTAAAATATGATTTTGCACTCCTGCCAGAGAATAGCATGGTCTCTGTGGGAAATCAATGTTTGGGACAGATTAAGATCGAGGGAGTTAGAGGGGGCAGTGAACTCTGTTGGAACTGCTGCAGATTTCTTTGTAGGCAGAAAAAGGCTCCAAGGCAAGAGCCCAGTAAAAAAGGGCAGCCTGTAGCACTGGGAGAAACAGAATGAGAAAGCGAGTGAGGGAGGGGGAGTGAGCGAATTCACTGGAGCACTGTCAGGACTGCTGTGGATTTCTTTCTGGGCAGAAAAAGGTGTCAATGCAGGCAGGGGCCTCATACAAAGGGGCAGCCTGCAGCGGTGGGAGAAACAATATGAGCGAGTGAGACAGATGGACTGAGTGAGCTCAACGGAGATGTATCAGGACTGCTGTGGATTTCTTTGTGGACAGAAAAAGGTGACAATGCAGGCAGGAGCCTCATACAAAAGGGCAGCCTGCCGAGCCAGGACAAACAGAATGAGCGCATGAGAGAGGGAGACTGAGCAACCTCAATGGAGCTCTGTTCGGACAGCTGCAGATTTCTTTGTGGCCAGACAAAGGTGCCAATGCAGCCAGGAGCACCGTACAAAATCGCAGCCTGCAGTGCTAAGAGAAACAGAATGAGCGAGTGACAAAGCGGGAGTGAGCGAGCTCAACAAAGCTCTATCATGACTGCTGTGGATTTCTTTGTGGGCAGAAAAAGGCGGCAATGCAGGCAGGAGCCCACTACAAAAGGCCAGCTTGCAGCGCCAGCAGAAACGGAATGAGCGAGTGACAGAGGGGGAGTGAGCGAGCTCAATGGAGTTATGTCGGGACTGCTTCAGATTTCTTTTGTGGCTGAAAATGCCACCATGCAGGCAGGAACCCAGTACAAAAGGCCAGCCTGCAGCGGCGGGAGACACAGAATGAGCGAGTGGGGGGGGGGGAGTGAGCCACCTCAACGGAGCTCTGTTGGGACAGCTGTGGATTTCTTAGTGGGTAGAAAAAGGTGCCAATGCAGGCCCAGTACAAAAAAAAAGCAGCCTGCAGCATCGGGAGAAACAGACTGAGCATGTGACAGAGGGGCAGTGAGCGAGCTCAATGGACCAACACAATCAACATTTGGCATTGACAAATGCTTGTTTTAATATGCGGCTGGCTGGTACCTTTTGCAGTGATTATCAGAGGATTTACAATGGTGGTAAGGTGCCAGTCAGCCATTCTGATTGGTTGTTGTCTAAGGTCCATGGTATAATCAACAATAATGAATACAAGCAACCACAAAAAAGATATTAGGTGTTTTTCCTTGCAAATAAAGGCTTGCTTTAAGACAGTCTGTTTGGTGTAAAGGTTTTAGCCAGTGCTGGCCCACCCACACAAACACTGTTACAGTCTCTGTTAGACATAACACAACTACTGTTGCAGGTACAACAAGAACATTCAAATTCAGGTTCAAGTTTATTTATATTTAAACAGGATAAGACACTAGACAAAGCCTGCTTTCAGGGCTGTCCTATATATGTGAACAACGTACATATATAACGTTGCATACAAACAGGTTAAAACATAAAACATAAGTAAAACATAAAATATAATATTAATAGCAATTACACAGGAAAGGGTACCATTCCAGAAGTGTTGTCTTTAAACTGTAGTATGCAGGCATGTTATGTAATTCAGGGGAGCGAGTTTCAAGTGATTGTGGTAATGTAATCAAAACACATTCATCCATAACTAGTTCTTGTTCTAGGAATTTTTAACCCTCTGCATGTAATTTCACGTAAAGAATATGCTGTGGATATAGGTGTCATTTTCCCCAAAAGATATGCTGGAGCCAATCATTTTACATATTTAAATAGGAAATCATTTAGAAAGCTCTCCCTCCTAATTTCCAGAGACGTCCATTCCAGCTGTAAAAACATAGTACAATGATGATACTTTGCATGTGAACCAGTTAATCCTAATACAAGTCTGGCTAAATGGTATTGTAATGTCTAATTTCTGTAAATTGCTTTTGTTTGCTGAACAGTAGATAAGACTACCTTAGTCAGTTATGGGGAGTATAACTGAATTCACCAACTTTTTTCTTGTCTCTCTGGTCATGCAATGTTTGTGTCTATATGGAGCCCCTAACTTTTGGGAAACTGTAACACAAATTTTATCTATGTGTCCATCAAAATTCAATTCTGGGTCAACCCACATGCCCTTGTATTTGTAGGAGGTAACCTATTCTATCATTGAACCTCTGAGTTATTATGTTGTGCAACAGAGTGATGTCCCTTCCCACTCTGGCCTTGAATAACATTACATTTGCTTTCTTTATATTTAAAGTAAGTTTGTTTACAAATAAATATTTGTGTTGCCATTGGGTTGTGCATTTGAGAAAGAGCAATGTGCTCAAGGACAGCCCAGGTTCCAGTTGTCTCGGTGGCACAGCTGGTTAGCGCAATCAAAATGGTATTCCAGGTGGCCTAGATTCAAGTCCCAGCCGAGGCACGTACTTTTCTCACCTCTGTTTGTATGTGTTCCATAAATATCCACACTACACTCCTATGTTATTGTTACCTGCACCATTTTTGTTGCCCTCCTCTGGTCTGCCTCTACTCTTTCTATGTCCTTCCGGAGAGGTGGTCTCCAGAACTGGACACAGTACTCCAGGTGAGGTCTCATCAATGATTTATACAGTGGTATCACCACCTCCCTCTTTCTGCTAGTGACATTCATCCCTATGTGCCCTAGCATCCCATTGGCTCTACCCACTGCTTTGTCACACTGTATGGTCACCTTTAGGCAATCGGATATGATTATCCCCAGGTTTCTTTCCTGCTTGGTGGTCGTCAGTACCGCTCCTCCCATCTCATACTCTGCTTCTCAGTTTCTATGCCCTAAGTGCATAATTTTGCACTTCTTCACATTAAAACTTAGTTGACACATTCTTAACCACTCCTCAAGCTTTCCTAGATCCTTATTCATTTTTCCACACCCTCCCATGGAGTGTCTACCCTATTGCAGATTTTAGTGTCATCTGCAAAAAGGCACACCTTCCCTTATAGTCCCTCTGCAATGTAAGTAATACATTAAAGAGGACTGGTCCCTGTACTGATCCTGGTGGCACCCTGTTGGCCACTTCTCCCTTCCTTGGAGTGAACTTCATTTACCAACACCCTCTGATGCCTATCCCCCAACAAATTCCTTACCCAGTTTATCACTTTTGGCCCCACTCCCATGCTGCCCAGCTTGTTTACTAGTACCCTATGTGATAAGGTGTCAAATACCTAACTGAAATCTAGGTAGGCTACATCCAACACTCCACCCTGATCTACTTCCCTGGCCATCCAGTCAAAGAAATCTGTCAGGTTTGTTTACATGACCTCCCCTATTGAATTCAAGCTGCCTCAGATCCTGAAAGTTGCTGATATCAAGATGTTCCACAGTCCCTTCCTTCAGCAGTGATTCCCTTAATTTCCCCAACTCTGAGATCAGGCTGACTGGCCTATAGTTTCCTGCTTCCTCCCAGCTACCACTTTTGTGAAGTGGGACTACATCTGCTCTCCTTTGGTACTCAGGGACCACTCAAGTCTCCAGTGAGTGGTTGAAGAGGACTGTCACAGGTGCAGCCAGCATCTCTCTAGCTCCTTCAATATCCTTGAATGTATCCCTTCTGGCCCCATTGTCTTGTCCACTTTCAGAGTTGCTAGTTCCTTCAGGACTCTCTCCTCTGTAAATGGACTAGTGTCTACCTCCCTCCCTTCCTTCGATGCTCCTGTCCTTTAACTGTGGTCCCTCACCTTCCCCTTCCTCTGTGAACACTCAACAAAAATATTTGTTCAGGATACCTGCTTTTTCCTGGTCCCCCTCCACACACTCTCCTCTCCTTCTCTCCTTAGCCATACAATCCTTCCCCAGGTTTTTCTTCTTTCACTTACATATCTGAAAAATGTCTTATTCCCCTTTCTTAGTGCCTGTGCTATTGTCTCCTCTGTTTGCATCTTTGCACTCCTGACTACTTTCCCTGCCTCTCTCTGCATCTCATGATACACCTCCCTATCCTCCTCCTTCTGTGTCTCCTTATACTTCCTGAATGCTAACTTCTATGCCCTTACCTTCCCAAACACCTCTTTTGAGAAACATAGCAGTCTCTTTTTCCTCTTGGTTTGGATTACTTGCCTGATGCAGAGCTTTGTTTCCTTCCCTATGGCCCCTTTTAGTGTTGTCCACTGTTCCTCCACTCCACCCATGTCCTCCCCCCTGCCAGGGCATCCGTGAGGCATTCCCCCATCTTTGTAACGTTGGCCCTCATGAAGTCCATGACCCTCGCCTTAGTGTGATTCCATTCTGACTCAGTAGTTATATTGAACCATACCATATGGTGATCACTGGACACCAGGTTGCCACCCACCTCGAAGTCATCAATTCTGTTCCTACTGGTGAGTCCCAGATCCAACACTGCTCCTTCAGGAATGGGATCCCTTACAGGTTGCCTAAGGAATGCCCCCTGCAGGGAGTTCAGAATGTCCCTGCTCCTAGCTGAAGCTGCAGCTGGGATGCTCCAATCCACATTGGGCAGATCAATGTCCCCCACAAGAAGCACCTCCCCCTGGATGCCATCTTTTGGATGGCTTCCACCAGTACCTTATCTATCTCCACCCCAGTGCTGGAGGTCTGTAGATTGTGCCAGTGTGAACAGTGGTTCTTTTACTTGTCTCTAGGGTACCCTACAGTGCCTCCATCCCTCCCTGTATTCCCTGGGTCTCTGTAACTTTTATGTGATCCCTTACACAAAGAGCCACTCCTCCCCCTTTCTTACCCTCCCTGTCCTTCCTGAACAGCTACTTTAATTAGTTTTCTTCTTGACGCCTTGCACAAAGAGTTCTCATTCTCATATTCAGACCTAATGTCAGATGTCTTCTTCACAATGGTGTTCCTGAGTGGTTCACATATAGGCACAGTGTCCACAGTAATCTGAAAGGACCAATAAGAAATAAAAAAACACACAATAAGTACGTTTTTTTTTAACACATGAAGGATTTTAATCACAATAAAAGTATTGCAAACTAATACTCACTATGGAAGACTGTAATGAATCTGTGTCTTGTATTGGGAAACGTTTTAGTGTAATTTCCTGCTGGTTCACATCAACATTCTTTTGGTTGAAGTACAAATAAAACCTCTCTTTATGTACTTCAGTACAATTGCCATCAGTATCTATCCAGGTCATATTTCTGGATTTTTTTCAAGACTTGAGCTGCATTTTAACCCATTAGTATAATTTTCTACTAGTTCTTTCACTGTTTCAAATCTGTATATTTTCTTGCTTACTTTTTTACAGTTCAGAAACACAGTTGCCAGAACAATATTTTGTGGAAGCTCCATTTATGAAGAAAAAAAGGAAAAAAAATATCTTATACTATAAACCATGGTGGTGGTGAGGCATGGCAATTGTGAGGTCCTTCCAGCAGAGGTGAATGAGGTGCCATCGAGGGGTTGGTGGAAGGTCCAGTGGAAGAGACAGGAAACAGTTTGGATTTGCAACTGGGGTGAGGCCACTGGACAGTCAAGACGATATACTGTACATGGCAATGAGTGTTTCTGACTGGCGATTGAGTGGGTGTTTCTTTGTCACTGGCAGGAACTATGACAGCTCACGAAATGCAATGCCTGCAGTGGACCGACAGCATGGCACTAAATCCCAGACTGCATCACTACCACAAACCCACTACAGAAACATAGAAATATAGAATCGGTTGGCAGGAAAGGATTGTTTCACACCGACTCTGCAAAAATCGTTCCTGCTTAGTCTGTCTCCTCATACAATGACTGTTTTCTTTTGGTCCTCTCTCATCCCTGTCTATTTACTAATATTCCCCTATGTTTATCACATGTTTGCTTAAAGCCTCATACTGTTTTTCCCTCCAACACTTCCTCTGGCAGTCTATTCCAAGCATCCACAATTCTTTCAGTAAACACTTCCTCACATCCCTCCTAACCCCCCACCACCAACTTCCACCCCTGGATCTCTTTCCCTGTTCACCCAGTTGAAGAAATCAACTGGTTTTGTTTGGCATGACATCCCCCCCATACTCCATACTGCCTCAGGACTTATATACCATTGGATTCAAGATACTCTAGCAACCGTTACTTTAACATACTTTCCATTAATTTACCCACCTTTGATGTGACACTGACCATGTGCAGAAGAAACAGGTGTTATGATCCCAAGCTTGTGCAAGAGAGTGCTGCCCTTGCGCATGCGCAGGATAAGGCTTTGATATGAAAAATGTAATTGTAATACTCACAGTACTCGTTTTTTATTGAAAAGTACAAGGAGTGGTTCACTATTTCTGCATTTACAGGGGCCACCTGTTTTTAGACTGGGCATGGTATAAAATGCCACATCAAGACTGTGCTCGTACCTGAAGCATGTCCTTGAGCAGGTTATGCTTCTGATTGCAGGTCATTTAAAAGCGGACCAAGGGAAACATGGATTTTGTTACAAATTACCAAAACAGGTACAAATAATTATTGTTGAGCTCTAGGGTGGGTATTCTATATTACAGATTGCATAGGTGTGCACCAAAAGGCACACTGCTTGGATGGTATTGAAAATGGAGGGGCTAAGCTAACAGTGCCCCTATAAATTAATTAACCCTGTCATCTAGTGATTCACCTAACTTGTGATCACTGGTCCAATACCACATAATGCTTTATAGCAATGATCCATCTCATTTGCTGCACACACCACATTCCTCTACACTCACCCCAGCTGAGAGCACCTCCTATTTATGGCACAGACCCTCAAATTACCACCTCAACTAGCTGCCACTAAGGTGGAAGCTGTGGGGCTATTCCATCAACTGGAAGGAAGCTTCCAGCTGGAGTGAATGGAGACTATTGTGGGGGAGTTCAGAGTGGTGATCAGGTAGTGGGGGACAACTAAACACCAGGGATCATTAATAAATAGCTTATGTGACATCAGACTGGTGATCAGGGGTTGGAGGGTCACTAGACACCAAACATCACTGTTATACATTCACAAGGGGATTGGAATGGTGCTCGATGGGGCAGTGTAATGCACACTGCTGTGCACTCTGTTAAGGATAGGATTTTGGAGGTGCTCAACAATGCAGTAACATCAGCTGTTTTCAAAAGTACTATAGATACCACTCCTTAATGCATGCAGGATGAATCTTCACTTGCAGCACGCTGGTACATTCAGCATATGCGCTGCTGGTATAGCACTACATATATGCCACCAGCAGCCAACATCCTGGTAAGTGCATTGCTAACATAATTAGCATCACCATAACTGTCTGAGAATGGGAGCCTGTGATTCTAACATAAGGAACATTTCAACTGACATTGATGGTAAAATTATGAAAGAAAATTACATTTAAATAAGGGAGAGTTTCTATCGTAATATGGCAACATAATACAACTGCTATCAGATAATTATGACAAACAGACTGTTTATTTCATCCATTAAAAGTTTCATATTCATATATTCTCTCAAAGTGCATATAATGAAAAGGCAGTCCTATTGAGTGAAATTGGTTAAGAACAGGTTGATCGTCCCTTGTGAGCCGTTGTGAGCTGCTCGACAGTTTTGGAAAATTGTAAGGACTGCCTTTTCACTATATGCACTTTGAGAGAATGTATGAACATGAAACTTTTAATGGATGAAATAAACAGTGTGTTTTAAATGCTATAAGTGCTGCTGGGTCCACATTGATTTATCCATTTGGGAGTATTTTCTAGTTTATATAAACCACACAGACAGCAGGTTGCTGTCCCATTTGCTTTTGCTTGTTTGCTGTTCTCTAACCTAGGCATTTCATTCCCCTGGCTGCAGTCCACCTTTTGCTGTTTGCCTTTATTAACATACATTTGGCAGGACACTCTATTTCCATCCAGTCAGAAGCATTCACCATTGATTTAAAAAATGCTTCTGTTGAGAGGGAATATCTCTTTGCTGTCCTGTATAGAATATGGGTGGGTCCCACTTCCTAGCCAGTCCCAATTCTTTATACTTAACCCTCAGCTCATGTTCTCACAAACAGCCTTCTGTCCAATTATTCTCTCTGTTTTGAGGAACCACCAAGGCAGCCCCTCGTCCTCTGTATAGGGCTTGGTGAAAACTATCTTCTACCAGCAAAACTCTGGTGAAGTTCCGATTTTGCTTAAGTGAAATTTTGTAAAAGTTACATGGCAATTTTGCATAATTTCACCAACATTGTAATTTCAGTTATTTCTAATGAATTTAACATGTGTTTGGCCAAATTGTACCATATAAAGTATGATGACTTCGCCATGGTTCATACAGAAGTGTGCTAAGTTTCAGATCTTTATCTTCAAAGGTGAGTGAGTTATATGCCTCTATATTTCTGGAAATTTAAAAATTACTTTCACAATTATGTAAGCTGAAAGTATTTTTCCAAACTGCACCAAATTTGGTATGATGACTTTGCCATGGTCCATACAGAAGTGTGCATAGTTTACAATCTCTGTTTTTAAAGGGGGCTGACTTATAAACCTCTAAAATGTTGGACATTTTAAAATTACATTTCACAATTATGTAAATGCAAATGTTAAGATCCTGCAACTTTAAAACTAGAGAAGAGAATATCATCAATTTTGTTAGGTTCATTGAACCTAAGTATTAGGCTTTAAGGCCACCCCCATGGCCCAGCATTAGAGTGTCATCCTTCCATTCTGATGACTGAGTTTCAGAAGCATGCCCAGGAAGTCATGTTGGGAGACAGGCCATGGCCAAGACAACTACCACTTATGGTTCATCTTGGTCAACAAAGGTTGGCAGGGGTTCCACCAACAGAGTGACCTCTGTGGCTGGGCCACACAGCTTGCTCCTTCTGGGTGAAGCTGAGGATATGCAAAGCTGACAGAGGTACCACCACCACCAGGTGATATGTGAAGATATATCCCTAAGAGACGAGCTGATGGCCAGGAGAAAAAAACAGTGTAAAAAAAAAACAGGCTGTGTGTGCAACTCTCTCATATCTTGCTCAAAGGCTGGCCAAGTTATAAGCAGGAAATAATTTTAAAATAACACCAATAATTAAAGTTGAATTCCATGAGCTTGTGCAAAATTGTGAAATGTTGTGATACTTTTGTCAAAGCCATATCCATACATTTTGTCCAGTCATACACTCGAGTAGCCATTGTAGAAGAAGGTAAAGGCTAGGTAAAGTGTAATAAGTTAGCATTCCGTGAAGGCTGCATAGGAAAAGTATAGTGGTGCCAAGTGTCAGGTCACTATCTTGAGAGACAAACCATGAAGAATAATCATGACAGTCACTGTGCACTTGCCTGAATTCTTGAAATATGCCAGATAACCACTAGAGCTCACTGACTTGCTGGCTTGTGGAAGCACATGCACGTGCAGCATTGTTTCTGTACAACGCCACCTGATAACTCTTTAACAAACCTGTAGATAACAATGTATATTTTTACTATTTGAAAACTGTGACACTGACTGATGCCAAGCCTCAAGCCTAACAACTAGTTGTGACGTAGGCCATTGTGACAGAAATATCTGAATATCTTTATTTATGATGGACAATGATACTGGGCATTTCGGTCACAGGATTGTCGGAGGGGTATTGCAGGACCATGATGTTAGTGCAAGTAAGTTGGGTCAGTGATGATAATTAATTTGTGAAAGCTAAATTCCACAAGTGGAATTCTAGTGGCACTGCATAGTATGCATCCATGATATTTTGAGCAAATTTTGCCAATAAGTAATTTCTAAAGTATCCAAAATATATTTTAACCTACTATTCCTTGTTTATTCAGCATAATTAGATTCCAGGATCTATTTACTTTGATATGCATGCCAAATCTTGAGTGACTATCTTCAACAGCAGTGAAGCTACAGTATAAACATCCAAATATTTTGAAAATGTTCAACAATTGAACAAATACTAAAACTGTAAAATTTTGAATGCCTGTAACTTACAATTTATGCAACCAATGACGTCTCTAGTTAACAATTCCTATGACTCTTTCAACAAAGTATGCATATCATTTTTTAATTATCTAGCTACAAAGGTGGTTAAGTTGTAAAGCACTGACATATTTTCAGAAATGTTCACACGAATAATGAATTGCCAGACCTGGAGCCCCATAACTTCACTGCCCCTCTTGCAAATGTCATGAAACTGGGAAACCTGTTAGGGCCCTGCCCAGAGAATTTACCTGCTAAATCATATATCTCTAGATGTACTGCTGACCAAGTTATGGCCAATTAAAAGATTTGAAAACTTCCATAAAATGTCACAACATTTCACAGAATCTTGTGAAAATTCAGTGAAAAAAGAATTTATTAATATCACCTAGCCCTACACCATTATTATTCCTCCTTACTAATGAACCCCAGTAGCTCTAAGATCCCAGAGGAACACTGCCAGCATTAAAATAGGTGATGCTGAATTTAAATCATAGTATTATGCAGATGATCTGCTTATTCTACTGGCAGATGCACCTCACTGCATAACTCCCCACTGCCGGCTCCTGAGATTTCCTTCTCTACAATCTCTGGCCTGCAGGTTAACCATGATAAATCTGAAATCCTACCTCTTAATAGCCTTTGTAAGAAAACCCTCTTCCAGGACAAGGGCTGGAAGTGGGTGGCAAAAAGGCTTCTACCACTTAAAAATCCATATAACCCCCTCACTTACAGACATTTGCATAACTAATTTTACCTCCTAGCTTACTACAATCAGGGCTGAAATTGAACGATGGAGTACTATGCACCTGTCAGTCATTGGAGAAATAGCAGCTATTAAAATGATGCTGATGCCTAAAGTTCTCCATCTTCTATCTAATCTCCCCTGGTAAATGGTTTGATTCACTTAATAAGTTGATAGGTAATTTTCTCGGGGGAAAGCAATCCTATGTTCAAAAGACATAAACTATGTAAAAATTGATCAGACAGAGGCTGGGGATTGCTTAATTTCATACAGTACCATATGACTTTTATAACTTCCCAAGCTACTAATTGTTTTTCTGATCCTCACAAAAATACTTCAGAATGAGTGGCTATACAAGGCCACCAACTAGGGACTATGTCTCCTCTGTTAGCACTTTACATCACAGTTCTGAGCCATGTACATCCACATCCCATTGTAAGCCCTTACATTGGTCATTGACATTAGATCTCGTATATTCTGAACTTCCCTGCACCACCTATGTCATACACCTCTTTGTGGTAAAACCATATGTTTAAAATTGACTGGAAACCTTTTCACTGCAAACCAGGGAACATGCAGGAATCCATACAGTATGGGCCCTTATTTCCCAGGTGAAACTTATCTTTTGTTATTTGCTGAGGTATCTCACCACTATCAGATCCTCCAGTGAGATATTTGGCATTACCTGCAAATTAGGGCAGCCATTACCCCATGGCTGTGGAATAAAATAAAGGCCCCACCACACTTACAAGATTGGAATATTCAAACTTGGACAGACTTACCTATGGGTAAGGCTGCTCATATTTACAAATAACTTAGAGATAGTGTCCCTTCCCTCACATACTCCAGTAGGTTTAAATGGGAAGTGGAGTTGGGTATTACAATATCTGATTAAATCTCAAGAATTACTGGTTTGGGGCACATATGGCCTGAAGAGATGTTAAGACTCAACTTATCAAACTCAAAGTTTTACACCACCTGTACAGAATGGTTCATGCCCTATATCTTCTAGACATCACTCCCATGGACAAATGCTGAAAGTGTTCAACCCATAAGGGTGCATATCCTTTGGTTATGTCCTTTATTTCAATAATCTGGGACTAGGTACTACAGTACTGTCAAGTTGGTAATCTCTGATTTCTTTCCACATGATGATCTATTCATTCTTCTGGGAATAACCACCCCTCAGATTCCCAGATCACACCCAACTGTCCACTGGGGATTGGCAGCTACCATTGCAGCTAAGAATTCTACTTAGACATTGGAGGTTGACAGAAGTACCCACCTTTGAGAAAAGGTTACAAATCATAAGTCAACTGGTTTCCCTTGAGTGTATTTCATATCAAACCCTAAACTGAATACCTGATTATCAGAGAAGTTGGCACCTTTTCTTAACCAACAGCGTACAATCTGTTTTACTCACTTGGTATACTATCCAGATCATGGGATTATGCTCAGCAGTGCTGTTCCCATTGTTCACATGGTATTTTATGTGAAATGACTCACAGTATGCATTATAAGGTCCAAAGCATGTTTGTATTGTTACACTGTGATGGGCTTTGATCAAAGCTCATGTAATGGGTGTGCCCACTGATATTTGTGTCATTGATAATACTGTGTTTGTGTATTGTTGTTGTTCATATTGGTCAACATTTTTAATGAAGAATTTAATGTTAAAAAAGTACAGTAAAAGCCATTTAATCAGGACACAGATAATTGGGATATCTGCTTTATTGTGACATTGCTCGAGGCACTGATTAAGTGGTTGTATTAGTTATGGAAGCACCCAGTGCTTAAATTGGATATCCCTACACCTAATTGTGAGGATTTGGGCGGACTTTAAGCAACCTACTCTGAAACACAGATGATGTAAACCCTTACTGACACAATTTCTCACACCTGATTAGGTATGAATCATGGTTATTTACAGCTCCCCTCTTTTCTTGCTGATTCACTGCCAAACAGGGAGCTGTTCTTTTACAATTAGAGATCCTGATCCCTGAGCACACAGTTCCAAAAGTTGACTAAAGATAACAATCCAGCTGTCTGATTTGCTGACTAGCCATTTGTTTTACAATTTGAGATGCCAATCCCCAATCATTGCTGCTTACTGGGCCATTTGCTGTTCCATGGACATGGTTCCAAAAATTCACTGAGTGATAAAGAGATCAAGTTACAGAGAGGAACATGTTGGCATGCTGCTGTTTTGAGACTGATCCCTGAACAAGAAATGTGTGCCTCCTCCTTCCATGAGCTGACCAGTTGTGCTATTGTGAGTAAAAGAGAGGGAAATGCTTCTCCATGTCTGTGTTTTCTTTTCAATTGTTTATACTGCTTTGCCTCCCACCCGAACACAAATATGGCAAAAATTCACTGAGTGGAAGAGAAAGTAAGTGGAGAAAGGGACATACTGCCACAACCACTTTGCCTCCTGCATGAACACAAATCAGGTATCGGTGAGAAATACATAGGAACATAGGAATGTATGAGTCTGTAGCTGATGACCATTGTAACTCAACCAATCAACTCAAAATGTGTAGTTAGTATCACCCATGTATCCATCCTAAGTGGATTTAAATACATCCTCCAAGGTGCTACTTGATACCACTTCCCTTGCTTATCTATTCCATATATTAACAACTGTCTGATTTAACCAATTTGCCATCTATTTGTCCTAAATAACTCACTTTTGATTTGGAATTGATGGAATATACTTCCCCTCATTGCTGCTTTACTTGTGTACCCTATACATTCCCACAAATCACCATTGTTAAATGCCCTATATGTCAGGCAAAAATCTCCTCTTAACCTCCAGTATTTAACGGAGTACAGTCCCAGGTCCCTCAGCCTCTCAATGTAAGGCATCACTGTTATTTGCCTGATTTTTTCAGTGGCCCACCTTTGTGTCTTTTCCAACATTTTAATTTCCCTCTTGTTGTAGGGAGACTAAAACTGCATACAGTACTCCAGGTGAAGTCCTACAAAAAAAAGGAAATATACAATGGCAGCAACACCTGTCTGTTTCTACTGTTGATGTTGCTAGGAATGCAATCCAGTATTCTATTACTATTACTTACTGCAGTTTTGCATTGCTCAGCTGGAGTCAGGTTATCACTTACTATAACTCCCAGGTCACGTTCCCTGTCTGTTTCTGGTAGGTAGTTTCTGTATAAAGAGTAATTTGCACACGTATATCGTCTACACATGTGCATTACCTTGCATATGTCAATGTTTATAATTAGTTTATTTTGTTCCACCCTTGTCCCAATTTTATCAATTTCACTTTGGAACAGTCTTACATAGAACACAGAAATGCAGATTTTGGTGGCAGATAAGAACCATTTTGCCCACCTAGTCTGCCCATTTCCCTACCTATCAGATAAGCTGCAGATCCTAGTTAACCAACAGCCTACTTTCTCATACCCACCACTATAATTGCCTTATGTCTGTCTCATTTATTCTTGAATTCCCCCACTGTTTTTGACCCCACAACCTCCTCAGGAGGGCAGTTCTACATGTCCACCACCCTCTCTGTGAAAAAATACTTCCGCACATTACTCCTGAGCCGTCCCCCCTCAATCTTCAAATTATGCGTCCTTGTTCTTGCACATCTCTTTTTCTGAAATAAGCTACCCTCTCAGACTTTGTTGATTCCCTTGAGGTACTTGAAAGTTTCTATTATGTCCTCCCCCCTCCTTTCCTCAAGGGAATACATACTGTATTACATTATTTTAATCCCTCTTCTTATGTCTTCTGGTGCAGATCCTACATCATGTTAGTTGCCATCCTTTGGACGGCCTCCATCTTGTCTATGTCCTTGAGGAGATGAGTCTCCAGAACTGCATACAATACTCCAGATGGGGTCTCACCTCCTGTCTGTACAAAGAGATAACAACTTCTTGTTTTCTACTGGTGATGCCTCTCCCTATGCATCCCAGTGTCCCCCAGCCCTCCTTACTGCCTTCTCACATTGCTTGCCTACCTTAAGGTTGTTTGATATGACTACCCAAGGTCCCTTTCCATTTTTGTTATTGTTAGTACCTCCCTCCCTCCCCATTGTGTACTCTTCCCCTGGGTTTCTGTTTTCCAGGTGCATTAATTTGCACTTCTTCACACTGAATCTAAGCTGCCATAATTTTGACCATTCCTCTAATCTTGCTGAGTTTCTTCTCATCCTTTCCACCCCCCTTGTGTATCAACCCTGTTGCAGATCTTTGTGTCCTCTGCAAAGAGGCAAACTTTTCCTTCCAGCCCCCATGAGGACATTAAAGAGGACTGGTCCCAGTACTGAACCCTGCAGTACCCCACTAGTAACCCCCCTATTTTCAGAATGTACTCTGTTTACTTTTACCCTCTGCGTCCTGTTGTCCAGCCAATTTATTACCCATGTTACCACCCTGGGACCCACTCCCAGGCTGGCTAATTTGTTTACTAAACTTTTGTGTGGGACTGTGTCAAATGCCTTGCTAAAGTCTAGATAGGCCATATCCACAGCCCCTCCCTGGTTTACTTCTTTGGTCACCCAATCAAAGAAATCTATTAGATTTGTCTGACATGACCTTCCCAATATGAATCCATGCTGCCTTGGGTCCTTTGCCTTGCTGGCCTCTAGGTGCTCAACAATTATTTATTTCAGAAGTGATTCCATAATTTTCTCTACCACTGAGGTCAAACTAACAGGTCTGTAGTTTCCTGCCTCTGCTTTGTTCACACTTTTGTGAAGAGGAATCACATCCGGCCTCCTCCAGTCCTCATGTACCACACCATCCTCTAATGATTTGTTAAAAAGAGTAGTCATTGCTGTCACTAGTTCTCCCCTTAGTTGTTTTAGAATTCTGGGGTGAATACCATCAGGCCAAATTGCTTTGTCCACTTAAAGTTTTAGGCATTCTTTCAGGACCCTTTCTTCTGTGAATAGACTGGTATCGACCCCCCTGTCTTATAGACTCATAATTGTTTACTATCTCACCTATCTTAACATCATCTACAAATGTACAACTGCAGCAATCAGAGGTAGTCTGCAGTGATGCAATGTATAAACTGAACAATGTGTGGCCTAATACTGACCCCTGTGGTGCACTGCTGGTAATCTCTATCCAAGGAGAAAAATGACCTTCCATACATACTCTCTGTCTTCTTCCATCCAACCAAGATGAGACCCACTGAATAGTGTTGTTATCTAGTTTAACATCATGTAATCTCTCAATCAGGGATATAAGGGACAAGGTGTCAAATGCCTTTGAGAAATCCATATATAAAATGTCCACAGGTAACCCCCAGTCCAGTGCACTACTTACCAGGTCAAAGAAATTCAATACAATTGTCAAACAAGACCAGCCCTACCTAAAGCCATGTTATGAGATATCATGTAATCCTGTTTTTGTTAGGTGTTTGTTTATCTACTCTTTCATTATCCCCTGCAACATTTTATTAACCACGGTGGTTAAGCTAATTGGTCTATAGTTTCTGCAGTCACTCCTAGGTCCCTTCTTATGGATCAGTATTACGTTAGCATCCTTCTAAGCATTTAGAACTAATCCATCTGCTAGGGATCTATTAAATATGGACAGCACTGGTCCAGTCAGAATGTCTGACAATTCTTTCAAGAGAGCCAGAGGTATGCTGTCAGGTCCAGGTGATGTGTTAGGGTTTAAATTTCGTAACATGCTTTTAACATTTTGCTATATTGAATAGCCAGTACAGTGTCTAGATACATGTGTGCTGTACTAATCTGAGGTATTAGGCATTAGTGGCAGTTAAGTGTACTCTGAAACTGGCTGTAAATGTAAAAGAAGGTGCTTCTGCTCATTGGGATGGCTGCTTAATCAGGACAAAACACGTGCCACAAAGGCATCCTGATTAAAAGGCTTCAGCTGTATTGCGTCCTGCTTTTGCTGCTGCTGGCATGACCCAAACAGACTAAAGAAGAGCCATGAGTGAGAATGGGGTGATTGGGTACAAAGATGATCTATGCCCATGCCGAAACAGTGACATTGTGACGGGTAAGCATGGGGGTAGCATAGAGGCTACCAAATCAGATCAAAAGCACAGACCAGGAGCTGGAAAGGAAATTAGGTGCTTCATTTGGAGTGAGAGATGGTAGTGGGTGACTTTAACCTACAGGATGTAGATTGGAGCATCATGAAAGTCAGCCATAGCAGAAAACAATCACTCCAGGATGAAGTCCAAGATGGCTTAGAATCCCTGGGGGTGAGTGAGCTGACTATGGATCAAGCAATCTTAGACCTCATACAGAGAACCTGAAACTGTGTCAAGGCTGTAAGTGTAGCTGAGCACCAGCCTGTCAGTGATCAACAGTCAGTGTGATTTCAGCTCAATATGGGGAAGAAAGTCCTGACCAAAAACACGTTATGAATTTTAAAAAGGCAGATTTCACTAAAATGGGAGCAGAACTGGATGAACACTTAGCCAAGTCTGAGGTGGGAAATGAGGTAGAACAAAAATGGTCCATCTTTAGGAAATGTATCAAGAATGTCACCAACACCTGTTTGAAGCAGAACGTTAAGAAGAAAAACCTTATGAAACCCCTCTGGACCACAGGAGTGGTAGTAAGTGCAGTAAGAAGAAGATGACTTCCTTCAAAAGATACAGGAAGATCCAGTGGAAGGAGACAGGATGGACCACCTGGACAAATTAAAGACAACTAGTAGGCAAATGAGAAAAGCCAAAGGAGATGAGCTGACAATAGCAGAGTGAGTCAAGAAAGGTGACAAGATCACTGGCCAGCTGGCACAGCAGTAGTGCTACCACCTGTTATCCCAATGACTGGGGTTCAGGAGCAGACCTTGGACTTTGGATGGTTGGCTGGTGTGGAGGAGGCTGAGCATCCAGAAGACTGCTTGCCTTCTCTGGGCAGCGGGGGCACCTGGTGCCCAGTGCCTATGGACCACTAGCAGGGGCAGAGTGAGTACAGGAGTCTGGTACAGCAACTTTGTGGTCAGTTGGGTGGTGCCAGGGGACCTATACATGTCAGGGGTGGGAGTGTGCCCGACTGTGTGCCGAGGTCATTGCATGACTACTCCCTGCTCTGGCAGGTCACAGGGATCTCTGCAATAATGAAAAAATCCTCAATGTGAGCCCCATGATACCTAGATCTTGGTGAGCACTGGGACAGAGCCGATGCCCCCTCCTCCAGCCATTGACTGAGGGCCAAAAAAGAGCATTAAAGGAAAAAAAAACAAAGGTGACAAGAACATTTTTTGGTACTTTCAGGAAAAATGACAGGTAATGAAGGTTGCTATCAAACTGAGACAGTGGACTGAGTGGGTGGAGCTCAAAGGAAGAAAGGCAAAGGTTTAAAACAACACTTCTGCTCAGTATTCTCTAAGGAGAAGGTTAGACCTATGCCACAGTGTAGGATTTGCAAAGGGAGGGAGGTGGTGACAGATGTGCAAGGAGCTGTGTAAGGTGTCAGCCATGGTTAAATCCTCATTTTACGATCTGAGGAATATCACCTGGGTGAAACACCTGGTTCTTCCGGATGAGCTTCCAACACTGGCCCATGCCTTCATTACCACCCGTCTTGACTACTGCAATGCCCTCTACCTAGGGCTTCCTGGGGTTGATATCCACCACTTTCAGCTAATGCAGAATGCTACAGCCATATTACTGACTGGTACATCAAGGACCAGTCATATTACACCTGAGCTGCGTGGACTGCATTGGCTGTCTGTTCAGTGATCGATCACCTACAATGATGGCTTGCTAACCTTTAAAGCCTTACATGAACAGGGATCCAACTTCCTGAAAGATCTCCTGAATCCCTACTCCCCCCTTCGTCCTCTCCCATCCACTGACGAGGGATTGTTAGAGATTCCCAGGGTTCATTTAAAAACTTCCAGTGCTTGTGCTTTTTCTTTTGCAGCACCAACCCTGTGGAATTCTCTACCTTGTTGGTTAACAGAATGCCTGACTGTCAATAGTTTTAAATCTATCTTAAAAACATATTTATTTAAGTTAGCCTTCCCTGACTGTTCTTAATTAATTCTGTATTTATTGTTTTATTGCCAATTCATGGTGTGACTGTGTATTTTAAATATGTTCAACACCTTGGCTCTGGAAAGGGCACTATAAAAATAAAGTTTTACTTTTACTTTACTTTAGCTGATTATGGTTTAGAAGGTCTTCAAGGGATCATGGCTCTCAAGACAGATAAATCACTGATACTAGATGTTATGCACACAAGGGTACTGAAGGAGCTGGCAGCATAACTGTCAGCCCCACTGGCCATGTTCAGTAGCTCCCTAGACTTAGGTGTGATGCCACAATTATGATGAAATGGAGATGCATTGCTCTTGCACAACAGTGGTGCTAGGTACAAGCCAGGAACTAGAGAACACAATCTTGACATCAATCACTGGCAAGCTATGGAAACCATTGTAAAGGAAAGGTTGGTTGAGTGTCTTGAGGTGAACAGGCTACAAGATGACTGGCAGCATAGGTTTGGGGCAGTAAAATGTCATGTCAAATGAACTTGATAATTGTTTTGACTGGTTTACAGAGGCAGAGGATAAGGACCATGCAGTAGACATACTGTACCTGGATTTCAGTAAGGCCTTTGATCTGGTCCCTTATAAAAGATAAATTATGAAGTTGTATCACCTAGGGTGGGGTACAAAATGGCTGGGGGGGGTTCAAAAAGGTTTAAAGGGAGAACCCAGAGGGTGGTGGTAGAGGAGGAGGAACACTCTGTGACCAGGAAGTTACCAGTGGAGCACCACAGGGGTCAATGCTTGGGCCAGTGTTCTTCAATGCACTCATTAATGGTGTTAAGGGAAAAAATTACCTTTTCTTGGTTGATATCAAGCACTGTTGGAGAGTGGATACAGAAGAGGACACAGAGAAGGGACCAAGGATAGATGATCCAGAATCTGGCAACTGGATTCCACTAAATTCCATAGGAGCAAAGTAATGCACATGGAGAAAAAGAAATCAGGTGTGAAGTACAAGTTGGGTTGAGGGACCATCTTGATGTCAGAAGAGGAGAAAGACCAAATGATTATAATTACTAACAACCTGAAGCACTCTGTGTAATGAAGTAAGGCAGTGACATGGGCTAACATGATGTCATGTTGCTTAAGTAGAGGATTCACAAGCAGAAAACAAATTCTGACCAGAGCCGACAGGGCTGTAGGAGAGACATCTGGGTTAAAAATATTGAAAATATATATTTTTTATGTTTTTACACCAAATGTTCAACACAGCCTTTTGCTGACCCTGCCTCATAAAGAAAGGCAGAGAAAACATTCAACTCCAGGCCTAAAGATGATGTCGTGCAGGGACTGCAAAATCAACTTTTGGGTTACAAACACACATTTTGGGCAGAAGCCGAAAAATGACAGCTGTCACATTCATGAATTGCTGTAAAGAAATGGCTATGTTAAAAATGTATGGTAAAAATATTGAATATTACCAGAGTTATGAGCCCGCATTTGCAAAATTCAACACAGCCTCATAACTTAATACATGAACATTTTAGAATCACAGAACACAAGAATGTGCAAAGTATAATACCACCTCATATTAAATTCATTCAAGGCCAGGGAATGCATTGCTAGTCTTTTTTTGGGTATTGAAAATGTTTAACTTGGTTCATGGAGAGGAAATTTGGATACAGCTTTACTTAATCAAGCCCTAAATATCATGATGTCAGGGCAGAAAGAGGGTTAGGGTGCATTCAGACTGAAGTGAGGACAAGGTCAAGAAAATTTATTGTGGTACTGTACTCTATAAGACCCTGCTGAAAGATTGCAACACTTATGTCAAGCAGAGAAACACCAGCTTGGCAAAGATGCTGAAATCTTTGATGCGGTCTTATACTGCAGCAAGTTAAATCGTGTCTGTATTCATTTTTGAATGGGGGATTGGGAAAAATATCAGATGGTTGTCAATTCTGACCCACCTTTTTTCTTCTTTGATGACAAAACTTCTGCTTTAAGAAAATGGGCTATGTAGAAAATTATGATCCATTATATTTTCAATATCCCCAACTTTTTACACACTGTGGGTCACTGTCCCACATAGGAAAACTAACCTTCTCACTCCTCTCTGAGTGCAAACCAAGCTCCCTTTTTGTGTTGACAACCCCCCCCCCAATCTGCCACTTGCTTAGTGGCAGTGAATTTATGTAGTATTTTTTAGTTCTGCATATTTATGCAGTCGCATACAATGCCTACTGACATCCTTTGTAAGCTTCCCTCTATCAGTTTCTTCATATTTTCTCCAGTGTTTACATTTACTGCAGTGGTAAAGAGAATGTGTTCAGTACTAAAAATAAAAATAAATTTGCTTGTGGGCTTTCTGTTTAGATACCACTGTTAAGGGGAAGCTACATTTTCAGAACAGGAATACATGGAAGGATCTAACTGATAAAATCCACATTTATGTTTACTAGTAATTGTTACCATCTTCTCCCTGTGAAACAAAGCAAAATGGATTCAGAGCAGCGGGACAAGTAATATGGTGCCCAGTAATGAAAGAACTGAAACAAGCAAAAGGATGATGAGCACCCACATACACAGAAAGTAGCAGGACTGCAAAAATATAATTCAAAGTTCTTTATTTAACTAAAGTGCATAGTGCACCCACACATAATGACATAAAAAAGTGGTGGCTGATCCTCTCTGAAACTAACATTCTTCCCTGTCCCTGCCAGGCATCATTAGAGTGAATCACTGTGATGATGCCTGGCAGAGGTCACGAGAAATGTTAGTTTCAGAGAGGCTCCGCCACCACTTTTTTATGCTCACTATGTGTGAGTACACTATGCACTTTAGTTAAATAAAGAACTTTGGTCATAGATGGCAAGTTTAGGGGTAACATTAGGAAGCATATTTTGTCCCAGAAGGTGGTGGCCTTCTAAAATGTTCTGCCAATAGAGACTGGGGACATGAAGACAGTAGAAAGATCCCCAGTTTTGCCCATCCCTTAGATTTTGCCAGCACTGAAACTGTCAGCGTGAGAGCCCTGCACTGTCCCTGCCCACGCTGTACCTACCCATGTGGATAAACAGAGGGATTCACCCTCTAGTGCTGTCAGTCTGCCACCTTTCATCAGCACTATATATATCATAGTGCGGGACCTCTGGACTGTCTGTTTTACATTGCATCTGCCCCAGTGGATTTATAGAGGGTTTCAGTCTCCAGTGGTGCCAGTCCCTTACTGTTCACCAGTCACACACTGTACCTGTCACTGTAGATAAACAAAAGGCTTTAGTCTCCAGTTCTGGCAGTTTCTCACCATTCACCAGAACTAAATGTAGACAGTGTGGAAACCAAGCACTGTCCCTTCCCCTGAGATTCAAAAACTTCACCTGGAAAGCAATGAATCACACCTACTGGAAAACAGGGGTTAGGTACTAAATCCCAACATGTAAAATCCTAACACCAAAATCCTGACAACACAAAATACTGACATACCAAAATTCTGACATGAACAATCATGACATTACAACTGCCTGTATTCAAATAATCCCAACATGTATAACAAACAATAAATTGTAACTTACCATCATTGATGTTCATTCCATTCTGCAGTAATCCAGTTATCCAGTCCAATCCAGAAATTCAGTAATCCATTTAACGACACCATTAAAATCTAGGCAAGCCTTTGCAGGTGATCTAGGCAAGCCTCATACAATCTTCTCAATTGTTGTCTCAGCAAAAGATTGAGATAAACAACCAAGTGGATAGGCTGAAAGGGGGCAAAATTCAGCAGAAGGGCAGACAGCAGGGAGAACCAGGAATAAAGGACAACCAAGGATGCGACTGGTGTAGTACAACTAAACACTACAGGGAGTTCTCATCCTGGAAAGCCATGTGTGCCAATGCCAGGATCCTTAGCAACAAAACTAAGAATCTGGAGGCTGCCATGATGCAGTTGGACTGGGCACTGTGGCCATCACAGAGACCTGGTGTAATAATAATAACCACAACTGGGAGATGGCCATACTTGACTACAACATATTCAGAAGAGACAGGACAGGTATGAAGGGAGGAGCAGTGACACTTTATGTGAAAGATGGCATAAAGGCCACAGAGATCCAGGAGGAAGAAAATGGGGGAGATATACTGTGGGTTAAGCTGGAAATGAAAATGGGGTCAGCCATCTGTGCAGGGGTGGTCTCCAGGCCACCAGCCAAGGTGGAAGAAACAGATAGGGAGTTGATGCTAGTCATCCAAAGGATGGCAGACAATGGGGAGGTGGTGCTGGTTGGAGTCTTCAATATTCCAGAGGTGAACTGGAGTCTCCCAGCAGCAGCATCAACCAGGATCAGATTTATCCTGGACTCCCTTCAAGGTGCCTTCTTTAAGTAACTGGTCATGGAGCCAACTCGGCAGACAGCAATACTGGACCTTGTGCTCACAAACGGGGACAGTGTGATGGGGTAACAGTTGGGCAGCACCTGGAGAACAGTGACCACTGGTCACTGTGGTTTGAAATCACAGGAGAAACAGAACCAAGCCACAAAAAAAAAAAAAAAATGTATCCTGGATTTTAGGAGGGTAGACTTTGGGAACATGGGGACATGCTTGAAGAGGCACTAATGGGATTTGGGGAGGGAATCAGGGATGGAGGAACAGTGGGCGATATTTAAAACAGGGATTACAAGAGCAACAGAATTATGCATTAAGCAGGTTAGGAAGAGGAAAAGGAAGAGAAAGCCATTATGGTTTTCCAAGGAGGTAGCGGAGAAAGTGAAAGCCAAAAGATCACATTCCAGCAATACAAAAAGACACAGGCAGAAGGGGATTGGGAGTGTACCAGGAGAAGCAAAGGGAGGCAGGGAGGTCAGCAAGGAAAGCCAAATCTCGGAAAGAAAAGCTCATTGCAAAATCAGTGGGTAGAGGGAACAAAATCTTTTACAGGTACATAAGTGAAAAAAGAAGGGCAAAGGGAAGGAGGGATCGTGAGACTGAAGGGGAGGACTGGAGCTGCATGGAAGATAATAACAGTAAAGCTGACATACTGAACAGATATTTCTGCTCAGTCTTTACTGAGGAAGAGTAGTGTAATGGACCTGAAGAGAATACAAGGGGAGGGAATGGTGCAGAAATGGACACACATCCCTTTTCACGGGAAAGAGTCCTAAAGGAACTGGAAGGAATAAGAGTTGATAAAGTGATGGGGTCAGATGAGGTGCACCCCAGGGTCCTAAAAGAACTAAGAGAGGTGGTGACTGAACCTCTGGCACTCCTGTTTAGCTGATCACTGGAAACAGGAGGTATCCAAAGACTGGAGGACAGCAGATGTGGTCCCCTTATACAAAAGCAGGAACAAGAGGAAGCAGGAACTACAGACCAGTTAGCCTGACCTTGGTAGAGGGGAAGATCATGGAAGCACTACTGAAAGAGAGATTGGTGGAACATCTGGTTACCAAGAGACTACAGCACCTAAGGCAGCATGGTTTCACTGGAGGGAGGTCATGCCAGACCAACCTCTTTGAATTTTTGACTAGGTGACAAGGGAGGTGGATCAGGGAAGGGCAATGGATGTGGCCTGTATGGACTTCAGCAAGGCCTTTAACACAGTGCCACATAGAAGGCTATTAAACAAACTTGGAAATATGGGAGTGGGCAGGACAGTAGTGCAGTGGGTGGGTAATTGGCTGGGTGGCAGGACACAGAGGGTGGTGGTAAATGGCTGTTATTCCACAAAGAAAAGTGTGACCAGTGGGATACCACAGGGATCAGTGCTGGGACCGGTCCTATTCAACGTCTTCATTAGTAACATTACGCAGGACCTAGAAGGCAGAATTTCCCTGTCTGCTGATGACACAAAGCTCTGTAACAGTGTGGACATGCCAGAGGGTGTAAACAGAATGAGGAGGGACTTTCATAAGTTTGAGAAATGGTCAAAAGTTTGGCGTTGAAATTCAAAGTGAAGAAGTGCAAGATAATGCACATAGGGGACAAAAACCCTCGAACAACATATCAGTTGGGAGGGGAGGATATAGTATGCACCAAGCAGGAAAGGGAACTTGTGGTTATCATCTCTGAAGTCCTTAAGGTAGGGAAACAGTGTGGCAAGGCAGCAGGTAAAGCAAATAGGATGCTGGGATACATAGGCAGGGGCATCACCAGCAGGAAAAGAGAGGTCATAATTCCACTATGTAAGACACTAGAGAGGCCCCACCTGGAGTACAGTGTACAGTTCTGGAGACCTTACCTACATACGATTATAGACAGGGTAGAGAAGGTTCAGAGGAGGGCAACAAAGATGGTACAGGGATTGCATCACCAGTTCTATGAGGACAGGCTGAAGAACTTGAATATGTACTCCATGGAGGAGAGGAGGGAGAGACTGGATATGATAGAGACATACAAGTACCTTACAGGGAGGAACATGGTGCAAGAATATGCCTTTTTCCAGTGAAAAAGATGTTCCAGGACTAGCGGGCATGGGATGAAGTTGGAGGGAGGGTGATTCAGAGGAAATATGAGGAATAACTTTCACAGAAAGGGAAGTGGACAAGTGGAACACCCTTCTGGAGGTCTGGGATAAGGGGCAGCAGAGGTCTAGAAAAACATAAAGGGAACTAACAAGCTCAAATGAGCAGACTGGGTGGGCCATGGGCCCTTATCTGCCAACAATGTCTATGTACAGTATCTATGTAGCAAGCATTGCCTTCTTTTGTAGCTGAGCTATGAATCGGTTGGTGCTCACATGTGAAGAACTTATTAATGTACCCAATCTGCAGTGCCATGCCTTTATGTTGTTTTCTGTCAGTGGAATTCCATTGTCGTTCTGGTCATGGATAGATCAGAATTCAGGTGGGAAAAGTGATGGGCTTCTAATAGCAGTTTTGTTCCTCCCTTATCTTCTAACTCTGCCCAAAATATAATTTTCTTCAAACCATGCCAACAGTGGAGCACTATTGTCTGACATAATACTTTTCACTGCCAGACTGTGGTGCTAAACCCAGCCCCTGTATCCCCCTTCAAACCATGCCAACAGTGGAGCACTATTGTCTGATATAATACTTTCCACTGCCAGACTGTGGTGCTAAACCCAGCCCATGTATCCTTCTCCACACTATTTGTCCAAAATGAAACATCCCTTATTAGATGTTTCAGGATATTCTATTTTGCAGGTATTTACTGCCACCTGCTCAAAATCCATTATTATACACTCAAGTGATGGACTTAAATCTGACTCATCTGCCAAGTCATGATGGTCCTGGAATAGTCAATGATGCTATGTTACAATTTATTGTTTGTTATACATGTTGGAATTATGTGAATCCAGGCAGTTGTAATGTCAGGATTTTTCATGTCAGGATTTTGTGTTGTCAGAATTTTGGTGTCAGGATTTTACATGTCAGGATTATGGTTGTCAGGATTTAGTACGGATTCTGGAAAACAGAATAGCTTGATACATGTATCTGTCACTGTGCATGACCATTTAGTTTCATGTGGGTCACTGACAACATTTGCAGTTTGCATTTCTGTTACTGTTCCCTTTTGAGACCACATGCTCACTTCATTTTACAGTTGGAATATAGACTTTGTCACTCTGACAACACTTTTCTTGGCCACATGCTTCTTGAAATTTAGTATGAGCCTGGCATTTTTGCTTCTTCTTTTGAATTCAGCGATTGACATTGTTTATTTTTTTTTCCATAGGGAGTAACTGCAGGTTTTGGGAGGGGAAAAGGATCTTGGGGTGATTGTGGATGCCAAAATGAACAACTCAGAGCAGTGGAAGTGGGCAGCAGTGAAAAATAAGATGTTTGGGTGCATCACCAGAGGGATAACCTCAAGGAGATGGGAGGTGCTTCTCCCTCTGTATTACTGTCTAGTTAGACTGCACCTACATTACTGCATGCAGTTTTGGCATCCACACTCTAAAAGGGACATTGCACTTCTTGAGAGTTTCCAGAGGAGGACAACCAGAATGTTGCAGTGTCTGAGGGAAAGATCCTATGAGGAGAGACTTGAGAAGCTCAACTTGTACCTCCTGGAGGAGAGGAGGGATAGAGGGGATATGATTGAGTTCTTTAAATATCTAAAGGGTGTGAATAGGGACAGCCTAAATAGGGTGTTCCAGCTGAGAGAGGATGGGGCCACCAGGGGGCACTCAAAGAGGCTGGTTGGCGGGGGTCCAGGGGCAAGGCTTGGAGATGCTACTTCACAGAGAGAGTGATGGATGCTTGGAATGCACTGCCTGTGGAACTGGTGCCTGTTAATACAGTGGAGGGATTCAAGAGGGGCTGAGACAGATATATGGAGAAGGATGAACTGAGTAATGTCAGATCTGGAGGTGTAACCCCGATGGAAGATGGGATTGGGTGGGTTCAGGGGAGGTGGGGAGGGTAACAATGGTGTCCTGGCCGGGTACTGATTTTTTGAGCAAACTTGATAGACCATTAGGCCTACTCTGTTAGCATCTTAGTATGTTAGTATATAAAAACAATAAGACTTGTGAATTTTCTTGGAGTTCTGTAAAAATGCAGGCAGTTTGGAGCAGTCGTGAATCACTGCTCTCTAAAAACATTCTTGTGGATATCTTTTACAATTAATATCCCTTTTTATAAGGGGTTATTACTGTTACCACTGCTACCAAAGTATTAAATGTAAGCCTCTTTATCATAAACCCCCTTCCCCACCCATCTGTGGAAATAAATTTAGTTTCAGTTTGCATTTGGTTTGCAATTTCATTATCTTGATTGCTTGCAGAAGCAGTTGATTTTACTTTTACTGCAAAACTGGCAGATACCTGTGTGTGTAAAAAAAAAAGTTTGTAATATTTATGTGACAATGTGAACCTCAGATACAGCTTCTCTTGCCCTTTAGGTTTTACCAATGCTTCTGTTGTGTTTCACTTGATTGATTAGATTTATTTATTTATTTAGTTTTTATTAACTGGGTAGGTACACTAGACAGCATAGCTGCCTATTTTCAGGTATGACCCAGGAGATTACAACAAAGGGTACGTAAACAATAGTAGATAAAAGAAAACATCATGGGAACAAGTAGAAGTCAGACATAGTATACTTATACAAAATTTTCAGCAATGACAGTACATTTGCAGGAATCTATATGTAGTAACAAAACACAAATATAAGAGCAAATAACTAACAGTCATATGTCATACAACTAGTGAGTAAGTGCTAGAAGAGAGGAAACAGCATGATTTCCAGGTAGGTTTGAGAGTAGTAGAGGTTGGAGCAGGTAGGCAACTAGGAGGAACCAGATGCATGTTATGTTATGATGCAGCATGGGTTACTGGTGTATATTCTTTGCATGGCAATGTATGAAAATCAGGCTACTGAATGTTTTATTTTGATGAAATAATCATTCTTTATACTCGAACATTGTTTTTCCACTTGTGCTGCACTGTCAGGCTGGTTCAATCCATGTGGTGATTTGCACCTGGTTAGCATAGCTTATCATGGCTTTCACACAATTGTGTAGCTTTACTTTTGGGAGCCTACTTACAACCAACTTATAGGTATAGACTAGTACCTTATTAGTAAAACCTGTTGCTTCTGGATACATATAAAAAATGCACAGTTTAGTTTTACTATGTTGTGTATTACCAACTGTGGATTGAGTTCAGTAGGTCTGGTGTGCACTGCCATATGAGAACTTAAGTTGGAAATCCTTATGAAAAGGGGGCTTACAACGATAATTTGCTTACTGCAGAAAAACTCCATTTGTTTCTCAAAATGTCCCATTTGCACACATAATCAATACAAGTTCTGTCAATGTGAACTATTCACGGTATGCAAATGAGCTGTGGCATTCAAACTGCAGCAGAAAATCAGCATTGAAAGCCTGTCTGTCTTATAATTGCCAGCCCCTGTTCTCATATAACAATGCCCTCGGGACATGCTAAACTTGATCCTCAATACCTAATAAGTAAAACATTGATCTAAAGTGTGCTCCACACTCACATCTCTCACGTGTTATTTCTGAAACTATGGAGCATTTTAGAAATAGTCAGCAATAGAACAGAGAAGATTCAAAATACAGAGTTGTTGCTTCAGAGTTCCATGCATTTGAATCTTTGGTGTAGTTACAGTTCATTTCTGTTATATTACAGATTCCATCTACTTGTAAAAACTCATATTTTGCACAAATTGCAAAAAAAAGCTCATTTGCTCAGTATGGAATTCTCGAGCTATGCAAATTAGTTGTGACACAGAAAGCAGATTTGAACAGCATGGAGCTGATCAGCAGCAATCTGGTATTGTGACCCCTTTCATGTCCTGTTGCAATTGACTGCTGTTTACTGAAATGCCTCAGAGTAAGTGTAAATGCTGTTTACTAAGTTGGATTCAAAAGAAAACATGTTTCTTTGTACTCACTGAAGCACTATAAGGTTGGGGAGAAGCATTTGTTTCTTAACCCCTAGGCTTCCAAAATAACTAGAATTAATCTATTTGATTGAGCACTGGTGAGATGTTCACTCTGCAGCCCTGCAAGGATTAAATTGAAGGGCTGCAAAGAGGCTCGATAAACTCCAAATGAAGTGTTCCATTTGATTGAACTCTGGACAGATGTTCAGCCTGCAGCCCTGCAAGAGTTAATTTGAAGGACTGCAAAGACATGGAAGGACCATTGGAAAACTCCAAAGAAAGAGCTCCACAGTCTGAATCTGGTAGTTCATTTTTAGAGCTAATGTAAGAGGGCTGCAGGCTCCGCCTACCTGCAGCCCTAAAAAGAGGTCATACTAACTTTGTTCAGATCTATGGTGTGATCACACCTGGAATACTACATTCAGTTTTTGAACCCAAACTTTAAAAAGGACAGCTGGAGGTGGGGCAAAGAAGGGTCACAGAAATGATTGAGGGGCAGCAGGGTTCTCCTATGAGCAGAGGCTGGATTACCTAAATATGTACTCACTGGAGGATAGAAGAAAATATGGAGACATGATAGAGATCTTTAACTACCTCAAGGGCATCAACAAAGTATATTCCAGTGAACATTTCAGAATTAGTGAAAACAAAAACATCAGAGGAAACAGCTGCAAACTGGCAGAAAGCAGTATCAGAAAAGCTGCCAGGAGGCACTTCTTCATGGAGAAGGTAACAGAGTGGTGGAACAGGCTACCTGAGGAGGTGGTAAGCAAGAAAACCATGAATGGCATCAAGAGGGGATAAGATAAAGAGAAGTGGAAGGTAAGACTGTCCAGGAAGGGGGATGGACCAACATGTTATCTATAATACATGGGCTCCGCATCGATCAAACTTGATAGATCATAAGGCCTTTTTTTCTGCTGGCATATTTTGTATGTAATGGTGTCATGTTAAAGGTTAAGCAAAGTTAAGTAAGTTCAACCCTGACTAATACACAGAGCTGTTATCGCATTTCATATGCATCTTTCTTAACTTTTTTTTTCTTTTAATGTTTACAAGGGCACACCTAGTTTGTGGCCAAAATTAAATAATTATACTACCAGTGTCCCCAAACCCCCCAACCCCCCACCACCGACCCCAAAGCTGCTTGAATCCCTGCAATTCATTTAAAGAGGGAGTCTTGTTAAAAGTACTGCATTGCAGAATTAGAATCAGCCTACCCCCAATAAATCTCATACCAAAAATTAGGTTTCTACTTTACTTCGTTTTAAAGTTATGAGCTGTTTTGTAACACTGATTTCCTGATATCACTCTGTTCAAAAAAGCCAGTTTCAGTGAAATGCCACTGATGATGTCACAACCAGAACTCACAGACTAGTCCCTCCTATCAGCAACCTTCTAGGACCTATTTCTTCAAAGTTATTGAAACAGTAGCTGTAGTATTTATTTAAAAAACAAAAACTGACACATGGTTGCCTGCAGTGCTTGCATTTCCAGAATGTTCAGATGCATGGTAGTGTACTTTAGAATGCATCAGGAGGTAGTTTTGGAATGCAGTGCTGAACAAAGGTATAGTGGTGCACAATTTTAGAATGTTGAAGGGGGCATGTAATCTTGCATGTGGCAGGGATGTGCCATCTTGTAGTGTGGTGGGACACTTAATCTCAGAATGCGAAAGGGACACACACTGAAGAATTTAGTGGGGACTGGCAATTCTGGAATATAAGTAAGGATGTACACTGTTGGAATATGGCAGGACACACCATTTTATTTTGAAACTGCCTCCTCTTGCCCCATTCCAGAATTGTATGCTTTCACCACATTTTAAAATTGTGCATCAAATCCTCACCACAATCCAACACTGTGCATCCCAGCCATATTCCAAAATTGCACATCCTTACCACATTCTAAAATTCCACATTAACACCATGTTCCAAAGGTGTGTTTCAATGCCACATTCTGAAACGGTCAACATCACATTCCAAAATTGTGTCATTGCCACATTCTAAAACTGTGCATCACCACCACATTCCAAAACTGTGCATCACTGCCACATTCCAAAATTGTAAGTCACCGACACATTCTGAAACTGATTGTCACCACCAAATTCTGAAACTAAGCATCACCATTGCAGTCCAAAACTGTGCATCCCCACTGCATTCTGAAACTGTGCACCACCACCACATTCTGAAATTGTGTGTCACAGCCACATTCTGAAGTTGTGCATCACCACCACACTCCAAAGTTGTGCGGCACTGCCACATTCCAAAGTTGTGCATCACCGCCACATTCCGAAGTTGTGCATCACCACCACATTCTGAAGCCGTTCGTCACCAAATTCCAAAGTCATGCATCACCCCATTCCAAAGTCATGCATCACCGCACCATTCCAAAGTTGTGCATCACTGCCCCATTCCAAAGTCATGCATCACTGCCACATTCTAAAGTCATGCGTCACTGCCACATTCTGAAGTCCTGTGTCACCACCACATTATGAAGTCATGCGCCACTACCACATTCTGAAGTCATGCGGCACAGCCACATTCAAAGTCGTGCTGCACTGCCACATTCCAAAATTGCATGGTACCATCCCATTCTGAAACTGCATGAGTGTTCATCACCACCTCATTCTGAAACTGTGCATCACTGCCACATTCCAAAACTGTGCCACTGCCACATTCTGAAACTGTACATCACCACCACATTCTGAAACTGCACATTATTGCTACATTCTGAAACTGTACTTCAGCATCACCGCCACATTCTGAAATTGTGCTTCAGCCACATTTCAAAACTGTGCATCAGCCATATTCTGACACTATGCATCAGGTGCATTCTGAAATTGCGTGTCCCTGCCAAATTCTGAAATTACGCATTATCACCACATTCTGAATTGATGCATCATTGCTACATTCCAAAATTGTGCATCACCATCACATTCTGAAATTTGCATCATCACCACATTCCAAAACTGGGCGTCAATGCCACATTCCAAAACTGAGCATCATTGTCACAATCTGAAAATGTTTGTCACTGCCACATTCTGAAACTGCATGTCTCTTCTACATTTTTAAATTGTACTTGCCTGCCACATTTTGAAATTATGTGTAAACTTCCATGCTCCAGTATTGCCTGTTATTTTCATATTCTGAAAATGTGCATTCCCACCATATTCTGAAACTGCACATCCCCACCACATTCTGAAGATGAGTGTTACTGCAACATTTAAAAATTGCATGCTCAAGCTACATTCTAAAATTATGCATCTCTGCCTCATTCTGAAATTCCATGTGGCTACCCGATTCTGAAACTGCATCACTGACACTTTCTGAGATTTTGTGTCCACAGCACAATCAGATATTGAATGTTGCCACCACAAGCATGCCAACCACATTTTGAAATTTTGTATCACTTACCACATGCAAGCAATGATACCCAACAGGGTGGGTGGTATTGGGCTATACCCACCCCGAGGCATAATGAGGCCCAATGCTGCAGGCAAAGGGCCGTATAGCCCCTGAAAGGGCAGGTATAGCCCATACCACCCACCCTGTAGGGTATTATTGCCCTTAGAAAATGGGCTAAAAATGTAATTTTTTTAAAGGATCACAAAAAAAATGTAAGTAATCCTATAAAAAATTACTACTTTTTTTTTGTCCTTTTTGGATAAAGTAGTTCCTCTCCTGCTGGAATACTTACTCCTCTAGTCAGTAAGGGGTGCTCTTACTTCTCATCATAGTGATGATTTACAGCCCATTTTTCTGCCCTGTTTTTTATTTTTGTTTGTTTTGCAGTTTCCCTGTCCTTCCTGCCTACCCTGAGGACCGGAAATGAATTGGACGATGTTTCCTGTTTTTTCAGGTCCCCACTTCCAACTTTGGGGACTAGAATACTACAGTATGTCATTTATGTGGGAACTTGCTATCCCCAGTGCCTGTCCCAGGAATTTAAAATATTTTTTTCCTCCAGTTCTCTTGTCTCCGTACCTGTCCTGAGGATCGTGACTCCATTTCTTGCTGCCTGCTTTGAACCCAAGAACCATGAGTTTGAAGTGGATTGCCAGAGTGGGAAATCAGAAGTAGTGTCTACGATTAGCTAGGAGATTGGGTGGTACTGTGGCTGCCATTATCAAAATGCAGGTACCCGGGGCTGATTTTATTTCAAACCAAGAAAAAAAATCAGGATTTTCCTGCAGTTTGGGGGCAGATCAAGAGTGTTACTTGTTACTGCAGGTGGTCAGAGGGATGGAGCAGGCATGCACAATGAAAAGCGTGTTAGAAGAGAGAGAACAGGAGAAGCATGAGACTGCCAGTTGTGTCAGACTAGCCGTCAGTATGCTGGCGGCTTTCAATAAAGAAACAACGAAAGAAGGATTTCTTTAGGTATAGTACTTGTGTTTTTTTGGTTGTTTTTGAGACGTTCAAGTGGCAGGGCAAACCGAAACTAGCCCGACACTGCCAAGGAGGTTATGTGATGTCTCGCTTAGCTGGTAGCTCAGACAGTGGTTCTGGGTCTTGTGTTGTGGTGATGTTTTGTTTTAAACAGATGCTACCAAAACACTGAGCAGTTTCTTTATGTTATTTTGACTGAATTTGTTCATCTTAAACAGACAGGGGGGTTGGCTGGCCACAACATGTCCGCTATCCAGCAGTAACAAAATGGCAGCAGATTGAGTTTTAAAATTCTGGCACCTTGATTTCTGAAATCAAGTCAGTTGGGACTGCCACTTTTAATATCCGGGATCTGTTGTCTGATAGATGCCCACCTTGCCAGGGCTGTCAGCCAATTAGAGCCCTGGATTTTCTTAGCCCATTTTCTAAGCCAAATTAATCCATACAAGACACATTACGAAATGACATATCCCTAAAACCTTTAACAATTATGTGTCTCCCACATTTCAAAATTGTGTATCTCTGCCACATTCTAAAACTATATGACACAGCCACTGTAGAAGGTGTGGGACAAATGATAGACACCAGACGGTAATATTTAGTGCATAAAAAACACAATAAATGTGTTTATCAATTTATTTGCAAAAGCTTTGCAAAAACAAAACAAAACAAAATAAAAAAAGGATATTTACAGAAAGAAAATTGGGGGTGTTAGTCCATCACACCATTTCATCACATCAGGAAATACTTCTTTTGACTCCTGTCTTTCTTCTGTATATTCAATATCCAATACTTAATTCCCAACAATGCAGTGTATAAGCTCTCAGACTAGCTCCTTCTCCCTTAGTGGTCAGAAGATACTGACCCACACACACACTTCTTATTCCCCTGGTGGCAGGTTTTATAGCAATCCTTAGGGTGATATCACAATCAGGGAATCTCCCACTTAACATAAAATAGACCTTTCTGTGGTCCTATCTAAGGCTATCTTGGATCATTCTTATACAACAGAAAAAACAAGCATTTATGTTATATTCCTTCTGTGAATATATCCTAAAATATCAGTGTTCGATCATCTAAACCTTAATTAGGCGGATTCTGCCTCCTTTGGAGCATAGCTCCTCCCGCTTGCTGTGACCTCATCTCTCCTGATTTTTACAAACGCAGTCACTTCAGGGGCTTTCTGTCCTATAGTAGGAATCTCCCTATAATGGCAAGAATTCAGGTAACAAGAAAAGAAAAACATTTATTTGTTCATTTTCACATGTTTTATATACAGGAATACCCAGTCAGGACAGGTTATTTATTTTAACAAAGAAAAAGGAAAATGGATTTATTTATTTAAAGTTGCAGGCTTTATACCTAGTAAGCCTCTGCAAACCATTTTAGCAGTCTTTCCTAATTTTATTGCTGTTGGCTTTATAATTCCGACGGCTGAATGTCAGCCATCGGCTAAAACATTCATTTAGGCCTTGATTTTGACAGATTCCAGTCACACACTTTCTGGGCTGTCTAAACAACTAATATTTGCAGCACTTCCTTTTCTTTTTAAGCTCACAAGAGCTTTTCATCAATACCGCAACAAGCGGTTTTCCTTTTATTTACTTTGCCTGACATTGGGCTTCCAACACAGCATTTCTGTGCTTCTTAAAGGGGCACCAATTACAATAGCGCGTAGCGCTTCACTTTTGGCACTGAGGCACCTATTTCCAGTGCTGAAGTGAAACATAAACAAACTGCAGGCACCTTAGGAGCACAACCATTACTCAAACACAGAGCTCCTTACGGAAAAAGGGTAAACTTCCATTGTGCAGCCATAAGGGTTTTAGGATTATTTAAAGGGACAGTAAAGTTTGTAGAGATATGCCAGGTTGGCTATCCTGACACAAAATTTAGTAAAGAAAGGAGGAAGAAAAAGATGAAAGAAAAGTAGGAAAATAAGATTTTGGGAGGGGTTATACATTTTTACTTCAGGACTAAATATTCCTAACAGGGGCACATAGAAACATAGAAACATAGAAGTTGACGGCAGATAAGGACCGCAAGGCCCATCCAGTCTGCCCATTTCTTTTTCTACCTTATAAATGTGCCATCGGCCTTTGCTCTGTCAGTGACCTATCTATTCATAGTCATTTGTATTGCTCCCTTATGCCTATCCCATGCCTGTTTGAAGCCCTGCACTGTATTCATAGCCACCACTTCTTGTGGTAAGCCATTCCATGCATCTACCACCCTTTCTGTGAAAAGAATTTCCTCACATTCCCCTTAATCGGCCTCCTCTAATCTCATGCTGTGTCCTCTTGTCCTGCTATTTTTCTTATATTTAAACATGTTAGACTCTTTCACCTTTGTTTATGCCCTTAAGGTGTTTAAATGTCTCGATCATATCACCTCTCTCCCTCCTTTGCTCAAGGGTATACATATTGAGCTCCGTTAATCTGTCCTATATGTCTTCTGATGCAGTCCCTGCACCATTTTGGTTGCCCTTCTCTGGACTGCCTCAATTTGGTTAATGTCCTTGTGAAGGTGTGGCCTCCAGTACTGCACGCAGTACTCCAGATGGGGCCTAACCAATGTCTTGTACAGAGGGATTATTACCTCCCTCTTACGACTTGTGATACCCCTACTAATACACCCTAACACCCCCCCTAGCCTTACCTACTGCTTTAGAGGTCTGCTTGGATGATTTTAGGTCATCAGTGATGATGATGCCCAAGTCTCTTTCTTCCTTTGTGACTGCTAGCAACTCCCCCCTCCCAGCCTATAAGTGGCTTCAGGGTTTCTTTTCCCTATGTGCATGATTTTGCACTTCTTTGCATTAAATCCCAGTTGCCACTCTTCTGACCATTCTGCTAGTTTATCCAGATCTCTTCTCATTCTGCCCACCCCATCTGGATCATCTACTCTGTTGCAGATCTTGGTGTCATCTGCAAACAGACAAGCCTTACCCTCTAGTCCATCTGCGAGGTCACTAATGAAGATGTTGAATAGGACTGGCCCCAGGACTGATCCCTGAGGTACCCCACTTGTGACTTGCATCTCTTCTGACTGTATACCATTTACCACCACTCTCTGTTTCTGCCAGTCAACCAGTTTGCCACCCAGTTGACCAACTTCTGACCCACCCCGAGCCTACCTAGCTTATTTATCAATCTTCTATGTGGAACAGTGTCAAAAGCTTTGCTGAAGTCAAGGTAGGCGACATCAACTGCTCCCTTGGTCCACCACTCTGGTTACCCAGTCAAAGAAATCTATGAGATTAGTTTGACAGGACCTTCCTTTGTAAACCCATGCTGTCTTGGATCCTGTGCCCCTATGGATTCCAGGTGTTGCACTATCCTTTCCTTAAGAGTGCCTCCATAATCTTGCCCACTACTGAGGTAAGACTGACGGTCTGTAGTTCCGCCTCCTCCCTGCTACCACTCTTGTGGGTGGGATCACATGAGCCTTTCTCCAGTCTTCTGGGACCTCTCCTGTGCTCAGAGACTCACTAAACAATTCTGCTAATGGCTCTGCTAGTTCCTCCTTTAGCTCCTTAAGTACCCTGGGATGTATGCCATCAGGTCCATTGCCTTATCCACCCTGAGCTTAGCAAGCTCTTGTAGGACCCTTTCTTTTGTGAAGGGAGAGTGCTCACCTCCCTCCCCTGTGTCCATGATGCTGAGCTGTGGGCCCTGCCCTACCTTCTCTTCAGTAAATACTGAGCAAAAGTATCTATTTAGGATAGATGCCTTTACAGGGTCCTCCTCCTCACATGCTCCCTTTTCTCCATTAAGCTTAGCAATACCCCTCTGGACTTTCTCCTTTCACTAATGTATCTATAGAAAGTCTTGTCACCTTCTTTTACTGTTCGTGCTAGTGTTTCCTCAGTTTGGGACTTTGCCTGCCTTACTGCCTTACCTGCTTCCCTTAGGGCAGTTTGGTATGCCTCCTATCTTCATCCCGCTGTGTTCCCTTATATTTTCTGAAGGCCAGCCTTTTGGCTCTGACCTTTTCTGCTACTATATTTGAGAACCAAAGTGGTTTCCTTCTTCTTTTGCACTTCCTTTTCTGTCTAACACAATGGGATGTTGCTTCAAGTATTGTATCCTTAATGCTTGCCCACTTTGCCTGTACCTCCTCACCTGTGTTTCTTTTTGCCAGGGCTAGCTAACTCTGTTGGCCATCTTATCAAAGTCAGCTCCTCTGAAGTCCCATATTTTTGCCTTGGAATGGGATGATTTAGATGTAGTAGCCAAATTGAACCATACCATGTGATGGTCACTGGCTCCGGTGACCTTCTACCTGGAGATCTGTGATCCCTTCTTTGTTAGTCAGTACTAGATCTAGGATAGCCCTGTCTCTTGTGGGTTGCTGTACCAGTTGTTTGAGGCCCTCCCCTGCAGGGAATCCACTATGAGTCTAGTTCTGGCAGATGTTCCTGCTGGTATTGACCAATCTGTATCTGGCATGTTGAAGTCTCATTATCAGAACCTCCCTTTAGCTGTCATGTTTTGTATATCTTCTAACAGTAATGTGTCTATGTCCTCCCTCTGGTCTGGGGGCCTGTAGACAACCCCAGTTCTTATGGCTGTCCCATTACCTGTTTCAGGGTGACCCACAGTTCTTCTGGCTCCTTATGTGTATTCTGAATTTCTGTAGCTTTGATATTTTCATTAACATACAGGGCCACCTCCCCCTTTGCACCTCGGTCTCTTCTGAACAATACATATCCAGGTACTGAAGTCTCCCAAGTGTGGTTACTGGTAAACCACGTCTCACTAATTGCTACTATGTCCAGTTTAGCCTCTGACATTATTGCCTGCAGGTCTGGGATCTTATTTCCCAGGCTGTGAGCATTGTGTACATGATTTTCCATTGGCCAGATTTTGGTGTGTTAGTTGTTGGGTGAAGTTTGGCATTACCCCTGTGCATCGTATGGGGAGACAAACCTTTTTTCTTACCTGGTGATGCAAATGAATGGCAAACACGCTGAATTCCTGTTTGACCACTAGCTGAGGGGGGAAGGGTGTTCTTCCCATTCGACGTATGGGGTGCTGCACCCCTCTCCCCATTTGCTAGTTTAAATATTCTGCAAAGACGTCAAACTTCTGCCCCAATGCACTGACTCCCTCTTTAGTCAGATGCAGTCCATCAAATTTAAAGAACTTTCGCTCCCAGAACTGTTGCCAGTTCCTACAAATCTGTGTCCTTTTCCTGGCACCAGTCCTTGAGCCACGTGTTTAGCTCCCTATCTCCCCTTCTCTGACCTTCCGTCCATCTGCTCCCTTCTCCCAGACTGGCAGGATCTCAGAGAAGGAGATGCGGACGAAATAGATGATAGTTTGTCACCCAGCCTAGTCAGGTGTTCCTTGGTCTCCTCAACTGACCAGCTGGCAGATCATTAGTCCCTATGTGTACTAGGACATCAGTGTTTTCTCCTGCTTTGTGAACAATTTTAGCAATGCGGTCAGTGTCTCTCCATGCTGATGTACCTGGAGACATCTGACCATCACCCCTGGCTGGAGATGGGTATCAACTCCCGAATCATGGAGTCTCCTATGATCGAAGTTTTTGGAGTTTCCTTTGTGCTTGTTTAGTTTTGGTTCCTGATTTGGGTGAGTATTGTTGTGCTAGCTCCTGTGCATGTGTCCTGCTCTGCAGTGTCTTCTGCCTCTTTATTTGATTTCAGAGATAGAGGCAGATACCTGTTTGTAGTGTTTATATGGTTTTGGAGGTAATGTGTTGGAGAGCAGAGGGTGATGGGGCACCTGATTTGCTCCTCCTAACCACCTGCCAACCTCCTGGACCAACTACCCTCTGCGGTCGAGGTTTTCTGTTGGATGCTGGGGAAATGGCGGGTGGTTCTTATAATGTATTTCCTCTTCAATATGAAATTTGGGCGTGCAATCTCTGCCCATGCTGCCGGAGCTGAGACCTAAGATCTCCAAGGCCCAGCATGTAGGACAGTGTCCTAAATCCTGTAAGACTGTCCTTCTGAAAATTGTTCCACAGTACCTGCAGTTAATGAAATCCATTCCAAATAAGTTGCTGGGTTTGTAACCTAGTCAGAGTAATTAGAAGGAAAAAAAATGCAAGTAATGGTTTAATTGTGCTTTGTTTAACTTGTTATAACAAGTTAAATTACTAGTGCCCTGTAAATGAGATCACCTTTGGAGGCCCCACTGATCCGCCCCTTCCTGTTCTGCCACAGGAAATGTTACAACTGTGGTACCCTAAAAGGAGTGTAGTGTGGGGTGGTTGGGGACGGGGTGGGTGGCTGGGCCTTCCCCTGCCAAAAGAAGAACCACGGACGAAAGAACAAGGAGGTAAGAGCAGAAACAATCAGTCAACAACAAATGCAGTAACCCTGAAAGCTTATCCTAATGTTAGATAAAACTGTAAAACCTGTAAAGCACCACCTGTAATAATTTCAGAGAAGATATACCCTGTAAGAAACACTTTGCTCAGAAAAATAAAGCAGTAACAGAAGATATACCTTGCAAAAGACAATTTGAATCAGAAGATTACAGCAGTAATCTGTTAGCACACCTGTAGGCACCTTGTAATAATGCAGAAGAAGGTATACCAGCAACAACAATTTGAATCAGAGAAAAAATAAAGCAATGAAATGTTAGCAACAAACAGTAGCAATCCCTGTGAGTAAAAAATAAAAACACCACCACACAGTAAATCTGCTTAGCCAAACTAAGTCTTAATCCTTCTCCCTTGCTCTGGTAAGTTTCTCTACTCTGCCTTTCAAGCAGTCTTAGAAGGAAAGAGCTCAGGTGAAGCTAGGTGCCTTGGCCAGCAAACCAAGTCTTCTACCTGTTATACTTCTCCCCATTTAAGAAGGCAACACAGTATGATGCTGGCTGAACCCTTCACCCTTAGAAGGATTGGAACTTCTGCCCACCCTCACCAGAAGTTCCCCTCAGGGACCCTTAATAAGCAGAACAGTTTTTTTTACATAAAGCTAGCATTTATACATTCAATAAACTGATTCTACTGTTCTTTTCTGTGAGGTATGTGTCTTTTTAAAAACACATCATTCATTATCACAAGTCACATCACATTTTTCAGTCATAACATGTTCAGCTCCCTACTGGGATAAAAAATAGGTATTCTGATGTTGAGACCCAGTTCTATGTTTAACCGAAAATTTATAGGGCTAGAGGGACAAATACCATTGCATAATGCACATAGTCTTATCCTTCATGAGGTGTAGCCAACATAGCGGGTTGTGGTCAGTTACAATAGTGAATTCATACCTCATAAATAATATTTGAGAGCCTCTATAGCCCATTTTATGGCCAGGCACTCCTTCTCTACTGTGGAATACTTTCTTTCTCGCTCATGCAATTTCCTACTAATGAATAGAATTGGGTGCTCACCTTTGTGATCATGCTGGATTAACACTGTCCCAATACCCGTGTCAGAGGCATTGGTTTGGACCTCAAATGGTTTGCTAAAGTCTGGACTTAGGAGTACTGGTGCAGAAAATAAAGCTGCCTTTATATTCCAGAAAGCTGTTTCACAATCAGCAGTCCACTTCACTTTATTTGTATACCTGTTTTTAGTCAGTTCTGTAAGCGATGTTACAATGGTGGAAAAGCCAGGAATGAACCTTTGATAGTAACTAGCTAGCACTAAAAAAGATCTAACATGATGTTTGGTAGTGGGAATAGGACTATTGGCCATAGCCTCCACTTTGTCTCTTTCTGGCTTTACAGTTCCCTGCCCAATTATAAACCCCAGATATCTGGTCTCAGTTTTAGCAATAGCACATTTGGATGGATTTATTGTAAGTCTGCCATCCTTAATGCTTTGAATGATAGTGCTGAGATGAATTAAGTTGGTATTCCAGTCCGGGCTATAGATGACTGCATCATCCAAGTAAGCAGCACTGTATTGATTATGGGGTCTTAAAATACGGTCCCTGTATCTCTGAAAAGTGGCTGGAGGCCCATGCAAACTGAATGGCATGGTCGTTAATTGGTATAAACCAATAGGGGTACTGAACGCTGTTAACCCTTGGGTCTGTGGTGCTAAGGGTATCTGCCAGTATCCTTACATCAAATCTCGGGTGTTGATATACAGTATCATGCAGAGCCTATCTGATCTAGCAGATCATCAATTCTTGGCATGGGGTAGCCATCAAACTCAGAAATTGCATTGATTTTCCGAAAACCCAAACTTAACCGAACACCACCCTCTTTTTTTATTTACCACTACTAAATGTGATGACCAAGGGCTATGTGAAGGAACAATCACCTTTGCTTGTTCCATTTTTCTTATCTCATCCACTACCTTTTCTCGTATTTTCTCTGGTAACCTATAGGGCCTCTGGTGAATTGGTTTATTTTGTGTCAGTTTAATCTCATACACCAAACCAAATGCCTTCCCTTGTGTTTTAGTAAATGTTTCTTTAAAAAACTCCAAGAGTTGATCAACCTCTTGTCTTTGATCTGGCTTCAATTCCATATTGATCTGAATTTTATTCTCCCCTTACTGTGTCTCTAATCTATCATAAGCCACCTCTGTCTATGATAGGCTTTGTTCAGGTTGAATGTAGAAGGACGGGTTTGGCTTATCTATCCATTTTCTTAACAGATTGGCATGGTATACCCGTTTTACTGGTCTCCGTCCAGGCATTTCGATTTCATAATTCACAATACCAGTCTGTCGAAATACCACATAGGGCCCTTTCCATCTCATTAGAAGCTTATTTTCTGTACTAGGCAACAACAGTAAGACTTTCTCCCTGGGTTCAAAATGTTTGTATTTCAATCCTTTATTGTACAATTCTTTTTGACCCTGCTGTATCTGGTCAGCATTCATATGAACCATCGTTACATATTTCACAAGCCTTTCCCGTAAGTCAGTCATGTAATTCACAATGTTCATAAATCCCACACCTTTGCCTTCCTCCCAGTGTTCTTTAATTACATCTAATTGTCCCCTAGGGTTGCGAACATATAGTAAGGAAAAGGGGGGAAAAACAGATGTTCCTTGGGGTACTTCCCTGTAGGCAAACAAGAGGTAAGGGAGAAATCTATCCCAGTCTCTACCTTCTTCTTGTATGTACTTTTGCAACATCTTCTTCAGTGTTTCATTGAATCTTTCTACTAACCCATTGGTCTGAGGGTGATATGGGGAAGTACGTACTGCAGAGACACCCAACAAACGGTACAATTCTTGCAGCATCACAGATGTAATGTTACTGCCTCTGTCAGTTAGAATCACTTGTGGTATTCCCATTCAACTGAATATTTTAGCTAATTCTTCAGCAATTCCAGGGGCAGTAACCATTCTCATTGGTATGGCTTCAGGGTATCAGATGGCATAGCTGCACATAACCAGTATGAATTGATTTCCCTTAAAAATATTTGTTGGGGCCCCACCATGTCCATAGCTACTCTCTCTAAAGGAGTTGTTACATAAGGGATGGGTTGAGCCACCAGTTGGGATTTTGCACAAGCTCTACAATATGCTGCTACCTCTTGATGAATCCCCCAGCCAACAAAACCTGGATAGTATCCGTTGTAATGTTCTGTCCTTCCCCTCATGGCCAGCCATGGGAATATCATGGGCCAATCGTATTACCTGTTACCTATACTGTTTAGGTACCATTAACTGCTCTGTCTCACAGTTTGTAATAGGATCAACAGTTATTCTATACAGTATGTTGCGCTTTAATAAAAAATGAGAATGTCCATTCTTTTCTTCTTGATTTACTTGTGCAAATAGATATCTTAAAATCTCATCTGCCAACTGTTTTAGTCTGATATCACCTTTAACAACCCTGGTGCTAATTCCACATTCTTTTCTGGATGTGAATCCTGCCAAGCTTTCTTTTCCTTCCTTTGAACTTGTTTGGATTTTTTTTTTGCCTTTTCTTGTCCTTCAAAATAATCCTCTTCAAAAGAAAAGACAAGTTCCATCTGTAAGTTTGCCTGGGCCCTGGTAACCACATTAACAGGTTCTACCAGTGATTGATGAGTTTTCATTAAGGCATAAAAACAAGGGAAATCCTGGCCAATTATAACAGGTACAGGTAGATGGAGTACTAATCCAACTAACAAGGCATGGATTTGGTTGTTAACAGTCAATGCCAACTTTGCAGTGTGATACTGATAGACATCCCCATGTATACAGCGACAGTTGTATCATTCTGACTTAAGTCTATTTCAGGGGCTGGATCAGCTCTCATCAGGGTTTGTCTACTTCCAGAGTCTAATGATCCCAGAGTTTGTTGGTCTCCCACTCCCACAGAAGTAACATATTCAAAGTTCGCTAGGGCCAAATGTGCTGTATCATTTCTTTATTAGGGAAGTTTCTGACTATGTGTCCCTTCCTGAGACATCCGTGGCTAGTGGTGGGTGAAGTGGGCTCAAGTCCACTCTGTGAAGTGATTAGCAGAGTAAAGGTGGATTCGCATAGTGCTTCGCATTATAATGAGTAATGCGTAGTCCATTGAAAACAATGACTTTTCATTACTCCGCCTTCTCAGACCACTAATCCACCAAATTTTAAAGTGAAGTGCATTGAAAGCAATGCACTTCACTCACTTTGCCTTATTTTTAAGCTCCAAAGGTGAATTTTGCAGTAATTCATGGAATTTCAGGTCACATGGGCTCTATATTGATCTGCAAAGCCTCAGTTCAGGGTAATGTGTGTAGGAAGCTGTAGGAGACAGTGTGCTCTGAGAGCTGTCTGTAAATGAAATATTCTAAAAGTTGTTAAAAAAGTGTTTTTGTGTGTTTTTTTGGGCTCAAACTTTAGTTCATCGATTGTAGGTAACCTTCCTATGCTCATATCATCGAGCATTTTTGATTGTGTGTGGATTTTGAATGTTAATGTACAACATTGAGTGTGTGTAGTAAAAGACAGTGAAAGCGTGCTTTGGAGGAGGGACGTATCTGTGGTGTAGGTAGATTTAAGTTGGAGAAATAGGGATTGTTTTTTGTTATATTTTTGTTACATAACTGACTGTGTTAATGTACACACAGTAATATTGTTAGTAATTGTTAAAATTTTCTTGCTGATTGTGTGTTGTGTGGATCTGGCGCAGCAGTTCATAATTTCAGGTTGTTTACAATATGTGGCATATTACTGAAATTTTCAATTTGCTATGCATTACTCGTTCACCATTGTAGACAAACTGTTCTGTATGTGTGTGTGTGAGTGTGTGTGTGAGTGTGTGTGCAGTGTTGTGTGACATCAAATAATACACCTTTTATTGTGCCACAGTGTAATTGCAGGCACAGCAGTGTGAACTTGCTGTCCACTGCAGCTGCCTGATTTTGTACTGCAATCGTGGTATCTGTTCTTTGTTTTGCTGCTTGTACTGCCATAAAAATCTGCAGTCAGTGCTCCCCTCCCCCAACCCCACCGGCAAAAGGAATTTTTTACCAGATTGGATTATTTCTGACCTCAGCACCACTGGTTACTGAAGGTGTTTTCACTTGTGAATTTGCGTGACCATCTCTATCTGTTGCTGAAGCCACAGTTGTTTTTTTGGCCTCACATCCAGCGTCCCCCCCCCCCAATCAGAGAGTGAATGTACCAAAATCTAAATTTGTTTAGAACATTGTTGTTGATCCCCCAAAATGCCCACAAAGAGATGTACAAGCAAAGCTGGTTCTCGCCATGGCACTGCTGCCAGTAAGATAGTCTGTGGGCATGGTAGTATGCAGATGCAGATGTGCATTGCTGATGTGAGGAAAGGTATTTCTTCTGCAATGTTTTTTACAGCCCAATCAGTAGCTTCACTCATAGTTGGAGAAGAAGATGTTTTCCCAGACGGTGGTTTTAGTGCAGTTGGTGGTGGTGGTAGTATGAGTATTGCTGCCTCAAGTTTGAATTCTGACCAGTGTACCATATCCAAAAATATAGTGGAGTGTGAAGCCGTGCAAGTGAGTGGCAGTGTACTGTAGATGGTGTCATACTTCCCAGTAACATCCCAGTAACTGAACCTGAGGATTCTGATAATCATGTTAACTATAGCATACAATGTGATATTTTGTCCACCATGGTGGTTCATGTCACTCATTTTCCATGCAGTGATTCACAGTATGGTGAAAAAATATCAGGTGATGGTGGTGTAGATGATGATGATGAATCTGATAATGATGATGATGTTACTGTGGTTGCAACATGCAGTCCACATGCCAGCATCCAAGCAGAAGATGTGGATGTGTATGATGTTCATGAATATGATGATGATGTAATTGACCCCAGTTGGGAACCAGAGAGAAAAAGAAATTCAAGGTGGCTGTGTCTGTTTGCAGTAATCCCCCCCCCCCATAAAAACTTGTGATTTACCAGTTTCAGTTAATGATGATGACCCAGTAATAATGATAGGTAGTCATGGTGGTCAGTTGCAGTCCATGTGTGCAGTGCCAAAAACATCATGTAGCCCCCCCACCACTTCCATGCTTAAAAGAATGGAGTTAAATAAGCAGCATCATGGACATGTTACAAGTAAAGCATCGCAATCCCTTGTTTGGGATTTTTTTGTTCAAGATGCAAATGATGAGTCAGTTGCAATCTGCCAGGTTTGCCATGTGTGTGTGAGTCGAGGTAAAAAGGGAAGCCATCTGGGCACAAGGAGGACAGCATACACATCTTAAGAATAGGCACATATCACTGTGGACTCAGCACAAGATGGCAGCTAATACCACAGTGGGGTGTTCACCCTCGTCAGCAACCATAATGAGCATGTTATCCCCTTCCATGACTGTTAAGTCCAGTAGGAAATTAAACGTGTGCAGTAGTGAAGTAATGAGAGCAAAGGATTACTACAGGCATGATGAGGTGGAGGAGCATAATGACTATGAAATATTGTCCAGTGCTGGTGAGAGTAGTAGTTTTGGTGGTGGTGGCGGTGGTAGTAAATGCAGTATGTCTAGTGCAAGTGGTACATCAACCCCGGTTGGCAAATCTGGTAAAATAACTGCATTTCTGGGTTTGTCATCATCACCTGTGCAACTGCCTTCATCAAACATCCACACTCCACCCCTGCCAATGTCATTCAGAATCATCACAGAGCAGAACCATTTGACATCACACCCCATGTAAAATGTTTGTCAGCCCATGTTACAGAGTGTTTTTGCGCATAAGCTGAAGTACCCCCCAGTCATACAGTGTCACATGAACTTAATGCTGCTGTAGCTAAAATGCTGGCAATTGATCTTTTTGCCCTTCTCCTTTGTGGAGAATTCTGGGTTCTGGTGGTTTGCTGCATGTGCCTGTCCAAAATGGAAAGTCCCATCCAGGATATACTTTTCTACTCGTGCTGTCACCGAGTTGTTCCTTACTGTGTCCGACTCAGTAAGACATGCCCTTCAACATTCCTCCTCTCCATTCTTCCATTTTAGTATGGATATGTAGACAAGTGGCAAAACAGCGGTGAGTTCATATTTGTGTATAACTGCACACTGGGCGCAGGTGCCGGGGGTTGTTTGTGATGTTAGTAGTGTAAATCATCAGTGCAGTAAGGTGGATTGTCGTGGTAGCAATCTTCCAGGAATTTAACAGCATGCAACCATTGCTATGTGCAATGTGACCTGTTCACACAGTGGTGAAAACATGTTGGACATGGTACTGACTGAAATTGACAAGTGGCTGAACCCCCTGTTCCTGACAGCTGGGTCTATAGCAAGTGACAATGGGTAAAATGTGGTGAAATGTATCACGAATGGTGTTTTTTTTCGTGTTCCATGCATGGTGCATTGTTTAAATCTTGTGATGCAGAACTTTCTGCAGCACCCTGATGTAAAGGAAATGCTGACCGTTGCACGCTGTATCTGCTCTCACTTTTCATGATCCAGAAAGGCCCGTGACTAACTGCAGCAGTTGCAGATGCAAAACAGCCTGCCTCAGCACTCCTTGAAGCTGGAAGTTGTCACCCAATGGAACTCCACTTTATACATAGCAGAGAGGTTGTATGAACAGTACAAAGCCATCTCAGAATATCTTGTGATGCACACTAGCCATGACAGTTCCAGGGCCTCCATGTCTATGATGACAGAACAGTGGCACCTCGTGGACTCTGTAATAACAATTTTGCAACATTTTGAACATGCCACACGGGCAGTGAGTGGTGATTCTGCCTCCATTAGCCAATCAATTCCACTGCTGAAGGTGATGAGGCAGACATTGGTGAATGTACAGCATGGCCTTGATGTTGCCGGAGACAGTGCTAGCAGTATGTTGCTGCAACACATGCTGACAGTATTCGACCAGAATCATCACATTGTGAGCATTCAGCATACTGACAGCTTTGCCATAGCAACAATGATGGACTCATGATACAAATGTGGAATTGCATCAGTACTGGAGGGAGGGCCTGAACAGGTAAAAAATATCAGTGGTCAACTGGTGCGCTTGGTTCATGGGGCATAAAAGTCATATGCCAAGGTCAGCAAACCTCAGCAGCATAATCCAGCTGAAGGTGTACCTGGAGGACCATCAAGCATATCCTGCAAGTGGAAGGGGACTGCAGTTCCAGGTGGTCTGTTATCAAAAGTGACTGGCATCAACCCACTTTGGGAGGCTTTGTCCCAAGTGGGGATTTGTGAAATAAATGATTCCGGAGAACAGGATGATGCATCAGTCACTGGACTCAGTGTGGCACAGAGAATGGTTGAGTCATATTTGTCTGAAAACAGGCATCTGACAATAACTGATGATCCTCTTTTGTACTGGAGTGGAAAGGTCAGTGAATGGCCAGAGCTGACTGCAGTGGCACTGAAGTACCTCACATGCTCACCCTCCAGTGTAAGTGTCGAGGGTCATTCAGCTCAGCAGGTGCAATAGTCAGGGATCGTCAGACAAACCTGTCTCCTGCAAATGTTAGTTTGCTAACATTCATTATAATGAATAAGAGACACATACCAGCACAGACTGCAACCTCGGTATTCATACCCCGGCCTAGTCGTGGTGGTTTTGGTGATGTGTAAATGGACCATCCTGGTGGCACTGGCAGTGTCAGCATAAAACCGCCCACCACTGACATAGATGATGATACAATGGAGAAAGAATTTTCCAGTTGTCAGACTTCAGACATGGATGACTGTGAGGGCTGCTTTCTTTATGAGGATGATGATGTGTTTAATATTGGCAGGTTTTAACTGAAGTTGTTAAAAGGCAGTGTGCCCCCCCAGACCACCACCACCACCGGGACTGATGTTATCCACTGCCACCCCTGAGCATGAGTCTGTCTGTCTGCCCCCTGGACCACCACCACCGGGACTGATGTTAGCCACTGCCACCACTGAGCATGAGTCTGTCTGTCCCCTGGACCACCACCACCGGGACGATGTTAGCCACTGCCACCACTGAGCATGAGTTTGTCCACCCCGCAGACCACCACCACTGGGACTGATGTCAGCCACTGCCACCACTGAGCATGAGTCTGTCCAACCCCTGGATCACCACCACTGGGACTGTTGTTAGCTACTACCACCATTGAGCATGAGTCTGTCTGCCCCCTGGACCACCACCACCAGGACTGATGTTAGCCACTACCACCACTAAGCATGAGTCTGTCCGCCCCCAGACCACCACCACCACTAGGACTGATGTTAGCCACTGCCACCACCACCAGATGCAGGAAGATATAACAGAGAATGTCATCATGTGCCACAGCTATCACCACCAGCACCCACCATCAGTGTCATTCAGACAATCTTTCCCCCATTACATTTACATTTATCATGCCAAGGCAGAGGGCGTTGAACAGGAGACCACATCCATCAGCCACAGGCACAAAGCTTCTTAATATTTAAACAATAAAGAAAGTATTTGTACTGTTTGTTATGCTATTTCACTTTTTTTAGTTGTATGTTTTGTTTTCTGTAGCTTTTCAGAGCCACAGTGGTCAAACATATATGGTACACTTATTTTGTTTTTTTTTTACAGGTTAACAAAAAAACTCTCCTTCGCTGAAAGTCGGTAGGAATGGTACTGCAGCTGCACCGTACAGAGGAACCTATGGAATATCCATTTGAAATCCATTCTGGTAAGTATGAAGATTTTATTTCATCCATTTCATTTTTTTGGAAAGACTACATCAAATGCGACTGAGTACGATTCATAAAATAGGTGACATGTGTATGTCACCAAAACTATTTCTGTAAGATATTATTCATACACTGTATTCTGAACCTGCAGCTGTGCAGCCCTGACTACAATAGTGTTGAAAAAGCTGCACACAAGTTGTGTTACTTGACAAGATGTGGTTTTGAAATGTAATTTGACTTGAGATTGAGAACCAGGGACAAATTACAATCAAGTTGTAAGAAGTCATTCATTTTTTTTCAGAAACTTCCAAATGCTTTGTTGTTGTGTCAAAGTGGCCTTATCTAAAGAAGTTCTTCCACATCAGCCCCCTCCCCCCCCCGGGCTGGGACACACATGCAACACGCAAAAGTCATTTCATTCGATGACCATGACCATCATAAACAACCAGACTCGAGGAGGATGCAGATGAAATTGGTGAAGAAGTAACCAAATAAGAACCCATTAGAGCTATAGCACATAGGGCTTCACTTTTGACACCAAGGCACCTATTTCCAGTGCTGAAGCATAACATAAACAAACTGGGAGCACCTTGGGAGCACAACCATTACTGAAACACAGAGCTCCTTACAGAAAAAGGGTAAACTTTCATTGTGCAACCAAAAGGATTTTATGATTATTTAAAGGGATGGTAAAGTTTGTAGAGATATGCCAGGTTGGCCACCCTGACACAAAATTTAGTAAAGAAAGGAGGAAGAAAAAGATGAGAGAAAAGTAGGAAAAGAAGATTTTGGGGGGGGTTACACATTTTTACTTCAGGACTAAATATTCATAACAGGGGCACACTGTAACAGCCACATATGGAATAGTGGATGGGTGACCATCCACAACAAGGCTGTGTTTCCATCAAGGGAGTTGATGACATCATAGAGACCTCAAGAGTGAAGCTCAAGATGTCCCTATGATGTCATCAACTGCTGAGATGGAATACCAGCCTTGGTTGTGGATGGTACCCATCCACTATTTTATATACTGTAGTTTATGGCTTCCCCCAAATGAACAAAGTTGAATTTCACAGGGTTCATACCTTGTGTCCATGCTCCTGAATGTTCCTGGACCTGTCCTCACCACATTAACACTCTTCTCCAGTGCCGTCCCCGAATATGCCATTCCTGCTTGCTGCTGTCCTACTCTGCTTTGAACCCGTAACTATGCCACTGATAAAAAAAAAGAAAGAAACCTGACAAATTGATAGTTTGGACATATGGAGCCTACTATTGCAGTCTGTGTCCAAACTATCCTAATTACCTGCTCGCCCAAATGCCCGCTAAATGACGCCGCCATTTTCGAGTGTATTTTTTGATCACTGCTGTTGTAACCAATTGGGTAACAGCTCAAGGCCAAAATGTTGCTGTACTATCACTATGACATCGGAACAATAGTACAACTTTTTTGACCTTTGAACTGTCCTACAACAAGATTTGGAAAACCACCATTTTCCACACACAATTAGCCCTAACAATATACTATATTAAGAATTTTAGCAACCCTGCCACTTTCCAAAAATTGCGTGTCCCACCTTCTTTCTGAGACTGTGTCATTGCTACATTCCAGAGTTGCAGTCTGGTGACATTTCTAAATCTCATCCCTGCACTATTATAAAAATTGCACATATTTTGTCATTCTAAAGCCATGTTTGCTGCTGTATTCCACCCCCCCATCACATTCTTAAGTACTGTACCTTGTATCAGCACATTATGGAAATGCATGCCCTGACTCACACATTGTCAGCTTTCCTTTTCCAGATGTTTAATACCACTGCAATTTTATTTAATGTGGGAGAAATAAGTCTTGTAAGGTAGTTTGTAAGAAGGACTAGGCTGCGAGTTCTGGTTGTGACATCATCAGTAGCGCTTTACTGAAACTGGCTTTTTTGAACAGGCAGTAAATTTAGAGTTAGAAAATGACTTGTAACTTTTAAACAAAGTAACTTAGAGATCTAATTTTTGGCATGTGACTGACTGGCAATATGCTGATCCACATTCTAAATTTACTGATAATAGAAATTTTGGCCAGACTCCCCTCCTTAAGTCAATTCATTTATTTTTACTTGGTTTTCTTGCAATCTTTTTAACATTTAGAGGGGTTGTTGACCTCATCATTTGGCAGAATCATGATCAGTCTGACCAGCGATGGCAAGGTGACTCACTCATCAGTCAGAAACTGACACTATAAAATTTTAAAATGCGAATATGAGCTGAGGTGCCACTGCGCTTTCTCTTTGTTGTGTGGAAACCACCCTCTGGCTTTGTGTTTTGAAATGTAAGTGCTAACTCTCTAAACGTTAAAGTGATGGAATGAAAACCAAGTAGGAAACTTGAACTGACTTGAATGAATAGCAGGCTTTCATGCAGCTTTGGGGTGGGGGGGCACTGGTACTATAAGGGTGGGGGGAGCACTGGTACTATAACTGTTTCATTTTCATTTTAAACACATACTAGGTGCAATCTGTAAATATTTAAAAAAACATTTTAAGAAAGATGTATAAGAAATGTGATAAAATCTAAGGCGTATTAGCTGGACTTGAGCATTCTAAACCTTTAACATTGCATTGCAAACAGGAGAGGCATGGTCTTCTCCAAATTAGTGAGCTCCTCAATGGTCACCTGTGAGCCTTCTATGGGCCAGAGCACACTATATAAAATATGAAGCCAAATAGTGGTTTCCACACAAGAAAGGCAGAAAGCAGTGGAACCTCAGCTCATAATGGTATAAAAACTGGATGGATTCTTGTGTCTTACACCACTAGTAGTCATTTGTCAAATAAATCCTTGGAACTCTCCTGGCACCTTTCCCAAAATCTGCAATCCAGTTTGCATTACTCCTGCTGCAGTGAGGAAAACAAAAATTAACATAAAAATAAATGTGTATTTCTTTGCCCTGTACCACCAGGACTCAAAATTATATTTGTCAAATAAATGTTTCACAAACACCCCTTGCATCCTCCCCTGTTTACTAAATTCGCTCAGTCTGCTGTTGCTACAGAGCCAGCACCAGCCAAAACAGGCTTACAATGTGCCTCTCTCAATTCCTTTCCTCTCCTCTGCAATATGATTTCATTAGACTGCCTGCCTGAAACTACAGTTAAATGAAGTGAAACCTAGCTAACTGAAATGATAATGCATAATTCTGTAAAGATTTTGAAAAACTTCCTGATCAAAAATGATTCTTTTTCACACAAAGAGGCTCCTTCCCTAGCTAGTTTAACCCTTGTGAAGGAGGGCTGGAAATGGCTCTGAAATGTGAACTATACAAAGAAGAATAAATCTCCAGCATTGTTCACTGGTATGTGCAGGTTATGTGTCTTGCCAACAGCTTAGACATGCTTAGTGAGAGATCCTTGTAAAGGTGTTGAAATGCTGAAGGAAAACCAAATTCATTTGGACCTGCTTCACCTGTGCCTGAAATGTTGCTTTTCAGCATGTTCACTGAATGAAAATTCAACGTTGGCTCTTCCTTACCCCTGGCTAGTGTGTTATCAGACCAATCTGTTCTAGCTGCCTGTTGGAGAGTTCTAGACATGATTTCTATCCCCTAACTTCTTCCTTTAAATGGGATTCTTTATGACTCCCTACACTAGACTGGGATGACTCCACTCTGCTGTTTGCTCACAGCAGTACACAGACATTACATCACCAGGCAGAGTTATAGTCTCCTTGTTGCCTTTCACCATGTCTTTAGGATTAATACAATACCATAGCCTAGATAGGGACCTACCTCAACTACTATATTTCTTAACAAAGTCTCAATACGTGAATAAACTCACATTTACATAACACTGCACCGAAACTACATACTGTATTCATTTACCTTCTGCAGTGTACCTAGCATTTCCAATGTTACCTTGTCCTAAGCAGGGACTTGCCCAAAGCAGTATATATCTCATCAAAATGGTACTAAGCAAACAGCTCACAAGTGTTCACATTTGGTAGTTATAATAAAGATATAACTTCCCAGACACCATCAGAAAGGGCAGTCAGAAACCAACCCTTTGAAGTTCCCTGGCATTCCCAAAGACGCTGTCTTCCTGCTTGATTGTTCTCAGACTTCAGCGTCACTCACACGAGAGGTCACTTGAACCTGTAGGATTTAAATACTTGGCTGCTAGCATATGAATGGTGCTAGTCAGTTATGTAGATAGCCTATCTAATGGTGCTGATTGTGGCTGCCTTCCACTGTCCATCCATCCACAAATATTTCCTCTCCTCCTACCCTCCAATGTCCCTGGATTTCCAACCAAAGATCAGTCAATATCAATTTTTCAAAGTTTCCCAGTACCTGTGATTTGCAACCCCTTTGCGTTCTGCTCCTAGCTCCAACTGCCCTTTCAGTACAAGAACCAGGGCTTTTAATCCCCTGGCTACAAGCACCTGATTGGTGTGAGTCAGTAATGTGTTCAGCCTAGGGCTATGTGAAATTAAACTTCCACAGGTGAAATTTTGTCAAGTCAGAATTTCTCTTTCGTGATATCTCAGAATGCACTTTGGCAACTTTCGTGGAAATTCTGATTTAGAATGGCAGAATAAATGTATGAATTGTGGATTATTGTATTAAACAGCATAAAAAAATTCCTAAGAACTGATTACTGTCAGTGATAAGTTCTGCTGAATTTTTTCACGCAGTTTAATACATTAATCTGCAATTCATACATTCATTTCGTAGTTCAGTGAGTCACTGAACTGCAGACTGAATATATGAATTGGGGATTAATGAATTAAACTACAGAAAAAAAATTCTGAAAAACTGATCACAGAACTGCAGAATAATTGCATGTATTGCGGAATAATCCATTAAACTGCAGAATACAATTTCTCAGAACTGTCATTCCACTGTTCATGTGTATTATTCCGCTGTCCAGCCAAACAATTCCATGGGACAGGGCGGAAATCCACCAAACACCTTTGGAAGATTTTGATCTTGCCAATGGTGGAAGTTAGGAACATTTTGAAAAATGTTAAGTTCCACGAAAGTGGAATTTATAACTTTCACCCAGCTCTAGTTCAACCCCTTCTAGTTGTTCTGCTGGCAGCTGCCTTCCATCCCAGCCATCAAATAAACTCTCCCCCCTTCCCAAACTACTGAGTCCCTGAATCCTTCCACAAAAATCAAGCAAGATCAATTTTTCAAGGTTTCCCAATACTCTGGCTTGCAGCCCATTTGCACTTCTGTTCCTGGACTGACTGCCATTTAAGTACATGAACAAAGGCTTTCAATACCTGGCTGTGAACACCTGATTGGCAGTAGTCAGTTACATGAGCCTCCCCACAAATGGCTCCACTGGTGGCTGCCTTCCAACCACAATTCCCCCCAAACAATACCTTGCTCTTCTCCGCACCCCCCAATTTTGGATTCCCCACACAAAAATAGAACAATTTAAATTGCTCAGTGTTTCCCAATACCTTTGTCTTGTAGCACCTTTGGGATCCTAGCTACTAGCCATGACTACTCTTGGAGTACACAAACAAGGCTTTTTAAACCCTGGCTGCTGGTGCCTGTTTAGCACTAGTCAGTTTGTGGCTAACCCCTCTAATGTACCACTGGTGTCTGCCTTCCACTACCAATCCATCTACAACACCACCCTCTCCGCCTGACCTCCCAAATCCATGGATCTCTGTCACAAAATTCTGGCAATATTATTAATCTTCTATGAATCCTCGATAACATTAAATAGTTGTTACAGTGTTTCTGTTCTTATACTTGAATGTTTGACATTTGATTGTATTATTACATGTAATTAGAATGCATTTATAGAGAAACTCCAAACTATGCAAATATTTGTTTTTTCAAAACCCTGCTAGTTATTAACAGAAAGTTGTTAAATTGCTCTTTTTTATGCCAATAATTTGCAATTGTAGCCTTTTCAAAGGCAACAAGTTATCTTTAGTATCTTGCAAATGCTGCCAAGTGGCTTTGATATGTCCCAGACATAACAAGTGGTTCCCAGACCCAGCAAAGGAGCTTTGTAATTATTCCAATACTGCTGAGTGGCACCATTCTTTTCAAAGGTCACCAAGCAGCTCACTTACCTGGCTTTTATAACTCAAACAGTAGAACACATATACATTCTTACTGACAGATATCCTAACTCTTCAAAACAAATTAACTACAGTTTTAGTAAAATTATTGAAAAATGCACGGAGTCTAATGGTTCCCCTAGAACCATTCCAGTATGAATTGCATGAAAAGAAACACATCAAGTAAAATTTTTATTTACTCCAGAGATTTTGACAATAAATAGTTTCCATAAATGTCATAGTGGTTGACAAAAGCATTCACTCTGCACACTGGAGGGAGCTATTTTTTCTGGTTTGCTGAACATAGTCATGACTAAATGATGTTATGGCTGCCTTAATATGAGAAAGTGTCTGAGAATATGTACAGCGTGATTTGTGTCTTATTTTTACAAGCTAGTGGTAAAAACTGAATGCATGCTGAAATATCAGTCTAAATATGCAAATTTGAAAAAAGAAAGGTTTATTTTAAAAGGTTATTTGAGTAAGCATTTGATATTAATATTTTATATTTGCATGTGATTTATTAATTAGGCAATCACTCTCGACAAGAAGGGAATTATCATCAAGCTAAGATCACTGGTGAAATGATGCATACTGCATACAGTGAGGGAGCAGACCAGTAAACTGGTGTTCTGTAACTAATAATAGTTCTCAGCACATGGGACATTACGAATGTAATACCTTGATGTTTTAACAGTGAAAAACTGCACCTTTTCTATTAATTGAACAATAGCTTCTATTCACCATTCTGTTTTGTTTTGGAAAAGCTGATGTTCTTTTTTTTCTCTCCATTTCTATTCTCACCCTTGACCATGCTCTATCTACCATGCTCCCAGGGATGTACCCTGATCACACCCATTTGTCCCCAACTCACCCCTGGTCTCAACCCCCCAGACAGTGTCCCCATGGCTATTCCTCCTGTGGCATGGGCCCCAGAGGGAGGACCCTCCTCCCCCCAAGGCAGATCGATATGTGAGCTAGGATCCAATGCCGAAGGGTGCTTGGATGCAGAGAAGCCAGGAAACAGAGGCCATCACAGTGGAGATGCCCTGTTATTTTATTTTTCTGGTCTTCTACCTGTCTCCCTCCTTCCCTGGAGTGCACCAGCATCTGGGCCTCAGATGCATGCAGTGACATCCCTGTGGAGGAAGCAAGATACCTAGACCCACCACAGAGGTCATTGCAGAAATGGTTGTGCAATACTACCCCCCGCCCTGATCACAGTGCACTGCCTAGCGGCAGCTGCTGCAGTCAGGCCTGGCATCCAGAGCAGCATCCCAGTCTCACTCATGGTACCCCCGGCTGATGTTCTTTTAAGGAAGACTGAAAAAAAAAAATCACTTTAAAAGTGACAGGAAGCAATTTTAAATGTTAGTACATTTAATTGTAGTCCTACTTCTTTCTTTCAACAATAGTCAAACTTTTGCTAGAATTGCTTTGTTTGCTGCTACAAATTGGACACTGCGTTTTGTGTCTTCATTGGTTGCAATGTCTGTTTTCTGGGTTCCCGAACATTCTTTGATGTCAGTGTACACTGATCTGAAATGCTGTGATGCAAATCATGGTGTCCAGCATGGCCCAAGGACCCTAAAAATACAAAATACACTAGGAGTCCAGTCCAAACAAGGTCAGTACTTAAAATCAGCAAGTAGTCTGGACAGAAGGAACCTGCTCAACTTTATTATATATATATATATATATATATATATATATATATATATACACACACATATATAATATCGTTTATAGGTTATATGCAATGGCTTAACTCAAAATATGCAATTTATCCTTATGAGTGAGAGGGCAGAACAATAATTCACCAGTGACAAAGACATGAGTAAGTTATGAAAGTGTGGCCTTTATACAAATAGGGATGAACTGTACATTTTTTGTCAAGCAATAGTGTATTCAATTTATACAGCATCAGTTTATATGTTATACCTTTTAAATCAGCTGTTTGTGTAAAGATTTAACTGTCTATCTTTGCATTTAGCTACAGGCTTCAGGGCTGGACAAGGCTCTGGTGATGTCATCTGTAGGGCCCCAAGGTAGGGGGACACCACAGAAAAGGGGGGGTTTATTTAAAAAGAATAGAGTGCACCAGTGTCCCCGCCATTGCAGTTATGTGAGGCAGTAAGGTAGCATTGTACCAGGGCAGCTTGTCAGTGTTTCCCCATCCCAGAAAATGCCAGGCAGGACAGAATTTTAAAATAAAATTAAAAGTTGTTTTTTTTCTGGTGCTCTGCTGCTCTGCTCCATTCAACCCCCCCCCCCGAGCAGGCAACAGACTTTGGAATCTGTGCCCATGCGCTGGGATTGCTGTCATTGTCCCACGCATGGCACCTTAGGCAGGGGCAGTGCTTTTAAAAATATGCATAGCGTGGATGGCAATTTAGCACAAGCTCAGGGTTCGAGAATTGGGACCCCGAGTGCAGAGCTGTTTAATTGGTAGCCTCAAAGCCCCAACAGTTTTTCAGGGAGAACGTGTTGGGCTGTGGATGAGAGAGGACCTCTAGAGTGTGACGGGGACCCTTGGGCTTACCTGGTGTGTTGAAGCCAGCCCCATCAACTCTGGGATGGTGCCCCTCCTCCAGCCAGCAAAGACTGCAGTTGTGCCTGCTGTGTGTAAGTTCCGGTCCCCTTGGTAGTGGCGGTGCAGTGTGTAGCAGTACACAGAAGAAGTCCCCATTCCCTCTGGTCAGTGTGGGCTCTGTCAGCCTGTTTCTTTATTTTATTGGCGCCACTCTAGTTTCATTCTTGTCCCACGTTGGCAGCATTCACAAGAGCCATGTCAGGAAAAAAAGAGAGAGAGAGTGAGCATCAACCCTCCTGAGGCCCCCTGCCATCCTTTGCATTGCCTGCTCCTTTACTACAGTTCCTCCCACTGCCAGCAGAACCTCCCACCTCCCTTGCAGCTCCTTCACCCCAGGTCTGAGTTGTGAGTCGGCAGCAGCACAACGAAGAATGCTGACCACCTAAAGTTTCCTTTTAACAAGAAAAAAAGGTTTAAAACTGTTTAATGTACTCAGAGCCCTTCCAGAGGGGTGGAAACAGAGCCAGGCTGGGGAATTGAATTAATTAAGCATTCTGGGCATGGTGACGCCCCGGGGATTGGCCTAGTCTTAAGGCCCAAAGGTGGGAAACTGTTAAATGTTGTAAAAAGGGTGGAGCTGAGGCGGGGCTTCCTAGAAAGAGTGACAGAATGGTCCTGGCCATGCTCCAGATATTTAAAGGGGCAACTCAAGGCCCAGTAGTTTAAAAGGGACCTCTTTGCCCAGCACAGTTTAAGGGCCAGTAGAGTAGTCCCAACAGTGGTAAAAGGGTGACCAAGCCCAGGAGTGTTAAAAGGGACAACCTTAAAGGGGTAACCCAGGCCCTAGTGTTTAAATGGGCATTACAGACCCAGGTATTAAAAAGGGCAGTTCAAGGCCTAGAGTTTGAAGGGGCAGCACAGGTCCAGTGCTTTGCAGGGGATCAGCATGCCAGGCCCAACAGTTAAAGAGGCCAGCATAGCAGGTCCCACAGTTAAAGGGGCTAGGTACAGACAATGCTCACAGTAGTTTAAAGGGCATAGCTAGTCCCAGTGCCTAATAGATTTCCCTGCACACCTTGGTCCCAGACACCTAGTGGGGTTTCGGTCAGCACAGGGCTATAGCAAGTATTCTTGGGGACCCCAGTCTTTTGTTTGTGTATTGGGATGGCAACTGTGGTCTCACAGGTGGGGAAGGGGGTTTTAAAATATTTCCCACCTTCGGACCACTCCATAGGGATGGCTGAGGCAGGACTTGGCTAGCAGCTCCTTAAAAAAAGCTAGTACCTCTCGTTGGGCAATATAGCAAGTGGATTAAGTGGGCAACTGGATATCCAGTGGGCAACTGGATATCCAGTTGGCAATGAATCTGCAACTGCTTGTGCCGTTTATTGACTGACAATTTATTGAACTGTTTACTGCATGCACGTCCCTGAATTATGTTGCCAATTGCAAAGTACTGTTTTATTGTTGGCTGATTTTCTGGACTGCTCTTGGCAAATTGCTCCAGTAGGGGTGGGAAAAAGTGGGGTTTTCTGCTGTGGCAGATTTCTGCAAAAATTTGGTAACTTTCACAGAAGGTTTTGAACTTCTGCCTGTGGCAGAGCAGAAAACGTCTGTGAATGTTAAGGGAGAAATTCCACCCTTTTACATTATTAAAAGCCCTGGCAGCTAGTGATCCCTCCCCCAACCCACCCCATTAGTACATCAACTATCCCTGGTGGCTAGTGGTCCCTACTCCCCCCAGATCACCTGCTGCTGGGCATAAAAAAAAATACCCCACCCCAGTGGTTGCAAATGCAATCCCTCCCCCCACCAAATCCCTGCCCCACAGATGCCCTGCTGGCTAGGAGTCCCTCCCCTCCACCTCACCCAAAGTGTCCATTTAGTAGAAGTGCACTCTTCACTGAAGAATCTTCAGCGGCTTCATTCAGTCCTTGGCAGCCCCTTAGTGGGTTTTGTGAAGGGGAACCTGGAACAACTTGTCTTGTTTTGGCAGCCCTTCTGAGGGTTTGATGCCTGTATCTTTCCTGCAGCTCATTTCTTCTGGCTGTACTCCAGTGGGCAGGTGCTAGGAGCACATTCAGCTTGTTCTTTCATTCTGGCAGCCTAGTAGAGAGTGGGTTTTGATGTCGATTAACAAATGGGCTGTTTACAAACTTCCCACAACCCCGGTGGCCTCTCATAGGTCTGCACTGTGGTAATCATTCTGTGCTTTGAAGGAATTTCCCCTTTTCTTGTCCTAATTCTGCTTCATCCCCTCAACTGTGTGCATGAAGATCCCTGCTTAAAATAGACTGGTGTGTTGATGAATTCATATTGTTGCAACTGTACTGTGTAATCTGATGTTGTAAGTGCCCTCTTGGGGCTAGTAACTGTACCATGGTACCATAACAGAAGTACTAGGGGTAGAAACAAAATATAGTGACACTAGGCCGAGCTGCACCTCATAGATCTTCCAGGATCCTGGTTTAGTAACCTGTTTAGTTATTGTGATTCTAGTGTATGAAAACTAGTGTTTGTTGTTATGTTTACCTGCTGATAATCTTTACTACCCCTCTTCCCTTGTGACTGCGTCAACCTACCCCTGTTGCTTGAATAATGCCCATCAGGCATTAAACTCAAAGGAAGACTTCTGCCTCTCCTTGTTGGGTGATTCCATCCACCCACACCTATTTGAACCTTCAGTGTCCCCTCCCAATCACACCTGCTGAGTATGATCCTGGTGCTGCTGATAGTAAGACAGTTACATCCACAGTCTAGTGTGAAGAACTGAGAAGTCTACCAGAATAGCACCATCACACATCAGCATTGTGGAAGCTGCTCTCTAATTGGTTCTCTGTGACATATCTAACCTCCAAATAACTTTATCTCAAGGTTAGACAGTGTGATAAACAAATGTATCAGGAAACTTTTTTGTTAAACTTTTTATTGAAGAAATTCAAAAATATAGAAAAGCAAACAATATAGCATCAAACATCATTAAAAGCAAATTAGCCAAAGTTATATTCACCCTACAGAAATTTGTAATGCGTATCAGCAACACTCAGTAACAAAGAACATACCCTTTCTAGGTAAGACAGATTAGTTTGATTTGGCATGAGCATTTGAGGTAGATGCATTTACAGATCTCTCACTTCATCCCTCTACTCCACATTAGAGGTACTTATAGGGGTCAGTTGTTCTGAACTGTGTCCATCTGGCAGGGGGGATGATTAGTCAGGAAGGGAGACCATACCTTATTGAATGTGTCAACTTTCCTTAAGGCAAAGTAAGAGAGGCGCTCAACAGAGTCAAAGTGGCCCATTGCTAGCAGCCACTAATTAAATGATGGTTCTACTTCTCCACAACAAAAGGTTTTTAGCCTGAATAGTGGCTATAATGGCTATAATAGTCCATTTTAGGAGATGATGGTTTTTAGCAGCTGGAGTGGGAGAGACACCAAGTAGGAAAAAGGAGAGGTGAAAAGTTATTTCAGCTGGAACTACCGTTCTACAGAAGTTCAGTATTTTATTCCAGAATGTCCCAATATCAAGCATTAACCAAAGAAACTCTACAACACAAGTCACTTCCTTTTATCTCTACTCTCTCCAGGACCCTCATCCTTTGACTACTCCTTTCTGGAACCATCCATCCCAACCCAGGCCCCAGAAACCCCTCCCTAATAAAGATAAGAACATCAGCTTAGTCCATCTTAACATCCAGAGCCTCCCAGCAAAATGTGACACATTCCAAGCCTGGATTTCCATGAATAAATTTTGATGTGATCACTCTCTCTGAAACATGGCTGTCCCACAAGATCTCAGATGGGGAGACTGAGCTCAGTGGCTACACCCCTGTCAGAAAACTCAGACTTAGAAAGAAAGGAGGGGGTTGCATGTTCTATATCTCCAACAAATTCTCCTTCACTGAACACAACCCCAGCACTGATGCTTCCCTCCTCAAGACTCTTTCCATCCATCTCCTCCTCCTAGGTCCAAATAAAACCATTATCCTCAACACTGCCTATCTCTCCGAGGAACCCAGCTGTCATATCTCAAGTCTCTGCTAGCCCTCAAACACTCCCTCTCACTTAATAGAGAGCGGATCCTTCTTGGGGACTTTAACATTGACTAAGCCTCCTGCCAAGCTGATGCTGCCAAGTGTCTTATTACAAACTTTGTCCTCCACCAGCTCGTCACCTCTCCCACTAGGTATAACTATAAAACTGAATCTCAGTCACTCATTGACTGGATAATTTTCTCTCACCCTCACTGCACTACTGACTCCAGAGTTCTACCTGACTCTATCAGTGATCATTTCCCATCCATTGCATCTGGTCTGTGCATCTGCCCAAGCACCCCCCTAAATTTATTTATACCAGAAATTTTCCAGCATTCTTGTCAGTATCTGGAATAAATATGCCCCACTCAAGAAAATTAGAACTAGGGGTAAAATAAATGAATGGGTTACTCCCGATATTATCAAGATAATGAGATTGAGAGACAAAGCCTGGGCCCTTTATTCAAAGCACAAAGACATTGCCCAGCTCTCCCTCTACAGATCTCTCTGCAACAAGTGCAAATCTTCAATAAGGAAAGCCAAAATAGATTTTCTGCATAATAAACAACTTGGGAATTCCTCATGCCCCTGTCAGTTGTGGGGTACCCTCAGCTCACTACTGAGTAAAACCAGGAATACTTAGCCCATCATCTTACTCCACAGTGGTAGTCAAATCAATGACCCAACTGAAGTGGCAAACATTTAAACTCTTTTTTGGCAACCTCGAAAAGTACAAACCTTCCTCCTCCTCCCCAAGACCAACCTGTCTCCCCTCACATCCCACCTGCCCTATCACTATGGACAGGCCACTCCTGAGTTTTTACTTTAAGGCCCTTAAATCTTCTGACATCATCAAACTAATTTGTAAGAATGACCCAAAACCCAGCAAAGGTGCAGACAGTATTGGCTACAAAATTCTCAGACTGGCCACTGATGCCCTGGCTGTCCCCATCACCTATCTTCTTAACCACTCCCTCTGTTCTGGTTCTTTCCCTAATACCTAGAAAACTGCCACCATTAAACCTCTACTGAAGTCTGGGTCCAGAAACGATGTTGGTAATTACTGCCAGTTTCTCTCCTCATCCCCCGTCAAAAATCATTGAGAAAGCTGTTCACTCTCAACTCACAGCCTACCTCAAATCTTATAACTTATTCACTAGTGCCCAGCATGGGTTCAGACCTGGTCACAGCAGTAAAACAGCCCTTGTCAGGCTCATGGGAGACATCCTCAAGGCCAACAATAAAGGCCCCAAAAAAGAAACACAAAGTAAGCTACCAGAGACAGAGAATGAGAGAGAGAGAGACAGACAGACAGACAGACAGCAGAATCTCACTGTGCTGTAACATCACAGCAAAGTGATTCATGCATATGTTATTTATTTTATGAACATACAGTTGTCAGAATTAATTTCAGGACTCTAATCTTCACATAAGTTAAGAAACAGTTCACATTCAGGTAACAAAAATCTTGCTTAAGGTAACAAGGAAACATTTCACATTCAGGTAACTTCTTTCTTGGAGGTTTACCATGTGGAAAACTGTCATTTAGCCACTGATTGATAGTAACATTGCCAAAAAGACAAACACTGACTTCCATTATAGCCAAACCTCTCAGCATTAAAAATCATAGCAGTAGCCTTCAAAATTCACAGCAAATGTTCAGAATGTGTAGCACTTTCTTATTTTAAAGAATAATATATCTACAAATAGTGGGCCCTATTAAGTTAGTGTTAAGGAATGTTTCTATCAAGTTAGACCAGTGATTTAATAGTTTGTGTGTCCAGAAATAGCTTTAACATTTTTGAGAACATCAGTAAACCTTTGTGGAGCAAGGGTAAATCTGAGTGTAAAAATCATAGTGCTATGCAAAATTTATAGCAGTTGAAAGGCATGATTATAGCACTGCTGTTTTGTTTCCTGCTTACATAAGTGAAAACCTCAGCTGCTTTTTCTTTTGATCTGAAAATGCCTTGGGTTTACTTTTGTTCTGTGTCTCTGTGGAGGTATATATTTCTCAAGGGAGAGTCACAGGGAGTGGTTCGATAAAGTAGTTCTGGCACAGCAACTGTTGATTATATAGGAGATTTAATCAAGGGTCACATGATACTCTTTGACGAGTTGGGTTGCCTCCTTTTTCCAGCAGGTTATAAATAATTTTAATACATGGGGGAAAGGGTAGGAGGAGCCAGGCAACCTGCAACACTTCCACAGCTTCGGCACAGCTCCACAGCTCCTGTGTGTGGGACCAGTGGAACTCATTACAGCTGTGTGCTTCACACAGAGTTGCTGTTGGTGACAAAATCCAGTGTGTGTGTACACACATCTACAGATCATCCAGGAAAGACTGGAACAAAAAGTTATAAGGAGTAAACAGCATGAGTCTAAGGTGGACAGAAGTATTACAAAATATTATAATTATAAATCGCTTACGTGATTTCAGCCTATCAGTGCTCAGAAACACAGGAAACTTTAGGACCATTCAATCTGCATGCTGTGGTCTAGTTAGCAGAAGCATTAGAGTGGAGCATTCCACTTCACAAACAGGTGAAATACAGCAAAATTAACTTTTTAAATTAAAAATTATTTTGACTTAAAACATAATAACTCATTCTAGCTAACTTGAGTGCGTTATCCCAAGTTAATAAGTTACTATGTAGGGTGTCTCTAATGATATAATAGAGTCAACATGAGGCTCAGTCAGCCAGAACTGCTTTGCTATGTGGTTCTCTTACCCAAACATCATATGTGGACTCTTCTATACCACATGAGATGCACATCATAGGAATTAACTTCTATTTCAAATCTTTTTGTTGTGTGGTTAAAAAGTGTATATTGATAACAGTTCATAACATTGGTATACAGCTGCAACATGCATGCATACAGATGTCAAGGCAAGTTTATTTATATCAATCAATCAAAATCTTTATTTATCCAAGTGAACATCATTGAGCAAGCTCATTTACAAGATGGACCTGGTTAAATCTGGGCCAAGTAGTAAAGTGCTTACAGAAATATTTACAATGGGGACAATACTACAAGTAGATAACAATAAAGCAAGAAATTACTCAGTGTTACAACAGTTATAATGCCTTAATGGAATATTCAGTAAGGTAGAGTGATTAGCAGCTCATAGAAAGAGCTGGTGCAAACACAGAAATTAAGAAGGGAGTGTAATCACGTGATTTTCCCTAAACTGACATTTGAAACAGAAAGATAAATGTTTTAACAGTCAGGCAAATAAGTGATTACAGCTTCTTTTGAGCATATTTCAGCAGAAAATCAAATTTTAGTTTAGTTTAGAAGGAACACAGAAGCAGACTGTGGGAACCAATTGGAAACCAGAGACAAAGAGTGCTCACATTCTGACTGGATGATGGCTTTTGCTGAGCCTTGCTAGTGGAGGGTCTGGGCTTGGCATCTGAGGCGGCGGCTGAGGCAACGCCAACCACCCAGTGTCCAAGTTTCCCATGACTGTGGGGCAGGGAGCTCATAGGGGGCTTGTACTCGGCAGGAAAGAAAAGAAGAGAAGAGGTCTGGGACCATCTGTACCAGCAGGAGAGCCAGAACAACTTGACAAAGAATGTATATTCCTTTGGCACCTAAGGTCTGGCTCAAACACAGAATTTCAGAAGGGAGTGTAAACACACAGATTCCCTACTCTTGCACTCTAAGCAATAAAATAAGGGTCATAACAGTCAGGCAAATAAGTGATTACAGCTTTTTTGACAAGGTTCAGAGAGAAAATCAGATTTTAGCTAGGTTTAGTAGGAAACACAGGAGCAGACTGCAGGAGCCAATCAGGAGCCAGAGCTGAAGAGTGCTCGTTTTCCGATTGGTTATCGGCTTTAGCCGTACTTTGCTAGAGGAGAGACAGGGCCTGGGGTCTCAGGCGGTGGCTATGAAAGTGCTGACCACCCGGTGTCTTAGAATCCCATACCTATGGGGCAGAGAGCCCCAGTAGAGCTTGTCTTCAGCTGGGGAGAGAGTATGGGGACTGGAGAGGAGTAAAAACATTTATGGTGGTGGGTATCTCACAGAACTTTTGTCGCCAAAGATTACAGGGGTTCATAACTAAGATTAGGCTCAGGGGGCATTAAACTAAACTTCAGACAATGATTAGGAGCTGGGGAAGTAATTGCATGGCTCACACACATATTGAGCATATAAGGACTTAAAGGTATTGATACTGTGGAGGCAGCTCAATTTCAGCAATATTTGCATTTTATTCCACAAGGACAGCAACATGAAGCTAAATGTCACACTGCCAAAGTGGGAGGATGCCTTAGGGATACATAATGTGATACAGAATGTGCTTCTTAAAGCATACATTCCTGGCTCACTTAGAGGGAGACAGTCTATTATATATTGCGGGAGTCATTTCATAATGACTCTGTAAGTCCAAAGACTGCATTTCTATTATGCCTGAACACAAGCGAGGACTATCCTAGAGCTTTGAACAAGGAGCAATGATGGGTGGAGATAGCGAGGACAGTAATAAACCTGATGACCCTGTGATAAAGCATATCCAACTTTAAAAGCGAGGCTTTAGGATGATGACTATATAAGAAATCTGTGTAATCAATCAGCAAGAGAAAAGTAGTTTGGACAAGGCTCAATTTTGCCTTTCGAGTGAGGAACTGACTAATTCTAAAGAATAGCCCCAGCCTCTGCCTTAGTTTCTTTACCAGGTCTTTGACGTTCTCATAGAATGAGAGATTATGGTCTACCACACTCCTAAGTATTTCAACTTTGAAACAAACTCCAGTTTCTCTCCAAGAATTGTGGTACTCTGAGGTAATGCTCCAGAGCTGGCCAGGTTTATCACATGGCTATAGGGCGAGAACAACATTGCCTTTGTCTTTTTTGCATTTAAGAGAAGTTTTTTGTGAAGGAGCTGGTTCTGGAGCTGGTTGAATTCTTCCTGTAGGTCAGCACAGGTGGCTTCGGGAGTCAGTCGACTTATATATACCACCGTGTCATCAGCGAACAGGTGTATGTTCACCGTGTTAGTACTCTCATCAATGTTATTAACATAGATGGCAAAAAGTAAGGGACCAAGTATGGATCCTTGTGGCACTCCACTCAGAAGAGGTTTGAGTGGGGATAGCTCACCCTCAGCCTTAATTTGTCGATGCCGTCCTACAAGGCACTCAGTGAACCAATGCAAGGATACTAAGTCCAGGCCTATACTCTTCAGAAAGGAGAGTAGCAGGCTATGATCCACGGTATCAAAAGCCTTGCTAAGGTCTAGAAATACAGCACAGACAAAGATTCTGCTGTCCAAGTCACAGTACCAATCATTTCTTACTTTAGCAAGGGCTGGAATAGTGCTGTGTTTAGTTGTAAAACCAGATTGCATAGGGTTTAATAAATTATTGGCTTAGTGGTAGACCCTAAGTTGGTTGCTGACAATCTTTTCCAAGAGTTTCAACAAGATTGTGAGGAGAGAAATTGGTCTATAATTATTGAGGTTGCAGGGATCCTCTGATTTAAAAAAGGGGATGACATGGGCAATTTTCCACATCAGAGGAAGGGACCCTTGGGACAATGATAAGTTAAATAAAAGAGTGTTAGGAACAGCAAGGACATGATAGGTGATTTTAAGGAAATAAGGATCCAACGAGTCAGCACCAGCACTTTTCTTAACATCCAACTGGAGCATAAGATCTTCAACCTCTTTCAAGGAGACTGGTTGGAACGATAAGCCAGGTACTGGGGCAGGAGAGTCTATGCATGGGAAACTTAATTGGGAGCTGAGCAGGGCTGCAAGGGAATTGTCAAAAGTTAGACCAGCAGTGGCAACATGTTTGTTGAATGCATCTAGGATACCTGGTTTATCCCAGATAGTTTTACCCCCAGATGTAATCTTAGGTTGCAAGCAATTACCAGGAGTATGACCGGACATATCCTTGATTGTCCTCCAGAATTTGTAGGAGCACTTTGCTGCTGAGTCCAGCTCACTGAGGTAGAATGCTGCCTTAGCATCACTGACCATTTTTGTACAAACATTACATGCCTTTCTGAACTGACACCAGTCTGAGTCAATCTTAGACAGGCAAGCCTTTTTCTGAAACTTACCTCTACCGAGCAATGCAGCTTTCAGCTCAGCGGAGAACCAACAACACTCAGATTTTTACCATGGGAGCATATATATTTAGGTCCTCAACCAGTATATCATGGAAAGCATCATAAGCCGAGTTAGTGGTGGCTAAGTAGAAGTCTTGCCAATGTGGCAAATGTTTCAATTCATATACGTAGGCAGACGCATATACATATGGCACCCACTCCCAGAGGATTTGGGTGTCTAACAGTAAATAAGACAAATAAATTAGATTAGCGATGAATAAAAACACTATAAGTCATTTAAAACTATGAATCCAGCTGAAAAATTAAATCCCAAATTCAGGAAACGCATCTCATGGCACTTACAACAATTCAGTTTTGAACACAGTCCTTGTAACTCCCACATTGCTATGTGAAAATAAAACAGTTCTTATAAAAATAACACATATTATCCATGTCATTATTTAATATACTATAACCAACTCAATAAGAAATGTTGCAGTTACCCAAGAAAAGGTTCACAGATCTCCAGGTAGAAGGTCACCTGGGGGCCAGTGACCATCACATGGTATGGTTCAGTTTGGCCACTAGAACTAAATCATCCCATTCCAAGGCAAAAATATGGGACTTCAGATGAGCTGATTTGATAAGATGGCCAACAGAGTTAAGCTAGCCCTGTCAAAAAGAAATACAGGTGAGGGGATAGAGGCAAAGTGGGCAAGCATTGAGGATGCAATAAATGAAGCAACATCCTATTGTGCTAGAGAGAAAAGGAAGTGCAAAAGAAGAAGGAAACCACTTGGTTCTCAAAAACAGTAGCAGAAAAGGTACCAGAGCCAAAAGTCTTGCCCTGAGGAAATATAAGGGAATGCAGCAGGATAAAGATAGGGAGGCATACCAAACTTCCCTAAGGAAAGCAGGCAAAGGCCCAAACTGAGGAAACACTAGCACAAACAGTAAAAGAAGGTGACAAGACTTTCTATAGATACATTAGTGAAAGGAGAAAGTCCAGAGGGGGTATTGCTAAGATCAAAGGAGATAAGGGGGCGTGTGAGGAGGAGAACCATGTAAAGTCATTTATCCTAAATAGATTCTTCTGCTCAGTATTTACTGAAGAGAAGGTAGGGCAGGGCCCACAGCCCAGCACCATGGATACAGGGGGGAGGGAGGTGTGCACTAGTCCCTTCACAAAATAAAGGGTCCTACAAGAACTTGATAAGCTCAGGGAGGACAAGGCAATAGGACCTGATGGCATACATCCCAGGGTACTAAAGGAGCTAAGGGTGGAACTAGCAGACCCATTATCAGAACTGTTTAGTAGTCTCTGAGCACAGGAGGGTCCCAGAAGACTGGAGAAGGGCTCATGTGATCCTGCTCCACAAGAGTGGTAGCAGGGAGGAGGAGGGGAACTACAGACCAGTCAGTCTTACCTCAGTAGTAGGCAAGATTATGGAGGCACTCCTTAAGGAAAGGATAGTGCAACCCCTGGAATCCATAGGAGCACAGGATCCAAGACAGCATGGATTTACAAAAGGAAGGTCCTGTCAAACTAATCTCATAGATTTCTTTGACTGGGTAACCAGAGTGGTGGACCAAGGGGGAGCAGTTGATGTCACCTACTGTGACTTTTGCAAAGCTTTCAATACTGTTCAACATAGAAGATTGATTAATAAGCTCGGTAGGTTCAGTGTGGGTCAGATGTTGGTCAACTGGGTGGCAAACTGGTTGACAGACAGAAAACAGAGAGCGATGGTAAATGGTATACAGTCAGAAGAGATGCAAGTCACAAGTGGGGTATCTCAGTGATCAGTCCTGGGGCCAGTCCTCTTCAATATGTTCATCAGTGACATTGCAGATGGACTGGAGGGTAAGGTTTGTCTGTTTGCAGATGACATAAAGATCTAGAGTAGATGATCCAGATGGGGTGGGCAGAATGAGAAGAGATCTGGATAAACTGGCAAAACAGTCAGAAAAGTGACAACTGGGGTTTAATGCAAAGAAGTGCAAGATTATGCACATAGGGAAGAGAAACCCTGAAGCCACCTATAGGCTGGGAGGGGAGTTGCTGGCAGTCACAAGGGAAGAAAGAGACTTGGTCATCATCATCGCCAATGACCTGAAATCATCCAAACAGACCACTAAAGCAGTAGATAAAGCTAGGGGGATGTTGGGTTGTATTAGTAGGGGTATCACAAGTCAGAAGAGGGAGGTAATAATCCCTCTTTACAAGACACTGGTTAGGCCCCATCTGGAGTACTGTGTGCAGTACTGGAGGCCACACCTTCACAAGGACATTGACTGAATTAAGGCAGTCCAGAGAAGGGCAACCAAAATGGTGCAGGAACTGCATCATAAAACATATGAGGACAGATTAATGGAGATCAATATGTATACCCTAGAGCAAAGGAGGGAGAGAGGTGATATGATTGAAACATTCAAGCACCTTACAGGCATTAACAAGGTGAAAGAGTCTAACATGTTTCAATATAAGAAAAATAGCAGGATAAGAGGACACAGCATGAGATTAGAGGGGGGGCGATTAAGGGGGAATGTGAGGAAATTCTTTTTCACAGGAAGGGTGGTGGATGCATGGAACTGCCTACCTCAGGAAGTGGTGGATATGAATACAGTGCAGGGCTTCAAACAGGCATGGGACAGGCATAAGGGAGCAATACAGATGATTATGAATAGATAGACCATTGACAGAGCAAAGGCCAATGGCACATTTATAAGATAGAAAAAGGAATGGACAGACTGGATGGGCCTTGCCATCCTTATCTGCTGTCAACTTCTATGTCTCAATGTTTCTATAATTTATTGTACATTTATTCAGTACAGTATTGGTATCTACACAAAACCACTGAAACCTACATTACTAAGTGTAGTGGCTGTAGATGGACCAGCTGTCTCTGCTATCTAATGAGAGTTTGCCACACTTTGAATAAATTCAAAATAGGGAACCCAGATTCTGAGGTACTAGCAAGATCTACCCTCAGCTATGTGGCTTAGTAGCTAATGGGCCACCCCCTGCTTCAATATGACCACCAAGATAACTTCAGTTTGCATCAGGCATTCAATAAGAGTCATATTTTTCCAATGCGGCTATTGATATCCATTTGTTAAATCTGCCCAGTGGCCCCTAGGGCCAAGGTCTATACAAGTTTAGTTTGTAGGCTGAGGTCTATACAAGTTTAGTTTATATAAAGTGTCAATAACAAACTTTATACATACAGTTGGTCATGCCAAAGTACAAAAGGTGTAAGAGGCTTGCAGAGAATGCAGATGGCTAGTGGATGACTGAATGATGCCGACATGTGAATTGATATATCTAGGTAGCAGAAGGCTGCAAGTAACTAAATACATAAATGATACTGTACCACCATGTCACTTACTATGTATGTACATGTAAGACTTTAAAAGGTTAATTGTTCAGATTCTGTAAAATAAAGAAAATAGCTGAAAAACATCAGGCCTATTAAAATCAAGGTCTAAGCAAATTAGTTTACCCTGCCAGCAAAGACTGTGTACCAGAACATGTCTTTTTGAAGGTTATGGCCGAGATATGCACGTAGCTGTTAATAACTATGTTTAGCCTTGAATGTTAAAGTTACTCATCCTGTGATTCCCTTGAGTTCAACAAAATGTTTAACAAGGAATTGATAAGAAATAATGAGATACATAATTTGGCCACTGTCTGCTGGTACAAGGCTACCTTTATATTTGTAGCACACCATTTTTCACGTCCCCTCATTTGTTTCCTGTCTCTCAAGACAAAGTTATTTATAATAAATGTAACATTCCATGACCACCTGTTTTTTCATCCAAGGATGAAAATAATGAACCCTCCCTGTCTCAGCAGGATGTCAAGTACATCTTGTAACCAAGAACTTTGATTACAGGATGTATCAGTAACTTTGATTACAGAATGTATTAATAACCTGATGTCTAGGCTAACATGTGCTGTAGTAGGTTTTGGAAATTTCCACTATGCATTTTTTGATGTAAATAATTTAGGTATAAATACAGGACCTAGGTGTCATGTCCAGTGTGTTCCAGAAGACTAGCTGCATGGGCTGCTATGGATGCTGGACACCCAGAAAGGGGGAGCAAATTGGCTTCCCTCTTTCTGAATCCTGTAGCCCTGGTGGTAAAAAGCCATCAGCTGTTTAGAATTGATCATGTTAGAGGTAAAATTGTTAGGGCTTATTGGGTATTAATAAATTGCAACTGATTTAAAACAGCATCTGGTGTCAGGTGGCTTTATTGGATTACCAGTGACCACTAACCATGAACCTTGTGCTTTTACTACCTTACTGTCATCAATATGGTACAGTTTCTGTTTTTACAAAATGGCGAGCCAGCCAGGAGGTGGTTTTGGTTCTGGTCTTGATAAATCCAGTAAAGCCTAGTGTTTACTCTAAACAGGGTCTGCACAGGTAAGGGTCATAACCTAACTGTGGGGCTGGGAAAAAGAGTCTAATAGACTCTGAGTGTTCGAGTGGACTTGAACCTTCAGGAAAAGGTCTATAGAGCAGCTAAAAGCTGGGTATGGGTAATGTATATGTATGTAGGGGTCTGAGGACCCCAAGTTTAGGGATATGTGAAGAGATGTATTAAGGAAAAGTCTCTCAAACAAGCAAGGACAACGGCCCTTGTAATTTGTGCCTGCTAGAAGTATATACTGTTAAAGCCAATGATGGCTTTCACAGTTCAGGCTGCTTTTAGAAGAAAAGCGGTGTCTGATCAAGTAACATTAGATAAGCAACATTTAGAGAAAGAAAAATAAACTACTGTGGATGCATACACAGTAGGTGTGACTAAAGATGGGTTGATTTGAAAATCCTCCCCCCCACTTCACTATCTGTGCAGCTTTATGTTTTTTGTATCAATTTCAAGTTCCCTTGCCTCCTATAGATGCTGAAACATTTGATACCGAGCCCAGGTTCTGGGGACCTCCACCAGCTGGATCTCAACCTAGTACCTAGTACTGCTACAGATTTTATTGTTAACTGCAAACCAGAGCTCTGGGAAAAGACTTGGTTTGGCAGGCTACTGAAATGGCCAAAAGGAAACCTTTGAAAGTATTAATAGCTGCAGCATTTGGAGATTATCATGAAGGTCCTGCAGTCATTCTTCTAGATCAGACTGGTGTATCAGAAAAGAAGAAGGAAAATACCTTGGCACAGGGTAAGTCTGACTGACTTATTTAAAGTTTTGTTTTATGTCTGTCTGTTTTATTTCTGTAATACATATACTAAATAAGGCAATGTTCCTCTCTCTCTCATATTTTCCAGTGTATATCTGTGTTCTGTAATTATGTTCTGCTGTCAAGGTTGCAAGATAGCATTGACTGCATTTGGCACAGAACGTGTTACAGCTAAAAAAAAAAAAGCTTCTTTGCCTCATATCTGACTGTTTTAATTAGTTTTATTTTTAATAAAAGATTTGTGCTGCCTAGATAGCGTCAGTGAAGGACTTTCATATGTAGTTGTTGGTTGGATCAAGTAGGTTTCGAGAGGGAAGAGATATGACATCATAGATTGCAATGTGTAGAAAGATTTGTAGTTTGCAGAGAACGTGCCAAGGAACTGCTAGGTGAAAATGTAATGTGTTAACAGCTATGAATGGCTTTATCATACTTCTAGTTAAAACCAGCAACTTTTTGCTAAAGAGAAGTGAAATGTTTGACACAAAGGTTTCAAATTGGCCTAGTGCCATGTTTTGGCTAGGTGCCAAAGGGTGTAAGCATGGTCTATTTAGATGTCTTCACTTACAGATGGTGTTTTGTGCTGTTTTTTTCAAATAAGATCTTGTTTGGCTTCAAACAACCAGAAATAAGGAAGTTTCATTTTATAAAGGAGTTGAAAGGTGTTTAAAAAAATGTTGTTCTGAAAAGATGTACCATGTAGATATATGAATTTGTTGGTTTAAGCAGTTGTATTGTGTTAGGCAGTAGGCAGCACATATCTAAAACACTTACAGTTTTCTAATAAAACTATGGGCATTACCTCAGCAAGTTGATGTCAAATAATGTCAGTCTTATTTTGTGTTAAGTATTTATTTTTGTGTATGTGCATGTGTGTGCACACTATCTTGGCCAGCAGTTTTATTTTGTGCTCTTTTGTTAGTAAAAGATACTTTAATATCAATAGTGTTCAAGGACACTGCAGAAATAGCTGAGTTTGAGCAACCCTTGTGTTTACACAGTGTGACCTTTTGCAGGATTATTTGACCTTCTTGTGTTTCAAAATGTTATGTTAATACCAGTTCAAACTTCATGTGTGTTCCCTACTTAAAGCACAACTTTTCACACAAAATGTATGTTTTCATGGAAGCACACCAAGGGTGAACCCTACAATTTGATTTGTTTTATTACAGTACTGGCATTCAGAGTAAAAAGAGACAAACTTTTTTTTTTCTTCTGGGCTTGCAGCCAACACAAGCAATGCTCAAGGCCTTCCTCTACAAACATTTTGATGTAAGCACAACTCCTTTGTTCCTAAACAATATCACATGATTCCCATACTATGCAAGGCACTCGAGCTAGAAGGAGGAATTATTCATCACCTCCCTGTATTTTTTTTACTTTTTTATGTATATACAGTATACTGTTAAAAAGAAATATTACAGCTGTTTTGAGAGAGTTTGCCATCTACAGTTAAAGACAATGGCTTTTGTTTTTATGTGTAACCATGGTGTAGTCATGTTTTCTTTTGAAAATGCATTCTAAGAGATACGTACATATGGTATTACCATCAATCCAAATATTTTATAAACTCAGCTGACATTTTGTCATGCTTAGGGTAAGGGAACCCAGGGATGCTTGACTTCTTTTATCCTATCAGAATAATCTTGTTTTATTTTTATTTTTTTTAATTGTGTATGTTTGTTTTTTTTTTTGTTTGTTTGTTTCTTCTCTTTCTTCTAGAAAAAAAAAGTTTCCCATCTTTATAGTAAGGTATGAAATTTAGCAAACTAATTGTAATATTATCTTGTTATAATTTAAAGTGTGTGAGGTGGGGATTACAATGGGGCCACCCCATTACCATTTATCCAGTGCACATTTTTTAAGGTGCTGCACGACTGGCTATTAATATTGCCAGACCATTTCTGGTTCAATATCCATGTCACCATCCACAGCTAACATTTTTATTGCTACAGTATTTGAGCTGCCTCTTCCACCACAGTAGGAGCTCGAGGGGGGTGCATACTACTCTTCCTTCCAGTGTAATACCCACAAGGGTTGCAAGGTATATCATTGCCTTCTCATAGGGGTAAATAAAAGAAAATGTGTATTTGCTAATAATTGTTTCTTATTAACAGGCTTTAAAAAGACCCAACGTATTTTAACAGTATGACCCAGCTCAGTCCCTCTGCTTTTTCTAGTGCAAACAGTTAAACTTCACACCTATCATTGGTACAAGGGCTTCTGCCTTCAGCAAGTAATCAGTCAAGCTGGGGGGGTGTATTTATTTCCATATATTCATATCTTTTAATTGTCTTTTCAGTTTTTTTTATCCTGTTCAGACAAATACAAAACAACTTCCCATAGCCTTGCAGCAATGGATGCAATCATCTGCCTTCTATAAGCACACACAAGTTTTTTGTAATTTAAAAGTTCTAAAGCATTGTATACCCTAAATAAAAGCCTTACACGTTAACAAAAACAGAGTGGTGGATTGCTCAAATAATTCTTTCAAACAAAACTAATACATTTTTACTAAGGACTGCAACTTATGAACTTGAACTGTGCCCCGTCTTCTGCACCCTATTCCATGGTTATGTTCAACAAGTGAATTCACAATGCTCTAAGATTCCTGGACTCTGAATTAAACTTGCAGTCTACATTTGTTGTTTAAAATGTATTTTATGCATTATGCTCAATACTGAAGTTGTTCTATTGCAAAAATGCTTGTTTTACATTTATGTTATAATGTTTTGATGTACATCTTGCTACATTTTATCAAGTGTGTATTCAGAAAACTGCTCCACATTTATCAATGTTTTTAAGGCCCATAACCAACCTAGATACTGGGGCCAGCATTGCTGACCCACCCCTACAATGTGTTCCTAGCCAAACCCCAGATAAATAAATGCTCTGTCTCGTTATTCCCCAGTACCCCTGGAAAATGAAGCACACTCTATGCAGGTTTTGTAATTTTAAATCTTAACAATTATAATATGCATAATTTAGATTCTGCCCCAGAACCTATGCTTCAGGATTCCATAGTAGGCCTTACCTCACCCAGTACTTTGCGATTTTTCGCTATACAGGGTAAAGAAGGTACACCCTTTTATTTACAACAGGTACAATAGGCACTATTATTAGTTGTCATAGGCCAACAATATATATATATATATATATATATATATATATATATATCCACTATTTCATAGTGTAACAGGCATATTGCTATAAAATATATGTGTGGAGTCTGTTGTTGCAATATTACAATATTTCATAACACAGGTCTCAATTAGGCCTGCCAGCAAACAAACAGACAGGGAAATCATATTCATCACTGTCATAACCTCTTCTTCAATTCGAAAGCAGGGTGTAACCATAACATTGTTATGGATTCACAGATGGTCAAATGGTATGACTGGACCTCGGCCTGCACCCCCAGGTGTGCAGTTGACATCCCATTTTTATTTTTCTCTTTCCACAATTGCCAGAATTTAGGCTCTGCCACACCACTCTTTACAAAACAAAAAAGTCATTGGTTTAAAAGATTGCTATTTACAGTATGTGTTCTTAACTCAGTTTCTAACACACTTTGCAAGTTTGCAGGTTTCCACAGTGTGGCACAGATAACATCTCCACGTACAACAACAGTAAAACTTTCATCTAAGCTGCCAAGACCTTCATCTTTTTCCTGAAAAGAAAAAAACTGCCACAGCTTGAATGTCATCACTATCTTTGTGCCTGACTGGTTCCATATAAGGACTATTGCATGAATCAAGTTATTATTACCTCTGCAAGTGTAATGTTTTCAGCAAAGTTACACCTATTTGTAAAACTTTAAATCAGCTGAAAAAGATCCAGCCAATTCAGACTCTACAATCAAGCTTATTGTCCTGCTTACTATAAGGCTCAGTCTGGGGTAGAGTCAATCCTCTAACTTCAACAAGAAGATTGTTCCAAACATGGCTGGTACTTTATACAAATGTATTGCTCTATTATGGATTGTGTTCTTAATTGTTTTATTATGAACTGTCATTTTTTTATGGACTGTTAATCTTTGTGCAATGGTGTGATCAACCTCCACGACACAAATGACATGCCAATGTGTGTATGGCTACTCTATTAGCAGGACTTGGTGTGTAATCTAATGTTCCCCTGGCAAGAATCTTTTCAAATTCAGTTATCCAGCAACCTGCAGCCTTAACATTGACTTTCTTACAATGATGGTGGTTCATCTTTCAATTACCATCTGCATTGCACCATGTGCCTTGTGGGGTTGCCACCTTTCTGCAAATGACATTTCACCTGTACTGTAACTATGACAGCTTGTGGTTACTTATATGAACTTTACGGACTGTTAATTTCATGGACTGTTACTTGTATGAACTTTCTAAACTGGCCATATACATTTCCTAATGACCTATCTAACAAGAGACATTATCAACAGATTCTTCAATCAAGCTACAAGGGTGTGCCACACCTCAACACTAGGTAGAATCTACCTTATCCACTCTCAAGGTGGATTCAATGAACTTTTTTTTTGTTTAATACCAGCTATTATGTTATGTTTTCTTTTGTTGTACATTCACTATTATGTGATATCAAATGTTCACTATCTTTTCACATATTTCAATTGTGGTGTTGACATCCCTGAGTTCTGCACTATGTTTTACAATCTCACCATTTGTGCTCCATTTGTAACCACCCCTGTACCAACTACAGAACAGGATGCTTTTTATACATGTCTTGACTGTCTGTATGCTGGCAACCAGTTTTAGAAAGGTTTTTCATGTAATCTATTATAAACTGTTTTTCTAGCTTTAAAAATTGTAGCTTGTATTATGATGGCTTCAGAATTATGTAAGGTAAAAGTATTAGAATGCAATTAATAGATTAAGATCAAAAGTGTTTAGTTATACTAAACTTATCAAAGTATTATCTGTGAGGGTTCAGGACTCACCTTACCAGTCTTCCCTCTCCCCCCATAATCAGAATTGTTAAAAGTGTCCCCAGTTAACACGAGGGCCCCCTAACAGATCAACTGCCACCTCAGTACCTGAAACCCTTATAAATAATGTAGAATTTATGCACATACCTGTTATCTTAAATATCTCCCATTGAAATATGGCTGAGTTTGGACATTGCACATAAATTAATGGGTCCTTATTTTATGCCTCCCTGGTAATAGATGTAATAGCAACCCATCATCAGAGGTCACAAGATAGAATCACAGGGCAAGAAATTCTAAAAACATTTAGTTAATAATTAACATCTATATTGTTATGTTTAATTTTGCGAAGGTTCGGGTCCCTTAGGGGCCCTTTACCTTCGAGGTGGGGACTGTTAAATCTGCCCAGTGGCTCCTAGGGCCCAGGTCTATACAAGTTTAGTTTGTAGGCCGAAGTCTATGCAAGTTTACTTTATATAAAGTGTCAATAACAACCTTTATACATACAGTTGCCAAAGTACAGAAGGTGTAAGAGGCTTGCAGAGAATGCAGATGGCTAGTGGATGACTGAATGATGCCGACATGTGAATTAATATATCTAGGTAGCAGAAGGCTGCAAGTGACTAAATACATAAATGATACCACCATGTCACTTACTATGTATGTACACGTAAGACTTTAAAAGGTTAATTGCTAAGATTCTGTAAAATAAAGAAAATAGCTGAAAAACATCAGGCCTGTTAAAATCAAGGTCTAAGCAAATTAGTTTACCCTGCCAGCAAAGACTATGTACCATAACATGTCTTTTTGAAGGTTATGGCCTAGATATGCACACAGCTGTTAATAACTGTGTTTAGCCTTGAATGTTAAAGTTCCTCATCCTGTAATTCCCTTGTGTTCAACAACATGTTTAACAAGGAATTGATAAGAAATAATTAGATACATAATTTGGCCACTGTCTGCTGGTACAAGGCTACCTTTATATTTGTAGCACACCATTTTTCACATCCCCTCATGTGTTTTCTGTCTCTCAAGACAAAGTTATTTGTAATAAATGTAACATTCCCTGACCACCTGTTTTTCCATCTAAGGATGAGAATAATGAACACTCCCTGTCTCGGCAGGATGTCAAGTACATCTTGTATCCAAGAACTTTAATTGCAGGATGTATCAGGAACTTTGATTACAGAATGTATTAATAACCTAATGTCTAGGCTAAAATTTGCTGTAGTAGGTTTTGGAAATTTCCACTATGCATTTTTTGATGTAAACAATTTAGGTATAAATAAGGACCTAGGTGTCATGTCCAGTGAGTTCCAGAAGACTAGATACCTGGGCTGCTATGGATGTTGGACACCCAGAAAGGGGGAGAAAATTGGCTTCCCTCTTTCTGGGACCTGTAGCCCTGGTGGTAAAAAGCCATCAGCTGTTTAGAATTGATCATGTTAGAGGTAAAATTGTTAGGGCTTATTGGGTATTAATAAATTGCAACTGATTTAAAACAACATCTGGTGTCAGGTGGCTTTATTGGATTACCAGTGACCACTAACCATGAACCTTGTGTTTTTCCTACCTTACTGTCATCAGTATGGTATAGTTTCTGTTTTTACTCATTTACTCAATTCACAAATCTGAGGAGGAAGGGACTTACCCTTACACAAAATATATAGTTGAGGGGGCACTGGGTTATATGACATGTACCATTGCTTGCCATTCAACATGTTTGGTAGACAAGTATTCTTTCAGGGATGGACATGCCCACAAAAGGTGAAAAAGTGAACCCCCAAGGTAGTTAAACCTCCAGCACTGGTCATGGCCAAGTAGTCTCATATAGTAGTGCATCTGAGGAGTCCTGCACCACCAACTGAGCACTTTATTCTGGATTAGCTTGTGGCAAGAATATCCATCTGCCAGTTCTTATTTGTCTATAATCTTGATGTCTATATGTTTTTCTTATGGGATTTCTGCTTATGAGACATGGCTGGGTCAGCAGACCCATGGGAAATGATTAGCTTTTAAAGGGCCTGACCTTTTGACCCCAAAGGCAGTTGCTTGCTGGAGCTAGGTGGCTATGGTTTCCTTTTCTGTTTTAACACATATCTGCCAAAACCTGTGTAATTGTTAAAAAAACTCATGCTCTCAGAGAACTGGTGCTTTGATCACTGAAAATGTTGCATTTTATGGAGTACAAAGTGGGACGCTGTTCTTTTGACAGAGCTATGTTAAGTTTTTAACCAGCAATGTGAAATAGCTCATCAGGATGTTTTCTGAAACATCAAAAGTGGGTAATCCTAACTTGCCATAAATCATGTTCTGTTATTCACTTATGAGAAAACAGGCTTTTTTACTATTGGAATATTGCTGAGGCTGAAGATTTCAAAAGGGTAGTAAGCTGAAATATGTTGTCTTGAACAATGGTATGCTTGTAAGTAATTATGCAGGAATGAGAGTGACCTCACAGCCAGCATCATCATAGAGCTGTGACCTCACAAGCTGGGTGGGACACTTCTCCCCCTGATATTGTCAAGTTGCTGGGGGAACATTGCATACTTCAATGTTTGGACTTTCAAGACAGACAGTTTTGTTCTGGACTTCCAAGAGATACTTTGTTCCTTGACTCAAGAGAGACCACTTCTGCCAAGACTGTAATTCAAGTGTGAACTACTTGCCAACTGAACACTAAGGTAGAATTAGCTAAATCAGTCACAATGTGCTTTTATTTGAAATTTTCCATTTCTTTCTTTGATTGTAACCTTAATGTATATATGTCTATTTTATGTACTGTATTTATTTACTATTTTCAATGTTAGTAAACTGTGTTCTTCCTTAAATCCTGCTGAGACATTTTTTCATTTTGAATGTGAATGGTGGAACAGTGTTGACAATTCTGACATAACTATTAAATTGCTTAGTGTGTCACCATATGCAGCCATGCTAACAAGGATCTGTGTAAAGATCCAGCAAGGTAATAAAATACCCGAGTCTCAAAATTGAGTCAGCGGGGGGTTGTGAAGCAAGTTGGTTGTATGCCCCCTGGGTCAAATATTGCACCACTTACCCCGAAGATAGTATGATATTTGGACCTGTTACCTGGTTGTGCTAGCTAAAAAAGGTTAATATTTGACACCAGGACCTGAGACTTGTAGTTTGCTCAGACCCAAACAAACAGGATGGTGACCCTGTTTATTCCCTGATCACAAAGGTTGGGCACTGTGAGAGCAGAGGGTTTGACCCCCGAAGTGGATTTGTAACATAGATTAGCTCTGGAATCCTTAACTGTTCTATGTGCTCTGTCTCTGCATGACTGCCACACTTCATCTGATAAGGGGGAACCCAGTTTTGCTGCCCAGGACAGTCTGCCATTATTTGAGGCCTCTGGTTACATGTCTCTAATAACTGTATAAATAGCACCCACTCTACCTCTTAGAAACTTGAATAACCTTGAAAACAGAGCTCTGTACCCAGTCCTCTTAAGCTGGGGGGTAATTGTGACAAATGTGTTGCACTACTCTGTGGATTTGGAAGTAACAACAGAAATCCCATGTAGGATGAGAAAAAAAATTCATTTTAGCTCATCAGAGGTGTAGAGTGTGACAGCATTTAGTAGGCATAGATCTTGCACTTTGGTAATGGCTTTCATGCTTCATCCATCCCAAGATATGCAGCTCCCTCCCTCCCTCCTGTACTTGCTTGTTACCACATGGTGGCATAAAAGCCAGTGAATTCAACTGTCTCTTACAGATGCAACTTTGCGCTTCTGCATGTACTCTCATAAACATGATGTTTCAGTTATAACAATTTACTAAAGAATACATTTTTTATTTTTTTTTTATTTTCCTGCACAGGAGTTATAACTTATCTTAGTAGTCTATTCAAAAAGTGTGTATAAAATGCATTAGCCTATACTCTATTGACCTCCTAGTGCCTATATCATATTGCTCACAACAACAGAACCATAAAAACAAAAAATAGCTGCTCAAACCTTTAAATTACTACACACTGGAATTCACATTTCTTATAAGGGGTGCTGCTGGATGGTAACAAATAACAAACAAAGCAAAAGGACTAGCGCACACCCTCCCCCCCCACATAGCATAACATTTAAACTTTCAAATGCCAAAATTGGCTATATTTACTTTCAAGCTCCATGTGAGGAGAGGGTCCTCTTAGTTTCAGATTGGAATTCCAATTTGAGTAAGCTAAATCACCAAACGTCAAGGTGGGACCCTTCGATTTAGTCCCTAACTTTACAATGCCTAAATGGCTACTAGCTAACTGCTTTTATACTGTGCTCCCAACAGGATTTTACACAGGTGATTTAACTTTCAAATGCCTAAATGGCTACTGTGCTCCCAGAAGGATATAACACAGACATTTTAAAGGAGCATGCTATAGAGAGCACCATAAACTCCCCAAATTCAAGTAAAACCATAAAAACAAAAAATAGCTGCTCAAACCTTTAAATTACTACACACTGGAATTCACATTTCTTATAAGGGGTGCTGCTAGATGGTAACAAATAACAAACAAAGCAAAAGGACTAGAGCACACCCTCCCCCCCACATAGCATAACATTTAAACTTTAAAATGCCAAAATTGGCTATATTTACTTACCTGTGTAAAATCCCTGTTGGGAGCACAATCTGAAACTAAGAGGACCCTCTCCTCACATGGAGCTTGAAAGTAAATATAGCCAATTTGGCATTAGTTAAATATTGTCTTATATGAAACTCTAGTCACCCCCTTTATTTCCTAACAACAGAGCAGACTGTGATGTCACAAAAAGCAATTGTGAGAGCAATTAGGAACAGTTAGATGTTTTCTGAAAGACACTTTGTAATATGTGCTGTATTATCTGAAATATTTAGTAGATCAAGAAAAAAAGTAAGAAAAAAATAGAAAACACTAAAATTAGAAGTAATTCTTGGAAATTGAATACTTTTACACTTCTTACCTTAGTAGCTAGCTGCTATTTTCTGGAGTTTTTGCAGCTGTTTCTAGCTGAGAGCAGAGGCTTGGATTAAAGCATGGTCCTTCACTTGAGAGGGGAACTCCATCTTATAGACAAATGCTCAGTGTTAGTACTCCCAAAGACTGCATTTCATATGAACCAATAATGGAGAAACATCAGTTCTGTTCCTGAACCACTGGAGGGTTTGAGCCACCATAAGTGCCACACAATATCCTTTCACTGGAGGAAGGTCCTCATCTTCCCCTGGACCAATGTGCTTGTAGCTTATGTTGGCTATATCTGGGCAGTCAACCCTCCCAGAGGAAAGAACAAATAAGTTATCGATTCTGTCAAACCAGACTGAGGGGACATTGATGGGAAGAAAGATGTGACAAAAATTGAGTTTGGCATTTTAGCAACATGCACATCACTTCAATCATTATCAACACAGGAGACAGTGAGGGCCTTTAATCTTTCACTTCATCTTGCAGCTCCTGCAGCAGGGCTGCTTCATTTAGTTAAGGCCATGTCTCAATATTTGCTACCACCTTAATTCCCAAGTATTCTAGATCCTTTGTTGGGGGGAGAAAGACAGGCTGGACTATATGAAAAATCTCAAATGGCAGTGCCCATTAAGGTGAAGGACCTGGGATTTGGAGTAATATTCCTGCAGCCCAGAGACCAAGCTGAGTTGGTAAAGAAGAGCTAGAAGTGCCGGGACCCTTCGGTCAGGGTCTGACATAGTCATCAGCAAATCATCTGTGTAGAGGCTGGTAATATATTTTGAGGAGCCTACCTGTATACAAGATATGGTTTAGAAGAAGTAGAGTGCCATTTCAAGGGGTTCAATGGCTAGCAGGAAGAGCACAATGGATAATCAGCATCCTTGTACCATTATATTTTGAAGAGGGAAGGGTGAGGACAGTAGTCCACTGATAGTTATCCTAGCTCAGGGCATGTGATATAGGTTCTCATTCCAGTGGTGGAAAGATGGACCAAACCTGATGTTGGACAGGAAATTTAAGATAGAGCAATTGGAGTAATTCAAATGCCTTCAAATAGTCATGGCAATAGCCACCCCTAGTACTGGAGATGTCTGGGCTGCAATGATGATGTTTACCAGGAATCTGATGTGGTCTTCACCCAGACTTCCCTTGACAAAACCAGTTTCAACTTGATGTATGAGGACTTGGAGGATTGTTCCAGCCTGTCTGCAAGTGCCTTGGACAGAACTTTAAAGTGCATTAATCAGGGATTTTGGGTGGTAGCTGGAACATTGGGTAATGTCCTTGTCTTGTTTTTTGGTATAACACTAATGACCACATTTCATAAACACTGAAGAAGTAAGCAAGCTGCAAAAGAGTGTGGCAAAATGTTTAGCATGGGTCATGCCACAACTGATGACATAAGCTGATAGAAGTCAGCTAGTATTGCATCCTGACCCTGAGCGTTAGCTGGTGACATAAAGCTAATGGTCAAAACAATTTAGAAGAGGATAAAAAGGGGCCTCCAGTTATGCTACCTGCACCAGGGGGAGAGAGAGAGATCGGAACCTCAAAGGGTCCAAGAACTCCCTAACCCTATCTGTGTGGAAGGGGGTGAGATGAGGATGAATAAATAAATTCATGAAAATCTCAAATTCTTTTGTAGATATCCTATTCAGAACTGATGAGGTTCCCTTGAGGTGACTGAAGGTCTGAAATATGTTTTACTGACTGCTGTGTTTGAAGACAGTTTGCCAGCCACTTACCATACTTGTCTCCCCCCTCCCAGTACCTGTGCTTAAGTCGTGAAACGGCAAGTTTGCTTTCTTCATGATAAGTGTGTTAAGGTGATATTTAAGTCCTATAATACTGTGCAGATTACTTTCCAAAATATCTTTCCCTTGCTTTTATGCATCATTGCATTATTTAAGGCTCTCTGCCATCTGAAGCTCCTCTTGTTCCCATTGTTTACGCCTATGGGGGCATAGCTAATGATGCTCCCCTTATATATGCCGTACAGGCCTGCCATACTGAAACAGAGGAGACATTGGGTGTAACATTGAAGTAAAAAGAAAATTGAGATTCCTTTATCAGACACTCCCTGAATACTTTGGATCTTTCAGGGTTGAGGGGTGACAGCATCAAGATGATGCTTTCAGCAGAGGAAAGATTTGTAAGAGACCTGACACTGGATAGTGGTCCGACAATACCATCAGCTCAGCATTTGTGGAGAGCATGTATTGGGAGAGGGCAAGAGATAACAGTTAATAATAAGTCCTGCTGTATTTCAGATGCGGAAAAAAATATATATAGCATTTCCCATCTGGATGGGAAAGGCACTGGACATCTACAGTATCAGTCAAAGCTCTTAGACTAGTAGGGGGGTTCCCCACTTTTACAAAGAACTGCATTCTGAGGGACACTAAAGTCCCCTCCTAACATAAGTGGAAGGGAGGTAGAATTCATGTTCACTATTGCCTGAGAAAAATTGGAATAAAAAGAAAACCCTGGTGTTACTGGAGCAATATAAATTTCCTAGTATGAATTCCTGAAGAGGTGTATGGATGAGGACTAAGACCCAACAACTGTCAGTGTCTGATTCCAGGGCTTTGATCTTCCATGACAATTGCTTGTGTAGGAGGATAGATGCTGCCCTCTTTTTGAATGAGAAGGTGCTATATAGATTGTGCCCAGCCCACTGTCTATGTAGCTTAAGAACTTCTGTTACTGAAAAATCTTCTGAAGGAGAGCCGCATCTGCTTTAAAGAGCTACTTACACCTCAAAGAAAATTTTAAAAGGCATGATAATTAGGTATATTTTTGCCTGCATTCCATTTTAATTTTATATATTTCTCCTCCTCATATTTATTACTAAGGGATTTTGTATGAATGCATGATCTTTTGCCTTTAGAGTTTCTTTAGAGTCCATCTGCCTCTATAGCTTACTCCCTACTTCAAGACATAATCCTCTTGTGACACCACAGTCTGTTGCCATTGGAGCAACTGTGATGTCACAAGCAGTGCTCTGTAACTTCAGGTGGTGAGAAAGCAGCAGGAATAGACAAACTTTTCAGGAGCAAAGATCCCTTTTTCATACAGATGACCTCCGCAATAAATAATGGGGAGGAGTAATACAGCACTAATAGGATATACAAGCTGAACTGTGACTAAATATTAGGTTTTGTTAAAGTTTTGCTGAAAGTATCACCAGCTCTTTAAGCTTGTGGAGATGGGCAAGGATCAATTTTCACTAGATAGGGTTGTTAAGTTGCTTAACATTCCTAAAGAAAAACTGATCTCTTGTGCTGTCATTGGAGCAGGGAGTATCCAGGGATGTGTTTAGACTCTGGACATGGTATATTTGAGGGGAATTCAAAGAGATACATGGCATAAGTGGGCTCAATATGCTCCATCCAGTGTGGATCTCCATACCTGAGAGCATGTGGGAGATAATGACCTCATGTGTTGTTGTGAGCTGGGCAGAGTTATTTAGCAGCTGAACATGGCTGGTCCAAAGACACTGTCCATAGTTATGGACCTCTACATATACTGCTGCATCTTGAGTCACTCCTATTAAAACTTAAAAAAAAAATTAATAAGAATAAAAACATGTTAACAGCACAAACTGAACAACAAGAAAGTTGCTATGTATCTTTGACAGAGTTCAAAGTATGTACACATAAATCCACCAGCATTCGATCCAGTAGCTTTTGACCAGCATAGATCAGGTGGGGCACAAGCTTGGGCCCTTCCAGTGGCTGCAGGAAGAGATCCTAGGCTGTGGCAAAGCCATCACTACAAAAAGTCAAAATATGTCAGCTATCCTCTCTCCCATAACAAGACCCACAAAGAAAAACCAAAACCACTAGTAGTGTACCTTCATTGTCCAGCTGGACCTTACTTATTGAGGGGGGGAGGGGAGAGCAGTAAGCCAATGTACCCAGAGATGGGATGACTCTTAGACATGAGGCACGGGAGGCTTGAGTATCTTAGAGGGGCTAAATTACTGTTATATGGAATGAAAAAATTGCTGGATGTGGATAAGATGTATGTGTGAGGTATGAGGAAATAAAGAAAAACTGAGCACTAAACAGAGCCACACAACACAGTAAGTTACTAGAAGTTGTCTTATTTATTGAAGTGCCAAAGTAGGTTCCTGAGTGCCCCTTCTTCCTGCACACCCCTTTTGCCCTTTATTCAGAAGCAGATATACCACGCTCCTCTTTGTAAGAAGCATAGCTCCCAGATCACTTTGCAGCAGTCAGGATGGTGGCCCACACATTCCTACAGCTGGCCTCATGGTAGTGTGCCTGAGTACTCATCTGTCACACAAGAAATAAGAGAGTACACCTATCAAGAGAGGCTTACCAGTGACTTACCAGCTACTTTGGGATGGACAAGACACTGCTAGGCTACAGGAGGGAAGCTTACTACTCTCATGCAGGGCTGACTTTATAAAGAATGCCTTACAATGCTGATGGTGAGAAAATTTTCCCGGTCAGCTCCAAAGAATGCCCTGAGACATTACCTAACACTGTGAGTCACAAGGGTCCCCAGAACATATCAATAAGCCTCATATACATTATATATATATATATATATATATATATATATAGATATAGATATACACATTATAATTACATGATTCAGGAAGTAAGGATGCCTAGCTGCTGACTGTTAATGTCCTTGTACCTTCCACAGTGCAGAGTGCTTTACAAGAACATTATGGTATAAAGGGTGCAAATGTTTGTCATGGGGATGCTAGGGAGAATTCTGGTCTAGCTAGTCACAAGGTAAGGTAACCACTTTTATCCCCTGAATTCCCTAGACATATGCAGATTAGACCTCATATTTGGGAGCCCTTTACTTGGGCAAAGAAAGCCTTGATTTGACCTCCCCTAACCCCCAATGCCAGCTCATCCTACCAGCCTCCCCCCAAAAAGGCAAGCAGATTAAATACTGCTGCTATACCAAAGTCTGAACTCATGGAGCAGTCTTTTCAGTGCACCACTGCCTGCTGCAAAAATGGAGACTGGTCACAGGTTTGGCAGAGCTGGAGGACCCTGCAACTAGAAGGATGGCTAAGGCAGCTACTTTGTCCTATGATGCTGTTTGAGGTTTTCCTGGTTTATGGATTACCATTTTACTGTCTGCTAAGGAGGCAGGGTTTTCTGGTGATACCTACTACAGCACTAAGAAGCAATTTTCTGTGGGTAGGAAGGGCTGTTCATCTAACGGGGGCTAAACTTCTCAGCTCCTACCTCTGCTTCTTGTACAAGGAGGAATCAGAAAGTGGAAGCCCTTATGCCAGTTTCATTGCTGGCTCTTGTTTTTCCATGTTGTCATGGGGTTCCAGCTGTTGTCCTGGGGGTTAGAGTTGGCAGGTACCAGTGAGACAGGCAACCATCTGGTGGAGGAGTTGTGTCCATGGTGGCTGGTGAGAGTAATGGACCTGCCCGCTGTCTCTGAACTGATTCACTGCTCATCATGTAATTAGGCCACAACTTAGAAACAAAGTTATCTGCCACATTAGGAATCAATAATGATGGGATCCATTGTAAACAATCCTTAGGATGGCTGGGTAGAGGAGGCTGTCAGGAATATCCATAGCCACAAACTTACTTGGTTAAAGGTCTAACTTACTTGTGATAATTTTGCACAAAAAGTCAGGCAATACTTGAATGACGTGTTCCTGCCAACACAGTTACCCTCACTCCTTGGCTGGTTAGAAAACTTTTTTTTGTCCCTGAAATGAAGGACATTTGCCAGCAATGGTCAATTGCCCTCTCAGTATCTAGTGGTAAGGCACCTGCCTGCATAGTAGGATAACAATTATATTGGCTAAAGAGTTGCTGGTGTCAGTCCCTTCCACGCCTTCAGGAAAGGCAACAAACAGGTTATTTTGCCTACTATGATTTTTTTTAAATATTTGATCCAGTCCCACATTTGTCTGATTGTCCCGTTCTTCTTCCTTAGCTGCACCATTAGAGAGACCCACCATGATGGCAGCTATTCTATTTTCAGCCATGCCTAAATGCGGGATCATCCTGATTATGTCTTTTTTCTTTGGGAGGCTTTCTTGAGGTCTTCTATACCTAGAACCAACAGCTGAGCAAACATGTTTTCTATCCTTGGCAGATCAGAGGAGATCGCTGATTGCACTGTTCTCACAATGATAAGCGTGATGCATCTGAACTTCATAAAGGCCACACTAGTTAGGATACAGAGTCAAGAGACGGATTTCATAAAATAGAACATAATAATTTTGATATCAGATGATCGCCTGTACTCTCAAATGCAACTACTGTCTGCTTTCAGGGCAACTAGGGGTACACACTAACGCCAATTTAGTCAGATTATGTGGACACATTTTAGGAGAAAAAAAGGTATGTGGCCAAGCCAGGCCCCTTATACAAGTCTTTTTATGAACAAAAAGGAACAGCCCAGATATACTGGAACAGAGGATCTAATTGACTGAAGGATACAATGGGTTTAAAGATATTTAAAAGCAATTCTGTTACCTTTAAGGTTAGAGTTTGTTTCCAATGAGCATTTTATATAATTGCACACTGCATCATTAACCACTTTGCATTCTTTTTTAAGATGCAGTATATGATGTGTATTAAATTTGCTTCTAAAGGACCTCTCCCAGCAACTCAGGATATATGCAGCCATGTATCTATAGGAAATAATGCTGATATACTGTACATAAGAATATCAGGGAAAAAGCTTTGACTGATAAGACTCCATATGAATATGGTACTGTTGATGCCATTTGTTGGACCACCTGGGAAGAGTTCCAGGTTTGCACCTTACCACCCATTTCTTACCACTGAAACCACCAGATGCTGAAATGCAAATTTTAGGTGTCTCCTGGTGACTGGCAAAAGTAAGGCTGGGGGTGAAGGCTACAGGACACCCAAGCACCTCCTGTTAGCTACTTGCCAAGTAGCACTGGTATTGATTGTGCAGACAGACACTCCTCTGACCATCTGGCCAAAAGAGATTGTATTGTGATATCTTGTGAGGAGGTGAGGTGGGCGGGTTGAAACTTATCTGAGGAAAAAGATGAACATTCAGTATTAGAACAGCAAAAGTATAAAAGGTTGATCAATTATGACACTGTCTATACTTGTATATTCTATGAATAACCAAAATAAAAAATATTTATCCTTGCTTATGTGTCTAGAGTTAGTCCCATGGCTATCTGGTCCCCATGCCCAGTAATTTTCTGCCCTCTACCACTTTACCTGTTCCCCGGGGCTGTTTTTTTCTATTTTAAAAAGTTCCTTCTCCCTGGTAATGTGACAGAATCTGATAGCATGATTTAAATCATATTCTCTTTCCTCACCCTAATTCCCCAGTCTTCCATGTGGTTGTACTTTAAAGATGGGCCCACCAGCCCTTGATCCACGATTTCAGGGGGCAGTTACTAATTAATATCTCCACTAATTAGTCACACCTTTCACAGCATGACAGCTCAAATATTAACAGAGGCAGTGATGGTGCAAGCTGGTGCATGACTGGGTGGAGGGGCAAAACTGGTAATTAGTGCCACTCTGCTCTCTCCCTCCCAGTTGCACACCCTCTCAGTCCAGTCACTTACTGTGTTTAATCACACCAGTAAATACACAGACACAGGTGACGGTAGACAAACATTTGTCTATATTGTGATATGTTTACAGTAGCAAAAACATAATTTTGGTCATCCAGTGGATATTATTGTATTCCCAGCCTCTGGGACATGTCACTGACCCATAAAGCAACTGAGTCACACTGCACTATTCCAGCTGTTAGTCTCAATTACTGGGACAAAACACACCATGTGTCCATAATAGCTTAAAAATCAGTGGTGTTCTGGATTTGGGAGCAATGTTTCCTGTCCCACTTTCATACTGGGGCCATGTGATTCCAGATTGGACCCTCTCTTTCACTCCTTTTTGCCTGTGAAGAACCCCTGCATACTCACTACTATACTCTGCATGCCTCTCTCTCTCCCTCCCCTGTCTTGATTCCAGGCACTTCACCAACTGCGTCTCCTTTATCTCAAATGTTTGTTTGGTGCTCACCTCTTGTATCTTGATCCTCTACTCTCTTCTCTCCTACCTCTTACTTTGCAATGCTTGAACTCACTCTTTTTCTCTCCCTTCATTGAAATCCAACACCGGACAGGTTGCCTTCTCGTTCCACTTTCCAAAATGTTAGGGCTGTCTGCCTCCTTCAACTTCCTTTGTTCCTTTCCTTCATACCCTGAAACTTCTCTGAGATTTCTGTACTCACTTCTGCAGTTGCTCCTGATTTGGGGGTGGACTATGTCCTCTACACTCAACCCTACACTGACACTTGTACATTCATTCTCTACCTGTTATCAGTGACTACCCTGTCCATCATAATTTTTGCATTGTTGCTCACTGCTTGTTGTTATTTTGCCTATCTTTCTTCTATTTTGATTGTATTGCAGTTTCATTCTTAGAAGTATTTTCCTGTAAATCACTTATTTTGTTGTATTTATTGTTCATATTATTGTATTGTTATTCAGTTTACTTTTTATTTACCATTTCTAACTTTTCCATTTTCTCCTAGGAAGTATCTGAAAATTAGCTGATTTCTTATTTAATGAGATCTTGGATTAATACCTTTGAGCAGAAAACTCTTTCATAGGTTCCACATCAAGTATGACACAAGCAGGAATACAGATATGTTTCACAGATACAGTAAAAAACAATTGAAAATTGTCTCCAGGAATAAAATCTAAAAATAGTTACGCAATCTAAGCATGTTCAGGGTGCAGAGTCAAAACAAAGGCTAACGTTTCACTAGGTAACAGTAATATAACATGAGGATGCTTGTTTAAAAAGGAGAATTGTACAACTAACAACATAGGCAGATAATTGGATTGAGCCTGAGTCAAAGAAAGAAGGAAAGTATCATAGCAGTAGAGAGGGACAGGGGAAGGAGGAGGAAAGTGTGGGGATTGAGAAGGCAAGCAGAAGTGGGGGGTAGAATGGGGATAGATAGGAAAGAAAGGGAAGAATAGCTATGTAGTCAAAGTGTAATAAAGGAGAGGAGGATGGAGGGAAAGGAGGGGTGGAGGAGAGTAGGGAGGAAGAGGTGGCATAGGTAGTTGGGTGATGATGAAGATGTATTATGGTGGTAGGGAGAAAAGAGGTATGGAATGACAGAGGGGCAAAAAAGGGAAAAGGAGGTGGAGGGGGGTTGGAGGGAAAATAAATAATTTAGGCAGGTGTAGAAAGCCGATGGAAGTGTTAACTTGACTGGGGGCCCAGGAAATGGACATGAAGCATAACATTTTAGAAATCAACAGAGATCACAGAGATTGCAAATGGTAAGAGCAAGGTAAAGGCAAATTAGTGGTAGCAGTCACAGGTTGCCAGTGAGATTAGATGCTGCCAGAGTTTTTTGTTAAAGGGGCCCAGCAAAGTAGCATTGGTTATGTCAGGAGGCAGGGAGTTGTACCACAACGGAGCTCTGTTTGTGAATGCACATTATTCAAGGGTGGTGCGGCACCATGGGATTCTGAAAGCCTGTTTGCCAGAGCTTCTGGTACTCTGTGGGTTACATACAGGGGAAAGAAGGGCCAGTACTCCAGGGGGTAGCAGTCCCAAGGTGACATTTTTTGCAAGCAAGCACGATTGGTATTTGAGCCTGCTTTTAAATTGTAACCAGCTAACCTTGGCATAAAGATCACAGGTGTGTGCCAAGCGTGCCGCACTAGTAAGAAGGCAGCATGCTTTATTTAAGGCCATTTTGATACATCGGAGGGCAAAGTCTGTAGCTGCACCATGCATGACACTACCATAGTCCACAAGAGAGACCACAGAACTGTGTATAGCCATGTTCAGTGCTTCAGGAGTGAGATCATGTTTGTTCCTGTTTAGAACTCCTAAACATTGGTTTATAGCTTTAGCTGTTTGGTTGATGTGCTGGGGGAAAGACAGGGTAGAGTCAATAGTTATACCCAGGTACTTGATATGGTGAACCAGTTCAAGAAGGAAGCCAGTGTTATTAATGATGGTAAGCGGGAAAGTTTTGTTTCTGCTTTGGGAGGTCGAAAACAACATTGTCTTAGACTTGTTATAATTAAGGATGAGCTTATTAACCCAAAACCACTTCTCTGCAAAGGTAAAGGATTACAGAAGCTGGTCCTGGAGAAGGTGAGGGTCCAGGTTGCTGGTAAAAATTACAGCATCATCAGCGTATAGAAGTATGTGGTCACAGCAAGCTCCTGCTAGTGAATTGAGGAAGATGCTAAAAAGCAATGGATCCAAGAAAGATCCCTGCAGGACTCCAGAGCATACAGCCCTACTACCAGACAAGGCATTACCAATTTTTATCTTCTGTGTTTGGCTACTTAAGTAGCTGGAGAACCAGCATGTAGTGTCGGAGGAAAGACCAATGGAGGAGAGTTGTCTGATGAGGACATCATGGTTGACAGTGTCAAAGACCTTGGTAAGGTCTATTAAAGTTGCCCTTACCAAGAGCCCTTGTTCCAGAGAGTTATTGATAAAGCCTGTAAATTTCAGGAGTGTAGTGATGGTACTATGCCCATGCCTAAACCCATGCTGTTGGGGACATTGGAGTTGGTAGTTATCCAGATACTCTATGAGTTGGTCGGCCACAATGTGCTCCAGGGCTTTGGAGCTCAGAGGAAGAATAGAGATCGGGTGGTCATTTCCCAGCAGTGCTTGGTCACCACTCGGGCACCAGGGTGACCAGTGCTGATTTCCAATGATATGGAAATTGTGACTGAGAGAGTGACAGGTTGATTATTTTGGTAAGCCCTGTATTGCCTTTCCTTGTGAAACATTAGAGATAGATAGAAAGATAGATAAATAGATAGATAGATAGATAGATAGATAGATAGATAGATAGGTAGATAGATAGACAGACAGACAAATAAATAAGTAAGTAAATAAATAAATAAATAAATAATGTGTCTCACAACTCCACTCCCAGGTTGTTCTTCCCTTAGCATATTCATCCTCTGATGATATCGAGTGGCTCCTATGGCTGGTAAAGTATCACAGCACACTTTCTATCCTTCTCTGTTAGTGCCTCATTCCTTCCTTCTCCATCTTTTCTCCCTTTCTTGTGCACACCATGGGTAAGCACACTGAAAGAGCATATTTGCCCCAATGTTTCAGCAAATGATCTATAATTCCATACCATGATGTACATTGGTAACATGCTAACCACACACAATAACCTATCAGATAATGTATCTGGAAAGTGGGGGGAATTTGGGCTTTGGAGGCGGTATACCTCCTTCCATAATAGGAAAAAGAAGCATTCCCTGGGGTGTGTCCTTCCATCTATAGATCAAGTGCCTTCTTACACAGTGCCTCTCCACTTTCTGTTGCACACTTGGCGATCAAACACAAAGCATTTGTGACTTGGGTGATGAATTTAAGAGACGCCTGATGTACAGCTAGGTGGCAGATTAATGTGGCTTTTTTATGCATCTCAATATCTTTGTAGATCAGACCCTCAGTCCTAACATGAGCTAGAGATTGCTAGTTCATTAATCCAACAGGTTAACAACATAGGTGCAACCAGAGCTAAAAACCTTGGAAGGAACATGGCACTATCAAGCCTTTCATGCAGATACTAATATACTGGTAATTTTGCAAGGCCTAAAAGTTGAGGATGACTGGACTCCCTCATCCCTCCAGTCATTGCACCCATGCTTAACAAAGAATATTATATCACAGACATGATTTTGTTGAATTTGAAGTAGCATATGGCCCAGTATATGTGGTAGTTTGTATTTAAGATGAGGGATGTCAGTGCAGCCATAGCGAGAATGGAGTGGAACTACATGTTTACACTGTTGTCTGATTTTTATTGGCCCAGGCGATGCTCTGTAGCCCATGTCTGTAATGGATCTATGTGATAACTGTGATTTCAGAACAGCGATCACTGTTAGGGCGAATGCACATCGCCAAAAAAAAATTTCAGTGATGTAGTTCCTGGTACACAGCAAAAGGGCACTGGGACTTACAATTCTGATGTTAATGTGGGGGACTGGGCCCCCTGCACCCAACTACTGAAGGATTCTCAATTCCAGGGGGGTGCATGTTGGGGGGGCAAAAGACAAAAAAAAAAACATTTTGGACTGGGTGCAACAAAAGGTACCTGTAACCGGCCCTGAACCTGGCACCCTATGCAATGCAACCCTGTACCCACCCACCATGCCACAGGAGTATCTTGGCAGCTCACTGCGGCACCACTCCTCATAATCCCTCCTTCCCGTCCTGCCCATCGCTGTGCATGCCCCCCCCCACATATGTATACATGTAGTGACAGGACGTCATTGTATTCGAGCACCCCCCATCCGGTCACCCTCCCTTCCTGCTTGCTGCAATGCGAGGCACTGTGATGGAGTAGCCATTTTGGTAGTTGCCACAGAACTCACGGGCTACCATCTGGGAATTGTTCTAATAATTATACATGTACACCACATACTCACGCATTGTCAGTCAAAGTGCAGAAAGTATGTACTATGTTCACAACTTTCTCTCATTAGATAGTCACAGTTTTACTAACTGTTACCTACTGTGGCAGTTTTAAAGTGTTATGATTTGTTGATCTCCTCCACCTGCTCCCGTCATCCCCTTCCTTGACCCTCCCCTGCTGGACCCCTACCATCCCAGTTGTTTGACATTATCCTGGGTTCTACATCTGTCTGTATCAGGATTCTTCTTTTTCTAAATCTACTCTGTCATTCATTATGCCTGATTTAGACTCTTTATTTGCACATCAAAGCCACTCATTGTTCCTTTGCTTAACTTTGTTTACTTTTTATGTATGCTTGTCCCATGTTAAATTGTATTCTGTTTGCATCCTACTTTTCATCAATCATTAATACTGTGTATGCTTTTATTATAGCATTTCCCATTCACTCTCCCCTGGGTCATACCTAGAAGCACATCTTGTCTTAGCATCCCAGTTACAAATTTTCAAATAAATAAATAAGTCTCCATTTGCCACAGAATGACTATTCCAGAATGTAGCCAGCGACTCTAAGATTTGATCAGAAGTCTACAAAAGATAACAAATGAAGCAGTTTCCTGTTATAATGTAGAAAAATAACAATAATTGGATTTTACAGGTAATGAACTCTGTGATAAATAGATTGTGAGCAAATAAACACCTCAGCCTGTGGCCTTTGAGTTTTTTAGATGGTAATGCATTTATCAGCTTGTATATTCCCCACTAAACTAAAGAATCACTTATCTAACCTACAGGTAGGAAAATAATTGGTAAAGGAATCAAAACAAATGAAACATTAACACGTGAAATGGATAGAGAAGAAAATGCAGAATCCGACAGAAAGAATATCATAGCTTAAACAAGAGGTGGCTAATATCAATGCTCTTGTACTAGTGCTGTTTGGGTGGGTAATTGTAGCCAAATTGAGTCTGCAGTACTTCTTTGTAACCATTGTCCCTTGGGAATATGCTAGTGGCTGAGATGAAATGGCAAACCGGCAACACCATTACTGCCAGCTCCAGTGATCAGAGCCATCTGCCAGCAACTCCACCAACAAAAGCAACCCCCGGATGAAACATCAGTAACTGCAGCACTGCTAGCCCCAGTGATCACAATGTGGCTCACTCCCCTACCAGGAACTCCAGCAATGGCATCCCCACAGACCTCAGCCCCAACCAGCAACCCAAGTAATGGCCAAACCCCAGAAACCATGGTCTAATATCCACTGGACTGACTGACTATTCTGTATGTGGCCTGTGGATTAAAAGGACTTCAGCATTCTGTGCTGTCACTCCTTTACCTTTTAACAGAACTGAGTTCATGAAAGTAGTGACGATAGTCTGCAGTGTGGCTGCATACACGGTATCAGGCCCATGAATAAGCAAAAGGCTTCAGTCTCCATTGTTGTCATTTGATTACCTCTCACCATCATTTAATTCAATCTATCACTGTACGGGGAAGAGTGCTTAGGGCTTAGTCCACACTGCACCTGAACAGTGCATAAACAGAAAGCTTTTTTTTCCTTTTACCAATACTAATTACATGTGGAGGCCTGTCTTCTTTCTGGTCACACTGTACCTAGCTCTCTGGATGAACAGAGGACTTTAGCTTGCAGTGCATTCAGGAGGGAAATTAACAATAGACTGTTAGAGCGTGTGTGTTTGTGTATGTGCATGTCTGTGATACACAACTCTGTCTTTTAGTATTAAAATATGTGTGACTCTTCTTTTGGTTTGTTAACTTTTATGCTTTATGGATGATTTTTTTTCTCTGTATGTTGTGATATTGTATTCTTTTTCAGACAATGCTGATGTAGCATACAGGGTAGCACCTCTTCTCCTGAACTTGGTAATAAATTGAAAACAGTTTACCTAAGTGGCTTGACCAAGAACCACAGTTCAGCTTTTTTCGACTATTTTATTGCATTCTTTTAATCCATAAAGCAGCATCTTAGACATATAATCCAGGGCAATCCAGGAGACATTTTAACATAAAATAATAGACCTGGATAATTCTGATGTTAAAAACAACAGATTGATCCAAATACACATTAATACAATTTACATAATTTATTTGACCCATGCCAGATTACACAAGATTGATTATTCAATCCCAGAGGTTTGTCGGAAATGTAAAGAAAAGAAGGGGACTCTCTGATATGTGTTAGCAGAATGTGGGCACATTAAAACCTTGTGGGAAGAGATCTTTTCCACTTTGGGTAGGGCAGTCATTCTGAATTTCCCATTCAACCCAGGGATTATAATTTTTGAATTGAGGAAAGGGGTGCTTTTCAACTATCCCAAACAAAGCTGATAAATGTCGGAATTCTGGTGGCAAAAAATGTTGCTTCTGCAACACTGGGAATATGAAAAAGCACCTGCATTTGTGAAATGGGAGGATTTGTGTTAGATATAAGCAGAACAGAGAAAGCACCATATAAAATGGAGGATGCATATAATAGTTATGAGGAAATATGATCCCACATTCTCACAACTGGTGGATGAATTAATGAGGATAATTCTTTATTTGCTTAGCAATGATGAGGAGCACTATAGCTTCAGGAGTTTATATAATGAATGAGGCACCTATGCTCTTAGCGAAAGGGAGAAGAAAATAAATAAATACAACAATTTGCTTTGCTATCATAGTCCATTAGTTACAGTACAGAAAATTAAACAACAACTTACTGCTACCTGTTAGCTCACACAGACCATTGACCCTCCTGGACATGACAGGACATACCACGTGACTAATGCTTTGACGTCAGAGATGATGTCTTCATTAGAGTCATTGTAAATATTATGTGTTCTGTATCATTCCTGGAAACCCCAATGCAATTTCAAGGACTGAGCAACAGTCATGCATAGCATCAATAATTACATGTAGTAAAAAAAAAAAAAAAGAGTCACTCAGTTGGAGTCATGATGCAGTTGCTGCAGAAATGCAAACTAGAATGTGGAAAAACACGCACACACATGCCAGGAAGGGGGGCTACAGTTTACTCAGCAGGAACCACCAAACAGCATTAATATGTAGTGATAATGTGCTTTTAATCCATTGCAAAACAGTGTACACTGCAGGAACTTGGGTGCAGCAAAAACATTCAATCTTCCACGTGTGCATGCTTCTCAAGGAGATACAATGGCAAAACACATAGCCCTTTCAATAGTTTTTCTTAAAGTTACAATACACTTGCTATAACAAGTGCAGTAAGTCTGATAATTCTAAGCAACAAGACGGAAAATGCTAGCTCAGAATAAATCAAAATACACATGCACAACTGACTGTTGTACTAGTTTAAGATGCTGCCATTTTTGGAAATACAGTATTATAACAGTAAAGTTAACAGTTATAAGTACAGCAAAAAGATATATGATATACTAGCAGTGTTGGGTTAAAGCGAAAAATAGGCACTAAATATACCTGCTGGAGGGCACACCACTTAAACTAAGCAACACATTAAACAAAAAAGACAAAAACTATCATAAATACTTGTAAAATATATAAGACATATAAAGATGCTATACCTTAAAAAGGCATCATGTTATAAAAGCAAAATGAAAAAGATATTTGTTAAAAAGCATGAGGGAACCACAGCAATGACAAATATAGCACATTAAGAAAATTAAATGTCAAAATAGCACAAACCAGCAAAAATAAATACAAAATACCAAAGACACCAAACACAACTCCCACTCCCCAACTACAAAAACTTTATGTGTACATGACAAGGCAACAAACAGACATCAGACTAACAGTGTACAGGAATAAAATACATTAGGAACAACTGAAACAGAAGCCACCTAAGTGCAAAATCCCCACACAGACCAGTGACCGAAACAGCCACAGGTAACTCATAGAAGCAGCTCAGAACCTACCTCCAGCAGGCACAGTCACCCAACGGCAGATAGGCCTCACCTTCAGGTAGCTCAACTAGATGCAGAAACTTGTCAGGCTAATACAGTATACCACACACTGCAACTTACTGACAGTGAAATCCAGGGGGCTCTGCCACCCGCACCCCCCCTCCCACAATATATATAACAAATGCTAGTCCATGCAGTATAGGACAGAGGGCAATGTCACAACACAGCCATATCACCGATACAGTGTTGTAACATAAAACATTTTCCCTTGTTATTATTCTAGCATGCAGCACAGGACAGAGGGCAATGTTGTAATATGGCCATATCACCCATACAGCGTTGTGACATATGACATTTTCCCTTGCAATTATTCCTGCACTGTCATTCCATAGACATATTGACTGGTACCCCCCCCCCAAAAAAAAAGGGTGACAGGCAAAGTTTAATTTCTGTTTACACAGAAAACAAGGCTGGTAGAGTAAATAAGTTATCCCCACCTGTTCATTCAGCCTTGGGTGGACAGTAGCACAAAGCTTAAAAATCCAAAAGGATTCCCTTGGAGCTATGAGTAGACCTGCATCGCCTCCACAGGGGCTAGTGATAGCTTCTTCAATGCCAGTAAAAGTCTACTTGTACTTGCCAGGAAGTATAGGATGGAGGACATGCTCAGCAGTGTTATAATCTAAGTTTTGTTTACTGATCGATCACATGGGGTCCCCCACCTTCTCCTTAAGTTTATGTTTAGTTCTCCCAGCATAATAACTGCCATAATTACAGATTCAAAGCTATACAATATATGTTGAACTGCAGTTAATAAGTTTGTGAATACTGTAGACCTCACCATTAGAAGGGTTAAGAAAAGAGGCAGTGCTGGTGATAACATCAAAGTATTTACAATGTAAACATTTATGCCAACCTGCTGGTAAGGACAGTAGCCACATACCCTGCTCTTTGGTGATTTGTTAGTGGCTATAGGTGACATGGTCTCTAATATTATGTGGGCGGCAGTATACATTCTTGGCCACTCAGAAGCATACTCATGTAATGTGGGTTATGTTAACAGAATCTGCCAATTCTTACAAATTGTTTTCTCAATATCGTGAGCTTCAGTGCTATACATTGTAAAAAAATGGAGTCTGTTATCAGATTGCCACTATTTCTACCTATTGACCAATATACTGTTTATATCAGTAGTGGCTGCCCTGATACAAGCAGGGTTTATATCACCCCTTCAAAACCCTCTTTGCCTCAAATGTTCACTTAGTGTTGCTGCTTTGCTATCAAATGCCTTCTTTGTGTTGCAACTATGTCTGACCTGAAATGGCTAGTGGGGATAACTTTGAAGATATGTGGAGGAGGAGGGAGTGACAGAAGCTAGCAAACAAGATCATATTGCAGACCACTGCCTTCCTGAGCAAGTTGGTGTCAGCCCTGTTGGTGGAAATGTTTTATGATGTGTATGTCTAGGAACAATATATGAGAGATACTGCTGGGCATAAATACCTGGAGATTGCTATTTGTGGACTCAAAGAACTGGTAAAATGATCATAGTTCCTCTAGTAATCCCCATCACAACATAATGCAATCATCAATGTAGTCTCTCTATAGTATGGAATGCATTGGCATTTGCATTGTACAAAGAGTTTTCTTACAACCAACCTACATAAAGATTTGTGATGTTGGGGGTAAACATTGCCCCATTGCAGTCCCACTAATTCTGATAAAAAAAAAATCTCAGAGAATGACATTACATTACATTCCAGCACAAATCTGGAATATTGGAGTTGGAACTCTTTGGGTGGTGTGGAACTTGTTGGTCTTTGATCTAAATAGTGCCCAATAGCTGCCAAGCCCATATGGGGTATATTCATGTTGTAAAGGGATTCAGCATTGAGGGTCACTAGAAAACTGTACTCCATGACATGCAAATTCCTTAATATGTCTAAGGCCTTGGTGGTGTCCTTGATGTAAACTCCTAGATTTTGAACAAATGATTTGATGTTATAGTCAACATGCTATGATAATGGTTCCATCACAAGAGCTGTTGCCTGATATAATGGGCCTTCCCGGGGGAGGGGCTGTAAGGCTCTTTCAAACTTTTGGAAGGATGTAGATGGTAGGGTGGGTAAGGTATTGCATGATTATGAAATTTCTGTTGTCCAAATGAATAATGTCTGAATTGTATGCCTGATCTGAGTAAGAGTCTATCTTTTTTTTTAAAGGTCAGATGAGGCTCACCAGATAAAGGTCTATAGAACCTGCTATTGTATAGCTGAATTTCCTCTTAACTTCAGCTTCATATGCAATGGTGTCCATGACAACCATGCTGCTACCTAAATTGATATTGATGTCATAAGCAGAGAATAACAGCTTTAGGACAGGATAAGCAGTAGGAACATAATGTCTGAGGGACAAAGAACCTCTTTTCATGCAAGTTGCTGTCATTGATAAAGAATACAATGTGCTTTATTTTTTTTTTTTGTGAGATTTCACTCCTGTAAATGCCAACTATCACTGTGTTGAGAGAAAATGGATGATTACTTTATTATGCAGTAGCACCACTATCATTAGGGTTGAGTAGGCTGTTTAATGTTAAACTCTTAACTTTGCACTTTAATAGCTTTGCCAATGTTCAACAGATTTGCATGAAGTTTTTCATACACAGTTTTGTGTGCAGGATCTCTTTGTGTACCAAGTTTTGTTCTGGGTGGATGTGAGGATTCAGGGATCAAGATAGAGAAAAAAGTAAAAAAAAAATCTTTTTTTTTGTCATCACCTAGTGCCCAGATGATTTGGAATTTTGCTCAGAAACTTTCAGGGTAGAAAGAGTTTGGACCAGAGTGGCGCCTTTCACTGGTTTGGTGAAAACATATGAATCTGTTCCAAAGTTATAAGGGTTTGAAATTTTGGTTCTCAGCATGCTAAGTATGGTCTTTTGGATGACTGGTCTGAAAAAAGAGTATGGCCCATACAAAAAAGGAGCATATTTCATATGGCATTATCTTTTTCCATGAGAAATGTTTTGTTTTTGTTTGGCTGCCTTCTTGTTTACATTTAAAAAAAATGGTATCTTGCAAACACACTAACACATGCATCTTCCTAACTGGAGCTCCATTAAGTAGGTGCTGTAGCTACTTTTTGGAAAAATAACCCAGAAATGTGTTTTAATAGATTTTGAAATCTTTTTTCATGACTCAGTTTTCTTTTTTGTATTGTCATACGAAACAAGAATTGCCATATGAAACAAGATTGCCTTCATATGAAAAAATAATTTAGACTTTGTTTTTTTACATTTTTTTTCATATAAATGCATCTTTTTTTGGTATGACACAATCTCATGAAAAAAAATTCCTCCATATGAAAGAAAAATTTGAACTTATTTTTTTACCAATTTTTCTCCATATGAAGGCATTGTTTTTTCATGAGTATAACACAGTTTCAAGAAAAAAAGATTCCTTCATATGAAAAATAGAATTTGGACTTAGTTTTTTTTTTCACATTCTTTATTCATATGAAGGATTCTTTTCTTCGTGAGATTGCATTGTACTTATGAAAAAAATAAATTCTTCATATAAAAAAAGAACTTGAACTTAGCAATTTTTTCACATTCTTTTCTCATATGAAGGAATCTTTTTTTCATGACATTGTGTCATTTTCACAAAAAGAGATTCCTTCATACGAAAAAAAGAATTTGAACTGTTTTATTCCCCACATTTCAACTTTAACAAGCCATAACTCCAATTGAAGGGAAGGGACAATCTATATATCAAAACAAAGATCTTAATGATTACTACAAGACTAACACATAATACCCAACAAAAAAAATAGGAGCCATATACAAAATCACAAAAAGTAAAAAAAAAAAGTAAATTCTCATAGTATAATATTGTAACTTTATTGCTTTTTTGGAGTGCATCTATGGAGGGCCCTGCACTCCACTAGGCAAATAGATGTGTTCAGAAAGGTCCCAAAGGGATCTGCATGATTGAGGATCTGATTACAGTATCTCAAAAAGTAAGGGAATTCTTTGCAAAAAGCTTTGTAAATGCAACAGTTAGGATTCAGATTAAACTGACAAAAGGAGGAAAATGTGGTATTAAGGTTTCTAACCCTAACACCTCAGCCCCAACCTTCAGGCAGTAAAAGGAAAAAAAAAAAATTGCAGTTTTGTCTCTCCTGAGTTTTCGCAAATCAGGCCTGGGGTCTTTCTTGGGGTAGTCAACCCAAACGCTCACCCCATGGTCATATACTGTAGTCTGCACCTCTGAGCTTATTTGCTGATGGAATGGGGAGAGCATTAGGACTGACAACCCCAAGGGAGACCCCAGGCCCGATTTGCAAAGAATCAGGTAGAGATGTTGCAAAATTATATTTTGCCAGTGAAATTCCTGTGAAATCAGCAATTTTGCCATGCAAAATATTTCATGAATCTGACCAGTTATGTGAAATCTTTGCAGAGTGTGAAATTCGGAATTTCACCCACAAAATTTGAAATTTCACCAGAAAAACAGTGAAGTTTTGCTGGAAAAAGGTGAATTTCACCATTTTGCTGGCAAAATTTTGCTCCAGCGATGAAATTTCACATTCTGAAGGTGAAATTCTGAGTTTTGCTTGGCAAAAAATTTCATGAAACTGGGGAATTTTGCAAAATATTTAATGTAATGAAATCTGCAAATTTTGCACATCTCTAGACTTAGAAGAGGCAAAACTGCAATGTTTTTTCCTTTTGCTGCCTGCAGGGTGGGGGTAGGGTGTTAAGGTTGGAAACCCTTACTCCACATTTCCCTACATATCTCGGTTTAATTGAACCGTAACTTGTGCATTAACATTTTTTTGCAAAGAATTGTATTATATTGTTGAACCCTATTGCCCACTGATTTACAGTGTTTAAGAAATGTCATTATTCTTTGCTATCAGGGAATAACCAAGTGTGAATTTCATAACATTAAAAAAGATTTCATTATCCACTTCTAGCAGCAGATGACACTTATCTGCACAACAACCATACTATTCCACACTTGTAACACTAAGGAATATCTTATTTGCACTTAATTAACACTCCCAAACACAGTCCTCCGTAAAAAACCTTGATAAATACAAGCCCAAATATGTTCTATGTAATATAACAAATTACACATGGGTACCTGTGAAGGACTTAGTGGAATTTTCATCTTGTGAAGCTTTGGACAGTAGAAGCCACTTGCCAGTCTTGGTTGTGGCTCCTCTATTGCCCAGTTTCACTTAATAGAAATTATCACCTTGCTCTTCACATGCCCCTATGAAAAATGCTGTATAAGGGTGGAGTACCAGAGAACAAAGGCACATTAAAATGGTGATCATAAAATTAACATTTATAGAAATGTGAAAAAGTAGAAGGCTCCAAAAACTAAAAAGGAAAAGCCTTAATAACAAAAAAGGTGCAGCATTACAATAATACATACTAGTGTGTCAGGCAAGTGCTGGCATAATAATGAGGCAGTAAGCAAAATGGAAGAACATATATATATATATATATATATATATATATATATATATATATATATATATATATCAGAAAGTGGGAAAGAAAACTTCAGGGATGGTGTTGAGGAGGCAGCTTACAGACATGGTGCATGGGATCACAGAAAAAAAACTGGCATTTGTGCCCAATGGAATGTCATGCACATGAAAAACATAGAAGAGAACTCACAGATCTCCATATCAGTGATCAAACAACATAGTGCCAACTGTTGCATGTAACAAATCATGTGACAGGTAAGACACGAAAGTAGCCCTCTGCTCAAACACAGCTCACTCAAAAATATGTCCATACAGAACCTTTCCATTTGGGACTGGCTTTAGCTTTCTGCTTTCAAAAGCATGGATTGTCCATGAAATGGTATAGCAAGGGACCAACTGTGATTGTTTCTGGTGCAATAGCTTTACGTTTCCTGGACTCTGTATGTTCATGGGGCACATTTATGAAATGTTTAATGGCTGCTGTATTGTAGGCTGCTAAAATAGATTTTTTTTCTGACTAGAGTTTAGTATTTTTCTCCACTATACCACTATAGGTATTTGACAAGGGTCACCACCACCACCACCAAAAGATGAAAACTTGTATGAAGGCAAAAATAAATAAATATTTTTCCTTGATTTAGCTGATGTGCCAGTTGTGCTAGGGGTGCATCTCTCATACAATTTCTCCTCCTGCTTCACTTCTCTTCCAGGCCATTTGTAATAACTAATAGCAGGTGTTCCTTGTACCTCTATATCCCTGCTCCAGTAGTTTGGCATTATTGACAGATGACAGTGTTTAAGGCCGGTGTATTACCCACCAATGCCAAGATGTGATATTTTTTACCACAGCAGACATATGACTGGTAAACCAAGTAAAAGACAATAAAAACATTTTTTTCAATTATGTTGGTACACTTAAAGGAAACCAAAAGGGGATTTAGCCTATTATTACTAGGAATAAGAGTATAATAGAGGTAGCAACAGAACTGAATAACTACTTTCTAAGTGTCTATGAACCAAACGAGGACATAGATAAACCTACCATAAATTCAATATATAACTATTTATCAATAACTGAAAGTGAAATCAGCAAAATCATAAAATACCTTAAAACAAACAATTATGTGGGTCCTGATGGAATAACGCCCACATTCCTTCAAGAATTAAGGATTGAACTAGCTTGACCATTAACCTTTTTTTATTTACTCAGTCATTAAAAAGTGGTACAGTATTACAAGAATGGAAACAGGCTTTAATAACACCAATACATAAGGATGGCCCTAGATCAGAAACTAAAAACTATAGACCAATAAGTCTGACCTCGGTGTTATGTAAAATATTGGAAAGAGTAGTACAACATCAAATCATGGACCATGTAGTTAAAGAGCAAAATGTAGATACCTCACAGCATGGATTTATCCCAGGAAGATCTTGTCTTACAAATCTGATCTCATTCTCTGAGCCAGTGACTGCAGCACTGGATGAAGAGATTGCAGTGGGTGTCACATACTTATACTTTGCAAAAGCCTTTGACAAGGTATCACATAAAATACTAACTGAACTTCTTTATCAAATCAAATTGCAACCAAACATAGTAGAATGGGTAACAGCATGATTAAAGAATAGAAAACAAATTGTATCAATAAAAGGGTATCAGTCAGAATGGGGAGATGTGACAAGTGGGGTTCCCCAGGGTTCTGTGTTGGGTCCAACATTATTCAGTATATTAGTAACATCTTTAAATACCACAGAAAATGCTTGGTTAAGTACGCAGATGACTGTAAGCTGGGGGGGGGGAGGTCTGGTACAATACCAAGATGATGGAAAAAACTCCAGGAAAATCTGAGTAAATTATGTGAATGGCAAAACAGAACAAAATGATGTATAATGTAACAAAACGTAAAGTCATGCATTTTGGATCTACAAACCCGCAAAATCACCTTTCGGGACTGAATAATGCCATGACAGTGTCTGAATTCATGAGGAGGGGTCCCAATAACCCCATGTTGAATATTTGATGCCAAAATTCCAAAAAATGGATGAGATATGCACCAAAGTTGAAAAAACCCTATTTATGCCATTATACAGCTTTTCTTCAGTTCACGGTCAGCTTTGAAGAGTGCAGACATGTTCCCGGTCCACCGAAGATCGTCATGCCAGACTCTGGAGGTAAGTATGTGGTGAGGGGGGCTATGGGGAGGCAGGGTGCACAGAGGGTGGACGCAGGTTGTGGAAGGGGGCAGGGAGACTGCAAGGGACCATTTTCTTTTTTACAGGTTTAAAAAAAACATTGCAGGATGGTTTTTCTTTTTCAGGGGATTTGCCACACTGGAGTGGGTTTCCAGCATGCCACCTAAGTGTTTTTTTTGTGGGGGGGATGCTGTAGCTGATGGGGGATTGGGCAACCCCATCAGCACATATAAAAGGGGGGGACAAGAGCCAAAGGGGATTGGGCACCCTCCTCAGAACACAACAAAAGCAGGGGGTGGACATTATGCCGACAGGGAGTGGGCTCCCCCATTGGCAAAATAAGTGGAGAAGGGGGATTAAAGATGATGGGGATTGGGCCACCGTCAGCATTCATTTTAAATCGGAGGAGGTCATTATGCTGACGGGGAGTGGGCTCTCCCATCGGCATTGTGATAGGCGGCAGCAGTCGCTGCCACCATGTTGCATGCATGGCGGGAGGCATGTTGTGGTACCACTGCATGAAAGCTTCATTCTCATTGCAGCAGACCTTTTCTTATATCTGGTGGCCACATTAGGGATGCTTGATGCGTGATGTCAGCTCCTGCTGCTGGCTGATTGGGAAATGAGAGGTGTACCTACTGATGCATGCCCTGCATTTGCCCAGAGTGACCACACCTCCAAATCTGCTACTACCGCAAGATGTTGACTCGAGCCAACATAACAAGATGGCACAGGTATAGACTAAAGGGAGACATATGCAAAACCAAGAAAAGATCTGGTTACTTTACACAGAGGATTATAAGTACATGGAACTTATTACCAAACTGTATAGTGGAAAGTAAAAGTATAGAACTATTTAAACACAGATTAGATCAGTATATGGGTGAAAAAATATATCTGTTTCACCAATAGTAATTAATGGTGGTGAGATCAATAAAGGTCTAAATGTCTGTAGAACTCATATTCATCTGTGAATCTATGAATCTATGACTGTCATTGTGGGTTTGAAAGCCATATTGATGTTAAATGCCACCTTTTGTATTTTGGGGATGTATAGCCATATGCTGTGTAGCGGTATTAGAAACTTATTCTCAAGTTCACACCTGTTGGCTTTTCTTGCACTTACATTTCAACAGAGCAACTGTTGCACCAGACATCATAATCACCCTTGATCTCCTCTACTTCTTATAATCTGGTCTACTCAGTATTCCCTTCCCATTTTCCACAACAAACTTTTCCTTAACTGACTTACCCTCATTTGGTGTTGGAACTACTTTGAGTGTAGGCTGGGGCTAACTCATCCTGCTTTCTTTGTCTATAATAGTAGCAGCCAAGTCAGCTGCTGTCATATTTCCTCTGCCTTTTGATGCTAAACAGTGAGTGGTGGTACATACTGCATCTTGTGGTGAATATATCTGCTTTTCCTTCTCATCATGATGATGAGTGACCCTTTTCTAGCCATTCCATCCTCCACCTAGTACTCTAGCCCCACTCATCATATGTCACTGGTATCAACATGAAATAAGAGACAAAAGCACAGAGGAGCACAGCAGAAGTGGCTATTTACAGTCTTACACAGAACATAATAGTCTGTTATCTTGCTCAGCCAAAACAATGTTTTTTTTATGTAATATTTCTTACTTTAAAACCTTTTTTTATGCCAAAGCACTAAAGAGTACACTCGGCTGTGGAAGCGATCCATCAATTTGAGGATGATCTCTACCATGGTTCACTGATGGGTCTTGAGGTGGATCAGTAATCCAATCCTAGAGCCACAGATTCATCCACAGAAAATGCAGATGTTTCCATGTAGGAGAGCTGCCCACTGGGGTTCCTTTCCCTTTCCTTCCTACGCTCTCTCTTTTCAGATTCAAGGGCAAGTCATTTCTCTTTGAAGCAGGCCCCCAATTGATGGAGGTTCTGACACCATTGAGATCGGTTGGTGGCCAACTCCTCCCAACTCATATCCATTTCCATTTTCTTGAGATATGCCTTCAGAGTGTCTTTGTAGCATTTCCTTTGACCACCACGGGATCTTTGGCCATGACTGAGCTGGGAGTATAAAATTTGTTTGGGGAGTCAAGAGTCGGGCATCCATACACAGTGTCCAGTCCAGTGGAATTGATGTCTGAGGGTCGTTGCCTCCAGACTGGTGACATTGGCCTCAGCGAGAACACTGATGTTAGTGCAGTGGTCTTCCCACATGATGAGGAGGATTTTCCAGGGACATCATTGGTGGTACCTCTCCAGGCTCATTAGATGATGTCGGTAAGTCACCCAAGTTTCACATCCATAAAGACGAGTAGGGATGATAATCAAACTGTATACCTGGATCTTGGTGTCCTTTCGTATGTCACTGTCAGTGAAGACGCGTCGAAGCAGTTTCCCAAATGAGGTACTCACGCAATGGATCCTGTGCTGAATCTCATCGTCGATGTTTGCTGTTAGGGAGAGGTGGCTACCGAGGTAAGGGGAGTGGTCGACTGTCTCCAGGGTCTGTCCCTCAATGGTGAATTGTGGAGGGTCATTTACAAGACCTTGAGCAGGCTGATAGAGCACATTGGTCTTCTTGATGCTAAGTGAGATTCCCAGACTTAGGTAAGCTTCCACAAAAAAATCTAGCACAGGCTGGAGGTTGCTCCTGGTGTGTGCAAGGATGGCACAATCATCATCATACTGCAGGTCAATGATGGATGCCTTGCAAACTTTGGTCTTTGAACGGAGATGTCTAAGATTAAAGAGCCTTCAATCCATTCTGTATTCAATGTCAATTCCAGTGGGAAGGCAGCCTTTGGTGAGGACTAGTATGACTGCTAGGAAGATAGAGAACAAGGTTGGAGCAATGACACACCCTTGCTTGACCCAATTTGGGATGATGAATGGGTCTGTCTTTGAACCATTATGGAGAACACTGGCAGTCATCTGGTCATGCAGAAGCCCTTAGGACCCTGATGAATTTTGTAGGGCAGCCAAATCTGACCATCACCTTCCACAAGGCTTCATGACTGATGGAGTCAAAGGCCTTTGTCAGGTCGATGAAAGCCATGTACAGGTCCTGATGTTGTTCCTGACACTTTTCTTGAATCTACCTGGCAGTGAAGATCATGTCGGTTGTCCCGTGAGATTTTCTGAATCCACACTGAGATTCTGGCAGGACTTCTTAGGCAAAGGGAAGAAGATGGTTCAGAACAATACGGGAGAGGATTTTCACTGTGGTGGAGAATAAAGCAATGCCTCGATAATTTCCACACACTGACTTGTCTCCCTTTTTGAAGATGGTAACAATGTTGGCTTTCCTCAAGTCCTCTGGAATCTCCTAATTGTTCCAAATTCAGAGAATCAGTTCGTGGAGCTTTAGTACCAGTTCCTCACCCCCAGCCTTGTAGACTTCAGCCGGTATGCCATCTGGTCCTGCAGCTTTGTTGTTTTCGGCCAGCTTGATGGCATGTCTTACTTCTTCGATGGTAGGAGGGTTGGCAAGAGATTCTCTTTCAGGGTGTTGAGGGACAGAATTGATAGTGGCATCTGTCACAGATGACTCACGGTTCAGGTGTCTCAAAATGCTCCTTCCATCTAGCTTGAATACCTTCATTTCCCTTTAGGAACTTCAAGCCATCTTGAGATTGGAGGGGAGTGGGACCATGGGAGGTTGGACCATAAATGGCCCTTGTAGCCTGGAAGAAGCTCAGCATGTCATGTTTGTCAATATAGAGCTGGATCTTCTTGGCCTTGTCTTGACATCATTTGTTTTTGATCTCTCAGATCTTCCTTTGAGCTTCTGCCTTGAGCTGCTGGTATGACTCTTACTTTTGCTGGTATGATATGTCATCTTGCCCTGTGCAGTAAGATCTTCTTTTCCAGTTGAGCAGGTCTTGAATCTTGGTATCATTTTCATCAAACCAGTCCTGGTGATGCCGGGTGACATAGCTAATAGATTCAGTACATGCCAAGTGGATGGCAGTCTTGAACTCCTTCCAGTATCTCTCAATGTTATCATCAGCTGTGGACATGGCAGAGAGCCTTGCTTGGAGATGTTGCTGGAAGTCCTCTTGAACCACTGGGTCTTGAAGGGACTTGGTGTTGAATTTCCTTTGCATTGATTTTGGCTGTCTTCAATGTTTCTGAGTGAGTCAGATGTTCATGAAAGTTCTGACAAGATGATGGTCTGTACAGCAGTCATCGACTCCACACATGGCCCTCATAATGTAGACATCCTTTCAATCACAGGTTCTGACAATGATGTAGTTAAGGAGGTGCCAGTGCTTGGATCAAGGGTGTCTCCAAGTAGTCTTATACTTGTCGCTCTGTCTGAAGATGGTGTTTGTGATGACCAGGCCATGCTTCACACATTTGTTCAGGAGTAGGATGCTATTGGAGTTTGTCTTTCCTACCCCCTCCTTCCTGATAATACCATTCCAGAGATCTGAATCACGTCTGACTCTGGCATTGAAGTCACCAAGGAGAATGATCTTGTCTTCCTTAGGGGTATTGGTCAGGACTCTGTCAAGGTTGGAGTAAAACTGTTCCTTCCTCGTCAGCATTAAGTGTCGGGGTGTATGCACTGATGACAGTGGCATGCTGATTGTTGCTGAGCTTAAGATGAAGGGTCATGAGACATTTGTTGTTGCCAATTGGGAGCTCTGTAAGCTGGTTGATGAGCTTGTTCTTGATGGCAAGGCCAACGCTGTGAGTGTGTCTGTCTTCACCAGGCTTCCCTTTCCAGAAGAAGGTGAAACCTCCACCCTCTTCTCTGAGCTGGCCTTCATCTGGTCGTCTTGTCTCACTTAGGGCAGCAATATCGATGTCACATCTTGTAAATTCCCTTGCGATAATAGCAGTTCTTCTTTCTGGGAGTTCGGTATACTGGTTGTCCATCACAGTATGAACATTCCATGTCACAAAAATCATTGTCTGTTTCTTGTTTTGACCGCAGAGAGAGTGATCCCGCTGGAAACAGCTATCCAGTCAGGAGAAGGTGAGACAGCCTAGGTTTAGGGCATCTTTTCTAGCCTCTTCCCCATGCGGGGTGAGCAGAGGGGATCCTAAAGAGGACTGCTCAGTCACAGTAGCAGCTGCCAAATTGCACCCCTGTCCCAGTCCAAGTGCCAGACGACCATCAAACTACCATCACCTACATGCAGATTCATGGCTAGAGACTGCCAGATTCACTGGTCCTGTCCCCGTCACCACTAGTCTGACACCACAGGGCTTGGAAGGTTGGTTGTGGGGATGTTGTTTTCCATGGTAGAAGCTTGTGCATGACTTCCTTTAGTGTGGGGAAGCTGGTGCACCTACAGCAACCACACAAACTTGACAAGCAGGAGATCTAGCTCCCAGTGGCAAGGAGAGTCCAAGACGACTGGAGATCCCCATCTTGTTGCAGCCTTCATCCGCCTTCACAGCAGTTGAGATCCTAACATTTTCTCCCACCTGATCCACCGTTGAGGACTTTGGAGGTTGGACCACACTTAGTCTGGGGCTTCGCCTCAGGCCTGTTCGCCATGGGTGACCCTGCCAGGAGTACAAGATTCCAGACAACATAGCCCTGAGGGTCATTGAAACACACAACCTCTCCACCACGACAAGGTCTCAGTCCAAGGAGAGTATTAAGGAGAGGGTAAAGAGGGTAAATAGTACAACAGGATTGTTGTTTCACAGCTCCATATGTATATTGTAACTCTTGCTGTTGTCTTGTGCAGCCCCCAAAATATTTTCTTTAAATAATGTTTCTTATTTTAAAGGAATAGGAAATAATTTGTACATAGTTAACTGCCCTTCCTTCTTCCTTTTCATACCAGTTATGTATTCTGATACGCTTTGATGATTTTTTGATAAATAATCTAGCTTTGGGTTGCCCTCAGACCTACATAGAGTCCACTCTGCTCTCCAGCTACTGCTTTCTTTTCATATTTCTAAGACATTCTATGACATCAATAACCCCCATTCCATGCCATTCATTGGAATGGCCCAGAATGGTGTCATTGATGTCACAGAATGTTCAGGCAGTATGAAAAGAGACAACAGCAACTGCTGAGGAGAGAGGGGTTAAGGGTAGCTAAAAAGTCAATAAAATTAGTTGCTCAATTTAGCAAAAAAAAAGTCAAAAACATATCAGAATACTGGGTAGACAATAAAAGAATAACTGGAGGGCATCTAGAGGTATAAAAACTGTTTCCTATCACCTTTAATAAAATAAGTGTACATGCTGCCTATGCTCTTAGGTTTTCAACAAGACTGTTGTTGCACAGCTCTGCAGAAACAACTCTTGCTGTTATCTTTCACAACCCAGTTTTTTATATGTCATGCACTGCATAAGAAGTAAGGTGCACAAAACCATTATTTCACTGCTCTATGCAAAAAACTGACTGGTGTCTAACCCAGTCATACAAGATTATTTATGTAATAGTTCTACATTGCAAAAAAAAATAATCTCCCTTCCAAAATTAAATTAAGACAAAACCCTGCATTGGTGCAAAATTGGAAGTTTAAAACATTGAGCAGAACACAACTTAAACAGGTAATTAAAGTCCCTCCTGTTTCAGCAGATTCAGCTTAGGTGCACTCTCAGAGTATGTACAGTAAAACAACAAAATAAATCTGCTAAAATGTTTTGTTTCAAAATAAAAGCTTTGAGATTCATTCTACAAAGTCTAGGCACTAAAACTGAACAGATATTTCTACACTAATAATGATGGTTTTTACTTTAATTGGGCTGTTTTTCAGCATTCAGAGATGCAATTCACCCTTTCTGTTCTCACTTTCCAACTACACACACTGCATAGAAACCTGTGAGAAATGTCATGCTGCAACTTGTACAATGTGACCATCGTTCTGAAGAAATCAGTCAAATCACCTGCTCTTTAGCTTCAGCTTTACATAGTATAATGCAGTCACATGTGAAGTGTTGCCATAGTGTGACTGTACAATATCCCAACCCATCCACTTTGAGACTACACAAAAAGGTGTATTTCTTTACTTTGCCATGATGGACTTTGCCCATTCTTGGTCTTTTGCCAAATGTTCCAAGGACATGGGATAGTCTGCTCCAGGATAACTAACTGGGAAGGAATTCTGTGTTACAGAGGTTGTACACAGCTCAGTCCAATTTATAGTACTGTCATTAAGGGTTTTATTGTTCTTTGTTTTGTGACTTGTTTTATGCTTTTCCATCATTGCATCAATATTGAACGTTTTACACCTGTGCACAGTGGTCTGGAAGCATGAGTGCATCTTTATATCAGTGAATCCTGGCTGTCTAGAGATATTAATAAATAATGTTATCCAAATTAACCAATACAGGATGTGAAGGGTTTATAGAGATGCAAAGAAAATAGGCAGCAGTGACCTGTTTACATTAGATCACCACTAGGCTTCACAATGTATATCAAACACCTCTACACTGGAGCTTAACTTTGCTGCAGTGTGAAGGACAGTTGATGATATTTGGCAATCTAAATGGTAGTCTACTATACTGTACTTGTATATTTCCAACCAGGTCATGAAAAGAATGACCATGACCACTTAAATAAGCATAAAAATGCACTAGCTAAAGAGCAGTCAGTCTCTCAGTCAGAGCAGGAGCAGCAGGGAGCCACTAGTTATATTCGGAGAGGAGCCAAAGATTTCACTGTGGGGCACCATGAACAGACTTGCCGTTATGTGTCTCAGCGCCCTGCTGGGCATTCTACTATGGACAAGTTGCAAGGCTCAGAATACAACAACAACAGTGAATACAAACAACACTAGCACTGTTTTTTCGAAGCCTAACACAACCGTCAGCAGTGGCGTAACCACCAACAATACATCTCCCGGGGCCTTACACAGCCCTATCACCTCCCTACCCAGCACCATCTATCTGCTGCCTCTCCTGCTCCCTGCTGCCATCCTTCATCTCTTCTGCTAGGGGTCACAGCCCACACCCATATTCAGGGACCCAGCAGCTAAAGAAATACCTGGTCCATTGATCCAGCTTTTTGCCAGCAGATATCCAGGATCTCAGCAGCTACAACGCGGTCAATGTAATTTTTTTTTATATATCATCACCCAGGGACCCAGCAACTATGGAAACACATTGGTCAAGCATTACTTCTCCACATCAACACCTAGTGACCCAAGGACAATAGAAATAACCTGGTTATTCAATACAAGTACACACTGGCACAGCACCAGGGACCACCAACTAACAAAAAAAGCCTTATCAATCAGACTTAGTGGACCAAGTAGTCCTTTTCTGCTGACAAATTCAATATAATCAATACATCTATGAATTGATAATGAAGGACCCAACAACTATATGAACAACTTTTGCTTTTACTGTGACAAGGTACCTTTGTAAATGAGCCTATGGCTCAAAGGTTTTCCAAACTGCTGTTTAAATAAAAAAAAATAAAAAAAAAAATAAAAAAACGTGGTTAATCAATACATGTGTACATTGACATTATACGACCAGCAACTATAGAAAAAACATGGTCAATACATACGTCAGCACGGTGTTACCCAGTGACCCAGCAAGTATAGAAACACCAGCACCAACAATCCAGTATCCCTACTTTGGGGGTCTTAAAATCTAACTGGTGTGGCAGGCAATTGGTGAGGAAGCAGATGACACACAACTGTTGCAACTTCCAGAATGACCACTCAAAAGAAAATTTAAATTGACTCAAATGAAACCATCCTCTTCAATTTGGAGAGTAACATGATCCAAAAGCAAGAGTCGTACTGACAGGTGCTGCTTCTCCAGAACCACTTGGAAATCAACAAAAGGCTATGAGAACATTTCACAAGAAAGAGTATCATCCAGAAATTGCTGCTAATTCAGAAAAATAACCTGGTGAAAAGTTTAGGTCATATCAAAGAGTTATTGTATGTCTTGATTAATTCCTAACGTAGCAAGGACATTCTGTTCAAAGCAAGAAGGAATGGCAAGCAATAACATCCAACTTGAACAGGTTTTTTTTTTTTGAGGAAGAGGAGTACAGGTCTGGGTATAAGTATTACATTTTTGTCCCTCTCTCCTCAACGTGGAGAACATACCTCTCAACTGCCCCTAATTTATGACCCCAAAATGTCCTTTCTCACTCGTGAAATGGAGGTTTCTGTTCCCGAAGATGAGGGATTTGGAAGCACTGGAGCTGCAGTCTAGTATCCAGTTTACTTTCAGAAAAGATTATCTTTTATTAACAGCTTTCAGGGTTAAAAACTAGCAATAGTGACATGGCATCTGTCTCAAACCCACTCAGCAGGTAAGACCCTCTACTCCCAAAGTGCCAACCTCTGAGCACAGTCTTGTGAACAGTATAACAGACAAGGCAACCCTGTTGTCTGTTTTTGTGAGTTTGGATCAACCTTTGGTCTCAAGTTCTGGAGGGATTCAAATGGTGAAGCTCTTGTTAGCATACCCAATGCACACGCTCAGATATATCTGTCTTCCAGGGGCCAGATATCTTTGCCTACAGGCACCTAACCAGGTATACATAGATGAACCCTTTAAAACTTTTATAAAGACCTCAGATTTAAAACTCTTCTCTTCTCTTTCCAGTTTGGTACCACCATACAAGCTTTTGTTTATTATCTGCAATAACCATACACTTTTCTTACAACTGAAAAGAAGTCAAAGACAGACCAAGTAAGTTCTAAAAAGAATTTTACTAAAATATTTAAAAATAAGTAAAACACAAAATACAGAACTCTTATATTACAAGATATACAAATCTATTAAAAGACCAAGGTTTTAAACAGTGCAATTCCTACTACAATACTTAGTCTCTAAATACTTGCTTAAAAGTGTTCCCAAGATGTTTCGTGGTTAGAGTCTAGGTACAAATGTGTCTCTGTGAAGTAAAACAGACTAAATTAAAAGCTGGCTTTTACCCCACCTCTTTTCAGGAGGTGACCTAGCTCCTCCCAGTCAGGATATATGAAAATATATATCTTATACAAAAATATTACATTCTGCAACTTCAGCATAATTCATGTCCTTCAAATGACACTTCTTTTGATCTCATAATGTATTTTTCCTCACACAGGCTTCACCGGTACATTTACAAACTTGCACCCCTGTGTAACAACTTAGGTTCCCCTTCTAACGCCATAAACCTTGTTTATGATTTTCTCTTAACAAAATTAACTTCAACAAGTCTGTAATTAACTCAGAGAAACAGTATCCTTGATTAAAGCCTTCACATGTAACACATTGTCTCTAAAAACTGTGTGTGAACTCACATGCTGCCAGCATTTTTCTTATGGCTTCCATCTCCCAGCTGAAATCTGGGGGGGATGAGTGAGGTCACTCCTAGAGCATTTGATTTTCAGCAGAAGACATTCAGTAATGCATTTTATATTAAAAAGAAATGATACAGTACTCAGAACTGGCTGTCTACGTCACACTTCTCCCCACCTAGACTGAATTTGGGGGATCTATCCCCTACATGGGATGAGCTTCCCAAATCAGTTTACTCCTCATAGACCCTAGACAGTCCATCTGAGTTCTTGTTCTTCAGTCCAGCTTTATGTACGATGTTTAGATCATACCCTTGTAAAGCAAGACTCCATCTTAGTAGTCTGCCATTGTTCTTTCCCATCTAAGTCAGCCAAACCAGGGGGTTGTGGTCAATCTGCACCACAAAATGCTGCCCATACAAGTATGGCTCTAGTTTCTTTAGGGCCCACACTGTGGCAAGACACTCCTTTTCAAACCGTGGAGTACACTTGCTCCATGGGAAGCAGCTTTCTGCTCAGGTACACTACTGAGTGATCTGTCCCTTGGCTGGATGTCTGGCTCAGTACAGCCCCAATACCCACGACTGAGGCGTCCGTCTGAACTATAAAGGTTTTTCTATAGTCAGGGCTTGTCAAAACAAGAGCATTGCACAGTGCCTCCTTTAGTCCGGTAAAGGCTTCTTCACAGGCTGGGCCCCAGGTAATTTTCTTTGGCATCTTTTTCTTTGTCAGGTCAGATAGGGGAGCAGCCAGGGTACTGTAATTGGGCACAAATTCCTGTAGTACCCTGCTATCCCTAGAAAGCTCCTGACCTGTTTCTGGTTTTCTGGTCTGGGCCATGCCTGGATCACCTCTATCTTTATTTGGATAGGACAGAGCTGTCTCCGGCCTACCACATGCCTGAGGTATGCCACTTCTCCCATGGCCACCTGGCGCTTCTTGGCTTTGACAGTGAGCCCGGCCCTCTGTATCCTGCCCAACACTTCCCTAAGGCAGGATAGGTGTTCCTCCCAGCTGGTACTAAAGATGGCAATGTCATCCAGGTACGCCACACCATACTCCTCAGCACCATTTAACACCTAATTCACCAACCTTTAGAAAGTGGCCCGGGCATTCTTCATTCTGAAAGGCATTACTTTAAACTCAAATAAGCCTATCGGAGTGATGAAGGCCGACCTCTCCCTAGCTCTGTCTGTCAATTCTACCTGCCAATACCCCTTTGTCAGGTCAATGGTTGTAAGGTAGGTTGCCCCTCCCAACATGTCCAAGAGTTTGTCCGTCTGGGGCCTCGGGTGGGCGTTGGACTTTGTGACTGCATTTAGTCCATGATAATCCACACAGAAATGAGTTGAGCCATCTGGCTTGGGCACAAGGACTACGGGTGAGGCCCAGGGACTGTGGGATCTCTGGATTACCCCTAAATCCAGCATCTCCTCCACTTTCCTCCTAATGTCCTTTTGGACAGCCTCTGACAACTGATATGCTGTTCACCGTATGGGCGTCTGTGTCCCTGTCTCCACATCGTGTGTTGCTAAGGGGGTTAGTCCAGGCTTGGTGCTAAACAAGGGGGCAAAGTCTGCTAAAACCTTCCTTACTTTCTGGACCTGGTCCGGGGCCATCTGGGGAGACAATTTTACTGCCTCTACAGAGGACTCCCGCTTACTGTCTTCCAGAAAATCCAGAAGCAGGTCTCCTTCGACCGTCCCCTCCCCATAACTACACACTGCAAATACCATGTCAGCCCTATTTGCATATGGCTTCATCACATTGCCATGGTACATCCTTTCTGCCTGTCTACGATCAGGTAACTCCACAATGTAGTTCACATCATTTACCTTTCTGACCATTTTGTACGGTCCTGCCCACTCAGCTTGCAGCTAGTCTTTCTGGACCGGAATAAGGACCATGACTTCCTGACCTATCATATACGAGCGAGCTCTGGCTCTGCAGTCATACCTCACCTTTTGTTTCTGTTGGGCAGCTGCCAGGTTGCTCTGGGCTGTCCCCATAAGCTCCTTCAGCCTTTCCCTAAACCTAAGGACATAATCCATAATGGGAGTTCCCTGGGTGGCGTGCTTGCCTTCCCAGTCCTCCTGGATCAAGTCTAGGGGCCCACATACCCAGCGTCCATATAAGAGTTCGAAGGGGAAAAATCCGGTCGACTCTTGGGGCACCTCCCTGTATGCAAACAACAGGTGGGGAAGGTATTTCTTTCAGTCCCTCCCATGCTGTTTAGCAAACATCTGGAGCATTGACTTTAGGGTACCATTGAATCATTCCATAAGTCCATTGGCTTGTGGGTGATATGGTGTCGTGCATCTCTGCACCACCCCACACTTCTCCCATAAACTTTTCATCAGATCCGACATGAAGAAACCCCCTCAATTGGTGATTACCTCCTGTGGAAATCCAACACAGGAGAAAATCCCAAGTAAGGCATCTGCCACTTCGTCCATCCTCAGAGAGGATAAGGCGACTGCCTCTGGGTACCAGGTGGCATAATCCACCGCAGTCAGGATGAATCTCTTCCCTGAGGAGCTGGGGGTATTGAAAGGCCCCACAATATCTATCCCCACCCTCTGGAATGGCTCCTCCACTATGGGCATGGGGATCAGGGTGGTTTGGGTTTTCTTGCCTGCCTTCCCTATTTCTTGTCACCAGTGACAAGACCTGCAATACTCCTTCACCAGCTGGGTGAAGTTGGGCCAGTAGAAATTCTGGGCTAACCACTGTGTAGTTTGTGCGATTCCCAGATAACCAGATAAGGGAATATCATGGGTAACCTTGAGCAACTGTTCACGATATCCCTGGGGAACAACAAGCTGCCTGCCTAGCATCCCTCCCTCTGTTTGTACTGCCTGAGTATACATAAGTCTATTTTCTTAATAAGCCTTATGTTGGCCATCACCTCCCTGTGTGCCGTCCGAGTCTGCCCAAGCCCTCAGCTTCTCCAAACTGGGGTCACCTCTCTGAGCAGCTGCAAATCCCTCACACATTCCCAAGGTATGGGACCTGTTCCCTTCAGTCACTAAACTAGGGTCCCTAGCACTAGTGTCAGGGCACTCAGAGTCACTGTCAATCCCAGCCCTCAGACAATGGGTCACCCTTCCCTCTTCGGAGTAACCTTTCATAGCTGTGTGGTCACTTGCTACAGGGAAAATTTCTAACCCCTTTTTATCAGTCTCCCCATCTGGAGACACAGGCTGGGGAACCAGCCTCTCAGTGCTTTCCATGATGGCTTCTGTGGGGTTCAGGGAACTACAATTTTCCCTTGCCACTTGGCTACGGATAACTGCACATACCATCCCCTGTTGGAGATTGTTACCCAGGATCACAGCCACTGCTAATGTGTTGGCTACAGCCACCTGTTGCACAGTTCCCCCTGTTTCACCCCAGTCCAGGAGAACACTAGTGAGTGGCAATGTTTTCTCTTTACCAGTAAACCCTTGTACAGTTACATATTTATTGGGTATAAGCTGAACAGGCTGTACCAGATCCCCCTTTACCAATGTCAGGGTTGCCCCTGTGTCCCTTAACCTTGTGTCTATACACCATTTACTATGACTGGGTGCATGTGTTCCCTCATGTTCACTGGCATGCTGTCAGGGACACACAAACAACCCACTTCTTTTCTAGCAGCCTATTGTGTATTTTGGCTTGCCTTTTTGGGACACTGTCTGGCAATATGCCCAGTTTCCTTACACAGCCAACATGCATTTCATACTTCAGATAAATCTTTTCATTGAAACCTGGGGCTAACTGGTTTTGGTGTAAGCAGTGAGGGTTTTAGCTGCCCTCAAGGCATGCTTTTCCCTTTCTGCACTGCCACGCCTGCCCCATTCACTCTCAGAGCAGGTCAGCTCTTGGCATAGTGGTCTGAGGGTTCAGCAGCGTCTTGCACTGTTTTTGGATCTCGGTCATCTAGCCAGGTTTTTAGCTCTGCTGGGCATGCCCAATAAAACTGTTTTAATAAAATCACATTTTCAATTTTATCAACAGAGGTTGCCTCAATTCCTTCCCACCAATGTTTTAAAAACTGATGTTGTTTTGTGGCTAGCTCCTCATAGCTCATATCAGGGCTTCTCTTGAGTTTACAGAATTTAGCTCTGTATGATTCAGCAGTTAACTGAAACTTTTTTAACAGTGCAGCTTTTAAATTGCTGTAATAGTCACTGTCCTCATTGTTCATTTGACCCAATGTATCCTGAGCTTTCCCGGTAAGTAGCTGGGATAGCTGAAAGCTCCAGGACTCTCTAGGAATTTTAGCCTGAATATAAACCTTTTCAAAAGAATTTAAAAGGGCATCCATGTCCTCCCCTTCCTTAAACTCAGCTATTAATTTGGAGTTCAATTTGTAACCCAGTCCTGCATTCCCAGTTAAACCCAAGCCACTTTCCTGCTCTGGTGTCACTGGTCGGAGTCATAGCTTCTCCAGTTCGTGTTGCCACTGGTGCTCCTCTCTCCTCTTCGCTGCCTCTCTGTGTTCTTGCTCTCTATTCTCCTCTGCAGCTCGCTGGCACTCACGCTCCTCATGGTCCACCTCCCTCTGTTTTCACTCTCTCTTCTCCTCTGCAACTCGCTGGTGCTCACGCTCCTCACAGTGTGCCTCCCTCTGCTGTCACTCTGCCTCCAGTTCCATCCTGCACAACTCAATTTGCAGTTTGAGTACCTCTGGATTCAGGATACTGGTGACCATCCCCTGCTGCTGTGGCCCTTTGCTGACAGTGGCCCTGCTGTCCTTTTCAGTCACGGTTGGTGACTTGCTGATCTGGGTATCTGCTACCATCAGGGCCTCTATGAGGTTCTGCTTTTGGCTGTCACCTCGAATGGGACTCCATTGTCCCCGCACAACTGATTTAAGTAATCTACAGTGTGCCTGCTGTAGTCAGAAGCCATCTTCTTCTTCCCTGACTACGACTACTTTGACTTGCACTTTAGAGAAAAAAAAATAAAATGGGTAGGAACTGGACTGTACGCCAAGTGATATATAGTTATGTTTCCTTTTTAATAAAACTCTGTCTTTTTCTTTCTTTGTAAGAGAGCTTATGGTCTCAGCTGACACAGAACAATACAAGCTTGTGATACCAAAATTATGCCACTGCTGTCAACCAACCTGTCACAAACCCACTCAGCAGGTCAGGCCCTCTACTCCCAAAATGCCAACCTCTGAGCACAGTCTTGTGAACAGTGTAACAGACAAGGTAACCCTCTTGTCTGTTTTTGTGAGTTTGGATCAAACTTTGGTCTCAAGTTCTAGAGGGATTCAAATTGTGAACCTTTTGTTAGCATACCCAATGCACAGGCTCAGATATATCTGTCTTCGGGGGGCCAGATATATTTTCCTATGGGCACCTATCCAGGTATACAGAGATGAACCCTTTAAAACTTTCATAAAGACCTCAGATTTAAAACTCTTCTCTTCTCTTTCCAGTTTGGTACCACCATACAAGCTTTTGTTTATTATCTGCAATAACCATTCACTTTTCTTACAACTGAAAAGAAGTCAAAGACAGACCAAGTAAGTTCTAAAAAGAATTTTACTAAAATATTTAAAAATATGTAAAACACAAAATACAGAACTCATATCACTAGATATACAAATCTATTAAAAGAACAAGGTTTTAAACAGTACAATTCCTACTACAGTACTTAGTCTCTAAATACTTGCTTAAAAGTGCTCCCAAGATGTTTCATGGTCAGATTCTAGGTACAAATGTGTCTCTGTGAAGTAAAACAGACTAAATTAAAAGCTGGCTTTTACCCCACCTCTTTTCAGGAGGTGACCTAGCTCCTCCCTGTCAGGATACATGAAAATATATATCTTATACAAAAGCATTACATTCTGCAACTTCAGCATAATTCATGTCCTTCAAATGACACTTCTTTTGATCTCATAATGTATTTCCCTCACACAGGTTTCACAGAGACATTTACAACCTTGCACCCCTGTGTAACAATGTAGGTTCCCGTTCTAACGCCATAAACCTTGTTTATGATTTTCTCTTAACAAAATTAACTTCAACAAGTCTGTAATTAACTCAGAGAAACAGTATGCTTGATTAAAGCCTTTCATGTAACACATTGTCTCTAAAAACTGTGTGTGAACTCACATGCTGTCAGTATTTTTCTTATGGCTTCCATCTCTCAGCTGAAATCTGGGGGGGCGCATGAGGTCACTCCTAGAGCATTTGATTTTCAGCAGGAGATATTCAGTAATACATTATATATTAAAAATAAATGATACAGCACTCAGAACTGGCTGTCTACCTCACAGCATCCATGATTCTCATCTTTTTCCCCTGATTTTCTTTCAACTCTTGATCATGATTTATGGACCATAAGGTTGGGAAATATGAAGGAAAACATAGCAATCAACAGAGAATTTGCATAAGTAACCAAAACAAAGCATCAGTTTAAGCAACAGCTTAACCTGGTTCAATTTCAGTTGCTTGCCATCTGTATTCCCCCTCCCCCCCAGTCACCCTTGAAAAAGGGACTTCTAGGCCCAGTGGGCTTATCGGGTCAACACAATTCAACAGCAACAACAACAGCAGAAAGGGAAAATTGTTTAACTAGGAAACACACACTATGCCAGAGCTTGTTTCCTGGTGTGACCTTGGGACACATGGAAATAAAGTGACTTGCTCAGGGTCACACAGCATGCAAGTGGGAGCTGGTTGGATTCAAACCCAGGTCTCCAGGTTTGCAGCTCAGTGCCTTTAACTACTACACTATACTGCCTCAAAAGAAAAGGCACTTATATAATGGTGGGGATGTTTATATATAATTATTGGATCCTAATGAAGTCAGAGTTAAGAAAAAAGTTACTGATTATGACCATCAGCAAATAATTAGCTGCTCAACTTAGCTTCATCATGCTGCACACAATCACTTCACCCAGTTCTGCATTAGGGTCACAGATATTGGCATCATAACCCCTGAGAGTGTCCTATCAGATTCAAGAATTTACCACTCTCCTGTTTACTGCATCTGAAAAGAAGCGAAAAGAAATGAAAAGAAGAAAGAAACATCCCAACAAAAAGTAATGAGAGAAGATATTACAGCAAACTAAATGAAAATGCTCTTACTGAAGACCCTGGACTGCATCTTTAAAGAGTGACACAGGGCTTGCATTAAGCCCTGCATCAGCCCTTGTGTTGCATACCTGCAGCATTCCTGAATGCCACCACTGCACCCAATGTTACAATCTTGAGCGCAGTTTCAACAGTTGACTCACTTTATGGCAGCTTGTGGCAAAGGTTGGCTGCAAGCTACATGTTAGGGTTGCCAAGAATGAGGAGCACAAGATCTCTAATCGTTGGTCTAGCAAGCACTGATTTGCTGCAAGGGATTGAAAATTCCTCTAGAGTGCTGCAGGCCTGGTGCAATATATATTTCACACACCCGGGGCTTGCAACAAATCTGCTGTGAAAGTCTGGATCCTTGTGTCTGTTGACAGGTCAGTTAGTGAAAGTGTTCCAGATGTCAATGTATTGCATAATCTTTTATACAAGATGGACCCTGTGCACTAATGGGCAGAGTGGCTACATGCCGTGCAGCTGCAACCAGTAGCCACTCTGCACCCATTGCACCCCCCACACAGGATGCACCAAGGGGGTATGTGTCTGATCCCTGGATGCATGGAAAGCAATGCATGGGGTGGGTAAGGGGTGGGCCGGCACTATGCACCATGCACTAAGGCACATAGTGCTGGCACAGGGGTATGAAGGGGGCACAGGATATGCCACGGAGAACCCTGCTGTAAGTCCTTTATGTGCCCCATGCACACAGTAGGGACACAATTTGACAGGGCATATAGCCCACCCACCCATCAGGACCACTGTGGCTGTACCCCCCATGATTGCCAGCATGACCTGCCCCCACACACACTGGTGGGCAGCCCCCACCTGGCACCCCCCAACCATCATACACAACACACTGTGGCACCGGGCCAGGGATGTGGCCACCACATAAGGCACCAGCCCTGGAACCTCCGGGTATATGGTGGAGTACATTCCCCCCACTGCACTGCCAACAGTCCCCAACCCCACCACATACTGGTGTATCACTCCAGTGCCACATCACGAGGGGGCTGGCGGCATTGTTCTCCACTCACCTCCACAGCTGCTGGCTGTCAGATATCCTTGGGGCACGCTGCCAATGCAGACGCTGCCATGTAAGAGATCCACTCTGTGACCCAGTCTGGGCATCCAAATGGATGCCTGGCTGGGTCCGTGACTCTGCCCCTGGCTGTCCTGCAGTGTCCTGCGTGCTGGAGGGGACAGTGGACAGGTGCTGGCTGGTAGTGTATATTGGCTGGTGTGCACCTGTCCACAGGTGCATAGCTCCGCGTGTAGATAAGGCACCACTGGTGCATATTACCAGCCCATTAGTTCATAGGGGCCAAAAATTCTAGAAATCAGTTGTAAGCATGTCCCCATAATCAGAGACAGGGTCAAATGTAACTGTCACTCACTGGTACTCTCCCAAAACTCTGTCTGCACTGTTACCAGTTTTTACAACCTTTCAGATGCTTGAAAGGGTTATCTTGGTATGCTGCAATAACCTAGCAGTAATCTCACTCAGGTTATCTCTAGGTCTGCATGCCACTATAGCACTGCTCACACAGGATAGTGTGCTCTTTCCCAAAGTGCAAATGACCTATCATTTTTCACAGCTGAGAACACTTTGGTTTAAATATGGTAACTCTGTAGACTGCTTCTTTGGAAATGGATCACAGACTTGTCAACTTAGCTCTGATTATCTATACCTGAAATGGCTTAGTCAAAAAAAGACTGAAGTATATAGAAATAAAATTTGATACTCGACAACATTTACATATGTTACAGGATAATACACACTAAAGATTATTGAGAATACAGTATTCCTACAGAGATAAAAATAAACACATTTGAAAAGCTAGAGGCCACACAGAAAACTGACCTTAACACTACCTAAATTAATAAGTAGAGTAAAAGAAGCTTACCCCAGCTGTAAAGTGGGGAGTTATTGCAAACTCGAATATGTAATGTTACATGTTAAAATCCCAGACATAAATGACTTCTCATTGTAATCATATAAAAGAGTTACCTTCAGCTGGCCAGCCCGCTGTCCCGGCATCACTGGACAGGTCTCTCTCTGACATTACCCTTGGCTCTGCTTTTGATATCTGGGTCCACCATTTTCCCAGACTGGGCCAAACAATATGTTATCTAGCACTTGGTCCTTTTATTAACATCGCCATCTACCCAGCTGGAAATTATGGCCTTATTTAGGTCACTGTTTACATTTAAAACATGTCTTTTTATGAACGGGACTCAGCACTTTAATGTTTAACTAAAACAAAAGCCTTTTTAGATCCAAGACTTCTTCTACCTGCACCCAATTTTAAAGAAACTGTAATCTTGTATTCCACATGACTTAGAATATTTTGTAAAGAAAACACTAAACTTAAAAATAAATTCCTGGGTGATACATCTGTTACAGTAACACATGAGAACAGATAACAACTGTGCTTCTAAAGCATTTATAGAAAGAGTTAAAGCCAGGCATCTAGTAGACTGCTCCTCCCTAGCCTCAGTCCCACACTGCTGCAGTTTAACTGATGCATTTGACACCAACCTGTCATCTGAACTTATGTCATGGCACTGCAACCCCCACCACCCCTTGCCACCAACATCCACAAGTTCTACAGGTGGTTGAGTTGTTGTTATAGGCTGTGACAAGGGTTACAATGACAAATATGCTTAGACCATGGCCCTTCTATTTGCATGAGGACCCTGGCCCACTCTCCACCCCTGCAATTGTCAACATTGTCTAGTTACCTGGCAGGGAAGTGCTGTGAGCAACCCCCCCCCCCATTAACAATAGTACAATGGGACACAAGCTAATGACTACTGCTAAATGGTTGCAGTGTCCATTTATCACCAAATGACACAGTGTATGGGACTCTATTTTGTTAATATTTAAGTATTTTCCAAGGCTTATTGAGACACTTACTAACATACTCTGGCTGCTTCTACTTAGGTTATCACTGCTTGCATCGGCATAAACATAGTAACAGTGCTATATTCTCTTTCACTAAGGGTGTGACCCCAAGTAACATTAGTGGCATTGCAACCCTTATGCAATGAACAGCGGGAGTGCCATGCACGAGCTTTCACTGCATGATCGCAGAAAACATTGAGATCATGCAGGGATGGTGGTAAGGGTTAATTTCCAAGGATAGTGACCCTTAAAAATTTAGTTCAAGATACTTTTACCCCCACCTACAGAACTAGTTCATGCAGGTAGTGGGGCTATCAAAACTCTGCAGCAGATCAGTGAGGAGCTGGTGAGATGAAGATCACTATAGCACCTGGACAGAGACACCACAACTAGGGGGAATGGCACTAGGGATGAAGGTTCCATCGGACACCAGGGAGAGAGATGTGAATGGTGAATGGTTTGGGAGAGACATACAGCACCAGGAAAATATTCTGTGGCCAGAATCAGTCCTAAAATGTAAAGGTAGGGGTCACTTCTAATGGTCTCACAGCATCAAATGATGGTGACACAAGGAGGGAGCTTTTTACCCACGTTTTGCACTGTATCCATTTGTGAAAGGAGGCCCACTGTTTCTCTATCAGAATAGGGTTGTGTTACAGTTGCAGCAATAGACATAGTCAGATATTTCCAGATATTTTGCAGTATTACTAAAGTGATTTTAGTTTCTCTACCTGTAGGCCATAGGCCATAAGTAGAGGGTACTAGTCTATGGCTGGCAGAGCTTGCATTTTTGTGGTGGCTTGTCTGATGTCTAACTTGGTTTTCTCCGTTTTTTAAGTTAATTCCCCTTTTGTGTTTTATGGCTTTTTTATGTTTGAGATTGCTGAAGGAAAAGATGCATGGTTTCTTTTGGATAGTTACTGTAGCAGAGTTAAGCCACAGGAACCACTGATTCTCTTTCATGAAATGTTTGTATCTCTGCTGGAGCAGAGAGTCAATCTCAGTGCATTTGTGTAATTTGAAGTTGCACTGCAGTGGAGAGTCAAGGCCTGGTTTTATGGTGCAGCGTGTCTTTGTCTCCACCAGAGAGGAGAGTGAAGAGAAGAGTCATTCTGTCCCCTCCCTTTATTAATTTTTAATTGTGTTTCCCCCCACACAGAAATTCTCTGTTTGATGTCCCAGGAAGTGAGTGGTGTGTATATTCTGGAGAGACATACTGGTCATTTGTGTAGGGGCAAATTTAAATTGGACAAGTATGTGGATACAAGGGATAATAGGGCTTTCGCATTTAGGCCCTGTCCACACTATGCCTCTGTAACATTGCAGAATGCCCAAACCGTTACCACAACGGTTTGCGTTTACACCTATAACATTACAGGAAGCGTTTTCGTAACCATTGTTGAAACCTACATATGAGGTGGTTTAACAACGGTTATGAAACTGGTCCTGCCATGGTAACGTTATCGGCAGTAGTGTGGGCGGTAACAGTCCCCTGCAGGGACTGAAGCACATACAACAGAGCTGCATTGTGGGATCAGCACTGCCATAATGGTTGCCGGCTCCCGATGTGTGGACCGGCAGTGCGGTTCCATAACGGACACCCCTGAGGTGTGGATGCACTGCACCGCTCCCCGGCTGTAACGAATTGCATCCGTTACCGGGCCAGAGCGGTGTAGTGTGGACAGGGCCTAAGAGTAAATATATTCATTTTGAGTTAAAAGGGGTCTAATTTAATCTAAATTGAGGGATAGATTATTCTTTTTAAACTTAATGTCCCAAGATCTTTAGAGGAAATTGAGGTAAGTGTATATGAAATAATCAGGAATTAAGCTCCAGCTGAAAGCAATTATTTGAAGTAAGGGCTATTGTGCTGAAAGAACTTGTTTTTAGAGGGTTTAAACTTCTGTGTTTAGGGATCTGAAATGCCTGGAGCTGTTTGGATAAACTGGGAGGTAGATTAGATTGCTGAGGGAATTTTAATTACATTTTATGAGTCAGCAAAGCATAGTGGGCATAGATCTCATGTCTCAGGAAAGCATTAATGCAGAAAATACAAGAGGTGGTTAAAGAGGATGCTCTGGTTTATTTATTTTATTTAGCTTTTGTTAACCAAGTAAGTGCACTAGCCATAAAATGTCTTTTCAGGCATGACCCGGGAGAGTACAGACATGCATAAACTTAACAGGATAACAATTTATAAGTGCATTACATGCAATGAGTTAAAGATGATACAATATATCAGAACATACAAAGTAAAGTGCTTTACATACAATGAGTTAAAGTGGATACAATATATCAGAGACATACAGAGTAGACCATTCATAAGTTCATAGGTGCCTACCTATGCAATGAATAGAGAGGACCTTGGACAATAAATTATCAGGTGACATATCATATGAACAGAACAAGGTATACAAAAACAAAAACAGGTAATACAAAAGGAAGAAATAACCATTGAGAGCAGAGGGTGTCATTAAGGAAAAGGTTGGTAAGTGAGGAAGAGGGGAGCAAGCCATGCAATTAGATTATATGAGTGTATGTAAGTGTAAGGGAGATGCCTGCAGTGCAAGATTGTATATAGGCAGGGAAAGGGAGCTGGGACAGGCTGAGGCAGTAAGAGGATTATATAGAGGTGAGGAAATACTATTGTATGGCCAGAGACATCAGTCATTAGGTAGAGAAGAAGAAGAAGAAGAAGAAGAAGAAGAAGAATCAGCATTTATATAGCACTTTTTCATACACAGTATCCCAAAGCGCTTTACAAGCAATGCTAGACTGGTAGTGAAGTGACTGAATGTGTGGTGGCGGCCATATCACACATCATCACCCACACACAGCCTGGATAATTGCATGAACCAGTTTATGGGAAGGGGAATGTTGGCCAGGACACTGGGAATGTTCCCTGCTCTTTACGAAGAGTACCCTGGGTTCTTTTACTTCCACCTGGACACCCACCAGGACAACACCAGGATGGACAGAAGGGACCTCGGTTTAACGTCTCATCCAAAGGATGGCACACCCCAGCAGTACAACACCCCCCAATACTGCATGCGGATGCCAGTGATTTTTAGGTGTAAGTCCATCCCGGTGTGGAACGAGAACCCACGACCTTCTGGTCCAGAGGTGGATGTGCTACCAACTGAGCCACGCTAGGTAGGGTGAAAGCAGGAACAGGTATCAGTAATCATCAGATTTGAGTGCAATTTTCTCTTGAAGCATGTGTGGGAGCCAGAAAGTCTAATGTCGAATGGAAGGGAATTCCACAGCTGTGGAGCTGCATGCTCAAATGCAACAGTTCCTTTCCTAGTGTGGCTCCTTGGCAAATTCAGAAAGGATTTATCAGCTGATTGTAGACCATGGAGTGTGTCCTGAGGTACAAGCATAGCTGCAAGACACCTAGGGGTTTGATTTCGAATTATCGAATAAATAAGAGAGCCAAGGTAGTATTTCCTACTAGCTAACGGAGAGAGCCAACCAAGAGCAGAAGAGGCATAGCGACATATGTTGTTATACGTAATATCCCATCTGAGTAGATCAGTTTTATGACTAGCCCCAAATAAGGGAGCCCCATAGGTTATGGTGGGGAGCAGAATCCCCCTCGCAATGGCCATTTTAGCTGATGGCATAAGCATATAACTAGTCTTATATGCAACACCCAATTTGGAGTTGACAGCTCGGCAAACAGACTGTACATGAAGATTAAGATCAAGAGATTGATCTAGCAGGATGCCCAGGTACTTGAAATAGGTCACACATTCCAGTAATTGACCTTCTAAGTCCTGCACCATCAGTGCTGTTGTGCAAGCCCAGAGCTTTGGGGCTGATCCAAGCAGCATGGCTTTAGTTTTACTAGTGTTGACAGCCAGTTTGTGGTCGTATAGCCAGTTTTGGATATTGTTAAAGTCAGAGGAAAGGGTTGTATTGATAGTGTCTATATTAGTAGAACTTGTATAGATTACAAGATCATCAGCATATAGAATAGCAGAGCAGGATTTTAGAGCAGCTCCAATACTATTTATATAAAGAGAGAATAGGAGGGGCTCTAGGATGGAGCCCTGAGGTACACCGATGTTAATGGTGGTAATGTTCGATAGAGAGGAATTAAATTTCACCACTTGAGTTCTATTCCTCAGGTAGCTTTCATACCAGTCAACAACAGAAGAGGAGAAATGCAGGTGTCAAAGCGAGGAGAGAAGCAAAGTGTGATCAACATGGTCAAAAGCCTTTGTGAGATCAATAAAGACAGCCCCAGTCAGATAGCCAGTATCTATTTTTGAAAGAGTGTCTGTGGTGAATTTAAGGAGTGCAGTCATTGTGCTATGTCCTTTCCTGAAGCCATGTTGGGTATCCGAGAGCAGACTGTGCTTAAGTAGATAGTCAGTTGTCTGAGTTGCTACAATTTTCTCCAGGATTTTGCTCAGTACTGAGAGTATGGCAATTGGTCTGAGTTCATGACAACCTTAGGATCCCCTTTTTTAAGTACAGGCATGATCCAAGCAGCTTTCCAGAGGTCAGGGACCATTCCACCTGAAAGTGATAATGTATAAATTTTGGCCAGTGGTAATGCAATAAGGGGAGCTGCAAGTTTCAAGAGGCGGGGTTCCAGGCAGTCAGAACCAGAGCAGGCATGATCAAAGATGGACCTCAGGAGCTTCAGGACTTCCTTTCTAGACACAGCCTTAAAATAGAATGGATGAGTATAAGGAGGCACAGGGGACAACACTTCCAGCTTATCCAGACAGGTTCCTAATGAGGAGTGGGAGGACACTGCAGTGGGATTGAAGGAAGAGGTATATTGGGAGAGATCAGAGAAATGCAGGTTGAAAGAATTAGCTATGGTTTGTGAGTCATTGCAATGCACATCATTTATCAGCATATCACTAGGGGTAGTTGACTGTGAGGATCCTAGGAAGGATCTGATGTGTGACCAGAACTGTCTGGGATCATTGGCCGAGTTAATCAGTAGGTCTTTACAGTACTTGATCTTAGTAGCTCTGACTTGTCTTTTCATTGAATTCCATAGCGTACGGTTAAGCGTTGAAATCTGTTTGCTGGCCTGATGTTTTGTAGCGCTTCCAGAGTTTATCTCTAAGGTGCAAACTTTTGAGTAAGTATTTGTTTAGCCATCTTATTTGTTTACCCCTCACTCTCTGGGTGATCTTTGGGGCATGTTTACATTAAACCATAAGGAATTTAGTGATGAAGAGGTTAAGAGCATCCTGAGAACAGTGTGATAGATAGATCTCTGACCAATCAATTCTGGAGACGTCCTACAGAAACACCTCTTGATCTAGGTGGGCAAAGTTTGTGAGAGTGATGAGACATGGTGGAGAAGATGGAGGTGCCCCCAAGGACAGGATGCAGAAAGTAGGAGAGTGGTCAGTTAAGGCATCAGCATGAGTACCAGCAGCTGAGATATGTTCGATCTGGGTTACCAGCACCCAATCCAATAGTGTGCCTAGTGGTGATGAAGACAGACTTTTAGTCGGCACTGTTACCATCTGATGCAGGTTGTAGCTATGAGTCAGAGATTGAAGAGAACTGAGAGCTGCCCCAAGCCAGTTTAAGTTTAGGTCTACTAAGATGACAACCTCATTATGATTAAAATTCTGAGAGGTATTTTCCAACAGGTACTCTAGACCCGCAATCCCTCCCCCTTGGGGGTTATATGCACAGATAACATGCAGTTTCTTGGCTCCCGATGCAAGGGTAGCATGCAAGTATTCACATACCAATTGAGCATCCAGGATAGTGAGAAGAAAGATGGTCAGATTATTTTTGTAGTACAGAGCAACTCCACCACCACATTTGTTCGATATCCTATCCCTTCGAATAATAGAGTAATTTGGCAGGGAGCAGAGATAGTCAGTAACTGATGGTTTTAACCAGGTCTCAGTGAGACAGAGGATATCAGGATTGTACGGTTTGACCCATAACTCCAGTTCCACCAAGTGACACATCAAACTTCTTATATTCAAGTGTGCAATTAATAGCCCATGTTTGGACATACCATGTGTGTCATCTGCTGAGAAGTAAGCATCTAGTGGCCCAGAATTTGTCTCTATAACCCCAGATAGCAGAATGGCAATGATGACAAGGAACCACAGCCCCATGTTTAGAAAAGGGTGGGATAATGCAGATTTGTTCCGTAGTTTCCTAAACATATAGAGAGAACGGTAGGACAGCCCTTTTGGTACAGAAGAAGATTAGTTTGTAGTATCCTTGTATTATAAACAATAATGTTGAAGAAAGTAAAATCATAGTGCTTGGTCCTAGATTTATTTGAGCCATCCTCATTCCATAAGGATAGTGTAATTCTGTAAAGGCAAAGTAGGACAAGAAAAGTTACGAGGGCAACCCCCAGATAGCTGTTGGACATGGTGTGACTGTTGGTACAACACTGGTTCAACTCATGACAGAGGTCACCCAGGGTCACAGCTAGGCAGGGATTGACAAAAGGCTTTGGCTATGCAAGACCTTGCAGGCATGCACTCCCCAGCCCCATTACATTGATAGCCTGGGGCACACCTACTTAAGTACAAGTGCAGGATGTGAAATCATTTTGTCCTTGTACTTCCTTTGTTATTTAAAGAGGTTGTTTAAAAGCCCACAAATAGATCCCTTAGGAGCAAGCCAGATGAAAATGTGGATTTGAGCAGGACCCAGAGTCACTGGAGTTTGTCAGACCTAGTTGCTTGATTTCTGTTTTGCTTGGGATAGTTAAATGGTAGACATATCTCTGTTAAAGTGTCAAGAGTTTAAAGGTACACCATCAACCCTTTTTGCATCATACTATTTCAAGTTGAAAACCCACATTTTATGATTGCTTACCTTCTCTAAAATGCATTGGTGTTGCTAATGGTTTAATCTGCCTCCTTTCTTGGTAGAACTGAAATGCATGGCAATTGTTTAATTATACCCAGCCTTGTTTTGCTTCAAATCCTTGACCCACTGTTATTGATAACATCCTGAACATTAGAAACACCCCATAGCAGTACAGCCAGTCATGATGCAATAGTCTTCTCTGCTTCCACTGCATCTTACACACATACATACATAACGGTGTCATCAGATGAGGAACTACAAGGCCCACCTAGTCTGCTCAGCATCCACCCCTTTTCAGAGCCCCCCCTTCCTGTGTTGGGGGTGTCCCCAAGTATAGGAAAGATGCAGTGAGATTTGATTAAGGAATATAAACAAACAGATTGTGGTGTGCTAACACCAGTATGGTGGGAAGTCTGTTTTTCACCTTTAAAAAGAAAAAAAAGGAATCAGAATCAAACTACCAGCCACATCAGCACACTATACAGAATACAAAAAAGCATAAAATATGTGTTTTAATTTAGGGACAGTTTGAAGCCTAAAGGGGTTGACAGTGTCCCTTTAAACAGAGGGAAGGACAGAAGTGTGTTTTCATAGGTGCAGAGGGACAGAAATAAAGGATGGGTACTTCTGGGTCTTGAAACCCAGGAAGTATATTAGTGCACTTCTTACAAGCATTAGTGTTGCATGCATTAGTGTAGTCATACTACTTGATGAAGTGCCATGACGTTAAGTGCTGTAGATACATACCAGAAGAGGGACTTAACAAAACAGGGACAGGGAATACTGTTCGGAAAGCTAGACAGCAAGGAGGGGATTAGTAGAAAAAATAGTCAGGTCTTGCATTGGAGAAAAGTAACTGTAGTGCTTTTCTGAGATAAGCACAGTACAGTGCTTTTCTGAGAAAGTGGAGAAGTGGTGCAGCATCTGCTAGATCAGGGTAAGCCCTAGCAGGCAGACACACACACATACACACACACACACACACACACACACACACACACACACACACACACTCACACACACACAACACAACAGCATGCATGCACACAGAGAAGGTTGTAGTCTGTTTAGCTGTAGGGAATGTGGAGTGGCTACTTTCCAGAGGATTCTCTGGATGCATGGTTGTCCCTTTTGTAAGAAGTCTTGGGATCTCACCTCTGAGATAGCTGCTGCAAGTTTGAGATACACCTATTGAGGAGCAACTCAGTGGGCAGGGTTGGGGTGTCTGCAGCTTTGTTTCCCCAGAGGACACCAAGAGTCCAGAATGGATAACCGAGGGTAGTACATAGGGGAGGAGTAGACTTGAAGAGGGCACCAGGGAGGGTTTGGGACCCAGAGTGAGTACCCAAAAATACTTTGAGCTACTTGTGAAATGTTTCACTCCACACACTTCAGTGAGAAGTCAGAAGCTGGTGCCTCTGGCATGCAGACCACAACTGGAGTGGAAGAGCCTAAAGTGAATGGGCTAGTAGCAGCAAGTTAAAAAGGAGGAGAGTATTAGTACAGGGAGATTACATACTCCAATGGACTGGAAGTGTGGTGTGTGCTACAAACCCTAGTGAAAGATCTGTATGCAGCTTCTAAAGGGCAACACTGAAGAGAGACATTCCTAGGGTGGACAAACTCACCAGAGACAGAGAGGGGAACCCAGACATGGTGATTAATTTAAGGGTCAAGAACCTGGCTAGGTATAGTATACAGAGAATAAAAGGTATTTTCTGTGTAGGAGGCAGGAAGTTAAATATAGCAGTCAAAACGGTAACCTTTTCTGGGGTGTTACTGGTGCCATGTGAAAAAGAGGGAAAACATTAAAATTTGGGAGTTTAACACATGCCTAAAAGGATGCTGCAATAAAGAAGTGTGTCACATCAGGATGGATCGGGGATCTTTTTCATAGGGCAGTGGTCTATTCATGTATGATGGACTATATCCTAATAGAAAGGGAACTGGTGCAGTGTGCCAGAAGATACAGTACGTTGCAGAAGCCATCAATAAATATTTAAATTGCAGGAGCCAAGTTGGCTCCCTCTCCTCTCATGCAGATTTTGGAAAGAGCCATCAGAGGACAGGAGGAGGAAAAAGAAAAAAGTGCGGCACTAAATGGAACCAAAGGGGAGATAAAGTACTAGGTAAAGTCAAAAAATGAGGAAAATAAAAGAACTTTTAAAAGATACAATACTACAGTTCATACTACACAGTGATACAGTTCATATTATGGTCTTGTAGAGCTGAAAAAATTGCAAATGCCTATATCAACAGATCCCCATTATTTTAATGGCAATAATTCTGTACCACTGCATTCCTGATAAATGTATCAATCTTTAGTTTTAATTTTTGCTTGTTCTTACCTATTATATTCAGGGACAACATGTTCCAAATTTTGATGACCCTTTGGGTGAAGAAAAACTTTCTTTTATTTGTTCTGAATGTATCCTTTAGTTGCAATGGGTGTCACTAATATTATTGCTTCACTGGGTTTGAATTCATCATTTAAATCCAATAAAAATACAGGAGAATTAATTTTGTCATAGAGCAAAAGCAAGTGTCCTCCAATTCTACATTAGTAAAGTGAACAGAGAGCAATAATGTTCAGCCTATCATCATAAGCATACACCTTTAAACCATAGATACTCTTGGTTGCCCTTCTTTGCACTTGTTCAGTCTTATTAATATCTATAGCCATGTAGAGATCCCAAAAAGGGGAGGCATAGCCTAGATGCAGGAGAACTTAAGCTCTTTACAAGGGGGTTATGATTCCAGAATCCCTGCTATGAACGTTGCATCTTATTGATCATAAGACCGTTTTTACCCTGCTAACTACTTGCCAACAATGATTCGATAAGCTTAATTTGTTGTCTAGTAATATGTCAAGGTGTTTCTTTTCCATGGATGCTTTTATTGTGTTTCCAAGAAAATAATATTTTTTTTTTGTGTTGTTTTTCCCATATGAAGAGCTGAAAACTTTGTTATATTAGTCATGCCCCACTGCTGTGCCGATTGTCCAATCTTATCCAAGTTCTTCTGCATTGACTCCCTGCATGTAATGTGTGTGCTAGGTCCACCTATGTTGCAATCATCTGCATATTCTGTGCACCAGCTGTTTACCTCAGTGTCTAAGTCAGCAATAAATATTTAGAACAGGGCTTGTCCAATGACCAAGCCATGTGGTACTCTGCTTGTGACTAGTCCCCAATGTGAGTAATGGCCACTTATTACGTAGAAACACAGAAATTTGTTGGCAGAAAAAGACCCCATGATCCATCTAGTCTGCCCAAGCCACCTCCCCCCAGGAAGACCTCTACCCTCCATTTTCTGTCTGCTCCCTGTTGGTTAGGCCCATGTATCTATCCCAGGCTTTATTAAATTTACCCCTTGAATCAACCCCACCACCCATTCAAGCAGTCTGTTCCATGACCCCACCACCCTCTCTATAAAGAATTTCCCCTGATGTCTCCTTTAAATCTGCCACCCTTGAGTTTTACCGCATGCCCCCTAGTGGATTTGTTCTCACTTAATCTGAAGATATTGTCAACCCTCACCCTATTTATGCCTTTCAAGTACTTGAATGTTTCAACCATGTCCCCCCTCTTCCTCTTATCCTCCAGTGTATACAGGCCCAGATCACGCAGTCTCTCCTCGTATGTCTTCTCCTGTAGCCCGCTTACCATTCTGGTAGACCTTCTGTGGAGCCTGTCCTTGTCCCCTTGTAAGCATGGCCTCCAGAACTGTACCCCATATTCCAGGTGTGGTCTGACCATGGTCTTGTATACTGCCATAATCACCTCCCTTCTGCTTGTGAAGCTTCCCCCGTGCATGTTAACTTTCTGAGTGCCTTCCCTGCTGCCTTGTCACACTGACTCCGAACCTTCAGTCTGTATGAAATAGTGATCCCAGGCCCCATTCCTGTTCTGTTGTCTCCAGTAACCCCCCCCCCAGCCAGTATTTTGCCTTCGTGTTTCTATGCCCTATATGCATAATTCTGCATTTCTTTGCATTAAATTGTAGCTGCCATCTTTCTGATAACTTCTCTAACCTTGCCAGATCCTCTCTGATAATTCCCATACCCCTCGTCATATCCACCCTATTATATACTTTCATGTCATCTGCAAACAGACTCACCTTCCCATGCAGACCCTCCATAATGTCCCCAATATAAATGTTGAAGAGTATGGGTCCCAACACTGAACCCTGGATAACCCCACTAATCACCCTTTGCTCCTCTGAGCGCACCCCATTTTACCACAACCCTTTGTGTCCTTCCCTCTAACCAATGCTCAACCCTCTGCCTCCAGATATTTAATCAGCCTTTCCTTTATAATGGTGTCCATTAGCTTATCCACCACAGAGATAAGGCTAACTGGGCGATAGTCTCCCGGTTCCTCCCTTCCTCCCCCCTTATGCAATGGCACCACCTCAGCCCTTTTCCAGTCTCCAGGAACCCTTCCTTGTCCAGTGACAGATTAAACAACCTCATGAGCGGTGCTGCCAACACCTGCTTCACTTCTTTGAGCACCCACAGGTGAATCCTGTCTGGGCCAATTGCCTTATCCTCCTGCAGTTTCCTCAGTTCTTCCAATATCCTATCCTTTGTGAGTGGATCTGAGTACACTTCCGTGCCCTCCCTTCTCTGACTTCCAACTTCAGCCCTAACCCCTCCTCCACCATGAAGACTGATGTGAAGTAATCATTCAGAACATTAACCTTTTCCATATCCCCTTCTGCATAACCCCTTCCCCTTTTAGTCGAACAATCCCCATCTTCCCCTTCCTTCTATCACTCACATATCTAAAAAACTTCTTATCCCCCCTTTTTGTCTCCCTCGACATATTCTCCTCCATATCTTCCTTTTCCCTTCTGATTATTTTTCCTGTTTCCTTCAGTTTTGTCTTATATACCTCCCTGCCTGTCTCTTTCTGAGAGGCCTTATATGCCCTGAGTGCCCTCCTTTTCTCTCTAACTGCTACTCTCACTTTGTTTAGGAACCAAAGTGGTTTCCTCCCCTTCTTATTTTTGCTCACCATCCTAACACATAGTACTGTTGCCTTCAGTAGTCCTCCTTTGATTTCCCCCAACAACTCCTTCACATCATCTATGTTCTCCTGTCCTTCAAGTTCCTTCCTCACAATTTCCATCTTCCTCCTAAAACCTGTCTTACTAAAATCTAACACCTTAGTGGTGGAAATGCTCTTGACTTGTCCTTTCCAAATGGCAAAGCTTACCATCCTGTGGTTACTGTCCCCCCAATTCTCTCCATCCTCATTTGTCATTACCAGATCTAGTACTGTCCTCTCCCAGTAGATTCTGTGGCCAGCTGGTGCAATAACAATTCCTGCATGGCTACCAGCAGCTCCCTACTCCTTTCTGTGGATGCTGCTGGAATATCGTCATTCACATCTGGTAGATTCAGATCACCCAATATCACTATTTCCCCTTTCGTGGCCATCTCCTTTATTTCACTAACAAACTCTTTATCCACTTCCTCTCTTTGATTTGGTGGTCTATAGATCACCCCTACCCTCACTGCCTCACTTTCCGTTCTGCTTAAAGTGACCCATAGTGTCTCTGCTGGTCCATCCCTTCCCCCACTTGCCATTGCTCAAATCCCCTTCTTTACATACAAGGCAACCCCCTTCCCTTCTTCCTGTATTATCCCTCCTTAAGAGACCATACCCTGGTATTTTCACCTCCCAACTGTGGCTGGCAGACCACTAGGTCTCTGTGACTGCAATTATGTCCAGGTCTTCTGCCAGCACTGCTGCCTGCAGGTTCAACATTTTATTACCAAGCCTCCTGGTGTTTATTAGCAACCCTTTACACCAGCACTGCCTTCCACCATTTCTCTCTGTCCCAGCGTCTCCCACTCCCAGCTGTGGAAAGTGTGAGTTAGGTCAGTCCCACCGGATATTTTCCCTGGACCACCCCTAGCTGTGCACTCACCCTCCCCTAGTTTAAGTCTCTCCCGACTATTTTAGCTATGTATCCCTGGAGTTTCCCCCTCAACAGTCTAGCCCCCTAGTCCTTGATATGCAATCTGTCATTGCATACAGATGCTTGTCTGCCCATGTGTCCCCCTATTCACCTATGCATTCATAGCCCTCCTTTCTACACCACTGCCTCAACCAGTGGTTAAAGTCCATTATTCTCAATTGCCTAGCTGTACTGGCACAGTGTACTGGTAGAATTTATGAAAATGCTATGGACCTCAGCATCCCCCTTGCAGCCACCTGCTAGTTCCATGAATCTCTTCTGCACCACCTCCACATTCTACCCAGCTATGTCATTTGTTCCCAGGTGTATGACCAGGTGAGGTTCCTCCCCTGACCAGCCTGGTGCACTCCCTAATTTTTGATAATGCCCTGCTCGCTTCCATTCCTGGCTTACAAAAAACTGACCCCCTTTTCAAAGCCACCCCCTTCTTTAACGAGTGGAACCCTTTAATAATAGAGTCCCCATACACTATAACCGATTCTTCCTGCTTTAAGAAGTGCACCGCCTTCCTCACCTCACCTCCTTCTCCTGGTGCTCCATGTCCCCGGTCACCCCCTCTTCCTCTCCTCCACCCCTATTCCTCCATCTCCTGCCTTCCCTAAAGTTTCCCTATCTCACCCCTTCCCCCTGCTTCCTCCCATCCTCCTCTTTGTCATTACCCGCATCTCTTTCTCCCTGTATCCTGTCATCTACCCGGTTACCTGTGCTCTGACTCCATTTTTGTAGACCTTCTCATGCTTCTTTCTCATCCCTATTTCTGCTCTCTTCCTTACCACCTTGTCCCCCCAGAGTGTTACTTATTCCCTTCATTGTGCCAACCCTGCTGATCTTATTTTGTAACCCCTTTGTGAGATCTGCCCTTACTTCTGACTTGTTACTCCTTTCTTTCAGTGTGCTCCCCTGCTGCTCTTATCTCGTAGCCCCTTTGTGAGATCCTCCCTTACCTCAGGCTTTGTCTGCTTTTCATGGCCCAGCTCCCTATTACCCTTAACTTCCCTCCCTGCTACTTCCTCCTGTCCCTCCATCTCCCTTAAGGGCCAATACCTGTTTGAGCCTATTGTGTATCTATGCTTATAGACATTGTCATACATGTCCATATTGCCCCTAATCCCTGCCTGGCACCTCCCCTCCTGGTCCCCAGTGAGTCCTGCTGGCTTCACCTGCTATCTTCTCCTACTTCCTGTCTCCTGTCCTCACCCACTTATCCTGTGTTTCTCCACTCCCTTTCTCTTTCTGCCCATAACATTTCCATCCTCAGCCTTAATAGTTCAGCCTCCATCCTCCTTAGCCTTTGACAAATTGGGCACTCCCCCAGCCTCCACAGAGTGATGATGAATATGGCTGCTCCACAGTTGTTACTCCCCATGATCCTCCCACCCCTGTGTCCCCTACTGCTTTCCCTCCACCTGTCCACCCTCCCCTTTTGCTGTCCCTCCCCCTGGCAGGCCCCTCTACCCTGCTCCCTGCACCAACCCCCACCATCTCCCTTCCTGATCCATGCCCTCTTCTCACCCTTGTGCCCTACTAGCTCTATGCTCCCAGTTTTACTAATCACCTCAAACAAGATGTATCCAAACCCTTCACCCTAGATGATCAGATTCTTAAAACCTCAGAAAACAGTGAGTCCTAGAGGGGACAGGTGCACAGTATATTAATACCAATCAACCGGAATTTGTACCACTTTCAATATTTGTGCAGCCTTTAAGATGACAGTTTTGTTAATACCTATACGTCAATGATTTGCTTGATATTCCACAATAATTACCCACTAAACAGTCCAAGTTCAAGATTTCCACATTGATTAATTAGTTTCACCAAAATAGTCCAAGTTTGAGAATTTCTTACAGATTATGACAACTCTTTCTGTCATAAGCCTTCCACAATTATTTGTCCCTTCAAATTGGTTCCCTTTCCCTTAGCGGTGATCTTGCCAATAGTCCAAGTTCAAGCTTGACAGACAACCAGATCAGCTATAAGGTGGACCAGATAGAAGCTAATGGGGAAGATTATAAAGGGGAACTTGAAGCAGAAATAAATGAAACAGTGAGGGAGGCAAATACAAAAACTGAATGGTGAACTGCAGAAGTGGTTCAGGAGAATAATGAAATATTTTTCAAATATGTAAGTGAGAAAAGACAGATGCAGGAGGGCACTGAAAGTATGTGAAGTCATGGGGTGAGCATGGAGGATCTACATAGCAGTTTTTTCAGTTCTTTGTTCAAGGCAGATCTCTTAAGCCCCATACATAAAAGTAGGGTAAAGGGGTTCCTTGGAAGTTTGAGATTAGGGCTGTTTCTGTGTAAAAGGTGAGTGGGTTGACAAATCCAAAAACTAATCAGATCCCCTGGACTGGATGTGATTCACCCATAAGGGCTGAAAGAGATAAGCCAGCCTTTGGCAGTACTCCTAGCAGAACTGTTTAACAGTTCCTTGAAATCAGGAGATGTTCCAGCAGATTAAAAGGTAACAGATGTGATGGTGCTTCTCAAGGTGGGTGAGAAGGATGGTCTGGGGAACTACAGACCAATGAGCCTCACTTCTGTTGTGGGGACATTTTTATGTTGGCTTGCCGCGCTTGCACGCAACTCAACATCTTGCGGTAGTGCAGTGGGCCCCTTGTGACGCTGTTGGGGCAGTACGGGGCACTCATCAGTAGGTGCATCCCTCATTCTCAATCAGCAGCACCACGCCATGCATGCTAATGTGGCAGAGCACATCTAAGGAAAGGTCCACTGCAATCCGAGCAAAGCTCGCCAGATGCAGCAGACCCTTCCTCCAGGTTTTCTGCCATTAGCATCATTATCGGCAGCCACCAACAGCCGATGTCAGGGTGCCCAATCCCCAGCAGGCTTATTGTGGCTGCACAAATCCTGGAGGGCAGGAGCCCCTCTCTATAAGCATCAATCAGCCCCCCTTTCTTATATACCGGCCAGGGGTGCCCAATCTCACATAAATTCATCCCCAAGCCCCATTGTCTGCCGGCGAGGTGCACAATCCCCATCGGCTGCAGCAACTTCCCCAAAACAGTTAGGTGGCATGCTGCGGCCCACCCCAGTGTGCCAAGTCCCCTGAAAAAAACTGTCCCGCGATGTTAGGTTTTTTTCTTCTTCCTGTAACAAAAAGGTCCCTCATAGTCTCCTGCCACCCACCCGCACTCACCCACTGCGCACTCCTGCCTCCTCACCCACTCACCCCATATTACTCCGGAGTCCGGCGCCGATGATCTTAGCTGGACCGGGAACACGTCTGCACTCTTCAAAGCCGACCGCGAACTGAGGAAATGCTGGTAAGCTGTATAATGGAATGAATAGGGTTTTTTCAACTTTGCTGCATATCTCAGGCATTTGTTGGAATTTTGGCACCAAATTTTCAAAATGGGGTTTTTGGGGCCCCTCCTCATGAATTCTATCACTGTCATGGCGTTAATCGGCCTCAAAAGATGATTTCACAGTCACTGTGTGAAATCACCTTTCGGGACCCATTAATGAAATGACAGTGCCAGTGTTCATGAGGTGGCCTCTCAAAAACCCTATGTTCCAAATTTGGTGGAAAAAATCAAACAAATGCCTGTTTCATGAGCGTGCGTTGTGCAGTTGCTACCAGGCTCATAACTTCATGAATTCACAATATTTTATTGCCAGATTTTCAGCATCATCATTTTTGTACACCTCCTTGTGAACAGTACAGCTGTCATTTTCCACATCCTGCCCGAAATGTGTTTCTGCACTTCTGGCTCACAATAGCACAGTCACTGTGGGAAATCAGTGTTTGGGCCAGATTATGAAAATGACAGTGACACTGTTCATGAGCAGAGGTCCTAAAATGCCTATGTTGAAAATTTGGTGATGATACTACTTAAAATGACTGTATTCTGAAATGCGTGTGGCAGAATGTACCCTACACTCGTGACTGGCCTTGCATTTCATTGATATTTTCACTCTGGATTTTCACTACTGCCATTTTCCTACACCTCTGATGAACAGTACAGCTGTCATTTCACATATCCTGCCCAAAATGTGTTTTCGCACTTCCGGCGCAGAATAGCGTGGTCACTGTGCGAAATCACTTCTTGGGACACTTTGAGGAAATAACACTGTACATGAGCAGAGGTGCTAAAATGCCTATGTTGAAAATTTGGTGCCAAACAGCCATAAAATGGCAGTGTTGCAAGTGTGCATTGCATAATTCCCACACATCCTTGTAACTTTGCACATTTGCTATATTTAAATGCCACATTTTCAACACTGGCATTTTTTTACGCCTCCTTATGAACTGTACAGCTTTCATTTTTCACATCCTGCCCAAAATGTTTTCCCGCACTGCACCATCAAACACCCAAAGGGACACCTCAATGCCTGTCAGTCTCTGAGGGGTGGGAGTGGGTTGGCATCTGTTCAATACTTCACTGCCATGCCTATTATGCATCTCTGTAACTCCTGCACTACCAATGCTAATGCCAGCAAGACAATATTTGGCATTGACAAATGCTTGCTAGAAACTGTTCTCAAGGAGGACATAGTGGATTTCCTGGAAGCAAATGTACTGTGAGACAGAAGGCAGTATAAGTATGTGAGGGCACAGGGTACAGAACTGGTGGCACTCACATACAACTGGGTTCTCAACAATATTGACAGAAATCACAAACGGTGAGCACTTCTGCCATCTTTTGAGGTTTTTTATTGTTTTAAATGAAGTACAAAATGGTGCTGCCAAACTGTCAAACAATCATACAGGTGAAAAATTACAAAATCAAAGTGCAAAACAAATAATCTGCAAGCTCAGCAACTTCACCCAACTTAATTACAGTGCTTCAAGGGTGGACCCTGTTGTCCTGTTAGCAGGATTTGCAAGTGGCAGGTTATAGAAGATGAATCTGATTGTTTTCTTCAATTTAGTGACACAAACATTGGAAAAGGGCCAGCCAGTGAATATTCTTTACCTAGATTTTATTAATGCCTTTGATTCTGTTCTATGTACGCAGTTGTCAAGAAGGTGCGGTATTTGGGGCTAGGAGATAAATTAATTTGGCAGATAGGGAACAAGTTGATGGGCAGGACCAAGGTGATGGTCCTAAATGGTAAGTTTCCAGAGGTAAAGGAGGCTATTGGTGGCATATAAAAGAAAAAATGCTTTCTGGCACCTCCTGGAGAAGACCCCCTGTTGTTGAAGCGGTGGGGTTTGTCTCAGTTTCTTCTCATAACTATTACACTAATTTTAATTGACTTTTTTGTCTCAATTTCTTCAAAGTTAGAGATATAATCTCCCTGAGTGTAAGTGTTTTTGGTTTCTATGCCTGTGTTCTAGATTAGCCTCCCTAGCCTAAACCAGTCTCTCATCCCTGGATGCACTACAATTCCACAAGATACTGGTTGGCATATAAAAGGGGTTTGTTTTAGACCTCACCCTTTTCAACATGTACATCAGCAACATAGGTGAACGGTTACAGGGCAAGGTGTGTTGTTTTGGAAAAGATACCAAATTTTGCGGTAGTGTGGATAACGTGGAGAGTGTAAGCCATAGGAGAGAGGATGTAGAGAGAGAATGGAAAAATGGTCTCGCATATGGCAAATGGAATTCAAAGCCATGAAGATCAAGGTCATGCACATTGGTTTCAGGAGTCCAGAAATGAAGTACTGGGCCAATGGCATGAATGTGGAGCATTGTATAGAAAGAAAGAGACCTGCGGATAATCCTCCATAACAATATGAAGGTCTCTTCCCAGCGCAGCAATGCATATGGGACAGTGAACTGAATTCTGAGGTGTGTAGGGTGGGGGCTTAACCAACCACAGGAAGGAGGGGATTTTGTCACTTAAAATGTCTGTGACAAGGCCTCACATCAAGTACATTGTTTAGTTCTGGAGTCTGCACCTGAAAAGAAGAGGGCAATAGGATAAACTGTAGACAGTTCAGCAGAAGGGCCACTAAAGTTCCTATTCATGGTAAGAATGGTGGCTAAGTGGAATAGTCTGCCCAGTGGAGTGGTCAACATGGGAACCATTGGGCTCAAAGCTGACTGAGAAGGTTTCAAAGGGTTAAATGAAGGCAAAAAATGTATGTTGTGGGAATAAAAGGGCAACTGTTTTGAGGTCAGGTTCCACTGCCAACTGGATGCATGCCGCAGGCCAGATTTTCAAAAGGCCTGACATGTCCCAGGGACTAAGTCACTCTGCGCAGCTGTCTGGTGCAAAGAAAATTCCCTGCACCTTCCCTAGGGCAGAATTTTCTTTTTTTTTACATACATATTAACATACAAAGAAGCCAGCAGAAGAAGGCCATTTGGTCTATCAAGTCTGCTCATGTTTCAGGGTCAACAGCTTGAGCTACTGTCCCTGCCCCCTCTCCCCACTCCTCCCATCCTCCCTACCCATGACCCTTATCCTCCCCCTATACCTGTCCCAGCCTCTCTTAAAGCTGCCCACTGTCTTCAACGAGATTACCTCTTATGGCAGTGCATTCCAAGTGTCCACCACCCTCTCTGTGAAGAAGTACTTCCTGACCTCCCTCCTAAACCTCCCACCCTCCATCTTAAGACTGTCCCCCCTCATGTTATGGTTGCCACTCTGCTTAAAGAGACTCTTCTTATCAATGTTATTTATCTCTTTCAAGTACTTGAAGGTCCCAATCATGTCCCCTCTCTCTTTCTCCTGTCTTCCAGGGAGTACATGTTCAGTGCCCTCCACCTCTTCTCGTATGCCTTACCCTGCTGACCAGCTATCATCTTTGTAGCACTCCTCTGGACCATTTCCAGCAGGTTAATGTCCTTTTTGAGGTGTGGGCACCAGTACTGAACTCTGTACTCTAGATGCGGCCTTACCAGTGACTTGTACAAGGGCAGTATAACCTTCTCTCTCCTACTACTGATTCCCCTAGATATGTATCCCAGTATCTTGTTTGCCTTTGCTGCTGCTTTCTTGCACTGTGTGGAATGCTTCAGGTTACTAGTGATCATCATTCCCAGGTCCTTCTCCTCCTCTGATGCACATACTTGGACTCCACCCAGGTAGTACTCTGTCCGAAGATTCTTGGCTACAATATGCATAACTTAGCATTTCTTGGCATTGAAGCCAAGCTGCCAGATCATGGACCACTTCTCTAGCTCTTGCAGATCTTCCTGTAGGTCCTTTATCCCTTCAGCTGTGCAGCTTAAGCAGTTGCAGAAAAAAATGGTATGCCTTATAATACCAGGTGAAGCATTTTTCCACATCTGCACAAGAAATGTGCACAGGCTGACATAAATTATGGAAAAGGTTGCAACATGGCAACATTTTAGAAAATTTAGCGCATGCAGAAAAAAAATGCAGTTCTGCAAGGAAATCCTCACCTGTGCAACTTATATTTCAGCATGGGTGCAACTTTTCCACTCTTAAAAATCTGTCCCCATGTCTTTATCTACAGTACTTGTTCCTTTCTATGTTTCTGTGTTTCTAAATTACAATTTGGGGCTTCTCTGGCTTTAACTTTGAGTAAAAACTCTTGTACAAATCAATGCAGTAATACCTCTGCATATGTTTCGTATTGTATAATATTAGGAAAGCAAACAAAAACCGGAGTAACACAATATGACGTAGATTCTGAAGTAATTTTTTTGATAATAGTATTTTTGGAGGCAGTTTGGCCTAGTTATTTGAGTGCAGAGCTATGAGCCATTAGACCCAACCTGGAATCCCACAACCACCATTCAGTATGTGACCCTGAGCAAGCCAGTTAACATCCTTGAATTTAATCTTACTTGCCTAAAATTTCTCACCGTGCTGTTTTAATCTCCCTGTGTGCCTAAAATGTCTGCAACCTTCTCTTCTCTCCCTCTCTTGGACTGTAAAGTGCTTTATCAAACAGTTTAAAGGAAAGGCACTATATTAACCATATTCCTTCCTTCTGGAAGGAAACAGACCAAGAATCATATTTTTATATGGTTTGGTAAAAATGTAGAAATCCTACTACAATTACTTCCAATCCCTCATGCTAATGGTGTCTTGCTTTTTATAGTCCTAAACTTTAATCCATTTGAAAAAAAATAAAAGAGGCAGTCCCCTGTTTCATATCCTAAAGTTTGTGCTGTGAGAGATTGCATGTGTGAATTGATTGAATGTGAAGCTGTCATTTTAATTCAATAGCCCCCAAATCCCCAGTGACATGATTGTTGGACTGCTGAGAGGGGGTAGTTGGAAGCTCTATTGTAAGAGTCTCATGGATTTTATTCTCTAATTAGGCTAGTTAGTGGCTGGTCCTGTGCTGCAACAATGAATAACCTTTAACTCCAGGAGTGGAGTTAAATCCTTCAGCTAATTTGATTCACTGCTGCTTTCCACTTTTCCATTTCTGTCTTCTCCTGCCACTCCTAGCCACATATCACTAAGCCTGTCAATTCAGATCTGTGATTAATTTTTCAACAAATCAAGATGGTTGGCATTAAAATGCATGCAACTTGCTTCAAATGTTAAAGCAATTACAGCTATATACAAATTGGATTCACTTTGCTTCCATTTATTAAAATGCTCAGGCTATGACAAATGTGTGAAGTATAAGTGAACCAGTCACACTTTAAGTGTCAATTTCAAAGTAATTGTGGCATAGGTAATCATTACTTACATGCTGCAGGGGTACAGACCTTCCCAGCTATCATCGGGAGGTTGTTTGCCCAGTGGCCATATTTCCAATCCATGAGACCGGCCTTCCAGGATAAAGTAACTCGGGAAGGTCAGGCCAATGGGCTTTTGACCCGATCCACAGGTGGGCTAGGAATTGCCATGGAATGGGTGGGACAAAGGGGCATATTTAAGGTCCAGGCAGGAGAGGGTCAGTCTCTTTCTGCCTGGACATAAGAAGGATGAAAAATGAAGGAAGAAGACAAAGAGGACTCAAGGTAGCTGTTCATGGTGTCTTGGATAATACCTTAAGAGCAAGGAGGACACCATGGGCTCACCAGGTGAGCAGGTGGGTCCAGGGCCTTGAAGGGTGATGTGACCCATTGGTTTTGTGTGGCTCGGGGTTGGTGGTCATTACCTGTCATAGTTTTCTCATTCTTGGTCATCTGGCTGGTGGTTAGGTGGCGGCAGGCCCACACAGCAGCATCCATGTGATCGGCCCAGTCCCCCCCCCTCCAGACCATTAGTTTTGCTGGTGACAGGAATGTGGCAGCAGCAGCAGATCCCTGCTAAAGCAAGTGTGAATGGAGAGTGTTTGCTCATCCTCATTTTCACTCTGTTACTGGACTAGCCATTGAGCTTGGTTGTTGAACAAAATGTTTAAAAAATATATATATATATACTCTTACTAACCTTTTCCCCAGTCCAAATTGAAGCGACCCCAGTCATTCCTAGGATTTGCTGAGAACAGCGCCATGACAGGGATTACCTGGGGTTTTGTGGTGGCTTGAGGGAGGGCTGGGGCTGGCTGGCGGTTTCAGCTATTATGTCTGATCTCCCTGGTTTTCAGTCATTTGCATCCATGGTGGATGCTCTTGGTCATCTGCTGAGCTGCGGTGTGACTGGTTGCTGTGGCAGCTTCTGGTGGGGCCTCACATCAGGAGGGGAGGGGCCTGGTTGGCCGGTCAGGTGGAGGGCCTTTTGGGGATTTTGAACGTGGCGCCTCCAGTATTTAAAAAATAAATATGGGAATAAGAGATAAAGAAGTGCAATGGGAGTCTCAGTGGGAGCATATCAAATTCATTGCTCATGTATATTTTTATATGCCAGCGGCCCTAGCCTGGCTGGGCTTCGAACACCCAGAGTCTTTGGGGAGTTTATCAAGGCAGGTTTCTTGGCCTCAGATACCTCAAAAGTGGACAGAGTGTCTCCTTGCTCCTCAGTTGAGTCAAAAACTATTAAAGGCCACCGGCTGGTACTGCAAGTTAGGATATGTCCTTTCATAGATAAGTCAATAATATGTACATGCAGATTATTCTCTATCCTGCATGTATATGTTATTGACAATCTCGCAATGTACACCTCATTTATATTATCCAGACCATATTTTGTATCCTGTATTTTGCAATGAAATGCTGTACTCAGTTATGAATTGCTGTTTCCCCATCTCTAACTGTTCTGACAAATGTCTTACTTGATTGCAACATCTGAGTAATGAGCTGTGAACAAGCTGGTACATCCAGCAGACCAGACCTAAGTTTGATTCTTACAACCTCCACTTGCATACTGTGTGACTCTGAGCAAGTTACTTAACTGCCCAGTGCTCCCAGGTCGCCCCTGAAAACAGGCACTTGTGCCTAGTGAGCCTTACATGGTTACCAAAGACTAAAAAAAAACCACTAATTCTGACTGCCTGTATAAGAAAATGGCAATATTGTAATGTAATTCAAATTCATATGTTCCAGTTTTTGTTAATTGTCTTGTACTCTGTTCTGAATTGTTGTCTTACATTGTAATCTTTGTATGAGGTGGAACCTTTGTAAACGAGCTCCTAGCTCAAAGGTATATTTCCAAGACAATAAATAAAAAAATAAAGTTAGGAAGTTATTTAGTTTTAATCCCCTCTGAATTGATTGGTTCCAATATCCCTCTGATTATGTGGGAAACATGGGCTTGCTGCCTATGGTCATGGTGTCACCTAGTTTGTGTAATAAGTGCACCCAATTTATGATGCACTCAGCGAGCAAATGGTGCTTGCTTCAGTGGTGTTGCAGCCTTGTGTTGGTGTATGGTGTGAGTGATTTGCCACACAGCAATTACATTTGTGGCAACAATGATGTGGGCAGCCTTGCTATGGCCGCAGCAGGCGGCAGCTGGGCTGAGGGACTAGTATTTTATGGGAACATGACAGGAAAGAAGTTTCTAGGATACTGTATCATTTTAAAAGGCTTTCCCTTTACAGCCTTCCTGACAGGGCCATGAGCTCACCCCCCTGGCTGTGCCCTGAGGGAATTTATTTAGCCATTACCTAAATTGCTTATGTTTTCTGCTGTTCCTATTTCTATTGATGCAGGCACCCAAGAGTAGTGACACATGGTGGGTACAGGAATAAAGGGGTTTGTTGAACAGGAACACTAAGGGCACACCGGCAGGTCAGAGATGCAGTGAGGGGGTGGCTTTATGGAACTCTAGGCAGATGAGGGAGCCAAGCATGGAATTCAGGGAGGCACTGTGGCATCTGATGGAGCTGGGGGGGGGGGGCCCAAATGGCTGCATTCTGTGATGCAAGCAGCACCTGGGCAGTAGCCACTGGCACCTGGCCCATCTGGCTTTCCAAAAAGGTGAACGAAGCCCCTCCAAGAGGATGGCTGAGGTGCTTGCAACACAATCTGAGGTAAAGAAGAGGAGGATGGTGAGGAGCAGAGCCAGAAGGGCGGATGATCAATCAGTGCCCAAAGATTCAGGAGAGGCTGAGCAGCACCCCGGTGGTCCAGAGAGAGAGACAGCACAAAAGCCAAGCGGACAGACAGACAGACAGACTCATGCCCTGGCCCATACAGATGGACTCGGATGGTGAGTAAGACTTTGAATATGTGGCTAGTGGGGGCACTAGTATGCCCTGGCAGTAGTGGGAGCTTGTTCTGCAGTTGGTCAGGGAAACATCATTGCCAAGGTGAAGGGTAGGGGCATAGGAAAAAATGAAGCTGCCTCAGTTGGGCAGCACCTGTATGCCATGCACCTCAAGAAGGTGCTGGGTCAACATGATAGGCATGGTGGGACCACATCAAAGGCCAGGGCTAGGGAGGCAATGGCACTCAAGAGAGACACAAAAGAGGGCATACCTGGCCATGCCAGTGTAGCTGCCCAGGGCAGGTGGCCAATACCTTTCCTGTGGATCCACAATATCTGCATGGCCCTGCCCATGTGGGGCAGATAATGAGATGGTGGGTGGCATGACACCATATCCCTCATTAACCCCCAAGGGCAGCTTAGATGTGGCCTAGGGTGCAATGGGGAGCACATTATTTTTTTGGGGGGGACCAGCATTGCCAACAATGTCACCATCGGTCAAAATATGCCATTCTTCCAGGCCTCACAAGGTGGACCACGAATTTATGATGGTGAGGTGGTGCAGGGTCTGGAGTGGTTCAGAGGTGGCGAGCACTCTGCGAGAGCAATACCAACAATGAATGGGGATCACCCCAGTGGGAGCACACACAGGGCTGACAGGGCCATCTAGAGTGGTAGCAACAGGGAAGCCCAGTGCCATCAACGGAGTACAAGTGAAGCAAGCACTACATCAAGTGTTGGGCATGGAGAACCTCTGCACTGAGCCATTGGGTGCAGGATCTGGCCAGGCTGTGACACAGGGGGGCATCTGGGCCACAGCCCACAACACAGGTTGGCCCCAGCCCCAGTGGGGTTCAGCCTGCAGTGGTGGCTGGTGGTGAGTACTTGGCATTCGTGGGTGGGAATGAACCCATGGACACTCACATATCGCCCACCATGAAGGAGAAAATATGGAAAGGGGAGTATGTCAAGATGTTTGAGTTGTTGAACAGGGAGCTACCTGACTCAAGTGATAATGAGAAGTTTCAGAAGAAGAAGAAGTTGTGCAGGCCAAAGGTACCACCAACCTTTGAGAAATGGGCTGCAGCATTCAATATCTTCATAATAATTTCCTGTGGTAGGTTCCCCCAGAAGATAGGTTAGCTAATTAAATACAAGAACAATATCAAGAGTGCCCATTTAGCTTATGAGGGGAATGCTTGACTACATTATGATGAGCTCTTCTGGATAAAGTTAGCATGGGTGCCGGACATGCAATGTGATAAAAAAGTTCATGACCAATGGCTACGGCACATGACTTGGGCAAAGATGGCCAACATTGCCTACATGGCCAGTAGGCACATTGTGCTCAAGACACTACAGAGTTGAAAGAAGGGGACTTGCCACCAATTTAATCTGGGAAAGTGTCTTCTTGACTTTTTTAAATTCAAGCACAAACATAGTAACTGCGGGGGAAAGAACAAGGCAATCGCCTACCTTATGGGCAGTGGTCATAAAACAGGAGAGTGACAGCACGCTGAGGGTGGACAAGGGGACAAAGCCACCAAAAAGGTTAGCAAAGTCTACCATAAGCACTGAGCACCTCCAGTCTTAGCTTGACCACTACCCCTGTGACAACAACACACATTATCTGCTTGATGGTTTCAAAAGTGGCTTTCCCATCCCTTACAAGGGCTCCAGGGGTATCCACCACAGTTTGCAGCCTCAGATCTATATACTCTTTGAAGCACGTGGTAGCAGCAAAAGTAAAAAAGGAAGTGGAGGCTGGGAGGGTGGCAGTACCTTTTAGTGAACTCCCTATGGATCTGCTCAGGATATCAGCCCTGGGGGTTGTCCCCAAAAAGGTATCTGGTGAGTACAGGTTGATACAACACCTGTCGTATCCCAAAAGTGTATCCATTAATGATGACATCAGTGCTGAGAACAGTGCAGTTAACTATGCCTCTTTTGACAGAGCAGTCAGGCTTGTTCAACGGCAGGCAGGGGCACCTTACTGGCCAAGTGCAACATAAAGTTGGCTTTCCACCTATTGCCAGTGAGACCAAGTGATTTTGACCTATTTGGGTTTTCCTTTAAGGGGCAGTTTTATTGTGACATGGCCATAATGATGAGCTGCTCTGCCTCCTGTGCAGCTTTTAAGGATTTTAGTCATTTTTTAGAATGGGCAATAAAGGTTTACTCAGGAAACAAGTGGCTAACTCATTATTTGGACAGTTTCCTCTTTATTGGCTCCCCAGGTATGGGCACATGTGGAGACACACTCAAGGCTTTCAGGCAGCTGATGGATTGGTTTTGGGGTATTGTTGGTAGTGGAAAAGACCGAGGGGACAATAACATGGCTCAAATACTTGGGTATTGAACTAGATTCAATGGATAAGGTCTCTAGATTGACACTTGATAAACTGCAGTGACTGAGGGAGCTAGTAAGTGAGGTTCGGTCAGCCAGGAAGGTAACATTAAAGAAACTGTAGTCTGTGATTGGCCATTTGAATTCTGCTTGCAAGGCTGTGGCTCCGGAGAGGCCATTTATCAAGTGACTGACTTGGGCAATGAGGGGTGCACTCAAACCACATCATCATCTTAAGGTGACCATAGACATGAGGGCAGACTTGGAGGTTTGGGATAGTTTTTTAAGCCAATTCAATGAGGAGTCAGTGTGGTAAGTAGGCACAACCTTTTGTACAGGAGTGTCAGATGCTGACTGATACTGCCGGGTGCATGGGCTATCGGGCCTATTTTCAGGGCTACTAGTTCACGGGTCCGTGGGATGACAGCTGGGAAAAGTGAGCCTCACAAAAAAGGTAATGTTGTTGGAGCTATTTCCCATAGTGGTTTCTGTTTTATACGGGGTGACAGGCTGGTTAATCGCAAGATGTTATTCCAATTGGATAACATGGTGGAAGTGGGAATTTTGAATTCCCAGTCATCAGGCTCCATTTAGGTAATGAGGCTGTTGAGCATACTTGTGCTGTGGTGTCTGCAGCTTAACCTCACATTTAGGGCTAAGCATGTACTGGGGAAATCCAATGTTATTGTGGATGTGTTACCTTGCCTACAGTTTGAGCGCTTTCATCAGATGGCCCTGGAACAGATGTGACCCCAGCTCAAGTTCCCTCATGATTATGGCAGGCAGCAATCCTTTAAATGCTGAATTATTACACCAAGCTCTGGCCCCCAGAACATTGCATAAGTATGAGGCACGTGTGAAAGCTTTTCAAGAGTTTGGGAGGTAGTATGGGTGGTGGTCAACTGGCCAGATATTTTGCAGAGCCAAAGTCTGGTGCAACAGTTTGTAAATTTGCTCATGGAGGGTGGCAGATCACCGGCTTACATACGCAGTCATCAAACAGCAATGGGCTTCTCTGCAAAAATGCAGGGTCTCAGGGATGTGACGGGGTCTTTTATCCTATGAAAGATGGTAGGCATTGGACTAATTTGAGGGGAATCACAAGGACACTAGAAAACCAGTAGACAGCACAATATTGGGGTAGATTCTGGGTTGCTTGGGTCATGTTTGCTCATCTATGGACGAGGCACAGCTGTGTAGGGCACTATTTGCTTGTGCCTCTTTTTTGGGCTTTTTTGGGTGTCATAGCTTGTAGTGGATGCTGCATTTATGACAGGACATAACATCCAGTTTGAGGATGTTCGGCTTCTGGAGGATTGATTAGTGATAATGTTGCAGCAGTCAAAGACAGCCCAGCCAAGACCAGCTCAGTTAGTGACGCTCCACAGGGCCATGCTGTGTCAGTTGGGGTTTTGCCAGGGAATACCTAGCACACGGACCACACAGGTAGTGAGAATTTTTCATTCATAGAAACATAGAATTTGATGGCAGATAAGGACCGCTTGGCCCACCTAGTCTGCCCATTTCCCTACCTAACGGATAAGCTACAGATCCTAGTTAACCAACAGCCTACTTCCTCCTACCCCCCACTAGAATTGCCTTATGTCTGTCCCATGCATTCTTAAATTTCCCCACTGTTTTTGACTCTACAACCTCTTCAGGAAGGCTATTCCATGCATCTACAACCCTCTCTGTGAAGAAATACTTACTCACATTACGTCTGAGCCATCCCCCCATTATCTTCAAATTGTGCCCCTTTGTTCTTGCACATCTCTTTTTCTGAAAGATGCTAGCCTGTTGAACTTTGTTGATTCCCTTGAGGTATTTGAAAGTTTCTATAATGTCCCCCCTCTCCCACCTTTCCTGGAGGCTATACATCTTAAGCTCCATTAGTCTTTCTTCATATGTCTTCTGGTGCAGACCCGGCACCATTTTGGTTGCCCTCCTCTGGACAGCCTCCACCTTGTCTATGTCTTTGCGGAGATGGGGTCTCCAGAACTGTACACAGTACTCCAGATGTGGTCTTACCAACTGTCTGTACAGAGGGCCAACAACTTCTTGTTTTCTACTGGTGATGCCTTTTCCTATGCATCCCAGTATCCCCTCAGCCCTACTTACTGCCTTTTCACATTGCTGGCCCACCTTTAGGTCATCTGATATGACTACCCCAGATCCCATTCTATTTTTGTTGTTGTCAGTATCTCACCCCTATTGTGTACTCGTCCCCTGGGTTTTTGTTTCCCAGGTGCATTACTTTGCACTTCTTTGCATTGAATCTAAGCTGCCATACATTTGACCATTCCTCCAACCTTGCCAAGTCCCTTTTTATCCTTTCCACCCCACCTTGCGTATCAACCCTGTTGCAGATCTTTGTGTCATCTACAAAGAGACATACTTTTCCTTCCAGTCCCTCTGCAATGTCACTTATAAAGACATTAAAAAGGACCGGCCCCAGTACTGAACCCTGTGGTACCCCATTAGTAACCCCCCTTTCTTCATTGTGGACTCCATATACTATTACCCTTTGTTTCCTCTTGTCCAGCCAGTGTTTCACCCAGGCTATCACCCTGGGACCCACTCCCAGGCTGGCTAATTTGTTTATTAATCTTTTGTGTGGGACTGTGTCAAATGCCTTGCTAAAGTCTAGGTAGGCCATGTCCACAGCCCCTCCCTGGTCTACTACTTTGGTCACCCAGTCAAATAAATCAATTAGATTTGTCTGACATGACCTTCCTGCTGTGAATCCATGCTACCTTGGGTCCTGTGCCCCACTGGCCTCTAGGTACTCAACAATTCTTTCCTTCAGAAGTGTTTACATCATTTTCCCTACCACTGAGTTCAAACTGACAGGTCTGTAGTTTCCTGACTCTGTCTTGCTCCCACTTTTATGAAGGGGAATCACATCCACCCTCTTCCAGTTCTCAGGTACCACACCATTCTCCCATGATTTATTAAAAAGGGTAGTCAGTGGTGTTACTAGTTCTTCCCCTAGTTCTTTTAGAATTGCGGGGTGAATCCCATCAGGCCCCATTCCTTTATCGACCTTTAGTTTTAAGAGTTCTTTCAGAACCCTTTCTTCTGTGAAAGGACTAATATCAACCCCCCTATCCAGAGTGCTTCTGTTGACTGGATTAGGTGTCTCCCCCTGCTTTTTCGTTGTGAATACTAATAATAAGAGTCTTGAGTGAACAAGGCTCCAGCAAAGCATGAGGGCAACCATCTTTGTGTCCCCTGACCCTGCAGCTCAATCAGTCTGAGGGCTTGACAGCCAAGCAGGAGACTGCAAGGATCTGTGGGGAGGGTGATGCAATCAGACCCTCTGCAATGGACAGACAGGCTATGAAGGCCAATTGGGGTCAGGACCAGACAGAAGGACTGCCTGTCCAATGAGACACTGGACGGATGGAAAGAAGTTTCTGGGCTCTCAATGAGCTTCTGGCTGTCTGAGAGACACTGAGGTGTTCAGACCTGCTGCTGGTGAGACCAAATAAGAGGCCTAACAAGGTCAACAATCCTGAGATCCTTCACTGGGGTTCATTCAGTAAACTCACTGTGAGCTTTATCCTGGGCTTATATTGTTCAGAGTCTGTGCTAGATAAACCCCTGTGAGAAGAAATGTGAATTAGAAATGTCTTAGAAACACCTGTGATAGAAAACAGTAATATATTTCCCTGTCGTTATATTGTACCTTAGGGTATGTTATTAAGTATTTGTATTCATTTTTGTGGCAATATTTGTGTATTGTATGTTTTAAGTAACTTTTGCACTAAGACATTATATAAATTCAGGAGCACCTTGAAAATGGGACCTCGGTCCTAATGGTGTATTTGTTAACATCAAATCCTGTTGAAAAGTAAAGGTTTTTACCACTACTACTACTAAGACATTGTTGATAGTGTGAGCCTGCTGGCCACTGCTGCTTACTGAAGATGTTGAACTGTACCAAGTGGAGACAGAGTCCTACATCCTTTGTAGGTTGCTCCAGAGCCAGTTAAGGGGCTTACTAGCCCTTATCTAGTGGGGTGGATCAGCGAACAGGGAACCACGAGGCATGTACCCTGAGTACGTGAGTACTCTCGATCCAGAGGGGAGCCAGACCATGGGGGTCACTCCTGGGGTCTGGACTCCTTGGGAACTAGGAAACCACTGCATAGTGCTCCAGTGACTAAGAGCTGAGCCACGAGGGCTGTGAACTGAGTGGTCTGATCCAGAAATGCTGTGCTGCTGCAAAATGTCTGAGGGAATCTGAAGTGCTTCATCCTCAGGCCACTGGGCCCTGTTCCTCACTGCTGCTCACCCTGTTGTTGTGTACTGTCCTCTGCATCAACTGAACTGCAGTATCCGTGGGGTCATGTGAGTGCTGGTGTAGCTGCGTAGGGTATTTTGTACTTTTCCAATTCTGGATTACCATTACTGCATTTGGGTTACAAATTGTGTGTCAAGCATTTTCCTGTTGAATTGCACGTTCTTTAAATTGTGTTGGCACACTATGGCCTGTTGTGGGGGGGGGGGTTAAATACAAGCTTGCTAATCTTCATCTAATGCACCACTGATAGAACTGGGCAATCTAGCCAGCAGATCTGCACCAAGACACTGGTATAATTCCTGGGTACCCAAAGTCACTGGTTATTATGTCATACTTGAAACTGTAGTTTTACTACTGGTACAAGTTGAAGCATGTACCTCACCATGTGTAGTATAATTCATCTCTTTGTGTCCCTTAATTGGGTGCCTCTTAGACTGTGTGGAGTCTGAGAGGGTGGTAGGCACCCACAGTACAGTGGCTGTCAGGGTGCATTGCTCTAGGGTGGGAGTTCTCAAGGTTACTTGCAATTGCTTATCCCCTTCTTTTCTCCCAGCTGCCAAACCTATGTTCTTAAATAAAAGCACTGTTAATTGGTTACATTTTACTTCTGTGTGTGTGCCAAGTTTGTACAACCTGATTGAAGTGTTTATTGGTGAAGGTAACAACTGTTTTAGTGGCCGCCCAGGGGTGGTCTACTCAAATGTAGGGAAGTGGATAGGTACTGCATCCCAGAGGGCATTACTACACACAAAATCTGGCTCACTTATTCTGTCTGGGTGAAGGCACCATGCTGTTTCTTTGTTCTGAGACAACCCCCCCCCCCCACATGGCAGCAGAAAGAACAAACCCAACCCCCTCAACCAGGTGGGCCTTGTATGGTCACCAGGCAGGGGTGTGAACCCAGACATGGCATCCTAGGGGTCACTATTGCACCCAGCCAGAACAGAAGACTTAGAATGCAAACCATGCCCCATGTCCTTTAACAGAAGTCCTGGGCTTGTGGTGCATATTCACTTTTGTTCAAATCAAGGGTTTCATATTTGTAGTAGTAGTAGTAGATTTTTTTCTTTAGGGTACCCTTCCCTGAAAGCTCAGGGCACCCTTACACAGAGAAATAAACAATAATAATTAATAATAACCCAACCACGCTTTACAATACATAAAACAATACTAAATAAATATATATCACAGCTTACAATCACTGGATTTAAGAACACATGGCATAGACATAAGGGAATCCTGGCGGTCAGGGGTAAGGGGTAATATACTTCTAGAAAAACTTAGAGTGATCTTACAAGCTCAAATAGGCAGACTGGGTGGGCCATAGTCCCTTATCTGCCAGTATGTATGTAGAAGAAGAATCAGCATTTATATAGTGCTTTTTATACACAGTGTATCCCATAGCACTTTACAAGCAATGCTAGACTGGTAGTGATGTGACTGAATGTGTAGTGGCATCCATATCACACATCAGCACACACACACAGCTGGACAACTGCATGATCTGGTTTATGGAAAGAGAAATGTTGGCCAGGACACCGGGACTCTCCCCAACTCTTTGCGAAGAGTGCCCTGGTTTCATTTACTTACACCTGGACACCCACCAGGACAGCACCAGAATGGGTAGAAGGGACCTCGATTTAACATCTTATCCGAAGGCTGGTACACCCCAGCAGTACAGCACCCCCAACCCCCTAATACTGCACTCAGATGCCAGTGTTTTTAGCTATGAGTCCAATCCTGGTGTGAGACAAGAACCCACAACTTTGTGGTACAGAGGCGGATGTGCTACCAACTGAGCCACACTGACACCTGTATGTATCTTATCAATAAATTACTTTTTAATCAGAATCAGGTTACACCCCAAAGGCTTTTTGGGAAAAATAGTGTTTTAGTCATTTCTTAAAGATTTTAAGACAGGGAGCCTCCCGAAGGTCACCCAGCAAGGAATTCCATAGGATCGAAGCCGCCACGGCAAAGGCCCAATCCTCATGTGATTTTAGCCTTGCTCTGGGAACTTCTAGGAGGAACTCCCTTGCTGAACAAACATAAGAACATAAGAATTTGCCAGCAGAAGGAGACTGTGTGGTCCATCTAGTCTGCCCAGGTTTTCTTCTCCCCACTATTAATTTGTCCTTCCAAGTTGACTACAACTGTCTATCCCATGCCTGTTTGAATTCACTGACCTTCTTAGCTGCCACTACCTGGCAGGCTGTTCCAAGGGTCCACCATACTCTCTCTGAAAAAGTACTTCCTAACATTTGTTTTGAATTTACCTCCCACCAGGCACATGTTGTGTCCTCTAGTATGTGCAGCCCTGTTTTCCCTGAAGAGATTCCTGGTTTGTACTGTGTTGATCACTTTAACAATTTTAAATGTCTCAATCATGTCTCCTCTGTTCCTCCTCTGCTTGAGGGAAAATAATTTAAGCTGGTTGAGCCTAGTTTCGTACATTTTGTGATGCAGACCCTGCACCATTTTGGTGGCATGTCTCTGCACGGTATCCAGATGGTATATGTCCTTTTTTAGGTGAGGTCTCCAGAATTGCATGCAGTACTTCAAGTGAGGTTTCACCTGGGACCTGTATAGCAGGTGGATTACATCACGCTTCCTACTGGTAATATGCCTACCAATACATCCGAGGATGCTGCTTGCCTTTAGTGCTGCTTTTTCGCATTGCTTCCCTACTTTTAAATCATTTGAGATCATGACACCAACATCCAATGCTGCCACCAGTCTACTTCTCTTGTAACCCAGTAAAATAATTCTATCAAATTTGATTGGCATGTGCATCCTGAGGTGAAGCCATGCTGCTTTGGGTCAAGTTGCCCACTTGCTTTCAGGTACAGTAGTTCATTACCCTTTCCTTAAGCAATGTCTCCATTATTTTACTCACCACTAAGGTCAGACTTACTGGGTGGTAGTTTTCTGCTATCGCCCTGCTACCACTCTTGTGCAATGGCACAACCATGGCCCTCTTCCAGTCCTGTGGTACTGTCCCCAGTTCAGCAAGTGGGGTGGCAAGTTCATCCCTAAGTTCTTTTAGAACTCTTGGGTGTATTCTGTCAGGGCACATTGCCTTGTCCACCCTTATTTTAGACAACTGCTCAAGGACCCTTTCTTTCATAAAGGGGGATATGTCAGCTCCCCTGGTATGGGGAAGTGTCCTGGCTGGTGCTGGACCATTACCAATGTCTTCCTGTGTGAAGACCAAGCAAAAGAATTTGTTGAGAACGTCTGCCTTGTCTTTGTCATTTTCCACCAGGTGTCCTTCCTTGTTTGCCAGCTGTGTTATTCCTCCTTTGCTCTTTCTTTTCTCTCAAATGTATTGATAAAATGTTTTGTCCCCCCTTTTCACTTCTTTTTTTTTTTTTTGCTATTCTCTTTCTCGCCTTCCCAACTGGAACTCTCTGGGGCTATCTCACCCGCCGTGGCCGCTCTACCGCCCGCTGTGGTCCCCACATTCTTCAAGGACGTTATGAGCCCCGGATGCACGGGAGGGGCTACAGCCCCCAGGGAGGTAGAAGGGGCAGTGGAGGGGAACCAGCATTGGGCATGTGGCGGCAGTGGCACTGGAGGAGCCGTCACCTATTCAGCGGGAAGGAGGTTTTCCTTTTAGTTTCTGTGCTCCGCCCTCCCTCCCCTACATGATGCATGTCCCGATCGGCGCACGGCAACACTGCCAACGTTGGGCCACAGTAATCTCGTGCCATCCAGTGCACAGCAGCTCCCCTGATCTCCACCAGGAGCCGCCGGTGCACCAGACACCCCAGAGCCCTCTCCCAGGATAGGAGAGGAGCCCAGCAGGCGCTCAATCTGATTCCGCCCCTGCTGACCCCTGACACCCGAGCTCGCTCCCGAACCCGGGTCGCTGATGTGGCGTGAAGTGTGGCATCCAGCACCTCAACCCTCAGCGTCACTGGACCAGCCCCCCCCCTTTTCACTTCTTGAGCCGGTTTTTCTTCGGCATGGGCCTTTGACACCCTAGTAGCTCTCCAAGCTTCCTTGAGTTTCTCTCTGTAGACTTCTCAATCCTTTTCGGACTTGGTCTCCTTGTACTTCTGAAAAGCTTTTCTCGTTTTCCTAACTATAGTAGCTACCTCTTTGGAGAATCAGAGGGGGTTCCTTGCCCTTTTGGACTTGCTGATTTGTTTAATGCATAGCGCTGTGACTGACACTATGGCATCTTTCAGCTTTGTCCATTTGTACTCCACATTCCTTGTGGTATCTGTTGCTAGCAGGGGCTCGATCCTTTCCCTCATTTTTGGGAAATCTGATTTCTTGAAATTGAGCACCCTGATTCTGGAGGGGTAGGGGTCCTCAGTCTTGCTAATGGAGAACCAGATTGACCTGTGGTCACCGGTTCCCAGATTGGTCCCCACTTGTATGTCTGATGCCCTGGCACTGTTAGTGAACACCAGGTCCAGGATAGCTGATGCTCTGGTGGGAGAAACCAGCATTTGATTCAGTCCTACCCCCCCTCAAAGCCATGAGGAAGTCTCTACTCCTCTCTGAGGAGGCTATGAAGGTGGACCATTCTACATTTGGTAGATTGAAGTCCCCAACTAGCAATAGCTCACCTTTGTCAGCCATCCTCATTATGTCTTCCAGGAGAACCTTGTCCTTTTTGATCTCCTGGTTTGGGGGTCTATAGATATTCCAGCCTTGATAGGGTTCTTGTTTCCAGCTTCCAGAGTGATCCATAGAGCCTCTGTCTTGCCTTGTTTTCCCTGGGTCTCAGTAGCATTTATCCCTTCCCTGATATAAATAGCAACCCCTTCCCCTTACTGTCTTACCTATGTGGTCTCTCCTGAAGAGAGTGTAACCAAGGATGGTGACATACAAGGTATGGTTCTCTGTGAACCAAGTCTCCATGATAGCAACCCAGTCAAGGCTGGCCTCAGCCAACATTACTGTGGGATCTGTGATTTTGTTTGGAAGGCTGCGGGTGTGGACACACATTGCCTTCCAGTCTTGGTTTGTCCTGCTTACTGTGTGATTTCTCCATTTTTAGTTTGTGTCCCTAATGCTTTGAATGTCCCTATTATGTTTAGAATACCCGTGTGGAGTTGTGATGTACATGGTGCTTGTGATGCCCTGTTTTGGTTCTGATCGATTTTAGTTAGATGGAGGAGTGGCATTCATAAGCTCATATGAAACAACTGTTGTTGATGCCCCTTTCCCTCCTTCTAGTTTAAATGGTTGATGAAGATGTCATATTTTTGGCCAAGAGCACGTGTTCCCTCTTTTGTAAGGTGTAGGCCATTAAATCTAAAGAACTCCCTCTCCCAGAAGTTCTGCCAGTTCTTAACTAGCCATAATCGTTTTCCTGACACCAGTTTTTGAGCCAAGAATTAAGTTCAACAATGTCCCTTTCTCTGATCTTCTGCCTGTTAGCTCCCTTGCCCCACACAGGCAGAATTTCTGAGAAGGAGACTTTGGATGAAAGGGAAGTGAGTTTTTCTCCTAGAGTTGTTAGATGCTGCTTAGTCTCTCCAACTGACCGTTTGGCCAGGTCATTTGTACCTATATGGATGATAATGTGCATGTCTCACTTGGTGTTATGCGCAATTCCCTCATTCCTGTTTATGTCCTTCCATGCCAATGTTCCTGGGAGGCATCTAACTGCAATTTCTGTTTGGCCACTTTGGTGGATGTGTGACTCTACCCTGTGGATCATAAAGTCACCTATTATTAAGATGCGCTTTTTGTTTTGCATGGAGGTTTTTGTTGTGGTTTGTTTGTCCATGTATTGTGTGATGGTTCTCTCCACTGCCATACCTGCCCTGGCAGTAGGCTTGGATGAAAATGGAGAGAACCTATTTGTCAGTTTAATTGGCATTGGAGTTATTTTGCGAGAGTTATTTCGCTGCACTTTCTATTTTCCTACAAACTGCCATCCCCCTGGTCTGCTAGCTCTCTGGGGGAGTGACGTTGGTGGTTGGTGCCTTAAGTCTGAGTGCTATGCAGCATGGTTGAGTTGCACCCTGGGAAAGTATATTTCAGCATGAGTGATGTGTAATTGAGTGCATAGATAATTTAGTGCAGAGCAAGTACAACAATGCCCCACCTGCCTCGTGTAAGCTCTAGTAACGAGGGTCCCACAATATCTGTAGTTGATGATGATGTCCATATTGTTATGTGGGTAACAGATGAAAAACAAAGTTGCTGTAAAGCTGAGAATGGATGGTACACAAGGTGAACCCCCTTGTGGGGCACAACTTCCTGAGCCTTCCTCGGACCAAGTTATCAGGAAGGCAAAGTGGAAGTGCGGACAAAAATAAAAAGCATCTGTGCAAGTTGACTGTAGCAGAAATAGGGAGGATGTGTGGATGGAAATATAAATCCTGCTTAAGAGAAAAAAAAACTAAAAAGTTTTTTTTGAAGAAGGTTACTTGAAAGGGAGTAGAGAATGAGTTCAGCCGAAAACGGAAGTGCCTATGGAAATAGTAATAGTTTTTTTCTTTTATACCCCTAGGAAGAAGGTTGCTAGGAACGGAGTAGAGAAGTATTCTGGACATAAATAGAAGCACCTGTGGAAAAAGTAATAGAGAGGATGTGTGGATGGAAATAGAAGTTCTGTCCCAAAGAAGTTTTTTTTTTTTTGTACAGCACACTCTAATGATATGTGAGGACTTGTGCTAGAAAGAAGTAAAGGCAGTACTGTTTACTTTCTGTTGTAACTTTATAGGAAGTTGGAGGTGCTAGGAGACTATAAATGTCAATGCACTGGGGGAGGGTTGGATTTGGGGGAAGGAGAGTGGGTAATATGTAGCCTCCTGGCAGTGGATAGAAACAATCAGTGAACTATGCACACTAAGTCAAAATTAAAAACCAATTGTGGTGCATAAGCTAAATCGGCAAGGCAAAACAGTGAGGTACAGGCAGATCTATGAGATGTTGCTCCTTGCTCCATTTTTTCAAGCAAACTTAGAAGACAAAGAGCACAAGTAAAGCTAGGTGCTTTCTGACAACAAACCTAGTCTTCCATCTCAACACACCAAGTAATGAAGAGAGCGTCCTGGGTTGTAGGGAGACAGAAGATCCCTCCAGTAGCCTGGACCCAATCCGTGAAGGGCCTTATAGGTCAAAAGACCTATTTTAAAGGAGATGCACCAGTGCACTAGCAGCCAATGCAATTCGCACAGCACTGGCATAATATAACAGGACCTCAAAAGGCCTGTCAATAGCTGGGTCACAGCATTCTGAAAAAGCTGCAGGTGCCACATCATACCCCTTCTGACCTCGAGGTAGAGGGCATTGCAATAGTCAAGACCTGAGGTGACAAACGCATGTGTCAGAGTGGCCAGATCCTCAGAAGGGATAAAAGATTTAATTCAGGCGATGTTACGAAGATGGTAAAACCCATTCCAGACAGTTACTGATACCTAAGCATCAGGTGTCAGATCACTGTCCGGAAGGATGTCCAGATTCCTCACCTTACTGGAGGTCTCCAGTTTGGCCAAACCAATAAATAGCCCCAAGTCCTCACCAGAGGCCCCCATCCCCCTCCTCCAACCCAGCTCAACCACTAACACTTTGGTCTTTCCTGGGTTGAGTCCCAGCCAGTATGATGACATCCAGGCCCGTATCTCGGACAAGCACCATTTTAGCCTGTCAACTGTATCCACTCTTCCAGGTGCAAAAGACAGGTAGAGCTGGGTATCATCTGCATAATAATGAAACTCCAGCCCATACCATCTTATGGCTTCACCTAGTGGCAGCATATACATTGTGAAAAACATGGGGGACAGGACAAAGCCTTGGAGAACTCCACAAGACAGGGTCACAGGGCAAAAGACGAAACTTCACATGACCACTGTCTGTATCCTGCCCAGGAGAAAGGACTCAAACCAGCTGATGACCTTGCTGGTGAGTCCTACATACTCCCTCCACCTGTCCAGTAACTCCCCATAATCCACAGTATCAAATGCTGACAAGAGATTGAGGAGGACAAGAATAGATTATTCTCCCCTATCCCTCACACTGAGCAGGTCATTCAACACCCGGACCAATGCAGTCTTCATACTGTGCATTGCCCTAAAACTGGACAGGAGTGGTTCATTAATCTGAAAGTCCATGAGGCAATTCTCCAGCTGCTCTGCAACCACCTTCTCCAGAACCTTCCCTAAAAAGAGTAGGTTTGAGACCGGGCAATAGTTTGCTAGGAAAATGAGGTCCAAAGATATTTTTTTTCAACAGGGGCTTCACCACAGCCTAGTTAAGATGCCCAGGGAAAACCCCTGCTGACAAAGAATACCCAACAATCTTGGAAAACACTGGGTCCAGAGCCTCGATGCAACCCATAAGTATTCATGATGGGCCCAGGTCCAAGCTGCCGGAAGCTGGTCTCAGCTTTGTAATCACCTTGCAGACCTCCATCATCATCACCAGTTGGAACTGTCCCCAGGATGGCCAAACCCACACATCCCTCTGAGGCCCGACCATGTCGGAAGATGGAAATCTGACTGAGGAGATAGCAGCCCTAATAAAGGACACCATGTCTGAGAAGAATCGGTGAACTCCTCACATTTCTGAGCAGAAAAAAAAACTCTAATGGATTCTAGACAAGCCTGATGTAAAAGCCTGTCCACAACCCAAAAAGCTGAATTGGTTGATTCCTCTCAGCTGCAATCCCCTTAGACATACAGCCTGTCTTTTTATGGGCCACTGCATTCTGGTACTCACTATAATGAGCTAAAAAAAACAGTCTGTCCTCCTGGGACATGGTCCTCCTCCAATACCTCTGCAGCCTCTACCCCCTGGTTTTCAAGGCTCTTAACTCACCATCAAACCAGGGCAAGCCAAGATGTGAAACCAGACGGCGTACATGGATTGGTGCTAAGAGATCCAAGGCCACTGTCACCCCATGTTATAAGCTGCCATGGCCTCCTCAGGACCCTCCATGCCTGCCTCAAGCACAGACAAAGTGTCCAGCTCTGCCAAATGTCCTTTAGACCAAAGCCCTTTTAAAGGGTGGAACAAAACCACTTCTACAGGGGGCGAGACAGTGCCGGTGGGGGGGGCTCTGAAACTGAACCTGACAATGCAGTGATCTGACCAGATGACCAGATCAGTCTTGAGGGTAGCAATCTCAAGCCCCAGGGAGAATACCTGGTCAAGCACATGACCGGAGCAGTGGGTCTCAACAGTGGTTTCAAGAGAGGCCAAGGGCCTCCATATTAGATAGGAAGACCCTGGCCCCAGATGAAAACTCGTCATCCACCAAGGTGTTGAAGTCACTGAGAACAATCCATTTCAGTAACTCTAACACTCTTTCAGAGACAAAGGCCATCACCTCTTGCAGGAAGTCCCTGTCCCAAATGGGTGGATGGTAGACAAGGAGCAACCTAAATTTCACCCTGAGACCCCAACACACCGCCATGCACTTAAAAGACTGGGCATCCCCCACTGGGTGCATCGTCAGGCCCAGATCCAACCTAAAACAAATGCTCCCCCATGCAATCCGTCCTCAGGCAGTGAACCATGGAGAACCTGGCTGGTACTGCTGCCTCCAGCACAGGGCCAGAGCTGTCACCCATCCAGGTTTCTGTAAAGCAATCCAGATCCAGTGACGCCACAAGATCAACTATAATAGCAGTCTTGTTCGCCACCACCTGGCATTGTATAACACCACCCGAAGAGGACAAAAGGTAGAGGTCAGTCCCTCATCTACTTGCCCCTTAGTCTGGGAGATTCCCTGGTCAGAGAGACAAGGCACATTGACACATTAACATAAAAAGTATGAGCCCAACAATGGATACACAAAGAATTAGCACAGGGCCTGAATGTACTGGAGCTGTAATCTGACAGCATCATGGCTTTTAATAATACAGCTGTCATAATCATAACTGCTTTCTGACTAAAACTGGATGCACTGGATGAGGGACTCTTTCTATACAGTTACTCTATTTGTAGACTAGATAGAATAAATACATTTAGGGGAGTGGTAGTTTATTCTCACAGCAGACTTCCCTGTCCCTGCAGAAAATAGTTAATAACATTCTCTCAAAGTGAAATACTGCACATAAAAATCACCTTTCCAAATTTGCCCTGATGGTAGCTTGATGCCACAGACCTCAAAGACATACCAGCAGCTATCTGTGAAAAACTTGAAGAGTTCTGTGATCAGAATGTAAATTCATATGAGATACTGGGAGCAGGCAACTTTAGTTCTGAATAACTATCAGACAAAACCACAAAACTGAACTGAACATTGTCCACATTTTGTTTGACTCAACTAATCAGTCGTTCCCCCAGAATAGATAAAAATACCTCCACTGCCTCTTGGACACAAGGATCTCTAATAACACATCCTTGATTCTGGCTGTGAAGTTTTAGCAAGTACTTTTAGTGAACTCCTGAGATATTGCATCAGAGTGAAAATGCAAATCAAAGCTCCAGATGGTAAACTCTTGGATGATATCAACAACTTAGCTTTCATGCTGTTCCACAGACTCTTGTAAATATTGAATAGCATAAGCTGGGCCTTATCCCAGACATACTGTAGATGCAGCAAGGCAATTCTTCTAGGAGAAGGTTACAACAGTCTGAAACAAACATTTGCTTTTGAGGAAACAGTAAATATAAATTATTGAAACATCATGGGTAACCTCTTATCTGCTGGAATTGGAAAAGAACATATAGTTTGTCAAAAAAACACCTAACTTAAAACACTGATTGACTGGCATGCAGACACTGTAAGAATCAATGTACAAATCTGGTCAAGAAACAAAACGTCAGGCCCATCCTGTGGTCCAGCAGTAATGCATTGAACTACCATGTGGGTGACACAGATTTGAGATTGAACCAAAGAGGTGCATGATTGGGATGCTGGGGCTAAAAATCACTGCCACTAGCAGTACAACTTGGTCTGTGGGAGGGTAATGCTGTGACCCACTGCTGCAGTAACCACTGTGGTGGGCTCGGTCAGTGTATACCCCTCCACAGTGAGGATGTTTTGTGCATGTGAGGCCTTAGTGAGGCTATGTGCTATGATGAAGGTGCAAGACAGGTGAGACAGTGTCACACACAGGAATAAATGGGTGACAAGTCATGAAGCTGTCAGTGGACAGTTCTGGAACACCCAGGGTTTGTGCTATAACTGCCACACTAGAATGTGATGTATCCTTTACCTTATTTTCCCTGGCCACCTGCCTACTCAACGCACCACGCAATAGAGCTCACTCGTGAGCTGTGGTCCATAGATACTTTAGTCTACAGTACCGTCATGTTACCACCCAGCCATACTTCTTTAAGATGATGTGCCCCGCTCTAAGATCTATGCTTGACAGTCTGCCATGTGCTTGTACATCAGAAGAGTGGTCAGCAACTGTCGGTCTTGCCCACATGCTCATTGTAAGCTTTGAATGTAAGTGCCAAGAACTTACAGCTGGGAACATCAAATAAAAAAAATATACCGGATGGTAACATGAAAGTATACCAAAGATCCATAGACCACAGCTCATGAATAAGCACTACCAAGCAAAACGTTGAGCAAGCAGGCGGCCAAAGAAAACAAGGTGAAAGATACTTTACCGTGATTGAAGTGGTGTCCTGTGTTTGTGGATCTGGATTTGTTGTTGGGACAGCCATCTAACTGTACATATTGAACAAAGAATATCCCCTTCAGGGGCATGGGACAGCCTGGTGCAGTGCTTGGACACTGGATCGTGACACCAAAGAAGGGATGCCATGAAGGTCCCACCATGGGGTAAGTTGTGGAGGGAGGCCTTTGGCAGGTGAGTAGAGTCAAGGCTGGGAGGTAGACAGGTACCAGCCTGATGGAATGATGGAAGCATGCAACAAAAAGCTTGGTTTAAACAGAAAGAAAAAAAGAAACAAAAAGCAAATTTCTACTTGGAATAAACAGTCAATTCATTCTGCAACTCTATGAAATTCTGGAACACAGTTAAACTGTTGACAGGTACTATGATCACTGAACCCCCACAACAATTCATCCCAAATTAAAAACCTACACAAACAGCAAACAAATAGTACACCAATTTATTCCATTTCCATTTGTTTTATATTTCTGGTAAAATCCTTAAGCAAAGCTCATTTTTGAAGATATTATGAGCACAGTACAAGTTTTTTTTTTAAGTTACATTTAATTTTTTTCATAAAATGACACTATAGTCATTATTCCTAATACTGGGCATAGATCATAGCAAAGTACAATGCACTTTACTATATCCAACAAAGTTAATAACCACATGAGTAACCAATTAATCTTGTACACAGGAAATGGGTTAAGTAAGATTTATAAATCCCCAAGTTTGTACTGAAAATGCCAGCCTCTCCAAATGCTATGGTATAGTATGTCTTATCAGATCAAACTTTGTTAGAGCATAAGATCACATTTTTATAACATTAATAATATTCAGTCCAGTGGCATTGAAGATAAAACAGCATTATAAAAATCATGTTCAGCACACACAATTACATACATCTACACATATATGTTCTAAAATATTTGATATTGCAGCATTTGATATTGGTTCTAGCAATTCCACAAAAGTTATCAATTTATTCCAATGAATTGGTACATTGCACCTAAAAAGATATTCATCCATAATTTGTTTGAAACTTTGGACTGTTGTGCATGCTGTGGTCAGTTCTTCTTAAACTGTAATTTGATTTAGATATTTGTAAGAGAGATGCAAGGTGCTGTGGAATTTACCAGGCCCAGTACTTCATCTAAGCCAGTCTTATCCTTAGTTCAGTTCAGTACATCAAGTCAGAAAGACAATTGGATAATTCTAATGTTAGATGAGAGAACACATTCTCTGTATCCCCATTCTATTTCAGGAATATTAGACCAACAAAAGCACTACATATTCTAAGAACCATTGACATACCTGAGGCATCATTTAAAATGCAGCTTATCTCATGCATGTAAAACTGGGTGCTGATATACTATTCATCCCAGTAACCAAACTGTTTAACCAGTCACTGCAATACATTGATTCCAAACTCATTTGAAGGAGGCAAAAATGACCACTATATTAAAAAATGTTTGACACATTTATTAAAAAATGAGTTCTAGAATATGTGTCCTCCCAAAACATGCTGGACAATGTACAAGCCAGGGGGAAGGGTAATAGTGGAACATAGGAAAACAAGACAGAAGAACACTATGCAATAACATAGTAATTTTACTTATAATGGCAACTAAACATACGTTAAAAACAGGAGCGACAGTATGGCATAAAGAGAGCTGAGGTGTGCAGCAAGGCAAGAATGCTAAAATTCAGAGTTGTATTACTGTATGTGCCACTTGATTGAGTAGGTGCTTCTGGGTTAAACCTCAGTTTCCTGATGATTACAACTTGGTAGTCCTTATATCTAGGAACTTGAAAATTGGCTGCACAATCTGTGTGGCAAGAACTTATGAACTACCAAATTTTAAAAATTGGTACTGTAGTTTTAAAGTTACAGCCTGTGTAAAACAAGGAAAAATATTGATATTTGAGATGCTGTTTTGCACATGAATAATTAAAAATAGCTGTGTTTAGAATTCTTGAAAGTTTCAGGTTCATTAGATATTTTCTCTGTGCTGTGCTTTTAGAGTTTTTTATGTTGACAATATGTTGGTAAATTTGCAGGAGTTCAGTGGTCAGTTGATAGACCGCTGTCCCAGCCCCTTACTTAAACAGACTGAAGCCACCCCTCTGTGCTCTAGCTGTGCTTTCTTGGCTGTTGCTCTGTTGGTTATACTGTGCTCTGCCTTTTGTTTTTGTTTTTCTTTTTTTCCTTTCCCTACCTTTGTTTTGGCATTCACATCCTCACCCAGCATTAGGGTCCCCTTGGCTCTGCAGCTACTGCTGCCCTTGTCTCCACTAGGCTGGTGCTTTTGTTTTTCATTTTCTGCCTGCATTTCCTCATTTGGTTCCTACCTTTAGTGTCTGGGCCACCACCATTATGGCTCCTTATTGCTCCCAAACTGCTTAGCCTCTAGGTGCTCTCTATTGAGGGTATTTCTTTGTTGCTGCCTGTCATGTGAGAAGCAGAGTAGCCGTCCCAATGGCTGGATGTTCTGGAGTAAATATTGGAACAGACAAATATCAAAGAGCCCCCCTGCACCATCCATCAACCTCCAAATAAGCAGAATAGACACAGATATATATAGCCTTATCAGTTGCTCATTTTATTCAAAGAGTGCCAGAAACCCATACCTCTCAATGAGTACGCCAGCAGATACGTCTTGCACACACAGATCCAACTGGCTACAGGGGGGCTCTTTGATATTTTGCTGCTTGTCATGCCACTGACCACAGAAGCTGATTATATCCACTTGCTTGCAACCAGGTGTCAGTCCCACTGGACTCCTTATTCTACAGGGCTCTCCATCTCTGACTGCAACCAGCTTCTGGAGTCAGCATTGTTACTGGATATGCCACATCTCTGCAGCAGCCACTTACAGCATTCCTCGCTTGCCTCCAAGAGCTTGATCCTCTGAGAATTCAGTACACCTGCTCTGAAAAACAGCCCGCTCTAGGCCTAGCAGTTCCTGCTGCCTGAAGCCCATCATCCTCACCATCGAGAGTCACTCTAGCCGCATTATATTCAACTAACCATGTGGTTGCTCAGTTACAATGCTGCTTAGTTAAAGGCCATCTTCAGTTTGTGTGGACTTGTACCTCTCCTATTTCATACTCAAGGCGTGCTACTGCTCTCGGTCTTTGCCGTGTTAGCAGTTCGGAGCATCAAGGGCATGACATCAACCCATTGCAGGGTTCTAATGTGTTAACAGCTCTGCTCTAGATACTGCTAATCATGCACATGACCTTCCAGACCTCCTCAGGGCTCCATTTTTTCTGGTTGAAGTCTCGATTCTACAGCTGCATGGGGTCTCATGAATTAACTAGCCTCTGGCACTCCCTCTGTCTACATTCCATGGTCTCTGTACTACCAGGTTAGTAAGTGTTTTCAACCCTAGCTAGTTCTGCTCTCAACCCCCTGCACCATACCTTCCTGGTCATGCTTGCATCCTCCCTTTCCTCCTTTGTTGGATCTCTAGCAGTGGTACCAACTTATGTCACCTAGGGCATACCGCTCCTCATTGTCCATACTGCTTCCAGTTTGCTACCTCTTGGCCTCCTAAAACTGCTTTGCTCAGCGTAGTGTCATTAAAGGCCAATTGCCCATAGCAGTCACTTAGATGTCTCAAACTCAGTCAGTGCAACTGCCTCTCAGGTGTTTGAGCCTACTCAATAGCAATCCCAAACTGATCCATTTCAGGCTGTGCTCCCTGGATGTTGGAACTCACTTGCCCATACCGAATTACCCAGATTGGTTATTTGATGCACTCTACTGCCACTCTATCATCCTTCTCATCACCACACTGCTTCAGGTCAGCTAAGTGTCCAGCACCAGAACCAGAAGTGATTGCACTGGCCTCTTAGAACTGTTTCACCTACTGCTTTTAAGACTGACCCTCACACCAACACAAGACAACTTAATACTCTGGCCTTTTTTCAACAAGCCCTAAGGCTGAACCTCTTGAACTGAAGTGTCTGTCAGTGCAACACATTCAGGACTTGAGCTCTCATAGATACTCAGCTTTAGACTGCCAGTTATTTTTACTCTTGGCTGTTCTATGGTGAGTCACCACCTCTCATGCTGCTAAAATGCAGAAACCAAGCATCTCCGCTACCCATTCCAGACAGGAAGTTGGAGTAACTGTATCCATCGTCATCATAGACTGTATGATTTCTAGTCACTCATCCTCTTGGTGAACAAGCAGTCACTCTGTCTGGTCAGCCATCTTAGCATGACTCACTCTCAGCACCAGAATGGCTCTATCCAATCCACGCAGCTGCTCTTCAGTCTGTAAGCCCTATCCAGATGAACAAGTCACATTATACTTTTCCATTTCCTAGGATTCCCCATGGCAGTTCAAGCCATTCCTCCTGGTTTGCACAACCACAACCTCCTCTAGCTTCTTTGTAAAAGTTAAGGTGACAGCTGACTGGAATACATTAGGGATGTCTGGCTTTGGTGTAACTCCTGTCTCAACCACCATCATTCAATTAATCCTGTTGGAGTTGCTTCTCCTCAGCCAGGTCTCAAAGAAGTGTAATATCTCTACAGCTAACAATGGTAAGCCATCTGTGACTCTGTAGCTCCAAGAACCCAGTGGATGCTATATAGCCCCTTCGCTTTGGGTCCGTCAGACTGTATGTTGGAGTATGGTCACCTCTCCACATCATCTCTGCTTTCTGTCTTCACTTGACCTCCTCTGAATGACTTTATTGCATGGACGTTTTATAGCTGGCATTGGCATAACAGATCCATCCCATATGGTCAAACAATCAACTCACCAAGCAGTCCTGCTCTTTCAACTCTACATTTCAGTGCAAGAGATAAACAGAAACTCCCTTGTACAGCAACTATATAGACTGATCCTGTCACAGGGTGCATTCAAATAGCTTACATCCTGGCATCGTGGCATTGTGCCCTACTCTAGTCATGTTCTCCCTTACTTGTGCTCAGTTTGGTTTGGGTGTTCACTGCTCCCTGACTTGAACCATGCAGCTGTGCCTCCATGGCCCTGCAGAACTCCAGTCAAGCAGATGAACCTCCTTATTTCCGACTTCACAGTTCCAATCAATTTTTAACCTGTAAGTGCCACCTCTAAATTGACAAGGGCTCGCACCCCACCAACAGGTGAGCAACTCCTAATGACTACAACAGGCATTGGCCCTCCTGTTGGACTTCTCCCACTCTCAGCCCTCAAGGGCACAGTATCCTTTCACCCTCTAGGACTCCGTACTACTGGCTACACTCACCAACTACAAGCAGATATCATCCTTCTGTCTGTCAGGGATTTACCTACTCTCTGTTTCCTAGGACACACAGAATGCCTTCACCCCCATGGCTTCATACTACTGTCAATGCCTACCAACATAACAGGTATCAGCACTGCATCAGTCAAGCATCTGCCCACTCTACCCTCAAGAGCACAGGATGCACCAGAGGAGATTAGAAGGGTTTTAGTGGAGAAGGGCCTGTTGGAACCTAAGGAGTCTGCGGCAAAGAACTCAATCTCCCAGCAAGCACCAGATTGGTCCACAGCACTGAGCAAGAGGAAGAGAGGACGCTGTGCTATTATGTCATCATTAGCTCCCCTTCAAGCTATGCATGCTCTCCTGTAGAAAATTCAAGAAAACCAGAACAACCAGCATAAAGACATGCAGGATTGAACTGTTAAACAACTTTATCTTTCGGTGTCATTCTTGTGGGCTTATATCTCTCCCCTGGTGTTTTCTCAAGTCATCTGAGCACACAGTTGAGATTAGCTCTGAAGTGAAAACTTCAGTACTGTGATAAAAAGAACCCTGCATAATGCGAGAGAACTGAGAGGCCTGATACACTTGATGGAACTGCATATATCTTATATATTTCAAGCTTTATTTGATCTCTGGAAGCACAGAGTAAATCTAAACATTCTGACAGTATGAACTTTTTTTTAATGCAACTCTGTTTATACACTTGTGGTGGGTCATGCTTATTGTCCACCAACCCTACTGGTCTAGGGGTCTTTCGGGGTCTTAAGGCACCATGCGTGCCCTGGCAGATCCCTTGAGCCAGTCTGAAGGCATCATCCTCGGTGGCCCTTGCCATTTCCTCCGTTCCCCCAAGGTCCTACACCCAAAACTCCAGAAGTGGTGGCACATGTGTGTGGAGGTGCACATGTGCACCACAGCTCCAGTGCCTGTCTCCTCAACCCTCCCTCAACCTAATGCTGGAAGTTCTTTGGAGTGGCACTGCCACTCCAGCCTCCACCGGGGACAGCCAAGCTCAGAGAAAACCTCTTACACCCTCCCTAGGCAGAAGACCACCAGCCAGCAGCCGCTCACAGCCTCTCCCTCCCCCCCACTGACCCCTGATGACCCAGGCTAGTTCCTGAACCTGGGTCACCTGCATGGCGCAAGGTGTGGTGTCCAGCACCTCAACCCTCTGTGCCACTGGACTGGCTGACAGTATGAACTGAAGTTTACATACATTCTGTGATTACTTTTTTCTGGTTAGGGTCAGCCAACTTTAATTTATGGAAGATTTTCAATTTTGATTTGATAACAGCTTAACTAGATGGGCAGTTCAGTCCACTTATTTGATTTCTAGATCTGACCCTAATATGGTAAGCACAGGCCTTCTGTTTTACTTGGATTGATAAAAGGGCATTAGAATGCAGCAAGTAACATAAGATGCTGAGTTTACACTAGTTGGGCTGGGGAGGAGATTTTATCCTCATAACTGGATTATTAGACGTACGACTTTCTCTACCACTGAGACATGGTTTGTACTCAGTGACGTCATAGTTGCTGCTTTTGCAATCTCTGATCCTGTTTATTACAACTAGGGCTCCCAAGGAGAGCCACATCTTATGCGTGGTGATTTTTTTACTCCTCGTTCTGGCAATCCTTCATAAAAGGAGGAGAGAGCTGGTTACAGAGATCCCTGATTTAGTACAAGGGGTCTCCACCTTTGGAAGTTAAATGAGTTTCTCTCTTTACCAATTAATATTAAAGGTTATTGTTAGTTATTTAAGATGTGCTAACTGTTGTTTTGAGTGGGGAATTTTGAGAACCATGTGGTACAGTGGGTGGGAGTATGAGGAGGGGGACACAATGGCTGCTCAGAAATCAACAAGGATAATGTGGTTTAAACAAACCAACTCATAGAAAAGATGGATAAAACAGAGGTAACAATATTATCATATAATGTCAATGGGCTAATTCATCCTATAAAAAGAAGTAGAATAATGTCCTTTTTGAAAAAATCAGATGCTGCTTTTATAATGCTACAGGAAATGCATCTGAATAGGGAGGAGCATGAGAAGCTGTGTAAATCTGGATACCAGGTGGTTCAGACTTCGTCATATAAAAAAACAGAAGGAGGGGTGTGGCAATTTTAATTCCCTCAAGAATCCCCTTTGAGCTCCGTGACTCCATGACAGATAAAGAAGGCCAGTATGTTGGCTTAAAGGGGATGTACAATGGAGCCATGCTCACTCTGGTGTCAGTCTATGCATCTCCTGGCTCAGCATTTCCTTTTTTTAGGGACTTATTATTTAAGATAACAGAGTGGTCAGAGGGCCACTTAATCATGGTGGGGGGACTTAAATTTAAGACTAAATCCAGCACTGGATGCCTCCTCGCAGATAGCAAAGCAGGAAACCGGGGTAGCCAAAAAGGTGGCGAAATTGGTTAAGGAATTGGGGATAGTGGATGTATGGTCGCCAGATGCACAGGGACTCCAGACAATATAATTTTTTTTTCACACACACACCAAACATACTCTAGACTGGACTATTTTCTGGTCCTTAGGGATTCACTGGAACTATGCTGCTCCACAAGGTTAGGTGATATGACCTTATCAGACTACTCCCCAAACTATATGAAGGTCACTCTAGGTCCCATCAAATGCTTGACTTTTTGGAGGCTAAATGTCTCACTGATCCATAATGAGGAAACACAAGAAGGTTATACAAGAAACAATAGGGCAGACAGTTCGGGACAGTGATATCCCAGAGACTTCTCCAGGGACTCTTTGGGACACCACAAAAGTGATAATTCATGGAAACTTCATTGAAATCTCCTCCAGGCTCAACAAAGAATGGGATTGTAGAAAATCTTCTTTACAGAAACAGATAAGGGATTTAGAACAAAAACAACTATAGCAATTAGACAGAGAAAGGGGTAAAACATTGGCAAAATTAAAAAAAGAACTGATAGCTTTGTTGGATTATCAGGTGGAGCACAGGTTAATATATTTAAGGCAATGCTACTACAAAGGGAGTCCTCAGGCCCTTAAGCTATTAACTATCAGATTACATCAACATAGAGCTAGATCTAGCATCCCCAGGATAATGGATTCCATGAATAAAAAATGGCAATACTCAGTTGAGAAGGTAGGAAACTTTCAGATCCTTTTATGAAAAATTATATAGCAAAGGGGCTTCTCCTACTCCAGAAGAAATTAGTGAGTTTCTGTCTCCTCTCAACTTGCTTAAACTTTCAGAACAACATAAGAAGGAGCTCATTTCTCAATTTAATGCAGGTGAGATACAAACAGAAATCAAATGTTTAAAAACAGGAAAATGCCCTGGGACAGACGGATTTCCTAATGAATTTTTTAAGCAATTTAGAGATAATATTTCCCCCTTGCTATTAAGAGCATATAATCAAGTGTGGTCCAAAAAGGGCACCAGTGCTTCATCTTGGTCTTAAGCAATAATTTCTGCTCTCCCAAAGCTGGCCAGGGACCCAACTAATTGCTTATCATACCGACCAATCTCCATTCTGAATACAGATTATAAAATATCATCAGGTATTCTAGCCAGGAGGTTAGAACAAATATTACCAGCAATTATACATTTAGATCAAATGGATTTTGTACTTGGCAGACAGATTATAGACAACATTAAGAGATCCTCAGCCATTATAGAACATCTGCAAAAAACAGCCCAATCTGCTTATATAATGAGCATAGATGCAGAAAAAGCTTTCGATTAGGTTTCTTGGGCCTTTCTGCAGGGTGTCCTGGCCGGCTTTAGTTTCTTACCCTCATTTCTTTGCTTTATTGTTAAACTTTATTCAGCCCCAACAGCCTACATTAGAGCTAATAGCTATATATCCCAATCGGTCCGTCTCTCAAGGGGCACAAGGCAGGGATGCCCTTTATCACCTCTTTTTTTCACCTTATATATTGAACCTTTGGCACAAAGCATCAGGCAGAACCCAAATATTACGGGGGTTGAGCTGGGAAACACACATCATAAGCTAACCTTGTATACAGACGATGTCCTGCTCTATTTGACAAATCCAGAGTCTTCTCTATCAGAGGTTTTTGAGCAGATTGAAGTCTTTTCTGTGCTCTCGGGATACACTTTAAACTGGTCAAAAAACAGAGGTCTTGACATTGGCTGCCCAGGTCCCTCAGGCAATCAAATCGAAATACCAGATGAAATGGGATTGTGATAATATTAAATACTGATGAGGCTGGGTACAGGCCCAGCCAAATTATTTAAGGATAATTATCCCTCACTGATTCAGCAAATAAAGGTGGATTTGCAGAGGTGGGCTCTGATGCCCTTCCCTTTTTACTCAAGGCTTCAAATCATAAAAACTAAAGTTCTCCCAAGGCTGCTATATTTATATCAATGTGTTCCATGGACAATCTCTCAGAAAGAGTTAGCAGACTGGAACGGGGATGTTGATGACATGCCTCTGGGCTCATGGTCACCCCAGGGAGGCTAAGCAAGCCCTGTTCCTTTCTAAACAGGAGGGAGGCAGGGCCTGTCCAAATTTATTAGACTACTGGATAGCAGCCCAAATGAAGGTGGCTTTATTGTTGTCACCTCCAACATATCAGGCCCATTGGCAGCAGCTTGAACTTAAACAGCAGAATAGCTTCCCCCTAGGGACCATATTGTTTGGTGCCACCCACAATTTAATAAACACACATTCACTCTCACATCTATTCGCTCAAATCTAACTGGGTGGTCCCAGGGAATCAAAAGGGGATTTACAGCCAGAAATATATGGACATTCATTTGGTGGAGCACAGAGAGGGATTTCCCTCCAGTAAGTCAGTACACTTGGTGTCACAAACCCACTCAGCAGGTCAGCCCCTCTACTCCCAAAGTGCCAACCTCTGAGTGCAGTCTTGTGAACAGGGAACAGTACAAGGTAACCCTCTTGTCTGTTTTATGAGTTCGGATCAACGTTTGGTCTCAAGTTCTGGAGGGATTCAAACTGCTAACCTCTTGCTAGCATGCCCAATGCACAGGCTCAGATATATCTGTCTTCAGGGGGCCAGATATCTTTGCCCACGGGCACCTAACCAGGTATACAGAGATGAACCCTTAAAACTTTAATAAAGACCTCAGATTTAAAATGCTTCTCTTTCCAGTTTGGTATCACCATTCAAGCTTATGTCTATTGTCTGCTATAACCATGTACTTTTCTTACAAATACTAAGAAGTCAAAGACAGACCAAGTAAGTTCTAAAAATGATTTTACTATAATAGATAAGAATATGTAAAACACAACAATACAGAACTGTTATATCACAAGACATACAAATCTATTAAAAGAACAAGGTTTTAAACAGTGCAATTCCTACTACAGTACTTAGTCTCTAAATACTTGCTTAAAAGTGCTCCCAAGATGTTTTGTGGTCAGAGTCTAGGTAAAAAATGTGTCTCTATGAAGTAAAACAGACTAAATTAAAAGCTGGCTTTTACCCCACCTCTTTTCAGGAGGTCACCTAGCTCCTCCCTGTCAGGATATATGAAAATATATATCTTATACAAAAGTATTACATTCTGCAACTTCAGCATAATTCATGTCCTTCAAATGACACTTTGTTTGATCTCATGCTGTACCTTCCCTCACACAGGCTTCACAGGGACATTTACAACCTTGCACCTCTGTGAAACATCCTAGCTTTCCCTTCTAATGTCATAAACCTTGTTTATGATTTTTCTCTTAACAAAATTAACTTAAACAAGTCTGTAATTAACTCAGAGAAACAGGATCCTTGATTAAAGTCTTCCATGTAACACATTGTCTCTAAAAACTGAGTGTGTGTGAACTCACATGCTGTCAGCATTTTCCCATGGCTTGCATCCTTCAGCTGAAATCTGGGGGGGGGGGTGTTAGGTCACTCCTAGAGTATCAGATTTTCAGCAGAGACATTCAGTAATACATTTTATATTAAAAAGAAACAATACAGCACTCAGAACTGGCTGTCTACGTCATCCTCCTCCCCACCAAGACTGAATTTGGGGGATCTATCCCCTACATGGGATGAGCTTCCCAAATCAGTTCACTCCTCATAGACCCTAGATAGCCTATCTGAGTTCTGGTTCTTGGCTCCAGCTCTATGTATGATTTTTAGATCATATTCTTGTAAAGCAAGACTCCATCTTAGCAGTCTGCCATTGTTTTCCCCCATCTGCGTCAGTCAAACCAGGGGGTTGTGGTCAGTCTGCACCACAAAATGCTGCCCATACAAGTATGGCTCTAATTTCTTTAGGGCCCACACTATGGCAAGACACTCCTTTTCCACCGTGGAGTACACTTGCTCCCTGGGAAATAGCTTCCTGCTCAGATACACTACTGGCTGATGTGTCCCTTGGCTAGATGTCTGGCTCAGTACTGCCCCAATCCCCACATCTGAGGCATCCATCTGAACTATAAAGGTTTTGCTATAGTCAGGACTTGTCAAAACAGGAGCACTGCACAGTGCCTCCTTCAGTCTGGTAGAGCTTCCTCACAGGCTGGGCCCCAGGTAATTTTGTTGGCATCTTTTTCTTTGTCAGGTCAGATAGAGGAGCAGCCAGGGCACTGTAATTGGTGCAAATTCCTGTAGTACCTGCTGTCTAAGCTCCTGACCTGCTTCTGGGTTTCTGGTCTGGGCCACGCCTGTATCACCTCTATCTTTATTTGGTTAGGATGGAGCTGTCCCCGGCCTACCACATGCCCATGGTATGCCACTTCCCCCATGGCCACCTGGCACTTCTCGGTTTTGACAGTGAGCCCGGCCCTCTGTATCCTGTCCCACACTTCCCTAAGGTGGGATAGGTGTTTTTTCCAGCTGGTACTAAAGATGGCAATGTCATCCAGGTATGCCATGGCGTACTCCTCAGCACCATTTAACACCTGGTTCACCAACCTTTGGGAAGTGGCTGGGGTGTTCTTCATTCCGAAAGGCATTACTTTGAACTCAAATAAGCCTATCGGAGTGATGAAGACTGACCTCTTCCTAGCTCTGTCTGTCAACTCTACCTGCCAATACCCCTTTGTCAGGTCAATGGTTGTAAGGTAGGTCGCCCCTCCCAACTTGTCCAGGAGTTTGTTTGTCCAGGGCATCGGGTGGGTGTCTTACTTCATGACTGCATTCAGTCCATGATAGTCTACACAGAAACGAGTCGAGCCATCTGGCTTGGGTACAAGGACTATGGGTGAGGCCCGGGGACTGTGGGATCTCTGGATTGCTGCTAAATCCAGCATCTCCTCCACTTCCCTCCTAATGTCCTTTTGGACAGCCTCTGACACCTGATATGCTGTCCACCGTATGAGTGTCTGTGTCCCTGTCTCCACATCGTGTGTCACTAAGGGGGTTAGTCCAGGCTTGGCACTAAACAAGGGGAAAAAGTCTGCTAAAACCTCCCTTACTTTCTGGATCTGGCCCGGGGTCAGCTGGGGAGACAATTTTACTGCCTCCACAGAGGACTCCCACTTAGTCTCTTCCAGCAAGTCCAGAAGGGGGGGTCCTTCATCCATCCCCTCCCCATGACTACACACTGCGAACACGTCAGCCCTATTTGCATATGGCTTCATCATGTTGACATGGTACTTCCTTTCTGTCTGTCTATGGTCAGGTAACTCCACAATGTAGTTCATGTCATTTACCTTCCTAACCACTTTGTACGATCCTGCCCACTCAGCTTGCAGCTTGTCTTTCTGGTCTGGAATAAGGACCACAACTTCCTGACCCACCATGTAGGAGCAAGCTCTGGCTCTGCGGTAGAACCATACCTTTTGTTTCTGTTGGGCAGCTGCCAGGTTGCTCTAGGCTGACCCTATAAGCTCCTTCAGCCTTTCCCTAAACCTAAGGACGTAATCCAAAAGGGAAGTTCTCTGGGTGGCATGCTTGCTTTCCTAGTCCTCCCGGATCAAGTCTAGGGGCCCATGTACCCGGCGTCCATACAAGAGTATGAAGGGGGAAAATCCTGTCGACTTTTGAGGCACTTCCTTGTATGCAAACAAAAGGTGGGAAGGTATTTCTCCCAGTCCCTCCCATGCTGTTCAGCAAATGCCTGGAGCATTGACTTTAGGGCACCATTGAATTGTTTCACAGGTCCATTGGCTTGTGGGTGATATGGTGTTGTGCATCTCTGCACCACCCCACACTTCTCCCATAAACATTTCATCAGGTCCAACATGAAGGAACCCCCTCGATCGGTGATTACCTCCTGCAGAAACCCAACACGGGAGAAAATCCCAAGTAAGGCATCTGCCACTTTGTCTGTCCTCAGAGAGGATAGGGTGACTGCCTCTGGGTACCGGGTGGCATAATCCACCACAGTCAGGATGAATCTCTTCCCTGAGGAGCTGGGGGTATTTAAAGGCCCACAATATCCATTCCCACCCCTGAAATGGCTCCTCCACTATGGGCAAGGGGATCAGGGTGGCTTGGGTTTTCTTGCCCGCCTTCCCTATTTCTTGGCACCGGTGATAAGACCTGCAATACTCCTTCACCTGCTGGGTGAAGTTAGGCCAGTAGAAATTCTGGGCCAACTGCTGCATAGTGCGCGTGATTCCCAGATGACCAGACAAGGGAATATCAAGTGCAGTTTTGAGCAACTGCTCACGATACCCCTGGGGAATGACAAGCTGCCTGCCAAGCATCCCTCCCTCTGTCTGTACTGCCTGTGTATACATAAGTCCATTTTCCCAATAAACCATATGTCTGCCATCACCTCCCTGTGTGCCTTCTGAGTCTGCCCAAGCCCTCAGCTTCTCTAAGCTAGGGTCACTCCTCTGAGCAGCTGCAAAACCCTCACACAGTCCCAAGGCATAGGACAGGTCACCTTCAGTCACTAAACTAGGGTCCCTAGCACTAATGTTAGGGCCCTCAGGATCACTGTCAATCCTAACCCTCTGACAAGGAGTCACCCCTCCCTCTTTGGAGTAACCCTCTGTAGCTGTGTGGTTACTTGCTACTGGGGAAATTTCTACCCCCTTTTTATAAGCCTCCTTATCTGGAGACACAGGCTGGGGAACTAGCCTCTCAGTAGTTTCCACACTGGTTTCTGTGGGGTTCAGGGAACTACTATTTTCCCTTGCCGCTTGGCTATGGGTAACTGCACATACCACTCCCTGCTGGAGATTGTTACCCAGGGTCACATCCACTGCTAATGTGTTGGCTACAGCCACCTGTTGCACAGTTCCCCCTATTTCACCCCAGTCCAGGAGAACACTAGTGAGTAGCAATGTTTTCTCTTCACCAGTAAACCCTTGTACAGTTACGTATTTATTGGGTATAAGCTGAACAGGCTGTACCGGATCCCCCTTTACCAATGTCAGGGATGCCCCTGTGTCCCTTAACCCCTGCATCTGTACACAATTAACTTTGACTGGGTGCATGTGTTCCCTCATGTTCACTGGCATGCCCTCTGGGACACACAAACAACCCACTTCTTTTCTAGCACCCTGTTGCATATTTTGGCTCGCCTTTTTGGGGCACTGTCTGGCAATATGCCCAGTTTCCTTACACCGCCAACATGCACTTCTTACTTCAGATAATCTTTTCACTGAAACCTGGGGCTAACAGGTTTCGGTAGGGGCAGTGAGGGTTTTAGCTGCCCTGAAGGCGCGCTTTTCCCTTTCTGTGCTGCCACGTCCACCCCATTCGCTCTCAGAGCAGGTCTGCTCTTGGTACAGCAGTCTGAGAGTTCTGCAGCCTCTTGCAATGTTTTTGAATCTCAGTCCTCTAGCCAGGTTTTTAGCTCTGCTGGGCATGCCCAATAAAACTGTTCTAATAAAATCACATTTTCAATTTTATCAGCAGAGGTTGCCTCAATTCCTTCCCACCAATGTTTTAAAAACTGACATTGTTTCATGGCTGGCTCCTCATAACTCATATTAGGGCTTCTCCTGAGCTTATGGAATTTAGTTCTGTATGATTCAGCAGTTAATTCAAACTTTTTTAACAGTGCAGCTTTTAACTTGCTGTAATCATCACTGTCCTCATTGTTCATTTGACCCAATGCATCCCGAGCTTTCCCAGTAAGTAGTGGGGATAGCTGGAAGCTCCAGACTCTCTAGGAATTTTAGCCTGAATACAAACTTTTTCAAAAGAATTTAAAAAGGCATCCATGTCCTCCCCTACCTTAAACTCAGTTATTAATTTGGAGTTCAATTTGTAACCCAGTCCTGCAGTCCCAGTTAAACCCAAGCCACTTACCTGCTCTGGTGCTGCTGGTTGGAATTGTAGCTTCTTCAGTTCATGTTGCCACTGGAGCTCCTCTCTCCTCTCCTCTCCTCTGCCTCCCTCTGTTCTCACTCTCTCTTCTCCTCTGCAGCTTGCTGGCACTCACGCTCCTCATGGTCTGCCTCCCTCTGTTGTCGCTCTGACTCACGGTCCACCTCCCTCTGTTCTTGTTCTTTCTTCTCCTCTGCAGCTTGCTGGCACTTATGCTCCTCACGGTCTGCCTCCCTCTGTTGTAGCTCTGCCTCCAGTTCCATCCTGTGCAACTCAAATTGCAGTTTGAGTTCCTCTGGATTTAGGATAATGGTGACCATCCCCTGCTGCTGTGGCTCTTTACTGACAGTGGCTCTGCTGTCCTTTTCAGTCATGGTCGGTGACTCATTGGTCTGGGCATCTGCTACTATCAGGGCCTCTATGAGGTTCTGCTTTTTGGCTGTCACCTCGAACAGGACTCCCCTGTCTCCGCACAACTGCTTCAAGTAATCTACATTGTGCCTCCTCTAGTCGGAAGCCATCTTCTTCTTCCCTCACTACTGCTACTCTGACTTGCACTTTAGAAAAAAAATAAAACAGGTAGGAACTGGACTGTACACCAAGTGATATATAGTTCTGTTTCCTTTTAAAAAATTAAACCCTGCCTTTTTTCTTTCTTTGCAAGAGAGCTTAAGGTCTCAGCTGAAACAGAACACTAAAGCTTGTGACACCAAAATTATGCCTCTGCTGCCAACCAATCTGTCACAAACCCACTCAGCAGGTCAGGCCCTCTACTCCCAAAGTGCCAACCACAGAGTGCAGTCTTGTGAATAGGGAACAGTACAAGGTAACCCTCTTGTCTGTTTTGTGAGTTTGGATCAATCTTTGGTCTCGAGTTCTGGAGGGATTCAAACTGTTAACCTCTTGTTAGCATACCAAATGCAAAGGCTTAGATATATCTGTCTTCAGGGGGCCAGATATCTTTGCCTATGGGCACCTAACCAGGTATACAGAGATGAACCCTTAAAACTTTAATAAAGACCTCTGATTTAAAATGCTTCTCTTTCCAGTTTGGTACCACCTTTCAAGCTTATGTCTATTGTCTGCTATAACCATGTACTTTTCTTACAAATAAAAAGAAGTCAAAGACAGACCAAGTAAGTTCTAAAAAGAATTTTACTATAATAGATAAGAATATGTAAAATACAACAATACAGAACTGTAATATCACAAGACACATACATCTATTAAAAGAACAATGTTTTAAACAGTGCAATTCCTACTACAGTACTTAGTCTGTAAATTCTTGCTTAAAAGTGCTCCCAAGATGTTTCATGGTCAGAGTCTAGGTATAAAATGTGTCTATGTGAAGTAAAACAGACTAAATTAAAAGCTGGCTTTTACCCCAGCTCTTTTCAGGAGGGCACCTAGTTCCTCCCTGTCAGAATATATGAAAATATATATCTTATACAAAAGTATTACATTCTGCAACTTCAGCATAATTCATGTCCTTCAAATCACACTTCGTTTGATCTCATGCTGTACCCACCCTCACACAGGCTTCACAGGGACATTTACAACCTTGCACCCCAGTGAAACTTCCTAGCTTTCCCTTCTAACATCATAAACCTTGTTTATGATTTCTCTCTTAACAAAATTAACTTAAGCAAGTCTGTAATTAACTCAGAGAAACAGGATCCTTGATTAAAGTCTTCCATGTAACACATTGTCTCTAAAAACTGAGTATGTGTGAACTCACATGCTGTCAGCATTTTCCCATGGCTTTCATCCTTCAGCTGAAATCTGGGGGGGGGAGGTCACTCGTAGAGCATCAGATTTTCAGTAGAGTCATTCAGTAATACATTTTATATTAAAAAGAAATGATACAGCACTCAGAACCTGCTGTCTACTTAACACTCGGTTCCAAAAGCAGGCTGATAGGGGTGTCTTCACTTCCTGGCAGTTGCTTCATAAAAATACTCTCATTCGCTTTGAAGTTGCCCAGGACAGATTTGCCTGGTTGACTACAAATCTCTTTCATTACTACCAACTCAGAGACTATATAAATAATAAGATGCATAGTTCTTTGGCTCTAGAAGACCTCAGACCCTACCCTACAGCATTTGAAACAGTATGGAGATCTACACATGGCAAAGGGGCAATCACAATGCTATACTGGAACCCAGTAGCAGAACATGCCCACAATAAACAATCACTACAAAAAAATGGGAACAGGAGTTAGGAGTGGTATTGGATCCCTTCAAGTGGAGATTGGTTTATAGAAGTAGTTGGAAAACCACCTCCTCCCCGGATTGGCAAGACTATATTTGGAAAATAAAAACTAAATATTTCCTAACCCCTTACTGACAAGCCAAGATGGGCATCTTAACACATGCAGAGTGTTGGAGGAAATGTGGATGTACAAATACTGATCAAGCACATATACTGTAGTATTGCCCACCTATCATTGAGTTTTGGGGCCAAATGAAAAAATCACATGACGTAGTTGTTTGAGCTATCTTCTAATGTAAGTCCGGAAAATTTGATTTTGGGGATACTTCCCCCTGAGGTTAAGGGGAAGGAGGGTCAATATTTATGGGCGATTTTAGCTATTGCAGTCTTGAAAACTATCACCAAAAAATGGATCCAGCAAACTCTGCCAGGTACTGTATCTCAGAATGGGTTACCATTCTTAAGCAAATCCAAAGTATGGAACGTATTACCTTTACAGCAAATCATAAAAAAAGAATTGTTTTTGAACAGATGGACTAGATGGGAAATGCATAAAGATGTGGTAGAATAAGAGATCCCCCCTCCACCCCTTCCCACCCCAAACAAAAAGCTGGTATGTTTTTATTTCTCCGTACTCTTTACCTGAATGAATTACTTGCATGGTATTTGCTCCTCCAAGTTTAAATAAGTTGATATGTTGAAAGAAAATGGGTATAAAATTTAAATATTGTAACCGAACAGATGTCTGTTCTTAAAAGTCATAATTGTATAAACAGGTTGTATGAATGGAATATGCATGTATTGGCAAAATACTCAATAAACAAGTACATAAAAAAAAAAGCACAGGATGCTTTGCCACTCATGGCTTCATACTGCTGCCTCCGACTACAAACAAACAGATTTCAGCCCTCCATCAGTTTGGATACACTGCACTGTGCCCTTCAAGGTCTCAGTATGTTTTTCATGGCTTCATACTGCTGCTAAGTCCCTAGAGGAATCTGCCTCTTTGGTTCCAGTGGCTTGTCAGCTGCAAACTAAGAGTCGTAGGTCTTCCTCACCAGCTACATCATCCTTTTACCTTCCCAGGAGACACCTTTACTCAATCTGCTAAACTACTAGCTAACATTAGCACCTGCTTCACTATTGCCACTATGACCAATGATTCAACCATCTCACTACCAGGCAGACACCTCATGGTTCCTGTGCACATCAATTATGCCTGAATAATACACCTGGCAGACTCCAACAACACATGCACTAACTAGAAATGTTTCACTAACTAGCAAACAGGACATGTAATTTACACCAATCTCCTCTAACAAGACCTGGAAGCACTTTGAGCTTGGTTCCCTACTCAAATACTCCAGCAATCAGACTCCTCTGCAACCCTTATTTCTTTCAGATACTGCACTCAATCAGACCAGCTCAACCACAGCCAGAATGGGATCCTAGCCTACACAGAACTTGAGCAGCTATTCCTTTGTCGTACTGAGTTCAACATGCATGATCCTGCTTACATATTCAGCTAGCCTAGTTAGATTTTCTTTACTTGTAATGCCTGAAGGAGAGGCATAAGCAAGGTCTTGGATCCCCAGAGGTTTCCCTCACAGGAGGGTTTTTCCTCTCCTCCATGCCAAGGGCTATAATCATTCCATGAGTTGAGAGGATCCTGCAGTTTTATTAGCCTGACCTTTTGTCTCCTTTCCCAGGAAGAGAGAATAAACTAAAGGTACATTACATAAGCACTACAGTACACTACAGATCAGATAGACAGTGAATGATAAGCCTGCTGGGGTACAGTGGTCAGCTGATTGACCATTCCCCCTGTCCCTACTTAAACAGGCTAGAGCCACCCTTCTGGGTACTAACCATGTTTTCTTCTCCCTCCCACCTCTCCTCCAACTTTAGCATTCTTCTGAGTCTCCTGGGCTCCTTATCCAGGAAATCCATTTCCTTTATCCGTAGATCTCCACCGATGGCACCTCTAACTGAATGGAAGTAACAGAGAATAAGCCAAAGGTGCATTACATGTGCACTGCACTACTGCACACTACCCCATATAGATGCCCAATGAAGCTGAATTTAAAGCAGCAGCACAATACAAATTTGATTATACATTTTGTTCACTATAAATGATTCAGGGTGACTTTCAGTTTTATTTGATAGTAGCAAAATCTAGTTCTGCCAAAAATAAGAGTATTTTATGAATATTTAAATTATTTTTTTCTAAAGAAAAATAATGGCTGTTTCATTTGGCTTATAGCATCATAAACCTGGCAAGAGTTAGGATAGGGAAAACAAAAAGAACTTATGGTGCACAGCATAGTCTAGGAGGTACCTTAAATAGTAGATTTGACAGGTACAGTATGCCAATATTTTTCTTGACTGATTCTGAAACTACTTTTCTGAAAAACATTTTTGTGGCACTGCTGCTTTTAAGTTATTTTAAAGAGCACCTTTCATGATGGTCCAAAAAGTTACATCTTGTAGTCATTATGTGCAGTACTAGACCTGAAAGGGTGTGTGCATTTGTTATTTTGGCCAAAGTTTACTCTGCCTTCCATAATTTGGATTTGTTTTTGAGCACTGCTTTAGGCCTGTTGCACTTGGCTTTGTTGTTCAGCTGCTGGGCTGCTGGCTCTCGATAACATCATTTTATGGCAGAGGAGGGACTCACACTATGCAGTACAGTGCTGTCACAGAAGTTTTACAAGGGAAAACTACCAGTACTCAATGTACATACTGTGTTCCCCCCTTTTCCAAGACACCCTTTTAGCAACTCATTATGTCAAAATCCAAATGCTTTGTCAGTATGTTTTTTGGAAAATTGACTTATTTTTGCCTTTGTAACAAAGCATGGGCCAAAGTCTGACGCAACAGTTTGTAAATTTGCTCATGGAGGGTGGCAGATTGCCGGCTTACATATGCAGTCATCTAACAGTAATAGGCTTCTCTGCAAAAATGCAGGGTCTCAGGGATGTGACGGGGTCTTTTATCCTATGAAAGATGGTAGACATTGGACTAATTTTAGGGGAATCACAAGGACACTAGAAAACCAGTAGATAGCCCAATATTGGGGTAGATTCTGGGTTGCTTGGGTCATGTTTGTTCATCTATGGACGAGGCACAGCTGTGTAGGGCACTATTTGCTTGTGCCTCTTTTGGGGCTTTTTGGGTGTCACAGCTTGTGGTGGACTCTGCATTTATGGCAGGGCATAACATCCAGTTTGGGGATGTTAGGCTTCTGGAGGATTGATTAGTGATAATGTTGCAGCAGTCAAAGACCGCCCAGCCAAGACCAGCTCAGGTAGTGACACTCCACAGGGCCATGCTGTGTCAGTTGAGGTTTTGCCAGGGAATACCTAGCACACAGACCACACAGGCAGGGAGAATTTTTCATTCACAGCAACAGAATGCCAGTAATGAGGAATCCGTTTGTGACAGTATTGAAAAAAGGGATTCACTCCACAGGCAGGGACCCCAGGAAGCGTAATTCCCAATCATTCAGGATTAGGGCTGCCAGTCTGACAGCTGAGACTGTCTCAGAATGGAAGATGAGCCAAACATTCAGTGTAGCCTACCCCAATGTCATTGCATGACACACCTCCCTGGAAAAAACACAAAATGGAGTTTCCACCACCGCAGAATGACATTTGCCCCCACTTTGCAGACTCAGCACTGCCAACTGGGCCCAACTCTCATTCCTGTACTACCGACCAATCTTCATTGGGGAGAATGGGCTCCCACAGTGGCCTTTCCCTTGGTAGGTAAGCTGCGGGTGTTCATAAGTGGGATCAGTCCCAGGGCCTGTGGCAAGGCTGAATGTGATTGGACTGATGGGGGCAATCAGCAACAACAGAAAAAGTATTGGAGCTTCCACTGAGGCAGCATAGAAATCCTCTTCCAAAGAGTCTGCACAACCAATGAGGTCAAAGATGAACCATGCCTTATTTTCCAGCAAAAACAATAACAAATGTATTGCAGTACAAATGAAATGGTCACTGCCAGTCACCAAAGGTGAGCAGACAGCCCCAGTATTTCTCCTATGAGCAAGGCTTCATCAGGGGGCAGGTTATTAGAGTTCTTACCTGGAGGAATTACACTGAGGCAGCACTATTGGGATGCCATGAGCAAAAGATAAAGAACATTGGCAGGTGGATGTTGCGGGCATATAAGGGGTACATTACTCACATGTGCGAGGGTTACAGCTCTGGGCAGGTGGCCAGGAGAGTGACAACATGCTGATTAAGGTTGATTTTTGTTACAGATCTGTTTCCCACAGTCAAAAAGATATAGGTGCTGGGACATTTATTTGTCAGAAGGGTTTATGGATGAGCTGCATGTTGAGCACAATGAACACAACTTGAGATACCCCCAGAGAAGGCAGTGGTGTATTGGTGTGGGAAAGGGGAGCATTCAAGGGTGAGATTTGTTCCTTAGGATGAAGAAGCTGGGGCTACTTAGTCCCCCCCCGGATGATCTGGTTACATACCTAGGTAGTAATGACCTGGGCCGTTGGTCCTCCATAGATGTGAAATGGTTGATCACAGCTGATTTGGGGTGGCTTAGGCAATAGATGTTGAGCATGTCTCTGGAATGGTCCAGAATAGTGCAATGGGTAAAATGGAGGATAGTGAAGGCCTGTGAGGCCTTTGCACAGGGTCTGCAGGGAGATTAATAGAGAGGTGTCTTGATTCTGTCTTTCTGTGGGGATCCAAGTTGTTTATTATCACTATATCATGTCTGATTGTGGGGGTTTGTAATGATAAGGATGGGGTTCATCTGTCAGATGTGAGGCAAGACTTGTTCATTAAAGGCATCCAGGAAGTAGTGGATGGTTGGATATAGGGTATTCACCCTTGGGCATTGTTTGGGAGATGCATAATCTGTGTTGCACATCACGTGGCAAACAAGTCGGGCCAGTAAAAGAAATACAGAGGTGAAAAAATGATGAAAGTGGGTGGCCCATGAGGGCTGTCTTTGGAATTGGTCACTAGTGCATTGGGAACACAGGGCAGAACAGGGGATCGTGGTGGACAATGGGCAGGGCAGATGAGGTCCTATTAGGGCAGTACTGCACTGTTATGGCCTAGCAAGTCCAAATTCATCAAGTTAAGCCTGTGAAGGGGCTAGCGGGCCTAATGGGGGTTTGCAGGGCTCTTGAACTATGGTTGACTGGGTGTTTACAGTGTCTATATATATATATATATATATATATATATATATATATAGTATGTATATATATATATATATATATATATAGAAGAGAGAGAGAAGAGCGCTAGATAGATATATATGTGTGTGTGAGTGTGTGTGTGTGTGTTTTGGATAGATCAGGCTCAAATTCATCAGCTGCTACAGGGAGAATACCCTGTAGTGTTTTGAGCAACTTGTAACATACTGGATGGATGAGAGCATTATATATAAAACATTTGTTAAACTGAATGATCATGCATGCAATCTGAATTTTGTCGAGTAAACATTGGCCTATCTCCACACTTTGATTCTTGTAGTTTTCTTGGGATTGGGAATGGGCTCTCTCTCAGCAATTACACTGTAGTTACATGTTTGTTGCATGCAGCTACATTGCAATTGCAAGGCAGTTACAGTGTAGTTACACTGTAACTACATTTTTCCTAATCAAAGAGCTTTAAAAGTTCACAAGAGGAGTCCCACTTTTCAGAGTCTAGTTTTCTGTTTACAGAAATAAATATCTGAAAACAAACATTACATTTTTTAGTCTTTTAGTGATTTTAGTTGGTATACAAAAGTCACTTTACTTGTTTATTATAAAGCTTCTTCATCTAAATGAGTGTTGGAACGTTGGTAGTTTACCTTATTTGGACTCCTGCTGCCTGAGTTTTTCTTTTTGCAGCTGTTGTAAGTGTGTCTTTGTGTTTAAGGCAATGTGAGAAACAATTATGCTAAACATACTATATCCCATGCATGGTTCTGTTCATTTAAAAAGCTAATACAATAATAATGTTTTGTAAGGCTGGACTTCAACTGTTTTCACAAAACACTTCCTATCCTCATCTACTCTTAGTTCAAAAACAGTAGGTCTACCCTGTTCCAGGAATGAAAGTGCTACATGAAATGTAGGAAATAGAATAAACTGTGGACCAGAAGAAGTGCTCCCACTGAGCCTCATATTGTTCGCCTCTATAACCCAAGCATTACTTTATAGCTGTATAGAAGCCAGGAATTACATATTCTGTTCACCAGGAATTCTGTCTCCGACCTCATAAAAAAATTAGGACCTAAGGGTCCGATTTTCATGAATTTTGTATTGTGGTAAGTATACAATTCTACCAGTTTTCAAGATGCACATTATTTTTTTAAAACTGTTCTTTTTATAGTATGTTCTGCTTGCACACTGCTGTGCAGTTATGAGCACAATTCCTCCAAATTCAGTGTATCTCACTGCACATATTGCATCAGAACATTTTAAATGACAAATAAAAAGAAGGTTGGCTTTCCAGTAGGGTAAATCAGAAACATCTGTAATATTTGAAAATCAGCTGAAGCGATATTTATCCAACCTTGTTGTAGTAGAACTCAGAATTATGTTTGAATCTCACAGTTTGTCTTGTGGAGACTGAATAGCATTCTTCCCCTTTGTGTTAGAAAAAGACCCCAAATATCAGAATCAGAATAACAGAAGTCTTCTATACCATACACTGCTTCAATTGTATTACTGTATTGAAGCCTCCTGCAGCACCTCACAGACAGATTTCAATTAAGAATGCTAAATTCTGGACTCCCCCCCCCCAAAAAAAAACATAAACATGATCTACATTTTTTAGAATATTAATGTGCCCCATTTTACTGTCAAAGATAGTTTTAACAAGAAAACATTTTCTTTCCATTCAGATGACAGAGTCCCACCCCCACCACCTAACTGCATAGTTCCTCTGGCTAGGAAGTTAAGCAAGTTACTGCTTCTACTGATGATCCAGTATTGCTGCATTCTTGCTATGATGTCCTTGCTCCCCAGAGATAGAAACAGAAACACAGAAGCATAGAATTTGACGGCAGATAAGGACCACTTGGCCCACCTAATCTGCCCATTTTCCTACCTGATGGATAAGCTGCAGATCCTATTTAACCAACAGCTTACTTCCTCCTACCCCCCACTAGAACTACCTTATGTCTGTCCCATGCATTCTTGAATTCCCCCACTGTTCTTGACTTGACAACCTCCTCAGGAAGGTAGTTCCATGCATTCACAACCCTCTCATGAAAAAATACTTCCTCACATTACCTCTGAGCCCTCTATCTTCAAATTCTATCTTCAAATTGTGCCCCCTTTTGTTCTTGCATATTTCTTATTCTAAAAGATACTACCCTATTGGACTTTGTTGATTCCCTTGAGGTACTTGAAAGTTTCTATCATGTCCTCCTTCTCCTTTCCTCAAGGGTATACATATTAAGCTCCTTTAGTCTCTCTTTGTATGTCTTCTGGTACAGACCCTGCACTATTTTGGTTGCCTTCCTCTGGACAGCCTCCACTCTATGTCATTGTGGAAATGGCATCTCCAGAACTGCACACAGTACTCCAGATGGGGTCTCACCAACTGCCTGTACAGAGGAATAACAACTTCCTGTTTTCTACTGTTGATGCCTCTCCCTATGCATCCCAGTATCCCCCCAGCCCTCCTTACTGCCTTCTCACATTGCCTGCCCACCTGTAGGTCATCTGATATAATTACCCCCAGGTCCCTTTCCGTTTGTGTTATTGTCAGTATCGCACCCCCCCATTGTGTACTCTTCTCCTGGGTTTTTGTTTCCCAGGTGTATTACCTTGCACTTCTTTGTGTTGAATCTAAGCTGCCATACATTTGACCATTCCTCCAACCTTGCCAAGTCCCTTCTCTTTATTTCCACTTCATCTTGTGTATCAACCCTGTTGCAGATCTTTCTGTCATCTGCAAAGAGACATTCTTCTCCTTCCAGTTCCTCTGCAATGTCACTTATAAAGACATTAAAAAGGACTGGTCCCAGTACTGGACCCTGCAGTACCCAACTAGTAACCCTCCTTTCTTCACTGTGGACTCCGTCTACTATTACCCTTTATCGTCCTGTTGTCCAGCCAATTTTTTATCCAGACTACCACCTTGGGACCCACTCCAATGCTGGATAACTTGTATAGTAATCTTTTGTGTGAGACTGTATCAAATGCCCTGCTAAAATCTAGCTAGGCCATGTCCACAGCCCCTCCCTGGTCTACTACTTTGGTCACCCAGTCAAAGAAATCTATTAGATTCATCTGTCACGACATTCCCACTGTAAATCCATGCTGCCTTGGATCCTGTGCCCCACTGGCCTCTAGGTACTCAACAATTCTTTACTTCAGAAGTGATTTTATCATTTTTCCTACCATTGAGGTCAAATTAACTGGTCTGTAGTTTCCTGCCTCTGCCCTGCTCCCACTTTCGTGAAGATGAATCACATCCTCCCTCCTCCAGTCCTCAGGTACCACCCCATCCACCCATGATTAGTTAAAGACAGTAGTCAGTTGTGTCACTAGTTCTGCCCTTAGTTCTTTTAGAATTCTTGGGTGAATACCATCAGGACCCATTGCTTTGTCCACCTTCAGTTTTACTAATTCTTTCAGAACCCTTTCTTCTGTGAATGGACTGGTATCTACCCCACCATCCAGAATGTTTCTCTTGTTTGGTTTAGGTACCTCCCCCTCCTCTTCCTTTGTGAATACTGAGCAGAAATATTAATTCAGTATCCCTGCTTTTTCACTGTCACCCTCTGCCCTCATCCCCCATTAAGCCTCAGTATCCCTTCCTTGGTCTTTCTTCACTCCCTAATGTACCTATAAAAGGTCTTATCCCACTTCTTAACTGAGTTGGCTGTCCTTTCCTTGGTTTGGGCCTTTGCTATTCAGACTGCCTTCCCTTCCTCTGTCCTGCTCCTTCTGTGTTTCCTTATATTTCCTGAATGCTATCCTTTTCTTCTTAACCTTTCCTGCCATCTCTTCTGAGAACCATAGTGTTTTTTTCCTTAACTGTGTTTTCTTGATTTGCCTCACACAAAGGCTTGTTGCCTCTGTGATGGCTGTTTTGATTACTCACCATTGTTCCTCCACCCCCTCCTTCTTGCCCATCTCCTAGTGCTTTTCTGAGGCACTCTCTCATTTTCCCAAAGTCAGCCCTCCTGAAGTCCAATACTCTTGCTTTTGTATGGCTTGACTGTATGGCTGTGTTTATCGTGAACCACACTGTTGGGTGGTCGCTTGTTCCCAGATGGCTACCCTCTTCTAAATCTGAGATTCTTTCTCCATCCCCATTTGAGAGTACCAGGTCTAAGACTGCTCCCTCCTGAGTGGGTTTCAATACTAGCTGTCTGAGGCATGCTCTTTGTAGGGCATCAAGAATGACCCTGCTCCTGGATGTGCTTGCAGCAAAGGTGCTCCAGTTAACATCTGGCATATTCAGGTCCCCCTTCAACAATATCTTCCCTTTTTCTGCCATTCTAAGGATGCCTTCTATCATTTCCTTGTCCATTCCCTCCCCCTGAGATGGGGGTCTGTATTCAACCCCATGCGGATTGTGGTGCCATTTCCTCTCTCCAGGGTGGCCCAAAGTGCCTCATCTGCTCCCTGTTTTCTCTTTAGTTCTGTTACTTTGATCCCTTCCCTTACATAGAGAGCTACTCTTCCTCCTCTTTTACCCTCCCTGTCCCTCCTGTAAATTGTGTATCCTGGTATGTTAACATCCCAGTCATGGTTCTCTGTGTACCATGTTTCTGTGACTGCCATAATATCCAGGAATCCCTCTTCCATCAAGGCCACCAGATCAGGGAACTTGTTACACAGACTATGGGCTTTGGTACTCATCACCTTCCATTTTTTGATGGCCTTACTCCTTTTAGCCCCATCCCTGTCCTTACTGCCTTTGCCTTTTTTTTTGCATTTACCTCTGTCCTGCTCCCTAATGACTTCTCTACCTTGGTGTTTACCTCGCTAATTACCGTGTTTTGTGGGAGAAGGCTGGGGTTTCCCTGCTCCTTTTCAGTGCCTCCCCCCTTGGCTAGTTTAAATGCTTGCCAATGAATCATTTAAACCTATCACCAAGGATCCTGGTTCCCCCCCTGGACAGATGCAGACCATCATGCCAGCACAGGCCTGCACCCCTCCAGGTGGCTCCCCAGCCCCCAATGAAGCCAAATCCCTGAGCTCCACACCAGTATTTCAACTATTCATTGAATTCCATGATGTGGAGTACTCTAGCATCACCCTTGCCATAGATAGGCAGCACCTCATAGAAGGTTACCGTATGTGCTACTTGTCTAAGGCCCCTCCCCAACTCTTCAAACTCCTCTTGCACTGCCCTGATCCCATTCCCAGCCAGGTCATTTGTCCCTAGGTGGACAATGACCTCTAGCTCCCTCCCTTGTGGAGCTGCTCCCATGATCCTGAGGATTCGCTTCCTGTCCCTCCAAGCCATGGCGCCAGGCAGGCCCCTTACTTCCCTCTCCCCTTCCTTCCCCACTTCTACCCCCCTAATGATTGAGTTCCCCACCAGAAGTTGTTTCCTTCCCCTGTGGATTATGAGCATTGTCTTCTGAGACAAACATTGTTCAATATTCCAGGGCCTGGGTGTCTTGGGCTTCTCTAACCAATCTCTCTCCATGAAAGTTGTCTGATCCATGCATTGTTTCTGCACTGCCAAGATGGGATCGTAATCTCTAAACATGGAGCACTGCAGTGGCATCATCTCAATGATATCTCCACTTCTGTGATGCAATAATGTTATTCTTTACCAATTAAAGAGTAACTTTCACAATGCTTTATGGTATCACAAAGTCTAAATGCGTGTTCACAGCAGTTGAACCAAAATGAACACAACTATTTTGCTTTCTTCCATTGTGAACATTTTGATTGTATTCCCAGTAATGGATAAAGGTATTGTGTGGTAGATACATCATATAGGTTTGATGACAAAGAACCACAGTACAAAAGGTTTTTTTTTTCCTGTGAGGTTTTGTCTTTTAAAATGCTTTCTTACTATGCACTCTTCATGTGCAAAGCATTGAGATCCTGTGGTTGGTTATCCCTTATCTCTGGGCTGAGATACAGATACAGTATCTGATGAGTCCTTATAAGGACAAAAAACATGTCAGTGCCTGCTGTTTTTATCCTTTAAGAACTAAAAAAAAAACAGGGCACTCACCCCCTTATATGAAAATGCATGGCATATGTTGTTAAATTCTTCTACCACATTTTGCACAAACTACTCTCAAAATAATATTAAATCTCTTTAGAGTGGCTTCAGTGTCTTTTCCTACTATATAAGGAGATGAGCACCCTAGATTTCAATTTGGATTCTGCATTTTTCTCTAGAGGGCATGCATATCCTCTTGTGATACATCTGTGTTTTGATATTTTTAGCTTTTGCAGATTACCTGTGAGGCCTTATGGCACAATTAAGGCCTGTTGAAAGCCCGGCCATCTTGCTTCTACTTTCCATAATGCTTTGCATCAGCATGGTAAATGTATTTTTGTAATTGTCTGAACCTTATGTTTTTTGACAACACCCTTCCAGGGTAACCCTTGTGTCAATGTTTTTGCACTAACTGAGCCTCTTTTCTTTTTAATTGACTGTATATGGGGTATGCAATAGGCTCAAGATATGCATTTTATATTCAGATGGGGGGGGCAGGACCATAACTCATAGGTAGCAGAGGTGCAAGTGAGATATGAAAGCAGTGGGCATCCTAGAGGGAAATGGGCTCCAGGGCTCCATAAAAACAAGGATTTATGAGGGGAAGGTCTAATCAGGCAAATCTGGTCAACTTCTTTGACTGGGTGATTAGAGCAGCAGATGGGGAGAGACAGTAGTTGTAGATGTGGTATACTTGGATTTCAGCTTGGCCTTTTATGTAGTCCCCCACAGGAGGATGGTCAACAAGATAAGGGACTTAGGGGTGGGGGAAAAATTGGCAACTTGGGTGGAGAACTGGCTAAGGGAAGATTGCAAAGGGTAGTAGTTAATGGGGAGTTCTCAGAGGTAAGGGAAGAAACACATGGAGTAAATCAGTGGTGAGTGCTGGACCCAGTCCTTTTCAATGTATTCATTTGTGACAAATGGAAAGACAACAAAGGAGAGATCTGACTCTTTGCAGATGACACAAAGATTAGTACAAAGGTGGAGATGGAGGAATGGATAAGAGAACTCAGGGGGGATCTGGGCAAGTTGGAGGGCCAGTCAAAGATCTGGCAGCTGGGCTTCAATGCAAAAATATATAAAGTGATGAACATTGGGAATAGGAACACAAGAGTGCAATATGAAATGTGGGGAGGGGTGATGGAAAGCTCAATGGAGGAAAAGGTCATGATATCGGAGAGTCTAAAAACAACAGCATACTGTAACAAAGCTATGGGCAAGGCAAACAGGATGCTGAGTTGCATGGGGAGGGGTATAAGCAGTAGAAATCAGGAGGTGATCCTTCCACTGTACAGGACACTAGTTCACCCACACCCGGAATACTGTGCAAGGTACTGGAGTTCACACCTGAGGGAAGACTATGACAAGGCTGAAGCAGTACTGTGCAGGGCAACCAAAGTGGTCCATGGAATGGGGGGGGCAAAGTATACGAGGAGATGATACAGGACTTGCATATCTACACCCTTGTAAAAGGCGGGAAAGGGATGATGTGATCAAGGAATAAAATTACCTGCACTGGATAAATGGGGTGGATGCCAAGGAACGTTTCTTCTTGAGTTAAGCTACAGGGATGAGATGAAATTCTCTTGAACATGTAGTAGACGATTGGAAGGGAAGTCCATAAGCACTGTTTAATAGAAAGAGTGGTGATCAAGTGGAACAAGCTGCGGGGGGGGGGGTACAAGCCACATCACTGAACAGTTTAAAACACTAATGGGTCAGGCATATGGGCTTACTTAGAAAGGGGGGGTAGAAACAAAGGGGAGGGATAGTCACTAGGGCCAATGCAGAGTAGTTAGGTAGAGTTGCCAGACTGGATTGGCCAACATGCCTTTTTCTGCCATAATTACCTATGTATCTGTATTTTCATATGTCTGTGATGGTCCAGTCCCTTCACAAGTGAGGATGAACTGCATATTTAGAGTTTGAACATTGCATATTTAATTTATACTGCATCAGTTTACTAGTTATAGCTGTCAGATCTTCTGTTTGTATAAAAATTGTTACTTTTTCTTTGATTTAAACTGCTGGATGAAGAGAAGCACATGGTTATTGTGATATAATAACTGAGGAGTGCTTTCTCCCATAGGGAAATCCAGTTGTAATTTTGCTGTTATAAAAAAAAAGCTTGTACTCCTTACCAGAACTGCTGGAGAACCCGACACTGCCAATAAAACATGACTTTGGGTTTAATGCAGCTCACCACACTGTCTCAAGCATGTCCAGGGAGTAATTTTACCCAATTTAACATTCATATATGGGACCAGAAAATATTGTATTCTAATCTTTCAGGCAAACTCTTGCCATCAGGGGAAAGAGGAGGTATGTCTAGTCACCTGCTTTGCTTTCTGCCATTCAGAGTCTGGGATAGCCTGACCATGCTTCTGCTCTCATTTTATTTTAATGTATGTTGTGGAATAACCCAGACTATTCAAATAAAATTAATACAGCTTGGAGATAACCCCCTTAGCACTCAGGGTAGATTAAAGGGGAACTGCTGGCATTCCCCAATTAAAAACACAGAATCTACAGATCCTGATTTTTAAAACACATTCGCTGTCAGTGTTTCAAATACCTGAGACTTCTGAAATCTGAAGTTTATGTGATTGATCCTGTGACCCTCTGCCCGCCATAACTGTGCCAGTGTCCCCCACAGTTGGCCCTCTGATGATGCAGCTGTCAGGCTATGCTGCAGGGGGCTCCTATGTGACAATACAATTGCCATAAAATATTAAAAGATAAGAAGTGCATGTTTATGCTTCTAATGCTGGTTCTGATCAACTGAATCGAGACTTAAGACATTTTTGCTGACCTATAGCACAAAAGCATCTGTTAGTTAAATATAGAAACATAGAAAATGATGATGGAAAAATGCCGGTCAGCCAATCCATTCTGCCCATTCTACCTAACTACACTGCACCAGCTCCAGTGGCCATCCCACTCTCATACCTCTGCACCCCTTCCTCTTATAATGGCCATGTGCATGTCCCACCCTATCATGACCCCTCTTTCAAAACCTCTTTTTGCCATCTGAGGAATATCATCCAGGTGAAGCACCTGGTTCCTTCCACGATCTTCCAACTCTGGTCCACGCCTTCGTTACCTCCCGCCTTGACTACTGCAACTCCCTTTACCTTGGGTTACCAGGGGTTGATATCTGTCACCTGCAGCTCATGCAGAATGCGGCTACCAGGCTACTGACTGGTTCATCTAGAACCAATCATATAACTCCTGTTCTTTGCAGATTGCACTGGCTGCCAGTAGGGTGGCGGATCACCTTCAAGGTCGGTTTGCTAACCTATAAGGCCCTACATGACCAGGGACCTGTTTACCTGCATGATGTCCTTCATCCCTACTGTCCCTCCCGCTCTCTCTGAGCCACTGATGAGGGATTGCTAGAAATTCCCAGGGTTTATTTAAAGATATCTGAGGCCAGGTCTTTTAGTTTTGTGGCCCCAACCCTATGGAATTCTCTACTTCATCAGGTGCGAGAGTGCCTGACTGTCCAAAGTTTTAAAACAGCATTGAAGACATTTCTTTTTAGTCTGTCATATACTGATTTTTTATGTTGCAGCCATGGGTTTTAACATGTTTATTATGATTTTTATTAATTGTTTTGATTTTTTAATGAACCTTGTACAAGTGCCTTGGGTTTTGAAAGGTGATTTTTATAAATAAAGCTGATTTGATTTGATTGATTTGATTCCCCACTGCTGTAGCCTGCACCATCTCCTTGGGCAGCCTATTCCACTTATACACCACTCTTTTAGTGAAAAAGTGCTCGTGGACACCTTTCTTGAACCCACCTCCTGGCAGTGTCAATTTATTTATTTATTTTTTTACTGAAAATTTTGGAGAATATGTTTGTGCACAAGTGCTCTTTTACAAAGATTCCACATCAACTGCAGAGATTACAGAGCAGCACAGCACACAATTAGCAAGTTAAAGCAGAATAAAATCAAACAAGTACAATGTAGTTGAATAAGCACAAATAAATAGGCTAGATCAATTGCATGCAATTTTACAATAAGGCAGGTAAGCAGAAACAGTGACAATAACAATAGCAATGGTACATGGCTGCAGAGCCAGAGTCTGACACAGTTCAGTGTATATCGGGATGACTTAGGATGACTAGCAATCACAGTTGCATTGAACTGTTAGGTTGCCAGTAGTGCTCTCTTACAGAGGTAAAACTTAGGTAGATTAAGCACGGTATCAGAGAAGTCTTTTAACCAACCAGCTGCACTAAAAGCGAATGAATGCTTGCCCAGCTGAGTACAGAGAAAAGGAAGTTCAAGGGCATTCTGAGTCATGCTTCTGGTGTTGTAGAGATTGATGCCAGGCCAGAAACACTGAGTTACAGCTGGGGGGGGGAGGTTAGACCCAGTAGCACCTTCTTGGCTAGCAGACATGTCTGGAACTTAATTCTGCTAGGTAGGGGCAACCAATTTGTTTGGGTGTAGAGGGTGTATCTATGGGTGAGCTTGTCAGCCCCAAGCACAAAGCGACAACCCTTATTACTGATCAAATTTATTCTGATGAAAATTGAGTCCCAGGCAGTTGTGTAGAGAGGGAGGCCACAGTCAGCAAGGGAGAGTACTGCATTTGCCACTATGAGGCATCTAGCAACAGCAGTGATGTTGACCCAGTTATGGTACAAGGCTCCCAGTCTTCTGTTTACAGTAGACACAAGGTGGTCAATGTGGTGAGCAAAAGATACAGTATCATCCAGGGTCACCAGAAGGTATTTAAAGGTTTCCACCTGAACTATTTTCCAGGTTACTGCAGATGATAAGGAAGTGTAGATTTTCTTCATTTGTGGGCTTGTGAAGAGCATTGTCTTAGTTTTTCTTTTCTTTTGTCATTTAGAACCAGTTTGTTTTGGGAGAAACATTTTTCAAGGGCCTCAAAATTACCTTGGACGACAGAGGTAAGGCTGCCAAGGTTAGTTTTTTTTTTGAATAGATAACTGCATTGTCTGCATAGAGAAGTACATTTGCAGACTGAAAGGCATCAGGCAGGTGGTTTGTGAATAAGCCAAATAATAGGGTCCCAGAATGGAGCCCTGGTGAATGCCAATGGATACATTCCTAATGTCTGCCAAGGAGTCATCTATCTTAAGGTATTGAGTGCGATTAGTGAGATAACTCTGTAACCTGGTGACTATGTCTAGTGACAGGTCTAGGCCACAGAGTTTGTAGAGAAGGAGCTTATGACTGAACAAGTCAAAGACTTTTGTCAAGTTGACATAGATGCCCCAGGCTTATCCCCCATTGTCAATGGCCTCAAGGATGAAATATGAATATTCAATTGGTGCTGAATTGGTGCAATGTACCTTCCAGAATCCACGCTGTTGGGGACACTGTATTTCATATTGTTAAAAATATGAGAAAAGTTGGTCAGACACTATTCTTTCAAAGGTTTTGGACAGGGAGAGAGTATGGAAATTGTCCTCTATGTGGAAAGTTTATAACAGTTGCTGCTTTTAAAAACTGTTTCAAGCAGCACAAATTTCCACTTTTCTGGGAACTGCGAGTAGTGCAGAGAGAAGTTGAAAATGTTGGAAATGGAGTAGGAGAGTTCCTCCACAACCCCAGCAAATAGTCTTATATCAATTGAATCACCCCCCAGATTCTGATTTTACCGAGATCCTTTCTTACATAATTAGAGGTGTCCCTTACTGAGACAGGTTTAACATAGAAAGTAGGATGTCCTGGCTCTGGGTCCAGTGGTTGTGTGTCAACAGGACTAGGAGGGCAGGATTTGCTCAGTGGGGATAACAGAGCTAAAGTCAATGGGCTTGATTCTCAAAGCTATGATAATGATGCAAGGTGCTTGCTCCAAACATAAATGGTGCAAGTGGCACCTTGCCTCATAAACTGCCCCCTGAGCTATTCACAAAGGCAGCTTGTGTCAACCACAGGCTGGCTTCCCCAAATAGGGCTTGTGCTGTCAGTGCACCCAACAATGAGCTGCAACCTGATGCTAGGGGGCATGTGGCAGATGCCAACTGCCACTTCCCTGAAAATCGGATTCTCTAAACCAACCCAGAGGACAAATTTCTAAGTACCCTTAGACCAGCCAGGACTGGTGTATGGGTACTTAGAAGAATGTCCTGTGGAGTGGTTTAGCACTTCAGCAATGTGCCAGGTCCCTACCCACACACGCAGCAGTGAAATGCCCACAAGAGTAACTGTTAAAACACAAAATTATCCTGGTAGTCTAGTGGTCCCTCCCCCTGCCCTGATATGCCTGCTAGTACAACTGTGTAAATACATATTTATCCTGGTGGTCTTGTGGTCCCTCCCCCAGCATCAAAATGCCTTCTAGGACAACTGTGCAAATACTCATTTATCCTGGTAGTCTAGTGGTCCCTTCTCCTGCCCCAATATGCCTGTTATTATACCTAGTAAAGAATAAGACACCCTGGTGGTCTAGCAGTCCCACCCACCCACCCACCCTGGCAATTACTGACCACCAATCCACTCCCCCAACCCAAACCCCAAGTCAGGACTGGCACAAACCTCCTCACACCGCCTCGGCCGCCCAGATTGATCCATCACTGACCATATAATACATTACAGTATGTGACATTTCAGTTGGAAGAGGGACCACTAGACCACCAGGATAAATATGTATCTGCGCAGTTGTACTAGACCACCAGCATAAATAGGCATGGGGTCATAATGTCATAATGTAACATGGAAAACTGCACACCACAATATTGTCGCACACAAAACATCGTGCAGCAAACAAAGTCAGCATGCTATGTCGAACATGTCAGAGATAGCGCACACCGTGGCAACTACTTTGCTTTTGTGGGGGGCTGTGTCCCCCATACCCCTCTACATAGGGGGCTCTGCCCCACACACCCCATGGACTATTTATAATCAGCTCCAGGGGGTCATGGATGTCGGGGGTAAGAGAAAACTTGCCTCCAGTGAAATTTCAATTTTGGGTTTAAAAAAAAGCCGCAGCATAGTGGGACCTGGGGAGAACCAAACTGTAGCCCCAGGTCCCTGATAATGCTGTAGGAAAGTGCTGTGGCCACTCCACCATGAGAGCATCTCAGCCAGGTACTGCTCTGATGGCATCCTTAACCTTCCCCCACTGGAAGCCTACAGTGACAGGGGTAACAGTTACTACCACATGCTCTTAAAACCCCTGTCGCAGAAGAGCCATTAGTACTTCTTTCAGTGCTGTTTTACATGTGACATCTTAACCCACTAGGGGATAAATATGTGTTTATACAGTTTTACTAGAGGGCATATTGAGGCAGAGGTGCCGCTAGACCACAGGATAAGTTTGTATTTTTATAGTTGCACTAGCGGGCATACTGGGGGGTGGGAGGGCACTAGCCAATGAGGGCCCGGCTGGACTGGCACACGGCTGCCCCACGGCTTGCAGCTAGCCCTCCTGCTGTGCCCTGTATTCAGCACACTGCCAGGATTGCCACAAGATGCAGTACTTTGCCACCATGCCCTGCCCAATAGAAAATCAGGCACGGGGTCCCTGGGACACCATGCATTGATGCAAGCTTCCATTTGCCATAGCTTGCTTCGATCCAAGGGATCTTTGAGAATTGGGCACAATGAATGCAACTTTGAATCTGTTGGCAGTTTTTATGAGATCAAGTGCCTCATGTTCATGGTGAGGTTTTGTCACCCTTACCAAGGATTTCTGAAACATCCTCCCAGAATGTTTACCATTGCTCCAATTTTGTGTCTGCTGGGCCTTGCTGTAGCTAGATTTGACCAACTGAATCCTAGTAATGCATGAAGTCCCCTTGTTCCTGTGTTCTTGTTTAAAATGAAAATGCCATTAAGCTCCACCCTATTTATCCTGTTCAGGTGCTTGTAGAGTTCTGTTATGTCCCCCATCTCTCTCCTGCTTTCCAGCATGCACACGTCAGAGTCTTGCACCTACTTGCACCTATCCCCCATACTCTAAATAATTTTAGTCATCCTTCTCTGTTTTCTCCAGTTTTTGTTAGGGTTTTATTTTGTTTATTACTTGGACATTTTAGGCACTTGAGGCACAACCTTTCAGGATGCCCAAGTTACCACCCCCTTTGCAACCTCATGAGTGGCAAATTGTCACCTATGAAGAAAAAAGAGCAATTATTTAACCTCACTAGACCACCGAGATGGCCACATGGTATATCCATTTTCCACTTAAAGTTTTTCTATACTTGTCATCAGTGAAGAAAAAATATATATTTATTATCACTTGGCTACTATGGTGGCCACATGGTATCAATATCAATAAAAGGAGCACCACTCAGTCTCGTCCAAAGGAAATGAACTGGATCCAACAAATTATTTTTGTAATTCTCTTTTTATTAAATTTCATTAAATTTCAACTACAGTTACAGCAATATACCAATAACATCTGGGTATAATACAAATATCCAATATAGCCCTGAGTAGAGTATACTTCAGTAGCCGGATAAAGAAAGGAAAAGAGAGAAAAACTAAATGCATCAAGAGAAGCTAGAAAACATTAAGCAGGATAAACCAGTCCAACAATCCCACCCTCCCTCCCCCAGTGAGGCGTCACCACAAGGAGAGAGATGATAAACTAACCTTGTAGTTAGGTGTTATAAAAATTCTTAACCTAGGAAACTAGCTAGAGACTGCTTTCTACAAACTGACATGGTGAGAGGTTATAACTTAATATAGGAGAAAAACAGAGGAAGCCAGGAAAGTCCAAGACAGGAGGGTGTATTTCTTTGTTCAGTTTCCTTATATATCATGGGTCGCTATCAATGGAGATACAGAGCATATAACTTGCCCCATTTCTTCTGAAAGGTCAATGGGGAGGATCTAAAATTAGCAATCAACTTCTCCACTTTGAAGCATTGGGACATTTCTTCCACCCAGTCTAGGTATGAAATTTCTAAACTATCTGTCCAGTGTCGGAGGACCAGCCTCTTCACCGCCATAGAGATGAGTGCCATATGGTATTTCCTCCTAACCCTGATATTTGCATAATCCCCTATGATACAAATCTCTGCGTAAAGAGGTCTTTCAAACCTAGTATGGGGTCTAGTTTATCCTCAATTATCTTCCAGAGTGGAGCAATTTTAGAGCAATGCCAGAAAATGAGGGAGGTCACCTTGCTCTATCCACACCTGAAACATTTTGGGGGGACAGAGGAGTCAAATTTTGATTTCCAGACTGGTGTGATATACATATTATTGATTATGAAATATTGAATCATCCTATTTCTATCTAGAGTGTTGTAAATGTATAAATCTTTCCAGATTTGACCCCATGGGAATGGAGAACCAGAAGGAGATAACACCCAGGATTTGGAACCAGTTAGAGGTGTGGGATGGACCAATTTCAAGAGATAGGTGTACAGCTTAGACACCCCATGGGGTTTAACCGCACAGCCCTTAACCTCCACTAAAAGTGGTTTAACAATTGAGGGGGGCACTGCTATGCCAAACTCTTTATCTACCAGATGCTTTAATTGATATATCTTGAAGATGGCATTGGTGGGGATATTCAAAACCAGTAATAAATCAGCTGTTGAGCCCTGCCTACCTTGAACATAAAAATCTTCCACTGAGAGCCCCTGTATTTGGGGAAGCCAATTAGAAACTAACATTTTGTTCCCTATTCTAATGTTAGGGTTACCCATCAGTGGTTGGCCAGGGTCTCTAATATATCTGACTTTAGCGGAGGAGAAGAGTTGGTTAAGTACTCTAACTGTGACCCCCACTGGAGACTCTTGGATCTCTCGGGAAAGAGATGTGAAACAGCAATAAAAAAGACTGGTGGGGTTTATATTATAGCTTTTAATAAGGTCAAGATCCATATTTAGCCATATAGGAGAATAAGCATCATTCGGTTCCCCCAACCATTTACCTGCTTTGGCAAGGTGACTAGACCAGTAATAGAATTCGAAGTTCGGTAATCTAAGACCCCCCATTTCTTTGGGAAGGCATAGTTTATCGAAGCTGTACTCGAATTTGTGATTCCAAATAAAATCAGTTAAGGTCAATTAATTTTTTTGAAGGACCTAGGTAACCAGATGTCCAGGAGGTTTAGGGGTAGAAGAGCCGGGAAGAATGTTCATTTGATGATGCTGATCCGGGCCCCCACTGCTAATGGCAGTTTCCCCATCTTTGCAGGTCAGACTTAATTCTGTCCAACAAATCCTCTAAATTGAGCTTTTTAGTTAGGGAGAAGTCCCTTGTCAGATAAACGCCAAGGTATTTCAAATAGGATGGGGTCCACTTCATGCCCAGATGGGACACAGAAGCCCGGGTGAGATGTACTGTACGTTAAGTGGGAAGATCTCCGTCTTTGCCAGATTAAGTTTATAATTGGATAATTCTCCAAATTGTGTAATTATCTCAATTACCACCCGTAGGGAATCGGCCGGATTAGTTAACTGTAGGAGAATATCATCCGCAAACACTGAGATCTTAGGAGTTTGGTTAAAGGCAGGGCATCCCTGGATCCCTGGGGCAGCTTTAAGGCTGAGCAGCAAAGGTTCAAATAGAGATTAAATAGGAACAGGGATAAGGGGTTGTATATCGGGTCCGGAATGTAATTGAATGGAGGGTGAGAGGATCCCATTACAGTAGATCTTTGCCGTGGGGCTTTATATAGAGTTTGACCAACCCAGGAAATCCCGGAAACCGAACCTGGACATAGTATGCCATAAGAACTCCCAGTTAACTCGGTCGAACGCTTTCTCCGGGTCCAGGGCTACCAACGCCATAGGGACCGAAGAGGTTTGAGCAGCCCTAAAAACATGAGAGAGCGATCTAATATGATCCATCGCTGACCTTCCCTGTACAAATCCTACTTGCTCACTACTCAATAATGGGGTCCACACTTGTTTAATACGGGAAGCTAAAACCTTGGACAAAATTTTAATATCACAATTGAGCAGCGAGATAGGCCTGTAATTGGCCGGGTTCCGGGAGGGTTCAGCCGTCTTGGGTATCAGGATAATAATAGCCTCCAGTAAAGAAGAATCTAGGATATCTGCTGATAACAAATAATTGTATAGGTCCAGGAGCAGGGGAGCCAAGTCCTGGCAGAAGGCCTTGTAAAAGTTGGCCGGAAACCCATCCGGACCAGGGGCTTTATCTGACGAGAGACTATGAATGGCCTGTTCTACTTCCTCCTGGGAGAGAGGTGAGGAGAGGAAGGCCACTTGGTCCTCCGAAAGGTGAGGAAGTGTCAGTGACTGGAAAACTCCTCTAACCTTGAGTGTGGGAAGGGGGATACTTTAGTGCTGTATAGATTTTGGTAGAACTCTTTAAAGATTGCTGCTATGTCTTGGGGCTCTGTTTTGATGGATCCTTCTTGGTCTTCCAGTGCAGGAATCAGCCTAGAATTCTCCACCTCCTTAAGTTTCAGTGCCAGGAGTCTACTCGGTTTTCCCCTGATCAGATACTTGGCCCTGGTTCTCAGCAGAGTAAACTCCGTCTTTTCCGTATCAGTCCTTCATATTCATTTTTAAGTTTGTGAAGTTGCTCTAAGTTATTCAGCGAGTTAAAGTAGCCAATATATTCTCTGCTAATTTAATCTGGTTTGTGAGATAGAGAGATTCTGGGACCTGAGTTTCTTTCTTCTAGAGGAAATTTTAATGAGTTCCCCTCTCAGAAAGCACTTTAAAGAGCACCAAAGGATATCCATCCTGGTCACTGAGCCTCGATTAGTTTCAGATAATCACTAATAAGATCTAATCTGAGTGAGAGAGTGTTCTTCCTTTAATAACTGGGTATTAAGTTTCCAGATCGTGTCACGGGCGTTAAGGACTGTGGGAGAATTTAAACCAGACTAGTGCATGATTCGAAATTACTATAGGCTCTATACCTGCCGAGGAGACTTTAGTCATGAGGGAAGTGAAATTAGGAAATAATCTAATCTCGACCAGGAATTATGGAGTGGAGAGAAAAAGTGTAGCTTTTATTGAGGGGTAGAAGGTTCTCCAGGGTCTACCAGACCTAACATATTATTCATATCATTCAACGCCAGTTGTGGTGGAAACAATGGTCTTACTGGTCAAAGGTTTTATCCAGTTCTTGGGTTGGAGCTATGTTCCAATCCCTCCTAGGATCAAAGAAGCTGGTAAAAGGGAGCTGAGCTTGTCAATTAGCTGCATAATAAATGTCACGTTCCCTCCCACTGGGCCGTATATTGAGCCTAAAACAATAGGAAAGTTAAAAAGAGATCCAGACACCAATATATATCTACCTTCTGAGTCTCGGGTAACCTTCGTTGGGTTAAAAGGTATATTTTTCTTAATCATGACAGCTACTCCCCTGGCTTCCGATGAATCACCAGCCACAAAAGTTTGGGAAAAGCCTCTGACTTTTAACATATTGCTTTCGGCTACTGTAATGTGGGTTTCTTGCAAACATAAAATGTCAGCTCCCAGTATCGAGCAGTTAACCAAAACACGGGATCTCTTCTTAACATCTCTAATCCCTCTCACATTCCAGCTGATCAATTTAACAGTGGGCTAGCCATATTCTAAAACATAATGTAGTAAGACACCAATTAACCTTTGCGATCTCATCCTACTCCAAACAGTGGTGACACCCTCAAATCTTTCCCCAACACACCCCAAAATTACTCCTCTGATAAAAAGTAAAAACCCGGAACAAGTAGCATTAATAGGCTGCCAAACTCTAGCATTAAACATCAATAGACTGCAATCAACAAAGTTAAGTGGTAGCACCCACAAAAAGTAGTTATTATCTCTGTAAGCAGTATCCCGCCCCCCCATAACATTGCCAGACAAGCCTTACAAACATCAGCCCGAATATTCATCATCCAGACATCAAAAACAGTATAAGCAAAAACCCCCCCCCCCCACAACATTACAAGGTAAACATTATCTACCCAGTACCACGTATCCAACCCCATAACCACTAAAACAGTACTGACTACCCCGTACATTCCTCCCAGGGTACCCCAGGATGTCTCTTATAATAATAAAATCCCCCAAAGCATCGAGACTAGGGATTACGACCCCCATCAACAGCATTCCAATCATGAAATAGACCGTATCCATTATATTGTCACATCTGAGGGGTACCCAACTACTCCCTACCTGGTCGCAAGGCATGGCACAACTTTGACCTGCCTATAAACCCCTCCGTCCCCCCCCTCAAAAGAAGAGGCACTGCCTCTAGAAGAGAAATTGTTGAGACCGCTCCCCAGCTCGAAGGAAAATGTAACAGGTAGTATTACCTGGGGGCAGCTCCGTTGGCCTAGTCCTCTCGATTCCATTCCAATGAGAGCCTGGAAGTGAAGGGGAAGATGCATAGGGACCGAAAATGCTGACGGACCAAATCGGTCCGACCGCAAATAGGTCCTCCGGAAACTGCACCCTCCACATTAGTTCCCTCTAGTGGATCGAGAGGGCAGGACACGATGGGAGATAGAGACAGGCCGACTAGGCCGCGTGGCCTACTACCACCCGATCCATCACCACGCGGGTCCCAGGAGGAGTCCCCGCTGGAAGCAGAGGCCACCACCCCAGGGTTATCCACCGCTTAACAGGGCATCGCAACTACCCAGTAAGTAACAGAAACTGACCAACCAAACACAGAAATAGCAAGACTAGGGGGTTAGCTTGCAGAAATGTTTAACTTCAGATAGTGATCTACTCAAGCTTGTGCCTGCCCAAAACTAGGTTCAGTCATTTTGTTAATTGACCTTTGAAGAGGTCAGGCAGCAGTTTTGATAATTCAGTTAACGCTTCCTCAGGAGTTTCGTAGGAATGCCAGACACTTTCCACTTGGACAGAGAGTTTTGCGGGGTAGATCATTCGGAAAGCCTTTCCAGCAGCAATCAGTTTGCTCACTATTGGGTGGAAGGTAGCACGCTTCAAACGGATCTCTCTGGGCAAGTCCTGAGTTATCCTCAACTTGATTCCATTCCATAAAACTGCCTCCAACTGCTTAACTTTGTCAAGAACATGTTGTCTGTCCAGGTAGCTTAAAAATTTTATGATTAAAGGTCTGGGGGGGGCGCTTGGGGAGGCCTGGGTCTGAGGGATCTGTGGGCTCGTTCCACATGGTATTGTTGGTGGACAGGTGAGGGGCCCACGACCTTATTCAGGAATTGTTGGACGAACTTGATGGTGTCTCCTCCTTCCTCCAGTTCTGGGAGACCTAAGATTAAAACATTATTTCGTCTACTGCGCCCTTCTAAGTCTTCAGTTTTCAGTTGGAGTTTTTGTATTTGCTGGCGAAGCTTCACTATCTCTGGGTCTATTTTCTGTTGCCATCTTTCCACTGACCCTATTCTGGCTTCTGAGTCACCTATCCTTCTTGAGAGGTCAGCGTGGTCTTGCCTCATTGATTTAATTTCGTTGGAGATCTCTTGCAGGGTATCTTTAAATGGTGAAAGTTCTTCCAAAAAACGTTCCTCTGTTAAGGTAGTACCCATTGCAACATTAAGACCTCCACTGGAAGAAGTTTTGCTGGTTGAAGAGAGGTTAGAGCCAGAATTTTTGGCTTTCTTTGAGGCTTTTTCTGGTGTTGTAGGTGGGGTGTGCCTGACTCCTGAGGCCTTCATTTCTGCATCTGTCATCGCGATGTTCCAGCAGGCAATATACACCCTCAACTAGCTTCACTGTCGACTCCAGGTGTAGTAAAGGTGTTTAGACAACGTTTGGTGGTGGATTGGTAGTTTTGGCTGAGCGAAAATTAGAATTTGAGAGGGGAGAAATGGGAGCGCCAAAGCAGGCAGCCACTCAGCACCACTGCATCACGTGACCTCGTGAATCCAACAAATTAAAAGCAAACACACTCCAGACAAAGGCAATACAAAGGGTGAAATAACGGTGGCACTAACTGCCTTGACTGGTTTTGCACATGTGCTCCCTGACTAACATTAATTCTCCCTCTAATTTCTGGAGGGTAGTTCATGCCCTATTCTCTTCCCTTCCCCCTTCCCCCTCACCCGTTCCCCCTCCAGTTCTCAAAATAAATAACTCCCTAGTTTCTGACCCTGGCTCTGTGGCCAATGAATTTAATGCCAGCTACGCCTCGTGTGCCACATCTCTTCTAAATTCCCTCTCCCCCTTGCCGCCTACTAATTTCAGCCCTTCACCTCAGCCAGTGCCTACCTCTCCCCTTTTTTCCTTTTCAACTATCTCCGCTGATGAATCTCTTACTGCCCTCCTACCCCTGAACCCCTCTAAAGGCTCCTCATCAGATGAAATAGATCATAAACTTCTCTATCTTTCTGCTCCTGCAATTGCTTATCCTATCTCTCTAATCCTTAACCTCTCCTTTATTTCTGCCCAAGTACCCTGGAAACATGCTGTAGTCCTTCCTCTCCCCAAGGGTGGTGACACATCCACTCCAGGCAACTATTGCTCCATTTCCCTCCTTCCTACCCTTGCCAAACTTCAAGAACATTTAGTTCTCTCTCAACTATCACCCTTTCTCTCCAATTCCTCCTTCTTCACCCCCTCCCAATCTGTTTTTTTGGAAGAACCACTCAATAACCACTCCCTCCTCAGGCTTACTGACTCCATCCTTTCAGAGATGGATGATGGCCTGATCACCTCGGCCATCTTTGTCGACCTAGCCAAAGCTTTTGACACTGTTTCTCATTCCCTGCTCCTTGATTCCCTCCTCAGCTGGCCTTGCTCTGTCAGCTACCAACTGGTTTAAATTCTACCTCATTTGCAGGACCCAATCAGTGAGAGTCCTTGATTCCCTCTCCCTTCCACTTCCCATCAACACTGGTGTCCCTCAAGGCTCAGTGCTTGGTCCCTTACTCTTCTCCATTTTCCTTAATGATCTTCCCACAGCCTGCTCATCCTCATCTACCCACATGTATGCCAATGATATTGTCTTATACAGTTCTGGAAAAACCCTGCTGCTGTGGAAACTAGCTTACAGCATGACTTCAACCAAGTTCAGCTCTGGCTTGCTTCTCACTCACTTTTTTCTAAATGTCAAGAAGACAGTCTCAATGACATTTGGCACCAGGCGGAGAATCTCTAGGCTACCGGACCTACCCACCTTCTACACCCTTGATGGGACCATCCTGGAGGACACCTTCTCATTTAGATATCTGGGTGTTTGGCTGGACCAGCACCTCAACTTCTCTGTGTATATTGATGCTATCCTGAAGAAACTGTGCCCCAAGCTTGGTGCTCTGTACAGGAATAGTAGTTGCATCCCGCTGACTGCTGGGCATGAAATTGTTCTGAAGATGGTACTCCCATGTTTGATTACTGTGACGTAGTGTTTGGTGCTGCTCCAGAATCTTCCCTGACCAAGTTGGATACTCTCTTTAACTCCTTCTGTCACTTTGCTCTTGATTCCCCTTCCTACTCCCACCACTGTGAACTCTTATCGCTTTCTAACCTTCCTTCCACTATCTCACAGACACATCTCACACTGTGCCAAACTAACCTCCAGATTCTGGTTCGGAGTGCTCCTCTCCTATCTCTCATCCTCTCTCTCTCTCCACTCCACCTTTCCCCACCAGCTCTCCCAGATCTAATGATGCCCGCACCTTGATGATCCCTCGCCGCTCCGCCCTCATCGGTCAGACTGATTTCGCCTATCACTTCCCTAAAATCTGGAATTCCCTCCCCCTGAAATAGACACTCCTCCTCTAACTACTCCCTTACCTCTGCCCTACACAATTACCTCTCCCTCAGCTGTTCCTGCTTTAACCCTCCTTAATACCTATCCCCAGTTTCTGCCTTCCTACCCTGACCGCCCCCGGCAGGGTTCTCAACATCCTGAAGGGAAAATCAGGAAATAGCTACCCCTTCTCCTCCTATTCAGTTCTTGCCTCTCCCCCTCTCTTTCTCCATCTGCCCTTCTGGGTGACCCATGTGCACAACCTACCCCATCCTTTTTACTCCAACAGCACTTGCATACTACCTCAAGTCTGCTCCTGGTACACTAATGCACTATAATGGTTCTGTTGCGTTATTACTGTTTTGTATGCTTATATGTTTTTTTGAATGATTTTGCACATGTATTGTAATCTACCCAATGTTCCACTACTGTTTATTGTACAATACCTTGTGTTCCAGCTGTTGCATAATCTTACAATGTTGTATTGTTTGTAATACCCACACATACCTCTCAACTGTACCACATTATGAGGAACATTCCTCATTTTACTTCACAAAAGCTCCCTGTTCCACATTGTAAGGACTTGTTCTACATTCAATATTAACATTTTAAAGCAAAAATCTATAGTAAATGATGCAAAAAAGATATTGTTCAATTAATAACAGACTTTCTGAACATAAATACAAACATTTTAACAGTGTTCTGAGCTTCCTAGGTAAAGATTTGGTTAAGTGTTCCACATTTTGCTCATATGTTCCACATTTTGAGAGGCAATGTTCCACATTTGGGGGACAAAAAGTTGAGAGGTATGTACCCACATACTATTGTAACTGATCATCCTTCACAACCCTATATAACCCCTTCCCCCAGGTCGCACCTTGAGAAGAGCAACTTGTTGTTCAGTGTGCCTTCCTGCTGAAACATTTCAGTAAATAAATAAATAAATGAGGTGCACATGCGCAAAACCGGTAGGGGCAGTTAGTGGCACTGTTATTTCACCCTTTGTATTGCTGGTGTCTGGTGTGTGTCTAATGCTTTTGCACAGCACTGAATAAACAAATTGGTAAGATTTCAGCGTTTGATCTTGGTGCCATTATTATTAGTTCGGTAACCACATGGTATATTTATTGTCCACTCCCAGTCTTACTAGTCTAGCCTGCCGCACACCCTCAACTCTAATACCACTGAATCAGGTGACTCCTTTGTTCTCAGCCACAGTAGACTTCCTCCACAGAGGCTGGGAGTAGTGTGGGCTTCTTCCTGGTCCTTGTCCACCCCCCTCCCAGTCGTCTAGCCTGCCGCACGCCTGCAACTCCGATACCCCCAAATCAGATGGAGTGCCCTGATTGTTTTTCTCTGGTGCCTGCTGCATGCTATGTGGAGCTTCACAAAATGGCAGTGGATAACTACAGCTGCTTTTGGTGAGCTCACAGCACCAGAGGCCAGATAATATTCGAGCTGTAATTGAGAGATTCTTGCACAGGCAATGTTTGAAAGTGTTACATGAACTGAAGTGAGTAATTATAATCACAGAACTCTGTATGTTAACCCTGTAAGCAAATGTGATCTGAAAGGAAAATATCCAGATAGAAAAACCCTTATTGATAAAATAGTGTGCTGGCTGTAAATGATTCTGCTTCTGAAGGGATTGTAAGCACTAGAATTGAAGTTCCAGGCTGCTTATGAATTATGACTGGTATTGATGAATTCCTACACAGCCAGTATTAATGAAAGCCATTCTTATATATGCATGTATGTATACCTGAGTAGTAGTTTTAATGGTTCTATGACATAACGACGATCACGAAATAGCGATCACCGTTTGGGCGAGTGTACATCGCCGAAAATAAATTATGGCAAAGTACACTCACAGCGACTAGAAAACCGGTGAGTGGTTTTCTGTGTTATGCAGGGGGCTGCACCACCTGACCCTCCCCATGGGGGTCTCCAGTCCCACACACCCCTACTTCATGATTCTCAACTCCAGGGAGGGTGCATGTCAGGGGGGTGAATGTTTAAAAAATGAAAACCTCGACCGATGCAAAAAAAGATCATGGCCACAACTGAACCCAGCACCCTCCAAACTCCAGCCCACCACACCACATCGTCAGCTCAGCAGCTGACTGCTGCACTACACCCCACATATCCTCCCACCCTCCTTCCCTCCCTTCCACCGTCCATGCGTGGCCCCCGCATGTGTGTGTATATGTGTATATATATATATATATATATATATATATGGCAACATCCAGTCACTGTACTCGACTACCCCTGTATCTGGTCGCTACCCTGCCAGGTAGTCCAGAACACAGGCGCTGTGATTGAGTCACCCTTTTTGAAAGTGCCAAATCACGGTCATCTTGTTCACTGGATACCTGTGCTAGCAGTGTGAAATAAGTTATATTTTTTGCAGTGTGCAATTAAGTTGTATGTTTCACAGTGTACCATAAGTTATATTTTTTTAGCAGTGTGCAAATGAGTTGTATGTTTAGCAGTGTGCAATAAGTTGTATTTGTAGCAGCATGCATTAAGTTGTAAAGGCACTCACTTAGTGTGTTGCAGTGTGGTTGAGGAAGGCACCTAGACTGTATAAAGGGGAAAAAAAAAAGAAAAGAAAACAATATTAAGTTAGAGCAGTGAATTCGGAACCCAGGTGGATCTAGTGCTCCACAGTTGTATCAGCTGTAATTGCTGCTCCAGTCTATGCCTAGATCATGACTGTGCCACCCCAAGGTTTCATGGGTCAGACTGCAGGGGCTTTGCATTGTGATGCTCTACCTTTGGGACATCACACAGTCAGTATCTCATTACAGTGTCTCTTCCTTTATAGGTGAATCCTTTGTTTTAAGCCACTGCAGACTTCCTCCACAGAGACTGAGGGTAGTATTGGCTTCTTCCTGGCCCTCACCCTCCCCCCTTGTGGATGTCTAGCCTGCCACATGTTCACAACTTTGATACCACTGAATCAAGTAGAATGCTCTGATTGTTTTTCACCTGTGCCTGCTGCATGCAGTGCCACATGATGGGTGATTAATCCCTCCCACCTGCCCCCCACCCTGAGGGGTATTCCCTTAAATAACCGACCTAATTTGGCTCAATTTTGAAAACTACTCAGTCTAGTGCTCCCACCTGTTTAGGTGAAGATCTTATCTTTTACCCAGTGTTGCCTGCTGTAAGCTGCAACCTATAGGCTCCCTCCAGAGTCCAACTCAACTTCCCTCCAGAGCTTGAATTCAAATCAGTGTCAGCAGTAGGTATTCCTCTCTCCAGTCACTAAACTACCCACAGTTCATCGATCCCTCCTGTCCCTGACTGTTAAGCTCTTTCAGCTCCCACAGGCATTTGGATTTATTATTTCACTATTTTCTCCTGCCAGCCCCTCTGCACCTCTGTGTATCAGTTCAGTAGTTGTGCTTTAGATTTAGATTAGTAACTGCTCAGGCCTTTTTATTCCCACCTGCACTTTTCAAGACAATGCTCTCTCAGTCTTCTGACCCAATCCTCTGCCCTCCCCAACCCCTCTCCCCACCATGAGCATTTTTTTCCTTATCACTCTCTGTTTTCTCCTCCTGAGACTCTCTCCATCTTTCTCCCCACTCATCAACCACCCCGCCTCTCCATTTCCCTACATGGAATGCCTCTCCTGGCCACCCCCCTTTGTATCGCCCCTCTTTTGTCACCTTCTCCTACTTCCAACCTCTCCCCTTCCCCCAGCCTGTTCTGTTCTCACCATTCTGCCCTGCCCCTGTTACCCCCTCCTTCTGCCCCTTACTCTCCTGTACCTCCCAGCTGCCCACTCCTCCTCTTTCCTTCCTTTTCTACCCACTCTAGCTTGCTCTCATCCCCTCTCTAAATCTCGAGTCCCTACTTCACTGTTTCTGCCTCTCCTCCTCTCCTCTCCTCTCCTCTCCTCTCTCTCCTCTCCTCTCCTCTCCTCTCCCCCCTCCACCTATGTTCCCACAAAAGGACCAAGTGCCCCCACAATTCTCCCTTTACCTATTCCTTCTACTCCTCTGCAGGAAAGTTGAAATCAACCCTGGTCCTCCACCTTCCCAAACTCCCTCTGCGCAGCCAAAGGGCTTACGCATTTTTCATCTAAATGATATGAGCCTTCTTCCCAAAATGGATGACCTAAAAGTCTGGGTCACCCAGCACTCCCCTGATGTTCTGTGGGTGACAGAGTTTTAGCTCTCAGCTAGAATCCCAGACGCTTCCCTCTCTATTCCTGACTACAACCTATTCCTCCAGGACCATGGAAAGTGTGGAGGCAGTGTGGCTATCTACGCTAGGGAATCCTGCTCATGCTCTGTCTCCCTCTGAGATGCCCAGCAGTTCTCCCACAGCTTCTTATCATCCTCCTCTCCCTTCCCTCCACCCTCCCAATCTATCTAGCAGTACTATACTGCCCACCCAAAGAACTCCACAGCTTCTTGGTCGATTGCATCTCTGCTACCTCATCACACTCAAGCAAAGGCGAGCTCATCTTGCTCGGTGACCTTAAATCTGGACAGGCTGTCCCCTACCGCCAAATCCTCCATCCTTAAAATTGAATCTTTAAACCTCTCACAGATGATTTCTGAGCCAACTCGTCTAAACCCCAAATGCACTAATCACTCACTTCTCGACTGGGTGCTCACTTCCCACCCTTACCGCATTTCTGCTGCTGAAGTACTCCCCGATGCCCTTAGCGACCACTGCATTACATTTTGTGTAAGAAAAGCTTTAACTCCCAGTTCAGCTCCCAAATGTATCTGGTATCATCCTTTCTGCACCCTGGACTTTCCCTTCTCCAGGACTTAACTCAGGCAGATTGATCTCCTATGTATTCAGCTCTTAATGTTGACACAGCTCTCCAACTATTCTCTGATACCATTAGCTGAATTTGGAACATTAATGCTCCCCTAAAAAAAGGCAAGAGTAAAACATCACCACCTCCCTTGGATAACTGCAAAACTCCTATCCCTCTGTAAATCATGAGACACAATCTGGGCAAAATTTAAGGCTTCCCTCCTACCTTCGGATTTTCAGCTCTATAGGTCCCTTAGAAATGTCCCCACCCAGGCAATCAGAAAAGCCAAATCTAGCTATTTTAAGTCTCAGCTTCAGGCTAGATCCAGTTCTCCAGCTAATTTTTGGAAAGCCCTCTGCAACCTCATAGAACCTTCCACTGCTCAAGCCCCTACAAATCCTTAAAATTGATGGAGCAACAGTTTCTGACTCTGTCATTATCACCGAGACCTTCAATAAATTTTTTACCACCTGCACCCTCCCAGATCATCCCACCCCCTCCACCTCTGATTCTCCTCCTACCCCTGCTGGGTCTGGTTTTACTTTTCCCCCCATTTCCCCTGAAGAAGTTTACAAGGAACTAATGTCATTTAACCCTACCAAAACCAATCCAGATGGTCTCCATCCCAAGATTCTTTGCATAGCAGCCCCCTTGCTCATCTCCTTAACCTCTCCCTCTCGACCAGCTCCACCTCCCTGTCTTGGAAACAGGCCAAAGTGCTCCCCCTACATAAAGGTGGGGACCCCACCTCACCCAGCAACTATAGACCCATATCTCTACTACCTGCGCTCACCAAGCTCCAGGAGTATCTTATCTACTCAAGGCTCACGGAATATATAACTGTCACTGACTGTCTTTCTCCCTACCGGTCCAGCTTCAGGAAGTAGCACTCCACTGTCTCCTCTGTGCTCCATGTCACTGATGCAATCCAGTCAGTTATGGACAAAGGCCTTGTCACTGCAGCCATCTTCTTGGACCTGGAAAAGGCCTTTGACTCTGTCTCTCACACCCTTCTTATTCAAAAACTTAACTCCTCTGGTCTGGTTCCTGTTGCCACTAACTGGTGCAGCTTGTACCTTCAACAAAGCAGCAATCTGTGCTAAAAGGAACCCCCCCATCTTAGCTAGAGTCCCCCAAGGCCCCTTACTGGGTCCAGTTCTATTCTCAGTATTCATTAATGACCTCCCCCCTCTCTGCTCCCCCTCCAAAATCTATATGTACATGGACGACGCTGTGTTACTTTTCTGGTCCATCTGCCACTGATGTTATGGCCCCCCTTAAATGCTACTTCTGCAAATTGCAGAAATGGTTCCAACATAACCAGTTAAAACTAAATTCCAAAAAAACAGTTTCTAATTTCTTTGGTTCAACGCAAAAACAGTCCAAAACCCAACCCCCACATTTTTACCACCTTTGAGAGCTCACCCTTACAGCCAATCAAGTCTTTCAAATATCTAAGGGTCTGGTTGGACAGCAGACTTGACTTTTCAGCCCACATAGAGTCCATTTGCTCCAGACTCTGACTAAAACTCAGAGCCCTACATCAACACAAAGAATGCCTCCCAATGCTTACTCACCTAGACTTAGTCACCAAAACCATTCTCCCTATAATAGACAATGCTGATATTGTCTATGCCTCTGCTCCTGCAACTTCACTAGTTAGACTTGATACTCAACTTTATGCATTTTGCCACTTCCCTCCCGCTCACCCACCACTGTACCCTCTACTCCCCACTCTCCTTCATGCCTCTATCCACTAGGTGCCAGATACATAGCCTCACATTCGTTGGCAAATTATGGTTCGGGACTCTCTCCTCCTACTTCAACTCCTATCTTTCCCCAGTAAGCTCCTTCATGTACTCTCTTCATTCAAGGGATGCTTGAATGTTTTCCCTTCCACCCCCTCACTCATGTTCAAGTCAGGCGGCTTTCTCTTACCATCTCCCTCACCTCTGGAATCAACTCCCTTGGGACACCAGTGATGCCTCTACCTTATCTGCCCTAATCCCTTCTTCATGCCATTCCTGTAGCTCCATGCACTTGCCCTCCCGCTCTTCCTTCCACCCCTACCCTCCCAACCCCTCCTCCACACCCTCCATCAGCTCTGCATCCTTGTCTACCTAAGATGCCCCAGTCTACCAGGTCTGACATCTTTCTCCAGTTTAATTTTGCTAACACAATTTAACCTTTATCTTGTCTGCCTTAGAGTTGATACTTGATACTCCTTACCAACATTGCTCTGTACATAATTTGAATCAATCTTATATTTATTATGTAAATATTGTTGTACTCTGTATAACTATTTTGTCATTGTATATTTTGCACTTCATTTAACCACTCTGTAGTATGTACATAACTGTTTTTATCTGAATTGAACCAGTTGTTTTTCTCTCCACTATATATGTCCTCTCGACCCCGGTTGCACCTGGAAACTAGCCTCAGCTCAGTGTGCCTTTCCCAATTATCAACTTTTAAATAAATAAATAAATACTATACCCATCACCTGTGAAGAAATAAGGAAATTATGTAGCTTCACATGGCCACTGTGCACGTGTGAAAGGAAAACTTAAAATAAAAAAAAATAAAAAAAATTAATGTAATGATACTTACCATCAAATTAGTGAGGACCATGCCATGTACTGGCACAATGGTGCTGCAGAGAGGGGTGGTGGAGTTAGAGACAGCTTAAGTCTGTGCCTTGTGAGCTGTCTGATTTTTATGAGTAAGAGGTGTCAGTGTGGCTCAGTAGGTAGCACATCCACCTCTGGGCCAGAAGGTTATGGGTTCTGGTCCCACTCCAGGATTGGGCTCATACTACAAATATTGGCACCTGAGTGTAGTATGGGGGGGGTTGCTGTACTGTCAAGATGTGCCATTCTTCAGATGAGATATTAATCAGAGGTTGTTTCTACCAATCTCTGGTGCTGTCTTGGTGGGTGTACAGGAGGGCCTCAGTTCCTAACAGGGGATCTGAGGTTTGAGCAGGCTTGATAGACCATAAGGCCTAATCTGCTGGCAATTAGTATGTTAACTTAAGGCACTTTTCACAAGAGTAGGAGATTTCACTGGTGCCCTGGCCAACATTCCTCTTCCCATAAAATTAGTTCATGCAATTATCCAAGGCTCTGTGTGGGTGTTGATGTGTGAAATGGCTGCCACTACACATCCAGTCACATCACCACCAGTCTCATGTTGCCTTTAAAGTACTTTGGGATACATTGTGTATGAAAAGTACTGTATAAATACTAATTCCTCTTTTTCTTCTATAAGTGCTATATAAATCAGGATTCTTCTTCTCCTTTTCTTTCTTCAGGTTCTGTTTCTTCCTCTTCTTCCACTTTTTTACTTGCCAGTCATCCCCAAGAATGATCAAACCTGCACTGACAGGGAGACAAAATGAAAGAAAGAAACATATTTTTATGTCTCGCAAGTAAGGTAGAAGCCCCTCCTGTGCAGAGATGGAGTCACTACCACCAGTCAGGATGAGGAATGTGAACAACAGTGAAAGTAACTTACCATCACAGCAGACAAAAGTAGGCCTTGCGGGACTTCAGGTCTTGCTGCTTCGATGGGCTGGCTGGATGGAGGCTTGGCTTGACAGCTGGTTGGCTGGAGATCCGCTTGGCAAAGACAGTTACACTGGCTTAAGAGTCTGGGTTTCTGAGCCTTGATGCATGCGGTGGAGGTGGCAGTGGCCCATGTTGTCTGTGGATGTGTAGAGCACAAGCATGCCAGAGGAAGCAGAGGAGAATGCAGTGTTTTAATTGCTGGAGGATGTATGGTCTACATGGCTGGCAATGGCATTTATGCTGGCTTAAGAGTCCAGGTTTTTCAGTTTGGATGCATGTGGTGTAGGTGGTGGTGGTGTTGGCCATGTTATGTTTTGCAAACTTGGCATTTAATGCTGCAGTGCTCAGTTATTTTCTAGTTTGTCTGTAGTCATTACATAAGAGAAGGTGGAGGCATTTAATTGGATAGATGTTGGGAATATCAACATTACCTTGGGGGAAATAAAATGACAGAACTATAAAATGAATGCTTTTGGTGCATTATTAGCCACTGCTTAGCAATTAAATCACAAATTGTCATACGAGAGAAATAATGTCATGTACTTGGAATGGAACCCAGACCCCTAGAATACCATTGTGGTGCTCCAACCACCTAGCTACTGGCTCATATGGCTGAACTTGATGCTACTGGACACATTTCCTTTTTGTATTATTGCAGATCTTGCAACTAGAAACAATTGAGAATGTGGCTAAAACTGCAGCAAATCATCTAATTGTCATCTCGATTGTTCCTAGTTGCAGGATTTGCAATACCAGAGAAATTAAGTGTGTCTGGTAAGAATCAGGTCCAACCATGTGAGCCTATACCTCAGTGGTTAGAGTGCAGGGGTGGTATTCCAGGGGCTGGGGTTCAATTCTTATTAGGTCACATTATTTCTTTCATTCTTATTAGGTCACATTATTTCTTTCTCACTACAATCTGTGATTTAATTGCTAAGCAGTGGCTAATAGTGCACCAAAAACATCTAATTGTCACCTTGACTATTCTGAGTTGCAGGATTTGCACTAATAGAGAAAGGAAGTGCATCCAGAAACACAAGGTCCACCCATGTGAGCCAGTAGCACAGACGTTAGAGCACTGGGATGGTATTCTGGGGGCATGAATTCAATACCCAATAGGTCATAATATTTCTTTCTCACTACAATTTAGGGAAAAAAATGGAATAATAAAAAAGGATTAAACTGATAAGGATGAAAGGATGGCTAGAATACATACTTTATTTGTTTATTTATTTATTTATTTATGTATCATACTTTAGGATTACAACCTTTGAGTCAGGGACTCATTTACAAAGGCTCTGCATCAGAGTAAAGACAAACATCCAGGATACATGGTAACAGTATGATGGAGTAACAGGTTACACACACAAAATTATAGTAACAACAGGGGTACATGATTACAGTTACATACCACTATGTTTCAAGAAACAGTTTGAATAGTTAGGCAGAGTTCATTAGCTATGATAACAGATCATGAACTGGTATATCTTAATATGTTAGGCACTGGTTAGCTATGACTGTTACATCAGTGGAGTGGAAGACCAGTGCAGTTAAAATAAGCGAGCAACCAACAATGGCCTTGTCATCCTCATCAAGGAAGCAGCCCTCACAGTCTTCCTGACTGGAGTTGTCCCCTCATGGGAAATCTTTCTCCTTCCATGCTTCATCTAACACAGTAGAAAGCAGTTTACCAATGCTGACAACCTAATGGTCTCCTGGTTTATACTTACCACCACCACATCTTCATGTGTTAGGAATGCCAACATGATTGTGCTGTGTGAAATGTGTCCTCCATTTATTTTAATAAATGTTAGCATGTCACCATTTCTAGGGAATAGATTTTTAAGCCTGTCCCACAAAATGGCCCTTGCCGAACTGAATATCTGCTCCAGACTGACACTTGAGGGTGGACAGCTCAGGTATTTAATTGCTGCTGAGATCAGTACTGGGCAGTCAGTGATCTTGCTATTCCAGTACTGTAAGGGCTCCTGTACTGGAGTAGAGCAAAAGTGCTTGCTGTACTGTTGTACAGCAAGTGCTTTTCCATGATGGTAAGGTTCCTGGTGTCCTCCAAATATGCATCCACCATGAGTTGAACTGCCCACAATCCTGTTGCCTCATTAGTCTCTGCCTCCTCATTTTCTTCCATGTCTTCAATTTTCACCTGGCACAGAGCATCCCAAAGTGGATTTGTTATTACTTTTTTTTTTACCTTACATGCTTTCACAGCCTGTTTTCCTTGCCAGGTGGTAGCAACAGGCATTCTCTGTTCAGTTTCATGTTATGCCTTAGACAACTGTGACTTCAACATCTGTGCCCAATATACTCATGTTATTAGAAAATTGGTTAAAGTTTGGACCTAATCATCCCCACTTCAAGTACTGATGACAGGCTACATTTAAAATGTGGGGCCAGCAGGGTGCCAATCCCAAAATCTGCAGACTGCAGAATTCCAGATGCCCAGATCTAGAGTAATAGGGGCCACATGGGCAATCTAAGTATCTGGGGCACAGTCTTTCAGGATGCCAAAGTTGCCACCCCCCCTCACAACCTCATCAGTGGCAGATCTGTCCCAAAATGTATTTTGGATATCAACCACCGAAGAAACACTTCAGATCAGATTTACAAAATGCAGCACAGATTGTTGTGAGAGGGAGTGGTGACTTGGACTTCTTGGACATGTTGGCCCAAAAATGAATCAAAGAAAATAACAACTTTGAAAAAACTTACTTCCTGACAATTGAGCAATTACTACATTTCAGGAATTTTTCTTGTTTGTTTGTTTTTCTTTAGCAGATGGCCAAAGTGGAGTGAGGGTTGTGTTGATCACCCAATGATGGATGATAATTAAAAAGGTGAATGTCACAAGTGAGGAGGGTGTGTATGGATGTTAACTGGGCTGGGGAGCTTGAGGGATATGTTTTACTTCTGTCATGGAGGAGAAAGGCATGGGGGCTACTTGGTGGTGGCGGGGTGTTATTGATTGGACATTCCACATAAAGGTGGTTATCAGAGGGGAGGAGGGTGGGTACATTAGCTAATTAGACTAGGGAATTTTTTGTACTTGTTTGAGAGAGGAGGGTGGCATGGGTGCTAATGGATAAGTCAAGCAAGTTTCAGGTATAGTACAGTGAGTGGTGCAATGCAGCTACTTTGTGAGTGGCCAGCAGGGTCATTCATAAAGCAAGCTGCAGGTCTGGTGCAGTGAACTTTACTATGCAACTGCTTTACAAGTGGCACACAGGGCCACACATGAAGCAATGGATGATAATTAAAAAGATGAGTATCAAGAGGGAGGAGAGAGTATGTATGTAAGTAAAGGGGGCTGGTGGGGTGGAGGGATATTTTTTACTTCTGTCATGGAGGAAAAAGGCATGGGTGCTTCTTGGTGGGGTATCCAGTGATAATAGTGCCAGAATATGGGTGACAACAAAAATGGCTAAACATATTCGGCACTTTTATCACAGGGTGACCACAAGGGTAGCAACCCACTGTGATGGGGAAGGAAGAAGAGAAAGACCAGAAAGGGAGGTTAGCAAGGGGAAGGAAAGGGATATTGAAGTGGCTTAACAGAATGTACTGGACCTGCTGCCACTGAGCCAGCCATGTAGTGTGTTTGTGAGAGAGGCTGGCCCTGGCGTAGCAAGTCCTAGGTTCAGGACTGGTGCCAGGGGGGTTGTAGTTTTGCTGGTGCCATGGCTGCAGGACTTTGTTTTTTTTTTGTGGGTCTGGACTGTGCTCCCCCCTCCACATGCACCCCCCTGGAGTTGAGAATCTAAAAGCAGGGGGCTGCAGGGAGCACAGCAGAAACAGTTCTTGTGCTGGATGTCAGGTCGCCTACAAGTGCATATTGCCAATTTGGTTTTCAGCCATATGCACTCGCCATAATAGCAATCGCCGTTCTGCAATCACTATTATGACATAGAACCACTTGGTGGTGCAGTGTTATTGATTGGACATTCCACATAAAGGTGGCTCAGAGGGGAGGAGGGTGGGTAAATTAGCTAATTGGGCTATAGATGTTTTGTACTTGTTTGGGGGAGGAGGGTAGCATGGGTGCTAATCAGTAGTGGGGAATCTTCTAGTGCCAGAGCAATGTGGGTAATGATACAGCTGTTTAGTGTCTTTTTACAATATCTTCTACCTGTCTAGTGGACACATCTATGCAGTTCTTTGTGAGTGGCTAAAAGGACCATTCGTGAAGCAAGCTACAGTTCTGACACAGCAGCCACCATGGTGCAGCTTCTTTGGAAAGACCCACATGACCACTCATGAAACAAGTTACAGGTATGGCACAGTACACATCACTGTGTAGCTGCTTTGTGACTCACAGGGCTACTTGCAATGTAAGTTTCAGGTATGGCACAGTGAGTAGCACAATGCAGCTACTATGTGAGTGGCCTGTAGGGCCATACATGAAGCAAGCTGCAGGTCTGGTGCAGTGAAGTTTACTATGCAACTGCTTTGTAAGTGGCACACACGGCCACACACCAAGTAGGCTTCAGGTGCAGCGCCAGTGAGAATCACTATGTAGTGTTCTTCATGGGGTGCAAGAAAGGTGAAAGCTTGGCTGGCTGGCTAGTGCAGTGGTAGCATGAACACCTGCCATACAAATAACTCAGGTTCTTGCCCAGAACATGGGACATCTGGGCCCAATGGTGTGGTGCGGTCCTGGCATCTGTGTCAGAAGCCTCCCGCCATGAGGAGGGAGGGCACCTCGTTTTTCCTGCATAACCGCCCCCTGGTGGTGCTAAGGGATGGCATGTCAGGAAGGAAGAAATCAGTATTCTTTCTCTGGATTGGCCTTATGTCAGCTTGCATATTCTCACTTGTGGAGGCATCACACTCTAGAGGTGGGTCAGTATGGAGTTCCGAAGGTAGGGAGGGGCTCACCCACCTTTCCCGCAGCCCAGATATGCATGCTGCTGCATTTCATTTCATCTTTATTTTATACTATAGGCCTGTGGGCAAAAATGCCAATTTTTTTCAGGCATCCAGTTGTGAACAATACGGTACAGAACATACATAAAAGATTTAAAATGCAATAATTAACAAACATCAAAGAGAAAATATAAAATTATGAGATCAGTTTAAACACTTACATACAGACATATAGGATAAATAGCTTTTGAGGGAATTCTTAAATACAGACAACACAGTGCAGCCAACAATAGGATTAGGTAGATTATTGAACAGTTTTGTAGCCACAAAATTTATAGAATTTTGAGAAAAGGTAATGTGAAAAAAAAGGAAACTTAAAAGAGTTTCTACTTTGTATTCCAGTATGGACAACAGCATTATGTCTGGGAAATAGTCTGGTGAAACCTAACTGAATTCTGTACAAAAAAATTAATGATCTGTAATAAAACATTTCAGTTAAGGGCAAACATCCAAATGATTTATAAAGTTGACAATGATGCGACCTTCAGGTAATCCAGAAGCAAAGTGTGTAATATTGTTGAATGTGGTCCGAAGTTTTTCAAGAATTCTTTACGTAGAAAAAGAGTAAAGGTTAGCACCATCATTCCACAGACTCATGCCTTAGGCAGGCATAAAGGAGGGCTTAGAGGGAATAAATACACCTGCAGATCCAGGCAGATGAAGCTGCCCTGCCCCTATGTCACAGTAGGGTCCAGCACCTTACCAGCTTCTCCTTTTACATCTCTTCCACCAAGTGAAGTGTCCTCCTGGCTGGAGTGGTGTTACCAATAGAGAATGTTGAGCAGAGGCTGGTGACATATTGGACCATTGGAAGACTCCTACAGTGGGATGAAGGGCTGGGGCCAGTGGAAGGAAGACCTGGCAGCTGGTGAGCAGAAATAGGGGCAACAATAGAAACTTAAAATAAGAAAGATACAAGCTATAGGCACCAGTTATTATATATCTTTTTAAGGGAAAGAATTACAAACACTACATTATTGCATCTATTATGGATGAAGCCCAAAATGCTGTATACAAGCATGGTAAATGAAAAATTAGTCTAAATTATATAATGGGGTCCAAGAATCTGTCATTCTGATTGACCGGCTGGCACTTTTTAGCTTGTGTATATTCTATGACAACCCACACAAAAAATGCCAGCGATAAAGATGGTAGCAACATAATAAATATCAATATGCCCACATCCCTGAAATGCTAAAATAACCCCACTGCTCCCTCCAAAACCAAACTGCTAAGCACCAAAACTTAGATAAAGTACTAGATTCAGCAACTGCTCACAACAATTCCATAATTCAAAAAGAAAACCCGCAAACATGTTTCACACAGCAGAATAGCTTTACCAAGCTGTGGAATAAGTTCTCCACAGCTCACACTGACCTCAGACACTGTTGCTCACCCTCTGCTCTATCCCTGCACTCTCCCACTCACCCTTGGCTCTGTCCCTTCTCTTTCGTGGTTGTCTTCAGCTCCATCATTGCTCTCATCCAGTTGTCTTCGGTTCCATCCCTACTCTTTCCCCAAAGCCACAAGTTATAATCCAGACTGAAAATAAATCAAGAACAAATCACAAGCATTAACAGTAAAGGTACATTACAACTCCCAGTTGAGCTCTTGCAGAATGAATTACTCCCTCCATGACTGCTGGCCAGTCCTTCACAGTCTCTCTCAGGCCTCACCTCACCTAACACCATAACTCACTCACTGTTCCAGTGCTAAGAGAAATGCCATCAAACAAATACAAATAAAATGGTGCAGAGAGAAGAAACACAAGGCAGAAAAATGTCACCACCCCAAAAAAATTAAATCCAAGCTCACACAAACTTGAGAAAAGGCTGGGGCAGACCACATCTACAACAATAGTCTACCCAGCAATAATGGGTTATTTAAACCAATACAGGAAAATATTTCTAAAAAAATTAGTAAATAAAATACAAAATACAGCAGCTTTTTTTTTCTTTTCATTTTTTTAAGTATTGATCATAATAAATTAATCCACTCCAGGGTGTGGGTTATGGTGAGATTCACCCACTTCTGGTATGGTTTAAGTCACTCAGCCTGCAGCCTTGTGATACACCACACCAGGTGTGGGTAAATCCCATCATAACCCACACCCTTTCATGGATTATTGCTTAAACAACCCAGGAATCTTGACAAGTTTGTGGTGTGGTGCTTCTGGGGTTTAAAAATCATGTAATGCAGGGTTGATATTACCCTAACATCTGCACTGTCTTGTTTTATTAACTAAATGGCATAATAATCTTTGATATGAGGGTGCCAATATTAGGGTCATGCCAGTACTGCATCGTGCAGTCATTCAAACCCTGGGGAAGATAATAATCACAGATTTACCAAGGCTCCAGGGACTTTTCACCCCAATTTTTCATTTCCCTACTTTGGGTGCTTTGTGCTTCAGTTCTAACAGACTCATTAAACATAGTTGTTTTGCAATTATATCTATTACATAGGTTTGGTAGCACTCCTATATTAGGGCTGAATTGGCACTTCTATGTTAAACCTTGCTTTATGCATTTTAATAATGCATCTGCCCTTTGAGGGAATAGCCTGAAATGTGGTATGCATGTAGTCAGTGGCAGGATTTCTGTATCCTATAAATTTATCAATGAATGATCAGTTCAGTGGTTTAAACAAGAACGTTCTTCATGATTTCACATACATTAAAATGTTTTTAGGCATTAGTTTTGTCCACCAATTGTGCAAAAATGGTCATGAGTTCAAACCTTAAACTTTCAGCTTCATTAGAGTTAGGCCCAAGGATGATTCTTTGATAAGTGGCTTTACTAAAAAAAAATAACTTTTTAATTATAAGGAAAATAAAATACCATTTTCACACAAGCACAGCTCATTTTTTTCACAAATTTATTATTACTGCTTTTTTTTTTTTTGCAAAACTGACATACGGCATTTTTGTGAGACAGAACTGTAGATGTTGCAAAGGTTTAATTCTCTTGAGAAGTCAGCAATTTGCCTTCACAGATCAGTTTTCAAATGTTTTCCACTACTAGGAAATTTGCCTTTTGTAACTTTGCCTGGCAACTTCACCTGCAACTTTCTTTGTGGTTCATTTGGGTGAAGTTTGCTCAAAGTGAGGCTTCTGAGAAACAAGTGCCTGTAGGTCACATGCTCCTTGTCTATGTACAGACTGAGCCTTAGATTTGTTTTGCAGTCTGAGTGAGTTAATGGAAAAGAGCAAACCTGCTGTTTAAGATGCTTCAAAAAACAAGCAAAAGCAACTTTTACAGCCTTTTTTTTAATTTCTTGTCAGCTTCTCTTTACTTAACAGTTTATGAGGATTTATTTAGTTGTCATTTAGGTGTATTTTTCTGTATATGCCCCACTTTTACTTGTACTTTCCTTCCTTTTTCTCTTTTTTTTTCAACTTAATATGAGTGGGCCTGGCAAGAAGGAGACTGGGAGGACTGTGACTGGGATCCGTCACAGCAAGGTGAGGGGGATGCAGTCCACTGATTAGACACACCATCCCATTGGTATGAAGAGGCCAGCTGTGGCAGCAGGAGCACCAGAAAGTGGAACAGTCAGTGCACGACCACCACCCAACAGTGCAGCACCAGGAGCAGCATGCAGTGACACCTCCACCATCACCACCGGTTGACCCTGATCCAGTACATTCTGTACCTGCTGCTACATCTGCTCCCATGCACCCCCCATGGCTGTGCTATGACCTCAGCCATGTGAGAAGGAGGAGCCCCACCACATTTGGCCATGAAAGAAACTTTGAAGTTGTTGCTCCAAAACCAACTGAGCATTCTTGAGGGTCTGGCTGAACTCTGTTGAAGCTATACACCCTCTGTCCATAGGCCAGAGTGCTATTGTCTCTACACTCCCTGAATCAAGAATCATCATCATATACTGTCTGTCTGTCTTACTTTCTCCCTTGTTCTTCACCCATTGTAAAAAATGGTTGTACATCATAAGTTTTTATTTAAAATCTGCTGTCAGCTATCCTCCTCCAGCTTAATGAAAGAAAAAAATAATTCTGATGTCCTCTGTATTGGTCTCTTTCTTGTGCAACTGTGCAGTCCTTACACTATCACTGTCTTCTTCTCTCACTACTTTTCTCAGCTACCAGAATAAATATGCCATGCTGCCACATGGTGCTACTCAGTGTATTTGTCCCCCTCCCCACACTTAAGAGGCAATAGTGAGAAAAACACAACATACACAAATTCTATACACCCAGAATATTTCTCAACCATCAGAATAAATGTCAGGCTCCTGTATGCTGCTAGAAGATGATGCACTGTGTGTAAGTCCTCCTGCCACATGTGTTACAATGAACTTTAGGGGAAATTGCACAAAAAGTACAATATACATAAATTCTGTTCCCCAGATTTTTCTCATCTACCAGAAGAAATATGTCAGGCTCCTGCATGCTGCTGCAAGGTGCACCACTGTGGTTCAGTCCCCCTGCCACAGTTCTTGTAATACGCTTTAAGGGAATTTGTGAGAAAAGCATAGTATATATAAATTCTGGGCCCCCAAAATTTATCTCAATGACCAGAAACAACTACATCAGTCTCTTGCATGCTACTACATATATTATGCCGTGTGTCAGTCCCACTGCTGCAGTTATTGTGCTGGTGAACTCTAGCAACCTGAAATTGTCAGTCTAATAAATTCTCATGTCTGGAAATTTTTACATGAGGTAACAAAATTCAGAATTAATCTGCTGCTTCTGTGCTGTGTGAGAGACCCATCTTAGCACCTTGCCTGAAGAAATGCAGTGCCAAGAAATTATGGATGTTTTCTCATGAAATTAAGAGGTTTGCTTGGGGGTACAGATCCAGGTAATGATTTAGGAGTATCACTGTCTGTTCTGTGTGTGTGTAGGGTGGGTGGAATGTGTGCAAATAGTGTCTTTCTAACCATCTTATGATCCTGTTTCTCTTTTTCCAGGTATTTATCACTAAGGTGATGAAATCCTGTTGCTGCATAGGTCCACTCTGGATCTGGTTATTTAATTGCGCAATTAGTCCAACCAGGTAAGATTTTTTTTCCTTTTTCATTTAAATTCTTAAATGTTCTATGTATGTCACTCTAACTGTTTTTGACTAGTGTTTCTCTTGTTTCAGGTATTTTGCAGCTGAGTGACATTGGAGAATCTATCAGCAGCATCAGGTTCATGGCTACAATATTTACACTGGATACAGAGGATGGGTTGACTTCAATGAGACCACATGCAGTGGAGGACAAGCCAGAGGATGCGGAGGTTAGAGCATGACCCTGAAACATTGTCCACATCAACCATCTGTGGAGAAGATGGCAATGGTTTACTTGGCAGAGGAGGAGGAGGAGGAAGCATTCATGACAGAATGGAAAGAGATCTGTGAATACAAGATAGAAATTATTTAGGCTGCAGTACACTCCCTCTTGTGTTGTACCTGTGAAATGAGAAAAAAAAGTAAAAGAAAAAATAGCTTTTGGAAAGTATACTTACTGTGACCTTTGTGACGGGCATGCCATGAAATGGCACAAAGGGCCTTAGACAGAAGAGGCAGACAAGAACAAGCTTTGCTTGCTGGATGAGAAGGCATCAGGACAGGATTCCATTTGAGACAAGGCAGGAGTCCTTTTGAGACAAGAGAAAATGATGTAGACTACTCAACTAACCACAGTGTGACCACACAGGAGGTATATCCATTGTTCACTTCCACTACCAGTCTTACCATACCTGCCATCTGTGAAGAAAAAAATGACCAGGCCTCACTTTGTCATCATGGTGGCTGCACAGTTTATCAATAGTCTTCTCCCAGTCTTAGTGTACTTGTCACCTATAAAGAAAAATAAATTATTTAGCCTCATTAGGCCACTGTGGTGGCTACATGGTGTATCCATTGTCCACTCCCAGTCATACTCTACTTGTGACCTGTGAAGAAAAAAGAGAAATTATTAAACATCACTTGTCCACCATGGTGGCCATATGGTTTATCTGTTGTCCACTCCTGATCTTACAGTACCTATCACCTGTGAAACAAAAAAAAATGTATTTAGCCTCAGTTGGCCACTGTGCCACTGTGTACCTGTGAAAGGAAAACTTAAAATAAAAAATTAAAAAGGAAAGAAAATCATGAAATGATTCCTATTATTAAATTACTGATGGCTGTGCTGTGTACTGCCATGGTGATGCCACAGGGAGGTAGTGGAGGAAGACATAACTTAAGTCTGTGCCTTGAGGGTTGTCTGGCTTTGTGAATGGCTTGCTAGTGAAATGGTCCAACCTGCAGTGAGAAGAAGACAAAAGGAAGGAAAGAAGCATATTTTTACATGTTGCAAGAAAGGTGTAAGCCCCTCCTGTGTGACGATGAGTCACAACCACCAGTGAGGATGAGCAGTGTGAACAACAGTGAAAGTAACTTACTATCACCGCAGAAAAAGGGAGGCCTTGCTGGACATCAAGTCTTGCTGCCATGATGAGCTGGCTGGATAGAAGCTCAGTTTGAAGGCTAGCTGGCTGGCTGACTGGAGATCTGCCTATCAATGGCAGTTATGCTGGCTTAAAGATCAAAGGCAAATGTTAAAATACTGTTTTTACTGGTGGTACTTTTATTGCAGCCTGTACATTGAAACCCCTACTCCAAACATAACTACACAAGTTTCCTGTCATTTTTTGTTAATTAAATATCAATGTAATGCCTCTACACATTTACCTGAATAAACTCTTGCATGTTTTTTTTTTTTCAGCGAAGCTGCTCTGGTCCAGTCAGCTTATTCTGTCATCTTAGAAGTGACGTTTCATGCCCAAGGCTGCAAGAATAAACAATTCAGGTAAAGTGCTAGTCTCTTAAGGGTGTATGCTGCCTGTTTATTTACTTGCATACCCATCCTTTGATACTGATCACTGAAAAAAAAAAAGCGATCTCAATTGGTGTTCAGTCTTGTAGACACTCAGGATTTGTAGCCTTTTGCTCTGCGCTACCGCTTTATTCATTACTTGGTGTTTTTTTTTAATATTCCTGTTCACTAACTAGGCATGTAACTAGTGGTCAGTTTATGGTGCATCTATACTTATTTGTGGTCCCTTGCCCTTACCAGCAAATAAAGCAATTTGTTAAATGCCCTCTTAGCCCGCCCCCATACAACTGTTACTGAATCAATACAAAAAGAATTACCAGCTGCTGGCAGGTCCCGAAACTTAGCTCAATGTGCCAGAGACTGCTTGCAATCCTCTAATGCCCCCATATTCAGATATCACTGAACTATTATTTGGGGTACTTAAAAACTCTACCTTGCATGCAGGTAAAACTTTCTCTGCTGTGGTCTGAGCTGCCGTGATATGCCACACATACAAAAAGAAAGTCTTTTTGATGCAGAGCATGTCAAAAGTGTTTTGCTTCTGCCTTAGAAAAGTTATCTCGTGCTCAATGACATCCTCATTGCCAGTGTGGCATGGTGTTGAATAACTAGAGTTTTGCTACTTCTCCAAGTGGGTGTAATACAATTTTTCTCCTGGCCAGAGTCAAATACTACCCCAGGTACCTGAGCCCACTGTGCTGTAATGCACAGAGAGGAGGTACCAACTATTTGGCAACTAGTCCATATATCCATACTGAAATATATGGTGAGGCATGGATTACCATACATGACATCATCCCATAAAATTCATGAATGACACATGTGGGGAAATACATTCTTGGGAGAATCAATCAGTCAATCACTCAATCAATCCGTCAATCAATCAATTCTTAATATCATTTTATATTTGTTGTGTGGTTGTTTATTTGTATACAATTGTATGTCATGTAGTGTTATAGTTTTGTACCATGATTAGACGCATTTGTAAATGAGACTATTTATCTCAAATTGCTATCCAACAAACCTGAATTGATTGATTGATTGACCACCAAACCCACCACAGCAGCTATGACCACTACTATGCTGTCCCTCAGACTCCTCCTCATCTTTGTAGTAGCCCGCCTTACTCAACCCTCCCTCCAATGGAATAATTTTCTTGCCACTTCTAGATGACTTAGAAAATGCTGATGATAAGAGACAGGGACAATCTGCATCCAGTTTCCAGTTGGTGCAGAGTCCAGCATGACAGGTGCCTGGACATTAGGTGTGTTTGTGTATTGACCACTAGTGCCTAAGTGGCTGCCCTTTTTTCCCTGACCAACACGCACTTGACACAGCTGACAGACAGTGACTGTTTCATCAGCTGGGTCCAGTATAGAAAAAATCCCAGGCTAGCTATTTGACACCCCTTAGTTTTACATGGTGGTGGAGTGGGATGGGGGAATGGGTGTTTTTTGGGATGCTTTATGATCTTCAACAATAGGTGACTCACACAATGTAATGGACTGGACACTAATAAAATGAACAGCTTTTGCAGTATGGTGGGATTTTGGTAGTTGTATGAGATAGTGGTGTGCAAAGCCACACATGCTCAGTAGCATCACCCTTTCTCTTTTTCTTTTCCAGCTCCCATAAGGAATCCAAATCATCATCCCAACTGCGGCTGATATCTTCCTCCTCCTCCTCCTCCTCCTCCTCATGAATGCTGCTCTCACCATCTTCACGTTCTCCAGGCTCTCTCTCCCTCTCATTGTCCAGTCAGAAACACATGTTTCTTTCTTTAAATTCCAAAATTGTATTAACAGTCTTTCATATACCAAATATTGCTTACGCCAAACCAGAACATAAAAGAAATAAAGCATAAACAGTACAGACAGCAGTAGGATAACAAGATAATACAAGAGTTCAGATTTACTAGTTTGATAATTTACTAAGTTTGCGCCACCTCAAAAACAAATCTATAAAATAAATTGCAAGCTTCCATATCTTTACACCAATAGCTTGATATATCATTCTAAGTAAATTGACATTTCTTTTTAAACAAGATCATATCTCCCAAACAGCACTATTGTTTACTGTATAATCTAAAGTCTACAGTGACTTCAGATCCAATCATATAATGAAGACTGCATTAGTTTCATTTTAGTAGAAGACCCAGTGTCTCCACATTTCTTTTGCCTCCTCTGTCCTGTTTCTAACTGAAACTGTAAACAGTTCCATCTTATAAATATTATTAACTAAGGTTATCCAAGAAGTCCATTCAGTAGCCAATTTCCATAACCACAACTTGGTTATAGTCTTTTTCTTGCTGCTTACAATAAAATGAATAGCAATTTTTGACTGGAGTCCCCGATTGTCTGGGGCACAATAGAAAGGAGAGCCAGTTGAGGGGTGAGGAAATTTTGCTCAACAAAAATAGCATTTAATATGTCAATTTACTGCCAATATGGTATTACCATGGGATATGACCCCAAAATATGGGTGTGGGTGTCTAAGACCTCGCCACAACTTCTCCAACATGTCCCCATGTAATTACCCATATATTTAGCTTGTATAGCAGGGGTGTGGAAATAGCACTCATGGCACTTCCATGAGTAGTCTCTTCAATGATAAGAGGCAGTTAATCTATAACTAACTGAGGCATATTGGAGCCACTCCTCAACAGTCACTTCAGTATTTAATTCCTTATTCCAATGATGTAATATAGAAAGAGATATTAGGCTGTAATTCCTGGAAGCATTTATATATGTTTCCAATGAGATGCGACCCTAGGGCCCCTTGTTGATGATCTTTGAGTAGTGAAAAAAGTAAAGGAAGATTGCCAGGAAGCCGCTAAAATTGCAACCCCTGTCCCAACAGAGGAAATACATTTTTTAATTTAATCATTTCTGTCTACACAACAGTCAAAGCTCCTTACTTAGGCTTTGACTCAATGGCAAGCTGCACACTCCCATTTGGGAATATTAACCTATCATCAACATCAGGCTCAGTGCTGCCACAACCAGTAGTCATGGCAGGGACACCAAGAACCATCTTCTTCAACACTGTGCCTGAGCCAGATACTTTGCTACCTCCTGGACTGCTCATCTTGTCACCGCTCTCTTCTTCCCCCACCGGCATATATGCCATAGACATGGTGGAGGAAAATTTGGCCACACTAAAGCCACCACTACTTCAAACAACTACTTTACTATTACTACTACTGGCCCCAGAGCCCATAGATGATGCATCTGCAGATGTAGTGTTTCATTATGTGTAACACACTTTTGCCCTACAGAACCTCTGCACTTCTTTGTTGCCTCCTTAGCACCTCTCACTTTATTTGATCATCTGTTCCCAGACATTTGCTATATTTAGATTTATAATTTTGTGTGGGAAAATGTTAAAGAAACTCTGCAGTAGAACTACATAGCAGCAGAAGACAACACCTCCCTCAAAGGATTATCAGTGTGCTCTGAACAAAACTGTTTACTGTTATTTATATTTATTTTATTTATTTGTTTCTTGGATTAAAATATCTTTGAGCTAGAAGCTCATTTACAGAGGTTCAACATCATTTGGGTAGAACAAACATAACATAAATGTCATAGAATGATGTGGAACCTTTGTAAAGGAGTTTTTGACTCAAAGGTATGTTATCTGATATCTTCAATAAATAAATAAATAGAAGGATATTTAAAAAAAAATGAAAGGATACAATACATAGGAATAAAGCATTCCACAGCAGTGTGACAGAAAGTCTGTACGTACAGGGATACAGGGGATTGTACATCACTTTAGCAAGGAGTAAATATATAATGATTAGAACATTTCTGCAAGTGTAAACTTATTACAGGTTGAACAGGTAGTAGTTGTTTGTTGCAGTATACATTTTAAGATAGCAGTGGGAGCAGAGGCATATATTGTAGAATGGGACAATAATAGAGGGACAAAGATAATATTGATTGGGCAATTCCGCTTGAAGGCATTGTCAATACAGGGTGGTAGATTGGGTTGGGGAGGAGACAAATATGGGGGCAAAGGGTAGGGGGATAGGGTGGGTGGAGGAATGAAAAAGGAGGTTGGGGGTTGGGGAGGAAAAAGGGTGGTGGAAGGGAGAGAATGGAAGTAGGTGGGGAGCAAGAAGTGCTCTGGGACAAAAAGTCAGGATGCAAGTCCTCAACCTGTACAAAATACATTTCCCTTCAGATCCTACTTAGGTAGGGCAGTCACAAATACTGAGTGCTGCAAGGTGGGAATGTAGCTTACTTTTGAATGGGGCGAAATTTGATTCAGTCAGGATGCCCCTATGTAGGGAGTTTAACCAGTTGGGGGCCTTGTATACAAAGGTCCTCTGTCCTTGTGCGGTTTGACAGAAGGGGACTGTGAATGGTTTCTTGTTTGAACCCCTAGTTTGTCAGGAGCTATTGATTGGGCACAGTAAGTTCTGGACCCTGTAGGCGTAAGCTCCATAGTCGTCTTTTTATCAAGCTAGCAAGCCTGATATTGCAATCTGCCTTTCAGATTGAGCCACCCTGATTAAACAAATACATCACAGGTGTGTGTGAGTCTATGGGCTCCTGTGACAAGCCTATGGGCTTAATTCTGGGCTGTCGAGATATAAGGGCAGTGCGTGTTGCTGCTCCGTAAACTATTAGGCCATAGTCTATTTTTGACAGTACTGAGCTGTTTACTGCAATCCTTAATGTGTCATGTGTCAAGCAATATTTGTGCCTGTGGAGTAAGCCTATTTTTATATTGGCAGCCTTGGCAACTTGATATATGTGACTTGTGTATGATAGTGTGCTATCGAGTGTAACCCCAGGGTATTTAAAAACTTAAACCATTTCTATGGCTGTGTTCTGGTGGTTTCGGATGTTAAGCCGGTGTGATCTGTGCTTGTTGTGAGAAGATGCAGACAATATGGTTTTAGTTTTTTCATAATTCAGAAGTAGTTTAGACTTCAGGAACTAGGATTATATGTCAGTGAAGGTCTGCTGCAGTTGTTTTCAAGCAGTGTGGGGTCAGGATGGCTTGCAAAGAGAACTGCATCGTCTGCATAGAAGAGGAATGTTGGTGCATGCTACAGGGAACCAGTTTTGGAATAAGTTAAAGAGCAGGGGGCCTATGATGGACTCTTGGGGAACTCCAGTGCAAACATTCCTTCTATCAGGGAGTACATTGTTTATCTTTACTTGTTGGGCTCTGTTGGTGAAGTAACTTCTGAACCACCCTACCGAGTCAGGGGAGAGCCAAGTACAAGTTCATTGTTCTAGCAGTAGTGCATGATTAACCATATCAAACATTTTGGTAAGGTCAATGAAGGTTGCCCCCACCAATAGCCCCCAGTCTAATGCATCATGGATGTATCCATTGAACTCAACTAGTACAGTGGTGGTGCTATGTAGTTTTCTGAATCCATGTTGTTGCGGGTATTTTTTGAGGTAGTCAACTAACTGATCAGATACAATGAGCTCTAATGCCTTAGAGGGGGGATGGATATGGGATGGTAGAAACATAGAAACATAGAATTTGATGGCAGATAAGGACCGCTTGGCCCACCTAGTCTGCCCATTTCCCTACCTGATGGACAAGCTACAGATTCTAGTTAATCAACAGCTGACTTCCTCCTATCCCCCACTAGAATTGCCTTATGTCTGCCCCATGCATTCTTGAATTCTCCCACTGTTCGTGATTGGTAGTTAGGATGAGTGGCCTTATCACCGCTTTTATGCACAGGAGTAACTACTGCAGCTTTCCATAACTGTGGGAATTTGACAGTTCTTAGTGAGAGATTCAGTATACTTGTTAGAGGTGAAAGTATGTCATTCTAGGATGAGTGCTACAAACTTGAGATCAAGAGTGTCACTGCTGACTCTGGATTTACCTAGTACTTGTTTTAGGTACTTTTTGGCATCTTCTTTAGAGATGATTTAAAGGTAGAATGGGGAGCGAGGGCCTGGGGTGGACTTGCACAAGCAATTTTGTTACGGTCATCTGTGGTTTCAAAGACGTTCGGGGGGAGCACTCTGCTTAGATTGGCGAAAGCAGTGTTAAAAGTGTCAGCAATGACTTTCGGGTCTTGGGTGATAGCACCATGTATGTTCAGCTCAGATGGTGAGGATTTGTTTGGTATCCCAGCTAGGGCCTTCATGTTATCCCAAAACTGTCGGCTCTTACCCCAGGAGTTGGTAAGCTCATCTTTGAAATGTTGACTCTAGACATAGCAGATAGCCCAAGTACATTTATTCCAGGCCTTTTCATAGTTTTGAATGTTGACCTGATTACCTGAACGTCTAGGCTCTGTGCCAAAGATTATCTCTTATTTTCATGAGTTCAGTTAGGGGTGGCATGATTCATGGGTTACTCGTTGTCCCCTTCATTTTCCATTTTCTATGTGGGGCATAAATGTCGCATGCAGCATTAAAGACAGTTATGATAGGATCATGAGCTAAGTCAACGTCATCGGCGAGGTCTATCATGGACCAGTCCTGTTGTCTGAGGTGTGCTTTTAGGTGATCCCGTTGCCCTTTTTTAGTACTCCAATGGTGATTATTTTAGCGGGGGGGTTAATTACTTTGTTTGTCCAGGTATGCAGGATTGGGGAGTGGTCACTTTTTGCATCGGGGAGGACAGTGGTGTTTTGAGATTCTGGCTGGATGGCTGGTAATCAGCCAGTCCAGAAGTGTACTAGTCACTGTATGGCAATTGATTCTGGTAGGGGATGCAACCATTTGAGCTACGTCAAAATATCACTTGGGGGTGTGGATATAGCATGCACCAAACAGGAAAGGGACCCTGACGTTATTATCTCTGATGCCTTCAAGGTAGGGAAACAGTGTGACAAGGCAGCAGGTAATGCAAATAGGATGTTGGGATGTATAGGGAAGGGCATCACCAGAAGGAAACGGGAGGTCATAATTCCACTATGCAAGACACTAGTGAGGCCCCACCTGGAGTACAGTGTACAGTTCTGGAGACCTTACTTATGAAAGGACATAAACAGGGTAGAGAAGGTTCAGAGGAGGGCAACAAAGATGGTTCAGGGATTGCATCACTAGTCCTATAAAGACAGGCTGAAGGACTTGAATATGTACTCCCTGGCAGAGAGGAGGGAGAGATGGGATATGATAAGGGACATACAAGTACCTTACAGGAAGGAACAGGGTACAGGAATAGACTATTTCCCAGTGAAAAAGATGTTCTAGGACTAAAGGGCATGAGATGAAGTTGGAGGGAGGATGAGTCAGAGGAAATATGAGGAAGAATTTCTTCACAGAAAGGGTGGTGAATAAGTGGAACACCCTGCCAGCGGAAGTGGTGGAGGCTGAAACAATCATGGGATTTAATAATGCATGATATAGACATAAGGGAATTCTGGAAGTCAGGGGTAAGGGGCAACAGACTTCTAGAAAAAACATAAAAGGAACTTACAAGCTCAAATGGGCAGACTGGGTGGGCCATAGACCCTTATCTGCTGACAGTGTCTATGTATCTATGTAATAGAAGAGATAGAAACATAGAAACATAGAATTTAATGGTAGATAAGGACTGCTTGGCCCACCTAGTCTGCCCATTTCCCTACCTAATGGATAAGCTGCAGATCCTAGTTGCCCAACAGCCTACTTCCTCCCACCGCCCACTAGAATTGCCTTATGTCTGTCCCATGTAATTTTGAATTCTCCCACTGTTTTTGACTTCATGACCTACTCAGGAAGGCTGTTCCATGCATCTACAACCCTGTCCATGACAAAATACTTCCTCACATTACCTCTGAGCCATCCTCCCTCTATCTTCAAATTGTTCCCCCTTGTTCTTGCACATCTCTTTTTCTGAAAGATGCTACCCTCTTGGACTTTGTTGATTCCCTTGAGGTAATTCAAAGTTTCTCTCATGTCCCCCCTCTCCCTCCTTTCCTCGATATTAAGCTCCTTTAGCCTTTCTTCATATGTCTTCTGGTGCAAACCCTGCACCATTCTGGTTGCCCTTCTCTGGACAACCTCCACCCTATCTATGTCTTTGTGAAGATGTGATCTCCAGAACTGAACACAGTACTCCAGATGTGATCTCACCAACTGTCTGTACAGAGTGATAACAACTTCCTGTTTTCTACAGGTGATGCCTCCCCCTGTGCATCCCAGTATCCACCAGCCCTCCTTATTGCCTTCTCACATTGCTTGCTCACATTAAGTTCATCTGATATAACTACCCCCAGGTCCCTTTCCATTTCTGTCATTGTCAGTATCTCACACCCATTGTGTACTCTTCCCCTGGGTTTTTGTTTCCCAGGTGCATTACTTTGCACTTCTTTGCATTGAATCTAAGCTGCCATACATTTGACCATTCCTACAGCCTTGCCAAGTCCCTTCTCATCCTTTCTACCCCACCTTTTGTATTAACCCTGTTGCAGACCTTTGTGTCTGCAAAGAGACATCTTTGTAAGGGGCCACCTCTGTGTATAGCCACTTGATGTTAAAATCCCCTACTATGATAATCTTGGAGTTATGGTATATGTCATTTAGGGAGTCTATGACCAATTTGAAACCAATGGTCTGTTCTTTAGGAGGGATATATACTGAGACTACAGTAAGCCCTTTGCTATGGGCCCCTAATAATAATCTTACTGCCAGCATTTGGACATTGTTATTAGTGATTAAGTCAGGGAGGTGTGCCACTGAAGGGTGTCCTTGATGGTGTGTTGGAGCAGTACTCCCGATCGGGCTAGTGGGGGTGGGGGGATTACTATGGGTTTGCCTGCGATCGGGCCAGTCGGGGGCAGGGGTTTAATATGGGTTTGCCTGCGTTGGGCCAGTCAGGGGAGAGATTTCAACAGTTATGCCCGCGATCGGAGCCCAGTCTGGGGGTGTGGGGTTTATACAGTTATGCCTGCGATCGGGCCAGTTGGGGGAGGGGTTACTATTATGCCCATGATTGGGCTGCAGGGAGCACATGGAGTAGTCGAGGGGCCACCACAGGTGGCAGCTGCTGTGTTGCACCTGCAATGCAGCAGCTCACCTGTGGGTGGCCCTCTACTTACTCCTTTTTTTTTTTGCTCAAAGTTGTGCAGGCGCAGGTTGGGGGTTGCGCCTGCACAACTCTGCACAGCCCGCTGAATATCGGGCTGTGCAGCTTATGCATGGTTCCTCCCCCTCTGGTTGAGCATGCCTTTTTTAGCATTGCGCTGTTGCTCAGCTTGACTTGGGAGGCACAACTGCCTCCTGATGAATATGGCAGAATGGCGCAATTTCGGACTTGCGCAGGTGCAACCCTATTGCACATGGCGCAACCCTTTTGAATATCCAGCCCAGTGTTTATTGCATCCTTTGCCTCCACTACAGAAGGAGGTTTTAGCTCCTGTTCTAGGGTGTCATCATTTTCATCTTGTGATTCTGGGGTTCTAAGAAATCATCTGGGACCTTTAAATTTGCTACCATTGTTACAATATCATCATCATCAGTGACACTTTCATAAACATCACAATCATTTTCAAAAGACAAATATTCAGCAGCTGAAAATCTCATTTCTGTTTTTATAGCCATTGCACCAGATGCATTTCTTATCAGATCATTCAATTCAGTGCTTTCTTGTTCTGTAAGTTCTGGCATTACTCTTGGCACTGACAAGGGCCTAGGAATTATGCCAGTGTGAAACCAGCAGTTTTGAACTGTCTCTGTTGTAACAGAATCCCGAGTGATTTTGATAAACCTAATGGCAGCACTAAGTAGAAGTGCCTGTGGTTTCCCAGAGTCAATGCGTTCAATTAAATGCTGAAGGTGCTGCCTTCTGTAATGACCTTTAAAAGATTGAATAATGCCTGCATCTAGAGGCTGAATGTGGTTGTGGTGGTTGGTGGGAGAAAATTAATTTTTACATTACCAAAAAATTTGGGGATAATATGTGTTGGAGCATTGTACATATATACGGGCCAGTATAGTTAAGGTTGCATGGCTACTTCTATGTTAAACACCAAATTTTGCACTTTAATAACTTTGTCACCATATGATGGATTTGCCTGAAATTTTGCACGTGCAGTCTGGTACCATAGCTCTCTGGATCTGGCAAGTTGCGTTATGGTCAGATAAGCGGATGTGGTACTGAGGAGTGGCAAAAAATGCAACAAAAATGGTGTTTTGGTGCTTTTCTTTGCTCATGGCTACAGCCCACAAAATGTACTAGTTTGATCTGAAATCTTCAGGGTAGATGCAGTCTGGGTCACTGGTGTGCCTTTCGAAGATTTGGCAACAAAATGTTAAACCATTCAAAAGTTATTCAAAAAACAAATTTCCAATTATAGTCAATGGGAAACAAATATATGTGTCTCTTGAAAGCTGCCACCACTACATTTTATTGTCACAAATGGCCCCTTTATTGCTGTGTGGAGGCCATCTTGTTTTCAGTAAGCAAGAGAGAAAAATGCCTGGCATTTAAATTTGGGACCCCCTAGGTAAATACTGTTGTGTTTACCTAATCAGGTCCTGAGGATAACAGCCCTATCTTCTTGGGGAGACTCCCCCCAGAAATGCCGTTTAAAAAATTGGCACCCCAGTACTGTTGCAAATTGCTACAGAAATAGCTGGGACACTTTCGTAAATCACAAAAGTGTTGTGCTATTTTTGTGAAACTGTTACAATTTGCAACAGTACTTTGCCCAAAAACTGCAAATCTTTGCCATCCCCCTGCAGCAAAACAGTTGGGGCTTTTGGGCTGAAATGTGCAAGGTGCCAAGCCCTGGTCCCACAGATGCGCCTTCTGGTGGTGTGGTCCCAAAACATTCAACGGGCCAAAAGTTACAGAGTTCCAAAGTTGAGAAATTTTCCATAGGATAAAACTGTGTTGCTCATGGTGCCTTTTGGGGCCAATATCTTGAAAACAAGGCAAGATACTAATTTTTCACTACCCACAACTTAGATCACCCTTAGGTGATCTAAGCTAAAAAAAAACAAGTTTAGAAATCATACATTATATCTGCAGTGGAATTTTTTCCTACTTGCTACGGTTATGGAGATATTGGCAAAAATGTGCTAAAAGGGTTCCTTTGGAGTATTATGGCACTGCTGTATGGCTCCGTATTTATGTGTAAGTGGAAGCGCAGGGCCCAGAGGGCCCGTGCTCCCACTACCACATACCAGTTACCAATTACATTAAACTTTCTCAAAAAGAAAGGAAATCCATTCCAAAAACCTCCATTAATGCATCAGTTAGGGTTGCTAGCACAGTGACAACATTTTGGAAATGTGGTGGGTAACACCCCTACCACCCCACCCTCCACACACCAACAGGCATCATGGTGTGCATTTGTGTCATTGGACCTAACTCTCACCCCATTCTCCTATACTGCACCACCTCAGCTTGTTTACAAATGGAATGGGATAAGAGTTATGCCGATGACCCCAACGCACACCCCAATGCCTGTTGGTGTGTGGAGGGTGAGGTGGTAAGGGTGTAACCATAACACCACATTTCAAAACTTTTGTCACTGTGCTATAAACTCTAGCTGATGCATTAATGGAGTTTTATATATATATATATATATATATAGATATATTATAATGGATTGGTCTCGCCCTTATAGTTAGGGTTGAGTAAGCAATTTAATGTTAAACCCCCAATTTTGCACTTTAATAACTTTGCAACCATTCAATAGATTTGCTCAAAAATTGGCATGCTATGTCCTGAGGGACAGATCTCTTGACATTTCAAGTTTTGTTTTAATCGAATGTGCAAATTTTGTGCAGCACATAGTGAAAAAAGTGTGTTTTTTGCCTTTTTTGCCCATTTTCCCTGATTTTTTCACACTGCTGTGCACCCGCACCATTTTAGATTTTGGCCTGAATATTTTTGGGTAGATAGAGCATGTCCGAAGGAACAAGTCAACATTGCTTTGGTGGATAAATATTAATCCATTCCAGAGTTATTCCATTTTGAAATGTTGGGTTCTGAACATGCTTAGTTCAGTCTTTTGGATAGCTGCACAGCTGCAAACAAGGATTTGACCTTAAGAAGAGGGATTTTGACAGCTCACAAATGGGGACTGACAAAATCCCCAATCGTGAGAAAAAAATTCCTCATTCATGAGCCACCATATTGTTTTTTGTTTTGGCCCCAAAGAAACTGTTGTATGTTGCCCCACAGATATATTTTTAGTTGACAGCTGTATGGGTTTTGTTTAAGGGATATTCCCTTTTCAAACAAACCTCTTTTGTTTACCTGACTTTAAAAAAAAATACAGTTTTTTTCTTTGGGAAATCTCTGTTCGTGACTTGCTAAAAATCCCCATTCACGAGGTGTCAAAATCCCCGGTCGTGAGCTGATCTCTGTTCGTGAGCTGTCAAAATCCCAGTCCGTGAGATAATGACTAGATGGCCCTATCTCATGAATGGAGACTGACTCACAAATGAGGATTTTGACACCTCACAAAAGGGATTCGGCTCACAAACAGGAATTTTGACACCTCACAAATGGAGATTATACAAACAAAATCCCCATTTATGAGGTGTCAAAATCGCCTCTCATGAACCAATCCTCATTCATGAGATGTCAAAATCCCTGTTCATGAGATAAAGACCAGATAGTCAGAAAAGGCCATCTAGTCCTTATCTCAGGAACAGGGAGATTCTGGTACCTCACAAATAAGGATCGACTCACGAATGGGGATTTTGACACGGCATTCTTGATCCAAATCCCCATTCATGAGCTGTCAAAAGGCTGCTGAATGGGGATTCCCAAAGTAAAAAACAGCCCCAGTACATTGCCAACAGTGGAGTGCCCAATCCTCATGTCAGTTTCTAGCCCCCACCCCACTAATGTGGCACACTGGGAGCCCACCTCAGTGTGCCAATTTTTAATATGTTTCATAAGATTCAGACACTGGGATGCCCACTCTTGGTGTCAGATCTGGCCCCCCCACCAGTAAAAATGACATTGCTGACAGCAGGGTGCTCAATCCCTATGTCAGTTTGTATCCCCCACCACACACACACATTGAGGAGGCACACTGGAAGCCCACCCCAGCGTGCCTACTTTTTTTAATACTATTCTGAAATAAAGAAAGCCATCCCCCAACATTTTTATTGTTTTTACCTGTAAAAAAGAAAACTGTCCCTCATCTCTCTCCCTCACCCCTCCCCCCATCCTCACCCTCCTTCTGTGCATGCCACCTCCCGCATCCCCCCTCACCCCATTCTTACCTCTGGAGGTCGGGAGCAGAGATCTTCTGAGAAGCGGGAACAAGTCTGAATTCTTCAAAGCTGAACCACAAAGTGAAGAAATGCAGGTAAGCTTTATACTGGGATCAATAGGGTGGAGGTTAACTTAGGTTGCTATCAGAGCCATTTTTCAGAATTTTTAACCTAAATTTTAAACATGGGGTGCTTGCGACCCCACCTCAGGAACACTGGCACTGTCATTTCATTTCTTTTCTTGGTCCCAAAAGATGATTTTGCGGTCACTGCACATAATCATCTTTAGGGACTGATTAATGAAACAACAGTGCCACTGTTCATGAGGTGGAATTCCCAAAAAGACCATGTTGGATATTTGGTGAAAAAATTCCAAAAATTTACTGCGTTACAAGCGTGCATTGCACAGTTTCTATGCACACCCGAAATGTCACCAATTTTTAATATTTTAACTCCAGATTTTCAACATTGCCATTTCTACACCTTCTCATGAACAGTATAGCTATCATTTTTCATATCCTGCCCAAAACATGTTTTTGCACCGGTGGCACAGAATGGCATGGTTGCTGTGCGAAATGAACTTTCGGGATGGGTTCACAAAATCACAGTGGCACTGTTCATGTTGGGGGGGGTCTGAAAAAAGCCCATGTTGAAAATTTGGTAAAATAGTTCAAAAAAATTACCATGTTACTAGCGTGCATTGCACAGTTTCTACACGTGCTTGTAAGCTCCAGTTTTTCATATTTTCACTCCAGATCTTCAACATTAACATTTTTTTACACCATGTCATGAACAGTATAGTTGCACTTTTTCAAATCCTGCCAGAAATGATTTTCAGCACCTGTGGTGCTAAATGTCATTACAGTTGTGCACAATTACATTTCACCAGGGATTTGAAAGTTTTCTGTGCTGGGTACATGAGGTGAGGTGATAAGAAGGTTATGTTGAACATTTGGGGTGAAAATTGTTTAAGATGGCACCATTATGAGTATTTGTTGCAATTTTGCTACACCTGATTGTAACTTAATGTGTGGAAGTACAGGGGCCAGAGACACTTGTGTTTTCACAGCTAGATACACATGTGCATCTGTGGAGGAATGGGAGTGCAATCCAACCCTGCCTGCACCCACCCTCTATAGACCAACAGGGATCGGGGTATGCCTTGGGGTCATCAGGCCTAACTCTCACCCCATTCTCCTATACTGTACTATGTCAAAGATCTTACACATGAAATGGGGTGAGAGTTAGGCCTGACACCCCAAGGCACACCTCGATCCCTGTTGGTCTGTAGAGGGTAGGTGCAGGGAGGGTTGGTGGAGTTGGATGGGGGTGTTAGGGGCTCAACCCTAATGTCACTTTGGCCCTAAGTGATGCATTAATGAAGTGTTTTTGCAATATATATATATATATTAGAGGCAAAAAACTCCGTTTAATGCATTAGTTAGGGTTGTTCCATAGCGCTAAAAGTGAGGAAATTCGTTGTTAGGGTTGAAAACCCTAACTCCGAATTCACCCCCCCCCAGCACCACACACACACACAGACACACACACATTCAAGTATGGGGAGGACCAAGTCAACACAACCAATGACAGACATCCAGCAGCAGGTGACAGAAATAACAAACAATTGTCTAAATGTACTACGAGACATCCCCACCCACCTGACCAGGTACTGCATGCTCAGTGGAGATCAACAGCAAAACTGAGGCCATGTACACCAAACGTACACATCCCTGATTGCAGCTGCACACACGCACTACACTTAGTAGTTGCATGGCTCACCTACCGATGCCCCACACCACACCACACCACTTGTGGTGGGCCACCTGAGCAATAGAGTTAAGCAAAACCAAGGAGTTGTACAGGTATAATATCTCTGATTATAACAAGGGTTTGAGAAATGCAGCTTTCTAATTGACTGTAAACATTGTAACAGCCTTATGTTTAGTTTTTATTAACATACATGTAGAGCCTAACCATATGATGAACATGGTTTAATGTTGTTTAAAAACAGTTTTATTATGATAGCAATAAGCCACTCCAGGTATTATGTTAATGGTCAGTTTATCACTGTCTAGCGACATGTGCACTCGGATATACCTCATTCAACATTAAACCCCTACAGGGTGATTAACAGACCATTTAACATAACTGTTGGTCATGCCTTATTGCTTAATTGTCTTTATGAGTAGATACTCTCCCTCTGCTAGGCCCTGCAGCAGCTTTGCAACACAGTGTCCCACCCAGTTACACCATACACTGTCTAGTTGCTGGAGAATAGCTGTGAATATGAACTCATGAAGATGAACGGTGTAACTTGATCATTACAGTCATCGAAACCCTAGTGTGATTATAACTGACAGACTCAGTGATAGAGGATAACCCCTGCTGTCTTAGTACATTTACCCCATTATGAGTTAAATCAATACTAACAGACATTCTGTTTATATCTACACCATACCTACTTGATTCCTGTTGTAGCAGAATTAACATAGTTATCACTTTGATAGCATCAGTGACAGAAGTGTGGCAAACTCAAACAGTAGGCATACAGCCTGAGTATGAAACAACTGTTAAAAAAATCACACTGTGTCCATAAGTGGCATAGATCACTCATTGCAACAATAGCAAATGTATTACTATTTGAATAAGTTAGTCATCACAGATGCAATGAGATTGTCTTTATCAGGTACAACATACTCAGTAAGTGCCTACAGGAAAATCTATCCTATATACATGTCCGACACAGGTACATCATTGTTGGCTCAGTAGTGCTATGATATTTAGAAGTTGCTTGGCCTAATCCATGCAATTACAATCTTTCTTACAAAGAATACTTACTGCATCTTTAATATTGAAACACACTGAAGGTCTATGTATGTACATCAGCAGTACACCTTCATCAATAAGAATGCATGTGATACTGGCAGTACCAATTTCACAGCGTTGAACAGGCAATGCTTTTCCATACGTTTACATCAGCCTCTCTATGTTGAGTAAACCATTGCAGTAAATGTACTACTATGTAAATCACCTACTAAATGTATCACTACTTTTATCTTGAGCATGCTAGTGTCTTGTAGTTAATTTATGTGCTTCTTAATTAATGTATACTCAGTAGTGTTAAAACCTTTCTACAACTGTCATCATGCACCTTCAGCATTTATATTAAATAATGGCACAGTACCAGTTGTGGTGTGGTGGTGGGCATGGTAGGTAAGGCCATGCAACTACTAAGTGTGGTGCGTGTGCAGCTGCAATCAGGGATGTGTACGTTTGGTGTACATGGCCTCAGTTTTGCTGTTGATCTCCACTGAGCATGCAGTACCTGGTCAGGAGGGTGGGATGTCTCGTAGTACATTTAGACAATTGTTTGTTATTTCTGTCACCTGCTGCTGGATGTCTGTCATTGGTTGTGTTGACTTGGTCCTCCCCATACTTGAATGTGTGTGTGTGTGTGTCTGTGTGTGTGTGGTGCTGGGGCGGTGACTGGAGTTAGGGTTTTCAACCCTAACAGCGAATCCTCTCACTTTGGCGCCAGGAACAACCCTAACTAATGCATTAAACAGAGTTTTGCCTCTAATTTCTTTTTTGAGAATGATATTGAGAAATAGTGAATGTAGGCCCCACGCCCCGCCTACATGATGTCTTGTGTCATAGTAACAGGAGCAGCAATGCAAACAGAAATGCTAACAGTGGCACACATGGTAACACAAGCGCCAATGATAACAGAAAGGGTACGCACGTGCGTGGCGACGGAACGTGCCACGTGATGTCTGGTCACATAGTAACATGGTGCCTGTAAATGGAAATGTCAATGGGCATGGTGACGAAGTGAAACAGAAAGTGAAACAGTACACACAAATGGCAAAAAAGTAACAGAAACGCAAGCGCAAATGAAACGCAGAAAGGATGACGTTAGCGTGGTGGCATTGGGGTGTGCATTGGGATCATCAGCTAACTCTCACCCATGACCTGTGTAAAGCAGCAGAAGTATAGAGAATGGGTGAGAGTTAGACTCATGATCCCAATGCACACCCAAATGCCGGTTGGGGTGGTGGGGTGCAAGGGGTTTTTCAACCCTAACAGCGAATTTCCTCACTTTTGTCGCTGTGGAACAACTCTAACTAATGCATTAAACTGAGTTTTTTGCCTCTCATTTCCCTTCTTTTTGAGAATGATAACAAGAAATAGTGAATGTAATGCAGCAGCGGTAGTGCGGTGCCCTTTGGGCCCCGTGCTCCCGCCACATGATGTCTTGTGGCATACTAACAGGGACAGCAACGCAAACAGAAATGCTAACAGTGGCGCACATGGTAACACAAGCACGAATGAGAACAGAAAGGGTAACGCACATGGTGGCGTAGATGGGAATGGTCTGCCACGTGATGTGTTGTCACATAGTAACATGGTGCCTGCAAGCAGAAATGTCAATGGGCATGGTGATGTAAAGTGAAACAGAAAGATAAACAGTACTGTAGACAGAAAATGGCAAAAAATAACAGAAACGCAAGCGCAAATGAAAACGCAAAGGATAACGCACATGGTGGCGCAGACGTCAACAGTAAGTGAAACGGGTACAAAACCGCAAGCGGAAAGGGCAACAGTAACAGTAATGTAAGCGCACTGGCTGGTTTTCCCCAAAACCTGCATTGAGAAAGACAGTGAGTACAAATAATGTATGCAAAATAATGAGTATCGGCGCAGAAAATTAGATCTTGGAATACTAAATACATTATATCTCAGGAACCGTACGACGTAGAAAAAAACTTTAAAAGTCATATTATTTACAACTGTCCTGGCTAATTTGAATCTTATCCCCAAAGACATTTTCCGACGAAAAGTCCGTATCTCGCACCATTTCCGAGATACGGGCCCTGAAAGGCGCGGCGAATGCCGTAATGTTATCCTATGGGAAAAAAAGAAAAGTTCGGAGCACCATAACTTTGCCGCCCTGTAATGTTTTTTCACCAAACCACTGAAAGGCACATCTGTGGGCTGTTGGCTATCTTCCCTCCAAATTTCAGGAAAAAAGACCAAACCGTTATTTTGCAGCAGGGTGCCAAAGGATTTCTGTAATGCGTCGGGCGCTATAATGTTATCCTATGGGAAAAACCGTCAACTTTGGAGTGATGTAACTTTGCCGCCATGTAATATTTTTTCAATACAACACTGAAAGGCACATCTGTGAGATGTCAGCTCCGTTCCCTTCAAATTTCAGCTCAAAACTCCCAACGGTTCTTTTGCAGCGCAGTGCCAAAGAATTGCTGTCATTTTCCCACAGTCTAGAAAACTACTGTTGCAATTTGCGAAAGCTTTCGCAAAAATTTTCTCACTTTCATGAGCACGAAAGTAATTTGAAAGTACTTTTTCCAGAAATTTGAAAACATATTTCTGGGGTGTTTTACCACAAAATAAAGACATGGCAAGCATCCTCAGGGCCCGACTAGGTGAATACAAAAAAATTAGGTTGCTAGAGGGTCCCAAATTTAAATGCCAACCATTTTTCTGATCACCAACTGAAAACAAAATGGCCGATTTGCGAAAGTAACAGGCCCATTTGTGAAAGTAAAAATGCATTTGCGAAAGTGTTGAACTTTTTGTTAACTTTTCCCATTGACTTATAATGGGAAACTGTTTTTTGAATAACTTTTGAACCATTTAATATTTTTTCACGAAATCTTTGAAAGGCACATCGGGGACCCTGACTGCATGTTCCCTGAAGATTTTGGGTCGGTCACGCATAAACCGTGCGACCTGTAGGCACGACCACAGAATTCCAGAAAAGCGTAAGCGTGCTGGAGTCACATAATAACTCCTGCAGCTGTATATCTGACCAGTACAAAAACTTGGCAGATCCCAAGGCCTATGGTTCTTGATCACAAATTTCCAAATTTCAGGCAAATCCATCAAACGGTTGCAAAGTTATTAAGGTGCAAAGTTTTAGGGTTTAACATAGAAATGGCTCCTCTACCATAATATATATATATATATATATATATATATATATATATATATATATATATATATATATACACACACATATATTATGGTAGCATGGTAGTACTACCATAGTTAGGGTTGAAAAGCCCTTTTAAGGTTAAAGGGTCAAAATTTACACCTTAATAACATTGCAACCATTCAATGGATTTGCCTGAAATTTGGAATGCATGATCAAGAACCATACACCTTGGAATCCGCCAAGTTTTGTAGCGGTCGGATATACAGCTGCGGAGTTATTAAGCATGATCTTCGTGCGCATTTACACTATATGGTGAATTCTTTGCTCATGCCTACAGGTCACAAGGTTTGAGCGAGCAGTACAAAAACTTCAGGGAACATGTGATCGGGGTGCCCAATGTGCCTTTTGAAGATTTCATGAACAAATATTGAACGGTTCAAATATTATTCAGAAAACAAGTTCCCATTATAAGTCAATGGGAAAAGTTAACAAAAAGTTCAACACTTTCCAAAATGCACTTTTTACTGTCACAAATGGCCCTAGTACTTTTGCAAATCCACCATTTTGTTTTCAGTTGGTGATCAGAAAAATGCTTGGCATTTAAAATTGGGACCATCTAGAGACACAATTCTCTTTTTGTGTTCACCTAGTCATAGCCTAAGGATGTTAGCCATGTCTTTATTTTGAGGTTAAACACCCCAGAAATATGTTTTTCAAAGTTCTGGAAAAAGTACTTTTCTCAAAGTACTTTCATGCTCACGACACTTTCGCAAATCTGTGTGAAAGTTTTCGCAAATCACGAAAGTACTTTGCAACACTATGGCCAAAATGACAGAAGTTCTTAGCCACCTTGCTACAAAAGAACGGTTAGGTCTTTTGGCCTGAAATTTAGAGGGAAAGCAGCCAACATCTCACAGATGTGCCTTTTGGTGGTTTGGTCTAAAAATGTTGCACAGTTGCAAAGTTACGGTACTCCAAAGTTGGCATTTTTTTCCCATAGACTAACATGGTGGTGTACGCTGTGCCTTATGAGGCTCGTATCTCGAAAATGTTGCGAGATACAGATTTTTTGTTGTGAGTTGCATAGCCCTAAAATCCTAGTCAGGAAAATCATGATTTTTCTGAAATTTAAATTTTTTTTCTACGTCGTGCGGTTGCTGAGATATTAGCAATTAAGTACTTCCAATGCTCGTTTTCAGCTTCGATCCCCATTACAATGCATACATTCTTTGTACACACTGTGTTTCTCTATGCACCTGTTCGGCAAAACAGGGTATGCGCCTCCATTGTTGTAGCATTGTTTCAACTTCATGCTTCGTCCCGTTTATGCTTCTGTTTCCATGTGTGCCACCATGTGCGTTACCCTTTGCGTTGTCATTTGCACTTGCATTTTAGTTACTGTTAACCATTTGCGTTTACACTACTGTTTCTCTTTGCATTTTTGTTTGCGTCACCATGCAGATTGCCATTTCTGTTTACGGCAGCCCTTTCATTTGTGTTTCCATTTCTCTTTTGTTTTGCATCTTCCTTGCTGTTACTGTTACCATTTGCATTTGCAATTGCTTTACTGTGCCTGTGCACATTACAGTTTGCATTTCCATATGTGCTTGCATTTCCTTTTGCATTCCTGTTTGCTTTGGAGTTATTGTTGCTGTTACCATTACCATTTTCATTTACAATTGTGGTACTGTGCCCCTGTGCGTTTCGGTTTGCATTTCTGTAAGTGCTTCTGTTCCCGTTTCCATTTCCTTTGGCATTATTCTTCCTGTTATCTTTACCATTTGCATTTATAATTCTGGTACCGTGCCTGTGCGCATTATGGTTTACATGTGCACTTGCTTTCATGTTTCTGTTTCTGTTCCCCTTCGCGTTCTTTTTGCTGTGACACTTAACATTTCCATTTTAAATACCACTGCCAACACTGTTTGCGTTACCAGTTGCATTTTCATACATGCTTCAATGTCCGTTTGTGTCACTGTTCGTTTCAGCATCACTTTGTGCTTCCGTTTCTATTAATGTTTCCTTTACCATTTACGTTTGCATTACCATGTGCACCACTGTTGGCGCTTCTGTTTGCATTGCTGTTCCTGTTACTATCTCACAAGACATCACATGGTGGGAGCATGGGGCCCTCCCGCTGCTGCATTACATTCACTATTTCTTGTCATCCTTCTAAAAAAGAAGGGAAATTAGAGGCAAAAAAATCCATTTAATGCATCAGTTAGTGTTGTTCCACAGTGACAAAAGTGAGGAAATTCAGTGTTAGGGATGAAAACCCCCCTCGGTGAGAGTTAGGACAGACCACCCCACAGCCCACCCCCCCAACCAGCATCATGGTGCACTATGGGGTCAACGGTCCTAACTCTCACCCCATTTTCCTACACCTCAGATTCTTTACACATGTGATAGGGTGTGAGTTAGGGCTGCTGACCCCATGGTGCACCATGATGCTGGTTGGGGGGGTGGGCTGTGTGGGGTGCAAGGGGGGTTTTCAACCCTAACACCAAATTTCCTCACTTTTGTTGCTGTGGAACAACCCCAACTGATGCATTAAATTGAGTTTTTCCATATATATATATATATAGACACACACACACACATCCAGAAAGAGAATATCACAGTAAGGACCCATCTCCCTGTGGTGAGTGATGCATAATTGGTGATGCACGCTGTCAACAATGTCTTGCGTGTACATGACGGGACACCAGGGCCACTCTAATCAAAATATTGTAAATTACCAGGTCATGGATGGCATGAGCAAACACATGTTTCTGTGTGCAGTTACTATGGTCACAAGCACAGTTTAAGTATGCAAACAGTATTTGCACCTGGGTGAAATATAGAGGAACTGCATAATGCAAAAGGGGGTTTTGGGACCTGAATACAGGTGCAGTCCAATTTTCCAAGACTCCACTCCACACAAGATCCTTTCTCACAGATCCATGACACTGACATGACAACCCCAACCGTGACATCTGCTACAGTGTCGGGAACCCATTGACACCCCTGACCGTGACCCCAAACTGACCAGCAACATTGCAATGCACAATGCAGGGGGGCTGTGCCCCACACCCCCCCACTATAGATATCAAACTCCACATTGCACAGACAGTGGAGTTAGATATTTACCCCCTGTAGCCCTAAAATGTCTTAATGCAAACCCCCATTGCTACCGATTTAGCTACGGTGGGGGCTTGGCTGTGGGGGGGTTCGTAGTGTGGGTGTCACTGTAGTGGCAGCATATCCTTTCTCATGATCCCCTTGACCTATACTAAAAAACGCTGGAGACCACGAGTCACTGCAGCGTACATGTTGCAGTTGCTGGAGGAAGTGCAGCAGGCAAACCACCTGTACCACTTTACAGGCAAAGAAACAATGTCCATTGTGACTACTTATCCCTCTCACCCACCCACCGTACACATACCAAAATGTACACACACAATTTCACAGGTGTGTAGAGGTCCCTCCACCCCTCTCTGATCCCTGTCGCTGTACCACTGAAATTGCAAAACTGTTTGACAGTCCTTCTAACTGGCAATTCATGGCCTACAAGTAATGTTTCTGATACTTGTGGCAAATAATGCCCACCCCCAACAATACATCTCCTTCCACATTCAATAATAATGATATGACAAACCCCACCTTGGCAAATGTCACACTACTTTGCAGTGGGCCCCCTTCTTCCCATGTCACCAACAATACCTCCCCTTCACCCTTACCTGAATCTTGGTGCCATGGTTAGGCAACATGGAGTGACACAGCCAGCCACACACAATGTGGGTCACCATACACGTTACAGAATCACTCTATATAAGCAGTGTGATGTATCCATCTGTCAGAAGCAGCTGGCTGAGGTGGTTTATGTAGGTCACTATCACTCTGTGTCACTTCAACACAGCCGTGATATTCAGATAAATGTGAATACAGGGGCCAGTAGACACCAAGGAGATGCAGGCTGAGATGTAGTTTCAGAATATCAGCATTCATGAATGGGCCCCATGCTGTGTTTATGGGTTGGTGGTAGCATTACTTGACATAGGAATGCCATACTTTATTGTTTGGCCACCAATCACCATGGGGGGGGTTCAAACCTATGTGGACTTTCACTGGCACAGAAATGTGGATGGACTGAGGGGTTGGACCACTGGACACTGGAAAAAATCTTCTTTTATTCATTGGGCAGGGCATCAGGTAGTGGGGGGAGTAAACACCTGGAATACTGTTTCCATGTATGGGCTGATGGATTGAATATGTGTGTGGCGGGGGGGGGGCACTACCACCAAGGATACCTTCGCTACACAGCCCGGTCATGCATGTAAAAAAGCCAATACTAATCCAGCAGATTGCCCCTTATCTGGTTGAATGGCCAGTCATCCAATTTGCAAGTGCGTCTTTCACTGCTGCATATTGTGCTTCTGCATAACCCATTGCGTCGTTGTACTTAGGGTGCCATGTCACACAGTAAGTACTTGACAATGGTCGAACCTGTCATTGCCCTACATTCACTGCAGTTGAGCTGGCACTCTATCCCACTAACTGCAGTATCTTCAGGCAACAAGCGGTATTGAGAGGCAGACTGTAAATGATTGCACTCTACTTTGTGGTGCCTTGAATAATGGGCTATATGATGCCAGAAGGGGGAATGTAACAGTATGCTGCATGCTCTTGGGTGGTGGCTGATCTTGGATTGTTGGTGGGATGAAGGTGTGCTCTACCTTCCTTGGCAGCTTCATTCTTGCTGGATGCTTCCATTTGTGCCATTCAGTGCAGGGGTGATGGAGTGGCATTTGGCAATTAATACACCTGCCAGCTGCAGGTTTGTGAGGTAATTGTATGTGCTGGGAGTGGAGATATTCAGAGAAAATTACTTCAAGTGAGCACTGGATGTTGGTGGAATAGGCCATAACATTGCAGTGCATAGTCAGGATGACATTAATCAATGTCAACACATTACCTGACAAACAAATTGGTATTGTCACTATAAACATAGAAACATAGACTTTGACGGCAGATAAGGACCACTTGGCCCACCTAGTCTGCCCATTCCCCTACCTTTCAGATAAGCTGCAAATCCTAGTTAACCAACAGCCTACTTCCTCCTACCCCCCACTAGACTTGCCTTATGTCTGTCCCATGCATTCTTGAATTCCCCGACTGTTTTTGACTCCACTACCTCCTCTGGAAGGCTGTTCCATGCGACCACCACCCTCTCTGTGAATTTTTTTTTTCACGTTGTCCCTGAGCCATCCTCCTTTTATCTTTAAATTGTGCCCTTTTTTTATTGTACACTTATTTTTCTGAAAGATGCTACCCTCTTGGACTTTGTTGATTCCCTAGAGGTACTTGAATGTTTCTGTCATATCATCCCTCTCCCCTCCTTTCCTCTAGGGTATACATATTAAGCTCCTTTAGTCTCTCTCTTCATGTGGTTCTGCTGCAGACCCTGCACCATTTTGGTTACCCTCCTCTCGACTGCCTCATTCCTGTCTATGTCCTTGCAGAGATTGGGTCTCCAGAACTGCATGCAGTATTCCAGATGGGGTTACATCAACTGTCTGTACAGAGGGGTAACAACTTCTTGTTTTCTACTGGTTATTCCTCTCCCTATGCCTCCCAGTATCCCCCAGCCTTCCTTACTGCCTTCTCACTTTGCTTGCTTACCTTTAGGTCATCTGATATGACTATCCCCAGGTCTCATTTCATTTTTGTTGTTGTAAGTACCCCCCCCTATTGCGTACTGTTCCCCTGGGTTTTTATTTCCCAGGTGCATTATTTTGCACTTCTTTGCATTGAATTTAAGCTGCCATACTTTTGACCATTCCTCCAAACTTGCCAAGTCCCTTCTCATCCTTTCCACCCCCCTTCTGTATCAATCCTGTTGCAGATCTTTGTGTCACCTGCAGAGAGGCATACTTTTCCTTCCAGACCCTCTGCAATGTCACCTATAAAGAAATTAAAGAGGACTGGTCCCAGTATTGAACCGTGGTGGTCACTTGTTCCCAGATGGCTACCCACTTCTAAATCTGAGATTCTCGCTTCATCCCCATTTGAGAGTACCAGGTCTGAGATTACTCCCACCTGAGTGGGTTCCAACACTAGCTGTATGAGGCATGTCCCCTGTCGGGCGTCAAGGAGGACCCTGCTCTTGAATGTGGCTGCAGCAACTGTGCTCCAGTTGACATCTGGCATATTCAGGTCCCCCATCAATAATATCTACCCTTTTTCTGCCATTCTAGAGTGTGGTGATATCACCTGCTAGGAAATCCAATAGGATAAACATTTAGGATGGGTCCAGAAGACACCCCTGATCAGTACTATATAGTTTTCTTACTGATCTGATGCCTTTCAGAACCAATTCTGTTTACACCTGACATCATCTATGATGCGTGAGAACACACAACAAATACACCCACTCAGGTATCAGGACAGGACAATATGTTCTTGTCATGTTAATCACCCTCCTTACCCCTCAGAAAAAGACATGCAGACCTATGAATTTTATTTTATTTTATTTGTTTATTTGTTTACCGGATGGGTGCACTGATCCCAGGGACCATTTTCAGGTATGACCCTGGCCACTCAGGTGACACAACTAATACCAACATAGTTACATTAAAATCACAGTAGAACAGGAGTAACATCAAGTATCCAAAAACAGTAATGGCAACAGTTACCATATGGTGTACATACATAGAAAAAATGGTCAGAGACTCCAAGGCCCCTGGCCGTACATGACACCGACATCCAGCATTAAGTGCATATATATGTTATCAAATGTCATATGCTAAAGGTGATGTATACCATTATTTGGTAAGGCATTTGCTTAAGGATTTTCCTAACATAGCTTCCCAGATATTCCGTTTGAATGTGTGGGGTGAGACCAGTGCCTGTAATTCATTGGGGAAGGGGTTCCAGAACTTGGGTGTAGCATATGAGCATGCTCTCCTTCCCAACTCAGTAGAGCACCTGGGACATTCCAGCCATCTACCCGTGGAGGACCTCAGTTCTTGCCTGTTACATTTTGATATCAGCAACCCTGACAGAGGTGATCCATTCCATTCCTGTAAGGCTCTTGCTATGAATGAACCAAACATGAGGTTTCTCCATCAGCGGGGGACCATCCGAGGATTGGTAGAGATGGCAGTGGTGGGTCCAGAATGGTGCTTGGCTGTTGAATCTACAAATATTATAAGCTGTGTTCAAGCGACTTAGTAGTGAGGGGGATGCAAGGGCAATTACTAGGGAGCAGTATTCCAGAATGGGAAGGAGGTGGCCACTGCCAATCGCAACTCTTGCATCAGGGGTCAGTAGGTGCCTCAGACAATAACACATGCCTATTCGCTGATTCACTTCCTAATCATTGAGCCGATATGGTGCTCATCCATAAGATATAGGTCTAGCAAGACCCCCAGGTATGTGAATTCTCTTACCTGCTCAAGGGTCAAGCCGTCAGGGGTTGGTATATTGAGAATTTTGGTGTTGTTAGGGGCACAATTTGAGAGTTTTGGTTTTGAGCCAAACAGCATACATTTAGTTTTCTTGGTGCTGACAAGAAGCCTGTGCTGTGTAAACCAGTGTGCTGTAGCAGTAAAGTCAGTGTTAAGAACTAGGTTAAGCCCAAGGAGGTCACTGCTGCTTTTGCAGATAATGAAGTCATCTGCATAAATTATTATGTTGCTGTTTGTGGCTGTCGTGAGTAAAGGATTAATAAAGAGGGAGTAGAGCAAGGGACCTAGTACGGAGCCCTGGGGCATGCCAGTTTGTACACGGAGTGTGGTAGACAGAGCATGTCCTATTTTTACTAGCTGGGTCCTGTCAGTTAGATAGCTTTGGACCCAGTTTGTGATGTTATTGGGGAAGTTCAGGGAAGGTAGGGTGTTTAGTGGTAACCCATGGTCCACCATATCAAAGGCTTTGGATAAGTCTATGAAAATAGCCCCTGTGAGGTTACCTTTGTTTGCTTCACTGAGCACATGGTCTGTGAATTTAGTGAGGGCTGTGGCAGTACTAAAGCCTCTGTGAAAACCATGTTGGTCTTGGATAGCAGGCCATATTTTTCAGTATGCTCCATTAGTTGACAGTGAGCCACTTTTTCCAGGATTTTGCCCATATGCAACAGTATGGATACGGATCTATAGTTCCAGTAAGGTGTGGGTCTCCTCTCTTCAGTGTGGGGACTATTCTGGCTTCCTTCCAGCATGCTGGCACCCTAGTTGTGATCAGGGATAGATTGATAATGTGTGAGAGCAGTTTTGCTATGGCTGCTGAGGCCAGCTGGAGGAAATGTGGCGTGAGCCCTTCGCTTCCTGCGCTGCCCATTTTGGGTAGGGACTTTAGTAGGTGATATATCTCTGCCTGTGATGTTATTTTAAAATAGAAAGGGGGAGAGCCAGCTGCTTTACCCAGATTTCCAGTGCTTTGGGTTACTGTGGGAAGCTGGTTTAGGTATGAGTCTAGGTTTGAGAACTTATTATTCAGGATGTTCACCACTGACCTGTTTGTAGGCTCTTTTAATTCACTAGAGAGATGGTTCCTTGGTGTTTAGCTGGTTTGATGATAGAGTTAATTGTAGCCCAGAATCTGCGTGGGTTGCTGAGGTTCTGAGTTTGTTGGGCCTTGAAAAATGCAACTTTTAGGGATTTTGTATCCTGCTTGCATTTGTTTTGTAGACCCCTGTACTTAGCCCAATTGCCCAGGGTGGGTGCAGCCTTATGAGCTGCCCATGCTTTCCTCTCTTTTTCATCAGTGCTACCTGAGCCCTGGTAACCCATCTTGTGTTTCCACCTCTTACACACCACCTAGTAATAGGGCAGTGTTTATCCTGTAAAGAGGTTAAGGAGGCAATGAAGAATTCCAGTGCTGTGTCCACATTCTTCAATGAATATAGGGTAGCCCAGTCTATGCCATCCAAATCACTATTCGGTGCTTCAGCGTCTACCTTAGCAAAGTTCCTGATAGCGATAATCCTCGATGGGGGCTTGATCCTTCTGCATGATCACATACAAAAGGTAGGGGAGTTGTTGCTGATGGAGTCTGACATGACTCCTGAGATGCTCACCCTGTCCTTTCTGTTCGTTACAATCCAATCAAGAAGCATGTGGTTACTGTTCTGGAGTTAAGGTGAGTAGGTGTTTCAGTGATCTGAGACAGCTGAGTTTCTTTGAGAAATTCCACATAGTCATGCTGCTTGTTGTCTAGCCAATTTAGGTTGAAGTCACCAGAAATGAAGGTGTCCCTTACTGGTGCTAGATTGGTGACGTTAGAGATTATTTTCCTGAGCCCATCTATCCCACCCTGTGGAGGGTTGCATGCACAATCCAAGTGTAATGTTATTGCTTCTGCTATGGTGATTTCCATCAAGAGCCATTCCTGGCTCACCTCCCGAGCTGAGCTGGTGGCAGTGATGGAGCCAGTTATGTGGTCCTTCAGGTATATCATAACCCCACCCCCTCTCTTAGGGCCTGGCCTATCATTCCAAAAGATCTTATAGCCCTGAATTAGGCATAGAGAGTCAAGGATTTTAGGTTTAAGCCAAGTTTCGCTTACCCCAAGAATGTCAGGTTTATGGAGTGACACCCCAAGCTTCTAGTTCCTGGATCTTTGGCACTATGCTTCCAGCATTAATATGGGCAATTCTGATGCTGTGCATGGAAGGCCATTGAGAGCACAAGTGCAGGAGGCCAGGGTTAGCCTCCACATCTCCACACATTAGGAGCAGAAGGCCGTGGAGTAGCCGCAATAGACTGTTTCCACCTGAACCCTCCATCGCAGTGAATTGTTGGGCAATTAATAGTGCCCCTAGGTGATTTGTTATAGGCTGCAAATGAGAAAGTGAGGAGATAGTCTCATTACAGACTCACATGACAGCCTTACACTATATAACTATATCAGCAGTGCTGTGTAGCATCCCAAATCCCCTGTTTCCGAGACTGTTTACCTACAGAAGGACTGCACATCGGTGGTTGGAGGTCCATCATGTGATCAACAAGGTGATACTGTACTAAGTGTATCGTGTAACCTCGTGTACCCTGAATATAGCAACACCCACACTGCCAATGCTGCAAAATTCACTCCAATTTTATTTAAGCAATAAGGCTTGACAGGGTGTGGGTTATCGTGTAATAACTTCACTCCTGGGGTGGGTTGAAGCACGAGGCAAAGCTGAGTGCTTCCACCACCCAAGGAGTGACGTTATTACATGATAACACACATCTCTGGAGTGCCTTATTGCTATTATACGATGGCTCGCTGTCATACAAAATAAAAAAAAAAATTAAAAAATAATTTTAAGGAATCCTAAAGCTCATCATCCATAGCCAAAAGCTCATCATCCATAGCATCCAAAAGCAATACAGTGATGTTACTGTGTAATAACATCACTGTCTCAGGTACACATTGACCAATCAGAGTCCAGGAAATTTTCTTGCCATTGTATAATTACACTCAACTAGGGTTACAGAATTGCACAGTCATGGGCCAAGATGAAAATGATAAAGAGGTAATTAGGTGTACCCAAATGGAGTTCCAGGTGTACCCAAATGGAGTTCCAGCATCACAACTGTATGTGGAAGCGACAGGGCATTTTATCCTGGTGACACAAGGATGTACCTGTGGGCACAAGTAACATGCAAAGGGGAAGAAATTTGTTAAACAAAATGGTAATTACCTGATATTTCAGTACGACTGGAAAGTCATTGCTGTGTTCCCGTGGAGATTAGTACTCTTCTTGACTGGAAGAGGAACACATTGGCACCTTAGAGACTTGTGACAATAGCAAGTCATCAATCACCTAACAGAAATGGAAAATGTTGCATTATGATATGAAAGGCTTGGTAAAGCGGATAACATTTAGTTGACAAAATCATGCACAAATAAAGAATTAAACTTACTTCTCTGTGTTGCCTGGCTTCCACTCTGTGTTCACTAGCCAACCGCCTCTTCTTTGTCACACACTCATTATGAGTGAAGATAGTTGGCAGTGCATTAGCCTTCAACTTTCAATGCATTTTCAAATTCATCAGTTCCACCCAGTAGATAAAAGGATACTAGATGTAAAACATAAATACAGAACATTGATGTCAAATACATAAGATGTCATGATATGTGATGTGGTACCTGTGTTCATAGTGAATGGAATCCAGACTTCGATCTCAGTGAGACAGATGTTAAACACCGAGACTGCACTATCCTGCTCAGGCACAAAGGACAGGTATAACTGGGTATTATCCACATGGCAGTGATAACCCAGCCCATACCACCTTATAATGTTTCCCAATGGTAGCATATACACCAAAAACAAGGGCAACAGCACAGAGCCCTGCGGCACCACACAAGATAGACAGAATGAGTCAGAGGCATAAATCCTTGACATCACCCTCTGAGATCTACTGGTGAGAAAAGAAATGGAATCATCTGAGCTCTGTACCTGACAGGCCACAGAACAACCGCAGGCACTCTAGCAACACCTCATGGTCCACGGTGTCAAATTCAGCAGAGAAATCAAAACGAACTACACTGGCCCACTGGCGGAAAGGTAGTGCTACTGCTAGCGATGCCAGCAACCTGGGTTCAGGAATGAGCCCAGGAGCTGGAGGGCCAGCCGGGGAGGGGAAGCTTGAGTGTTCAACGGACAGCTCGCTTCCCCTGGGAGGGAGGGGGGTTAGCAGGCTGGTGCTTGTCTGATCTCTGGAGGAGGCCAGAGATGCAGCAGCCTGATGCCTCATGTGGGGGGGGTGTGGTAGGACATCTGCAAATGTGCCTTGACATCATGGTGCAACCACGACTACGGGGAGAAAAAAGGGAAAAATGGAGCCAACTGGAGCTCCTCCAGCAGAAGTGGTGCCCTTTACCACATGACCTGTGAGGCCACAACAGGGGGGCTCGAGCAAACATGAAGGATTTGGGGGTCCCTCCACCACAAGTCCACCTGGGGGGCATGGCCAAGGCTACATGGGAGTGCCTGACTGGTGGATCGCAGTTGAGGTGGATCAGGAGAAGCTGGTCATATCCGGGGGGTAAAAGTGCAAATTAAAAATAAAAAGAGAGATCAAGAAGAACCAAGATGGAATTGCTCTTCAGATCCCTCACTATCAGGAGATCATTGAGCACCTGGACAAGGGCAGTCTCAGTGCTATGCCTCTTCTGAAATCCCAACTGGATAGGATCATAGATATCATGGCTGGTAAGATGATTATCCAGCTGCAGTGTGACCACCTTCTCAATTACCTTACTCACAAAGGGGTGGTTAGAGACCTGCCTGTAGTTATCAAGAAAGTCCAGGTCGAAAGAGGGTTTCTTAAGGAGGGGCATCACCACTGCCTCCTTCAGGGAGTCAGGGAACTCACCTGTCTCTAACGAACACCGGACTATCTCCATTAGGACTGGACTGATGACTTCAACACACCCCACTAGGAGATGGCTTGGTCCCAGGTCCAAACACAGCAGGTCAGAGGCATACTCTTGACAATCCACATGACATCTACAATCTCCAACCAGTCAAAGTCGAACCAGTCAAACTGAGGAACTGCAACCTCCCACCTATCACTGCCACTCAGATTGGAGCAAGCTAATCCGATCTCGAAGCTAGTGTCGGCCACCTTATCAGCAAAGAATCAAGCAAACTTGTCACACTTTTCCTGTGAAAACACTCTCTGAATCTGTAGGCAGGTTGGATTGCACAGTCTGTCCATAGTTCGAAAGAGCTGAGTTGATCGATTCTGTGCTGCAGCAATCTTCCCAGACAGGAACTCTGCCTTCTTATGTGAGATGGCTGATTGATAGTCCTTATAATTGTCCATCAATACAAGTGTGTTGGCATCAAGGCCCAATTTCTGCCAGTGACGTTCCAACCTTCGTTCCACTCACCGCAACTCCCTCAAGTTCCCATGAAACCAAGGGGACCGAAGGCGTATAGTGAGGGCATGAACCGGGACAAGAGCAGTGGACTCCAGAGCCCCCATCACTGCCCTGGTTTGGGCAAACAACAGATTGTCTGGACCCACACTTGCACTTGGTAGTCCCAAAAGGTCCAGTGCCACCATCAGACCATCTGGGGTCAAACCCCGCAAAGGCAAATACACCCTGAACACATACAGACATGCACACTGTATCACTTCACTCAACCAGTTCCATTACCCCAGCATCTTTGACAGCACTGTGCAGTGTATGGCAGCCAGCAGTTTCACACACCGATTCACAGTGTACCACCCGTCTGCGCATATAACTCCCAAACTGTCTACCACTCACCCACCAGCATGCACAAAGCATCACAACCCAAAAACATACCCACATGCATACCATCCCACCTCTATGAAAGTATAGCACACCCACAATGTAGTAATACAAAGCACTGTATTACAGTCAGCAGCGTCAAACACCCATACATACTGATGCACATGTCCAACCACATACCCCCGTGCCCTGTACTCCACATATCACTATACACAGAATAGCACATCCCCAAACACACAGCCACATGCACACTGTGCCATGCATCTGAACCTACTCACCCCCAGTTGTGTAGTACCAACATACAGTGTGTCATAACCAGCATGGTCATACACCCCTACACAAAGTGGCTCATCATAGGTCATAGGTCATCGATATTCAGAGCGCTGATAAGACCGAGGTCCATTTGGCTTGCCAGTTAAGCTTAATAATACCCTATTATATTATTTGTATGAACATATCTGTCCAGTGAATGTTTAAAGTCTGTCATTGTCTTGCTTCCCACCACTTCAACAGGCAATACATTCCAAATACCCACCACTCTTTCAGAGAACCAATGTTTTCTAGCTCGGGTGTTACAGTGTGCTCCTTTTAGCTGTAACAGATGAGCACTTGTAATATATTTCTGATCTCTATATTCCAAGCCAAGTAATTCCCATAGCCCGTGATCTGACAGAGACCTGTAAACCAGGCACATATCACCTCTCAACCTTCTATATTCTAGGGAAAAAAAGGTCCAGTTTTTGGAGCCTCTCATCATATGTCATACCCTGAACTTCCCTCATTCTTCTAGTTGCTCTTCTTTGTATCCTTTCCAGGGCTCCTGTGTCCCCTTTATTTGCAGGTGCCCAGAACTGCGCACAATACTCAGTATGCGGTCTCACCAAGGAAATATAGAGAGGGAGTAGGACCCTACTACTCCTACTCTTAATGTGTCTGTGAATAGAGCTCAAAATACCTCCAGTCTTTTTAACCACTTGGTTACAGTGAGAATTAAATTTCAGATTATTACTTGCAACAATTCCCAAGTCACGTTCTTCCTGTACTTCTCTTACCACCTGTCCTTCCAATGAATACTCCACCCCCAAGTTGTTCCTACCCAAGTGCATTACTGTACATTTTTCTGTATTAAATGTTGCCCAATTATACTGTGCCCAGGTCACCAGCTTATCTAATGCTTCTTGTATCATTACTGCTTCAGATAGATTGTCCACTGGAAGACCAATACACGTATCATCCACAAATTTTGAAAGCCAAATTTGAGACTGTTTTCATAGTTGAAATATACAGATTAAACAAACAGGGCCCTAACACGGAACCCTGTGGCACCCCACTAGTCACACCTATCCTTTCTGAGTGTTCTCCAAAAACACTCAACCTCTGCCTTCTATCGGCTAGCCAGTCCTTAATCCAATATACTAAATTAGATTGTACCCCTAACTTAAGTAGTGTATAAAGCAATTATTTATGAGGAGCTTTATCAAAAGCCTTGGCATAGACCAAGAACACCACATCGACTGATCTTCCCTTGTCTAATGCACTACTGACTTTCCCATAAAAGTCCAATAGATTAGTCTGGCATGATCGTCCCTGTGTGAACCCATGTTGCATCACATCTACAATGTTCTCTGAAGCTGCCGTATTCATGATTAAATCCTTGACAATGCCCTCAAGTATTTTTCCTAGGACCAAGGTCAGACTAATAGGTCTATAGTTAGCCACGTCTTGTTTTGAACCCTTCTTGTGTATCGGGATTACTATAGCCTGCTTCCATTGCTCAATTACCTGCCCTGTTTCCAGGGATTTCTGGAACAGCAATGTTACTGGCCCTGCCAAACAATTTGCAAGCTCTTTTAGTATTCTAGGGTGCATTCCATCAGGTCCCTGGGCTTTATTCTTATTTAGGTTACTTAACCTTCTCCTTACATCATCAACTTCAATTTTAAGGCATTCTGTTCCTTGAACAGTACTTTCTGGAAGGGCAATCTTATGGCCTACATTGAATACAGTAGCAAAGTATGTGTTGAACCTGTCTGCCATTTCCTTATTTTCTAATATTAGGTTGTCACTACTATCTTTATAGGTAATTTTACTACTTGTACCTTCTTGTTATTTATATAGGCATAAAAGATTTATAATTGTCAGGTACTTTGTAACCAGCTCTATTCAAATTTCTTTCTTAGCCTTAGAGATGGTTAACTTAACCTTTTTAACTAATATTTGTAAGTAAACCATGCACCATTTTGCCACTTTGCTTTGCTCTGATATATGCCCTGTTGTTTTTTGGTCATATGTTTACTTGCAGATGTCAGCCATGGGGGGGGGGGGTAGCCTTCTTAGAGTTATAATATTTAGTTTTGGTAGGAACATATTTATAGGTCAGTTCCTTTATTTTGGTACTAAGTACTTCCCCCATTTCACCCACATTTTTATTCTTAAATTCTTCCTCCTAATTCCATTTAGACAGTTCTCTCCTTATAACACTATAATCTGCTTTATTGTAGTCAAAAACTACTGTACTTCCCACAGACTTTTCGCTATTTACTTTATACTTAAAGCCAACCTTGGAATGATCGCTGCCAAGGGAATTTCCACAACACAATGGTAAATATTACCTTGTATATTGCTCAGTACCATGTCCAAAATATGCTTCTACCTTGTATTTTCCATAACTAACTGTTCCATTCCAGCCACCAAGAAGGTCTCTAGGAATCTAGCCTCAATCCTGGATGTCGTTTGAGCCAGATTCCAGTTTATACCTGGCAAATTAAAATCACCCATCATGATAACCCTATCCTCCTGTGTAATATTTTTAATAAAATTCAGTAACAGGCTGTCCTTCAATATAGGGTTTGTTGGGGGTCTATAGACTACTGCTATATTTATTTTAGGTGATTTTGGGGGGTAACTTTTATCCATAGTATCTCTGATGTGTCCCAGGCTGAACAATCTATGTTCTCAGATATTATGTTGCTTGAGACATACAATGCAATGCCTCCACCTCTAGCATGTGTCCTGTCCTTGTTTTATAAAGTATACCCAGTTAATTGCTTATCCCAGGTATCCTCTACCCTCCATCTTGTTTCTGTAATTGCACATAAATGAATATTTGAAACATATAATTTTATTTTTAGTTCATCCATTTAATTTATAACACTCCTGGCATTTATGACCAAACAATTTCTATTGTTTTTTGGAGTGTGTATCACATTTTTTAATACTTCTCCCCAGCCCGCACCCCCCCCATCATTTAGTTTAAATAATCATCTATGCACCATCTTATCTTACTAGAAAAGACTCTTTTCCCTTGCCTATTTAAGTGCATTCCATCTTGTGAGAAATATCTATGCTGGTTGATCTTCTTACAAGTGCACTGTATCCTAACCAACTACCTCATATCACCATAGCACAGTAGAAGTCCACACACCACCCCTAACACTAGAGGACATGGTCAAGCCCATCCCCACCTGCACTATATGACAAGTATGTGAGTCTGGCACAGCACCATAAACACACAGGGACACCAAATACAACAAGAAAGCAGGGCAAAATAAGCCAAACAAATGGCACATATTTATTGACAGAACAAGAAATGTATTACAATACACACGCAATCAATGCATTAAGAAGTATGCATTGGACTAGCATGGGTCACAGATGCACAGGAACTTAGCATACCTGTAGATCTCACTCATAACTGTCAGCAGAGAAATGTAAGGAGTACATGATAAAGTTTCTACTGGTGGTATCTGGCAGATTTTCCCTCCTGATGCCTTTTTTTCTACTTTGGACATAAAGAGGCATCTCAGGGGAAAGTGTGAAAGTATAAGCCCTTGCATTGTGATTTTTGTCTGTCACTATTGCAGCCTACAACCCAGCAGTAAACCATCACTGCTTCACTAACTCTATTCGACAGGCAGAGTAAAAAAAAAACAATGAACCACTGGCTTCTGGCAAAAAAAAGCACTGCGTTTAGACAGTGATCACTACAGCACAGATGCACTACTGATCCTCATTATTGGTTTACTATTTCTCACTGAATGACACAGCATTGCAATATCCCCACTCGCTCTTCCCCATATGAGATGTCAGACCATGAGACTGTGGAGTGCACATGTGCCGACAATCAGCAAGATGCCAGGCACAGAGCGGCTGAATGTGTGGTTCTGTGACTTTTTTGATAGCAACAAATAAAGCACTGAAACCAAAAAAGAACTGTTCAAAGGCTGAAATGAAACATAAGTCTCTCATGCACCACTGTTATCATTTTACTCCCAGATGGACATTTCCCTTTAAGTAAAGCATTCTGACCCAAGTAGAAATTTAGAACCAAAGCCCATTTTATCTAAAAACACAAATATATAATTCCACTCTACTTGACTGAATGCTTTTTACTGCATCTAATGTCAGTTGTATAGTATCAGAGTGACTTGCATGTTCTGTTATGTTGATGGCTCTACAAATATTTGGGCTCAGCTGTCTGCATTAATAAATTATGTTTAATCTGGTTGAATGACAGATGGGGTAACTGATTTTAATCTGTTAGCTAAATCTTTTGCAAAGATCTTTAAATCAGAGATCAAATGTGAAATGGGTCTGTAGGAGGAGTGGTTCTATGTGATATGAGTGAAAACTTAAGAGCCACAAGCATATCAGCAAGAGCAAAACGCCTAAACCACAAATAGCCCCTGACAAACACAGTAAGAGTCAAAATAGTGAGTCTCTAAAGAAAAAAAAAACAGAAGGCAACAAAGGAAAGTGCACACTTGCAGGGCAAGGGGCTTTGCCTCCACCCCTTCTTAAGTTAAATAACCAACTCTGAGTCTAATGCAACTTCGTCAAGAGGGAGGAAATTTGGAGGGGGGAATTTTCATTGGGGGAGGAAATGTGTAAAGGAGGGTGCAAGCGAGGATAATTATTATCTAAAGAGAAAAGGGGGAAAAAAAACAGAAACAGCCAATCTTAAACTGAGGACAAGGGCACCTCACACAACCCCAACCGAGCACCTTAGCCGCTATGCCAAAGCGGCAGCTAGACAGCTCACCCCACGCAAGTGTACTTTTTCTGCTTTCACCAGTCACTTTCTTCCAGTACAACCTTGCTGAAAGAACCACTCTCTAAAAAACACAGGTAGCCCAAAACACAGTTGCTCTTTTGTACTCGCTGTCATTGTGTCACCCATATTGCTTCGCTCTCATCATGGGATACCATGAGGAGCAGTGTTCAGGGTCTCTATCTTTTTTAGCAAATACACTAATGGCTGCATCATGAAAGGATTCTTTAAGGCCCATATTGTAATAACCTGAATAAATAAGTCTGCCATTCTAAAAGCTGATTCATTACATTTTTATAAATATCTACTGGAATACCATTGGGTCCTGAGGTTTATCAACCAATAAGAACTTAATAGCTATCTCATTTTCTGCTGAACTAAATGGTACTTCTAGACTTTGGCATTGATCCAGTGTTAAACATGGCAGATCTACAGTTAACGTGAACTGTGGGATTTCCTCAGGTGAGATATACCTATGTGAAGAATATACATGTGAGTAGAAATCAAGAAAAACCTGGTTTGTTTCTTCAGGGTTAGTTACTTTACCACCTGTGAGGCTATACATTGAGCTAATTATTCAGTCCATTTGTTCTTGCTTTATTTGGTATACCACAAATTTTTCCAGCTTATCACTGAAATTATAATGAAATTATCTGAATTTCGCTAGCTGGCGTTTCCATTTTCTAGTAGCAATGTTATATCCAATTTTCACCTGTGCAATTGACTGTAATAGTAAGTCTGTGGTGTGTAATTCAAATTATTGATTAAGATATTTTAACTTTCATTCCTAAGTATCTAACAGTGATGTAATACCATTATATTTTTAGAGGTATAAGAAATAACAGCGTCTCTTAAATAGACTTTAAAGCAATCCCATATTATTGAATCAGATATATTTGAAAAAGAGTTTAAGTAAAAAAGCTTGGGATTCCCTGGTTCAGCGAGTTAATGAATTTGTCCTCATTTATTATTGGGGGACAAAGACACCAAATAACCAATTTTTGTCGTAATATTTAATTTAAACTTTGTTATAACATGCCCATGATCAGTAGTTAAAATATTCTGATACTGGGATTTCATGATATTATGCAATAAATCAGGAGATACTAGGGAAAAAAATCTATACGGGAATATGATTGTTGTAATAATAATAAATAATAGTAAAACTTTATTTCTATGGCTTATTTCAAAAAACCAAAGTGCCTTACAAAATAAAACAAATTAAACATTTCATATCTTAGAGTAAAAAGCAACTAACACAAATAAACAGATAAAATCAAACTCCAAATTCTTGGATCCATAAATACATCTTCAGGGCCTTTTTAAATTCCTCCACAGTCATGCACTCCCGTAACTGATGGGGTAGAGAACTCCAGAGGGTAGGGGTCACATAAATAAATATACAGACCCCAGAAGATTTCAAATACACCCTCTGGATCTTTAGCAACCTCTTGCCAGCTTAGCGGAGCAATCGACCAGTGCAATAAGGGACCAGGAGCTCTTTCTGGTAGTCCCGGCCAAGTCCATGTAGGGCTTTGAAAGTCAGACTTTAAAGGTGATCCTAAAATGCTTATGTTGAAAATTTGGGGCTAGCAGTCCATACAATTAGTGTTTTATGAGCATGCACACAGCACCGGCGAAATATGGCTGGACCGAGAGGTACCAGTCAGAGGCTGGGCCACTGCGTTCTGCACCTGCTGAAGGCAGCGGATTTCAAACCCAGGAATCCCTAGATAAAGGGAATTGCAATAGTCCAACCATGAGGACACAAAGGCATGAACCAGCATAGGAAGATTGCCAGATGGAACAAGGTGCCTAATCCTGGAGATATTCCTCAAATGGTAAAATGAGGACTTGACGATAGCAGACACCTGCGAATGCAGAGTAAATCCTTCATCAAATATAACCCCCCAGGTTACACACCTGTTCAGAGGTTGGGAGTGAAACATCCCTGAGATAGATTCCAGAGAGTGAACCAGCCCCTGGCCTCCCTATCTGGTGCACTGGATTCACTACCAACACCTCTGTCTTTTCCGAGTTCAACTTCAACCAACTTGAATCCATCCACTCCTGGATTTCTTTGAGGCAGTTATTAAAGACCGAGAGATCTCCGTCCTGATCGGGTGCAAAAGAAAGGCAGAGCTGGATATCATAAGCATAGCAATGAAACCTCAACCCATACCTTCTTACAATGTCTCTGAGGGGCAGCATATACACTGCGAACAACATGGGGGACAACACAGAGCCCTGAGGAACCCCACAAGACAAAGAAACTGGGTCCAAGAAATAAACCCCTGAAACCCCTCTCAGCGTTCTTCCAGTGAGATAAGATGTAAACCACCTGAGGACAACATCCGATAGTCCACAGATGAACCTCAGATGCTCAAGTAGAACCCCATGGTCCACAGTGTCAAAAGCTGATGACAGATCTAGAAGAACCAAAATGGAACAGTTCTTCCAATACCTGGCCATCAGGAGATCATTGAGCACCCAAACCAGTGCTGTCTCAGTACTATGCCTCTTTTGAAAACTGGACTGGGAGGTTCATAGATATCATGGATGGTCAAATGGTTCTCCAGCTGTACAGCCACTACCTTCTCAATCACCTTCCCTAAAAAGGGAAGGTTAGAGATTGGTCTATGGTTTGCATGGCAGTCAGGGTCCAAAGAAGCTTTCATCAAGAGGGGTGTTACCACCGCCTCCTTCAGGGAGCTCGGAAACTCACATGTTTTCAAGGAGCACCAGACTATCCATGCCAGGACCAGACCAACAGAATCAATACAACCCAAAATCAGGGAAGTTGGTCCTGGATCCAAACAACAGCACATAGGGTATGCACCCCAGACAATCCACATGATATCCATGAATTTTGGTCGGTCGAAGGCACTCCAGGAAAACCAAGGTGCAGCAGCCTCTCATTGATCCAAAACAACACCCTTAGAGTGTGCTGGCTGGAGCACCTCCCTAATGTCAGCCACTTTAGTTGCAAAGAATCAATCAAGTTCATTGCACTCTCTTTGCGAAAAAGCCCTTCAGACATGTAGACAGGCTGTGTTGCACAGCCTGTCCACAGTGTGAAAGAGCTGAGATGGTCGATTCTGAGCAGCTGCAATCTCCCCGGACAGGAACTCTGCCTTCTTACAGGTGATTGCAGATTGATAGGCTTGATAATGCTCCATCAATCTAAGGTGGTTGGCATCAAGGGAGGATCTCTTCCAGCAATGCTCTAACCTTCAACCTAGTCACCGCATCTCCCTCAAGGTCCCATCATACCATGGGGACCAAGGGCGAAGGTAGAAAGGACAAACACGGACAGGAAAAATGACATTTAGGGCCACCAAAATAGCCATATTATAAGCTACCATGAGGGCATCTGTCATCATTGTTTGCCAGTGGAAGGGACGATAGGTCAAGTACTGCCACTAGGCCTTCAGAGCTAACATCTCATAAAGGGTGATACCTGACCATCTCCACAGGGTTAGGCCTATGAAGGGGGATGGGAGCACTAAAACTAAACCCCACGGTGTACTGATTGGACCACCCAAATGGTTCCACCCCCAAATCAGAGGCCTCGATCCCCAGGAGAAAAACTAAGTTAAGGGAGTGACCATGTTTATGGGTAGCAGTGGTAACTATCTGTGCAAGGCCCAGAGATGATATCAACTGGAGGAAGTGCTGTCCAACCTGCAAGAGTTTGTCATCAACCCAGGCATTGAAGTCGCCAAGAACCATCAGTCTGGGTAACTCAAATGCCATGTCAATGACGAAGTCTGCCACTTCCTGAAGGAATCGTTTCTCACCTCCAGGTGGATGGTAGATGAGAGCGATCCTACAGCCTACACCTGCTACCACGGTACACTCAAATGACTCAGTTCCCTCAACCGGTGCACTCATGAGGTTAAGTTCGGTCTTGAAACAGACCGCAACCCTCCCCCCCATGATCCAATCTTGGGCGGTGAATCACTGAGTAACCGGCTGGAGTTATAGCCTCCAAAATGGGCCAGAGTTCTCATCCAGCCAGGTCTCGGTGATGCAAGCCAAATCCACCATTTCTACAAGATCTGCAATAATTGCAGTCTTGTTTTTAATAGACCTGGCATTGCATAACACAGCCCGAGTTGGATTAACCTCCAGGGCTGCCTGGGCCATCTGCCCACCAATATTGGTGGTGCTCTTGGGTATGGAAACCAGGCATGGAGGACCATGTTCTGGGTTCCATTTCACCCCAGGGTGTCTCCTGGATCTCATGACCCTGATGTGGTGGCCCCGCTCATTCACCTTCCACTGTTCAGCCCCAGCCCTTCTCCTCCCCTTGCGAGCAATACCCAGTGCCCAACAGTGCTGGTAAGTTGTAAGCTACAATGGGGGAGGAAAAAAGGGGCAGAGGGCACAAAGGTCTCTTTCACATCCCAACACTGGCAGTACACACTTAGCTAACCAGCAGACTAATACAGCTAAAATGAATAAGTCAAAATCAGCCTAAATTAAACCCTCAATTTACCCCCTAAATATTAAGCAAAATATAAATAATTCAATAATTGAATATTTTAACAAAAATAAATTAATGATCATAAATACAGTAGTAGTCATAGAACAGTTTCTTAGTACTGAGGTATACCTAGGTATACTGAGGCAGATTGAGGCAGGATCACATTACAGTCAATGCAAATTGCCTCAAGTGGTACCTGGTGGTACCTCAAGGTACCTCGAGGTAGGAAGAAGAATACAATAAAATCCCAACAAGCCAGATACTGACAAACAGATGTTTTCAAATGAAACTTTACAGCTCCCCGGACCCTCTCACTGCCTCAGGGGCTGAACTACATACAGGCACTCTCACTGTCTGTAACAATAATATTGCAATATAGATGTATCCAGTCCACAGGCCCTCTCACACCCTGGGAACTAGTGAAAGATATAGGCATTCTCACTGCCTGTTAAGTGATAGAAAGATCCAGTAATAACTTTGACCTGTACAACTTAGAACAATATAAAAATAGAAATAAAAAAAAGAAAACCACTTAAAACTTCTAAGGTCTATTAAAAGTCAATAGATCCCTCAGTTCCTCAGCAAATAAATCAGGCTCATTAAAGTTCCACCATCAGTTCTATAAAGCATTCTCACTGCTAAATAGAAAACAGAGTTTGAACAAAAAAGAGAGTCTGACCAGTATGTTAATGGAAGAATGTCACAAACTGGAGTCCTGTTCTCAATAGGGTGGAGTCTTCCTGTAGTTCAATTGACTATAATTTAATCATAGGCAGATCCTGTTCTCAGCCCAAAAAGGTGTTCCCAGAGTTTCCCAAACTTATCTATTGTAAGTAAATTCACCGCAGGCAGGACAATGAGGGTATCAACTAAGAGTGGTGCTAGAAAGGGAACCCCCAATACCCAGTCCAAGTAGGCAGTCCCCTGGGATGCAGAGGCCAATATTACAACAACCAAATCAAGAACGGCCCTCCAGCCAGCCCCCCTGATTTTCTAGGGGAATTGCCATTGTTTTACCTGCCCTCCGGCAGGCCCAGTGCAGAATCTCCTGCATGGCCATGGCACCCCGAAGAAAACCACCCCACTAGATCAGGCAATTAAAGGAGCTTCCTGCACCAACCCACGGAGCCCTAGTTCAAAATAGCCCCTACCTCCAGACTTGCCACAAACAAGCTGACCAATCCAAGGACAGGGCAATTTTTATCTGAATCAAATCCAGATGCCACAACTCCTCATCAAAATTCCAGGTCTCTACTCCAATCCGAAAGTCTGTCCAGTACTCTTCCAGGACTCCTCCACTCTCGAATATCCACTCTATTCTTCAACACTCAGATTGTCAGCTTAGTTAAAGGAGATTAAAAAACCAATTGGGTAGATAACGCACTGATATAAATGGTGCTCCAATGCCATTTCAGCAATCGCTGATGCTATAACCGCAAAAATGGGTTCAACATCAAAACTTTTAATAAATGCCCGAAGTGCTCCCTGAACTAACTACCACACTTAAATTTCCTTACTGAACTACCATGAACCTACAGTTAAAGCAGTTAAAACAAAAAAATAAACAAAACAACTAAAATACATGAAATAAATCCACTTTAAATTAATTTAAACTAACGCTGCTAAAAGTGCTGCTCATGGCTAGCCCAGTGTGGCCACCATCTTTGCTTTGCTTGACAGGAACTGTACCATAGAGAACAAGCATTTGTCAATGCCGAATGTTGTCTCACTGGCATTGGCATTGGCAGTGGTGGAGCTAGAGGTGCATAATAGGAATGGCAGTGAAGCATTGAAGTGGCGCCACCCTCACCCCCTCCCTGTAGAGCGTGGCAGGCAGTGGGGTGTGCCTTTGGGTCATCAGGCATAATGCTCATGCCTTTGTACCTCACCTACCCTGTACACAGTGACAAGTGTCATGGTGTGCTTTGGGGTCTTTGGGCATTACACTTACCCCATTCCATAAGGAAATATGCTGATGTGGGTGCAGTATAGGAGTGTGGGGTGATGTTTCTGGTTGAACAGTGCAAGACACACCATGATGCCTGTCAGTGGCTGTAGGGTGGGTTTGGGGGGGTGGAATGGCATGAGCATTACATCTGATGCTCCCAAGTCACAGCCCTGATGCCTGTCAGTCCATACAGGGTGGGGTGCTGCAGTTGGAATCCCTAACACTGTAGGCGTGTAGTGGTAGTTTCACTCTACATGGTCAACATGGGCTGCTTGTCAGGCCACCTCATGAAAAGTGGCGCAATCACTTTGTTAGCTGAAAGGTGGGTTTGCACAGTGGCTGTGGCATTTGGTGGCAGAGGGACAAAAACACTGTTTTGGGCAGGAAGTGGAGAATGACAACTGTATTGTTCATGAGTAGGCATAAAAAATGGCAACATTGAAAATCTGGAGTGGCAATATGAAATATTGGTGAAGCAGTGAACATGCATACAAACTGCACAGCAGACATCTGCAACCCAATTATTTGTGGGAGTTTTTTAGGCACATTTTCAACATAGGTATTTTGGGACCTCCCCTCATGAACAGTGGTGCTGTGATTTTGTTAATGTGTCCCAAAAGATGATTTCCCACAGCGAGCACACCATTGTGTGCCACAGTTGCGAGAACGTGTTTTGGTCAGGCTGTGAAAAATGGCAGCTGTACTGTTGATAAGGAGGTGTGCACAAATGCCAGTGGTGAAAATGTGGCATGAAAATATTGCAAATGTGCAAAGTTACAAGGCTGCATGGAAACTATGCAACGTACACTTGCAGCACTCATTTTCTGGACTTTCAGCACCAGATTTTCAACATAGGCATTTTAGGACCTCTGCTCATGAACAGTGTCATCATCATTCCCTCAAACTGCCCCAAAATCTGATTTCACACAGCGACCATGAGATTCTGCACTGGATGTGCGAAAAGACACATTTCAGGCAGGATATGTAAAATGACAGCTGTAGCATTCATAAGGAGGTGTGGAAAAATGCCAATGTTGAACATGTGGAGTGAAAATATTACAAATGCACAAAGTCACAAGCGTGCGTGCAAACTTCACAATGCACACGCGCAAAACACTAATTGTATGGACTGCTGGCCCCCAAATTTTCAATATAGGCATTTTACGACCTCTGCTAATTAACAGCTTCACTATCATTTCCATAATGTGTCTCAAACACAGACGTTCCACAGCGACTGTGCTATTCTGCGCCGGAACTGTGAAAACACATTTTGGTCAGGATGTGAAAAATGACAGCTGTACTGTTCATAAGGAGGTGCAGAACAATGGCAATGTTGAAAATCTGGAATGAAAATATTATAAATTCGCGAACTTACGAGCGTGAGTGCAAACTGTGCAATGCACACTCGTAACAGAGTCATGTTATGGAGTATCATCACCAAATTTTCAGCATAGGCATTGTAGGACCTCTGCTCATGAACAGTGTAACTGTCATTTTTGTAATCTACCCCAAACACTGATTTCCCACAGCGGCTGCGCTAGTGTGAGCGGGAAGTGCAGAAACACATTTTGGCCGGGATGTGAAAAATGACAGCTGTACTGTTCACAAAGAGGTGTAGAAAAATGACAATGTTGAAAATCTGGCATGAAAATATTGCAAATTCATGAAGTTACAAGCATGCGTAACAACTGCTCAATGCACGCTCGTAACACAGCCATTTTTTGGATTTTTTCCACCAAATTTGCAACATAGGCTTTTTGAAAGCCCACCTCATGAACACTGCCACTGTCCTCACATTAGTCAGCCCTGAAAGGTGATTCCGTGCAGTGACTGCGAAATCACCTTTTGGGACCGATTAACAGCCTAACTGTAACAGAATTCATGAGGGAGGTCCCAAAATACCAATGTTGAAAATTTGGGGCAAAAATTCCAAAAAATGACTGAGATATGCAGCAAAGTTGAAAAACCCCATATCTATCCCATTATACAGCTTCCCGGCATTTCCTCTGTTCGCGGTCAGCTTTGAAGAGTGCAGACGTGTTCCCAGTCCACCGAAGATCATCGCGCCAGACTCCGGAGGTAAGTATGGGGTAGGTGGGGGGGTGTGGAGAGGCAGGGTGCATAGTGGATGGGTGCAGGTGGTGGGTAGGGACTCTAGGAAGACTACAATGGACTGTTTTTATGTTAAAGGGGGAAAAAACTAACATTGTGGGACAGTTTTTTTTTTTCAGGGGACTTGGCACATTGGGGTGGGCTCCCAGCATGCCACCTAACTGTTTGGGGGGGTTGCTGCAGCTGACAGGGGATTGGGCACCCTCATTGGCACAAACCAAAAGGAGGGGTTAATTTATGCCAACAGGGATTGGGCACCCCCGTCGGCACACAAGGAAAGTGGGGGGGAGGCAAGACCCAATGGGGATTGGGCACCCCTCAGCATAAAAAGAAATGGGGGCAGCTTTATGCCCGAAGGATGTAGGCTCCCGTGGCAAAAGTTTGTGGCCAGAGTAAGCCGGCAGAGGGATTGGGCACCCCCAAAGTCGGCAGGTGGGCAGCCACCCGTCTGCCATGCTGACAATGTGGCAAGCACGCAGGAAGGGTCCGCTGCGTTTGACGAGCTTTGCTCGGATTGCAGCAGACCTTTCCTTAGATGTACTCACCACATTAGCATGCATGGTGTGGTGCCGACATGCAGGTTGATTGGGGAACTAGGAGCGCACCTACTGATGCATACCCTGCATTCACCCAACAGCGACCACACCTCCAAATCCCCACTGTTGCAAGATGTTGGTTGCACAAGCGCACCAACATAAAAATGAGTATTTAATAGCTGTAGGATTATAGTATCTCCAAGCATCCTCCAGTTTCAAATCTTTCATTAAGTTTTTTAATGTCAAAACTATGGAGGACATACCGAATCAACTGCTAGATCTGTCTAAAGTGTTTTTCAGAGTTAAATTTATAACACGCCCAATCAAGTATGGTGCATTGAATGTCACAAAATGTAAAACGAATTCTACAAAAAAGGCTGAATCATTTTCATTGGGGATGTAAATATTTGCAACCATGAATGATTGCCCTGGAGTAGTAATTTCTTGTATAGCATATCTGCTTTTAGTTTCTGTAACCACCCTACCTTTCAAAATACTATTTTCCCTGATAAACAAAGCAGCATCTCTAGATGAGGGGGTATAATGAGATGCCAAACCCCAGGCTCCACTTCATCTGAAAAAAGTCAAATTGTCTTTGAGAAAAGTGGGTCTCCTATAGTAATAAAATAGAGAATAATAGATAGGCAACTGTGTGTTATGGATTTTTTTTATGCACCTGAGGTGTGTGATGACCCACAAACCTTGAGAGCAAAGCTCGAGAGGTTTATGAGGTCATCACACACCGAGGGTTTGTAAAAAAAAATCCATAAAACACACAGTTGCCTATTTTTTAATTTTTATAATTATTGGTGCAGAGTTTGCTCAGAGTGTTCCCTATTTATAGACACTCACACTCACACACACACACACACACACACACACACACACACACTACCTCACAGACACTTTCTCTCTCTCACTTTCACACACACACACACACACACACTTATACTTTCCTTTCTCTCGTCTGCTTACATTTAATTTTTTCTGTTGGGTGTAGAGCTATTACGGCTCGTGCTAGGTAGGGTCCATCCTGGATTTCAGTTGGAGTCAGCGCGTCTGCTGATTTGGGGGCACAGCGGTATCAATCAGATATTTATTTTGTGCTTGAAAGGCAGGATCAACCAGATGATGATAAAAATGAATAGGGAGACTGAAACAAACAAAAGTGGCTCCTTGATAAACGGAAAACCAAGCCACCATTTTTTCAATACTTCTTGGCCCGCCCACAAGCAGAGCGGGAGCCAATGAAGTGGCTTGATATTCTTGAATGACAGACAATGGACACTAGCAGTGAAAAAAAGTTTAGCAAACACCGTAATAACTCGATTTCAGGTTGTTACGGCTTTTGTACTATGCCTGAATTCAGGTTATTAAAGGGGGTCACCAGTAATTATATATTTTTTTTTTCTGTTAATATAATTAATTTATTGAAAAAAAACTTTGTTAATGCACTAGTTAGGGTTAAAGCAACAAAAGTAGGGAGATGTGGCCTTTGGGTTTCTAACCCTAACAGCCCACCCCTACCCTGCAGGCAGCAACAGGTGTGGGGTGTGCCTTGGGTTTTCTACCCTAATGCTCACCCATTCCATGAGTAAATAAGCTGAGACAGGTACACTACATGAAAAGAGGGTGAGGGTTAAGGATGACAATTCCAAAGCACAACCCACACCTGTTGCTGCCAGAAGGGTGAGGGTGGAGTGTTAGAACTGGGAACCCTCACACGACATTTCCCTACTTTTGTCACTATAACCCTAACTAGTGTATTAACAACATTTTTTGCAATAAATTTCCTTACTTTCTGAGATAGTATAATCATATCCCTATTTGCCTGCACTCCCATTCTTCCATAATCGTATCCTTATTTGCATGTGGAACCACAGGGCCCTCTATGCCCTGCGCAACAATCCATCAATATTTTTTGAATTAGTGTAATTGTATCATTTGCCTATGGACAGCAAGGCCTTCTGGGCTGTATGGTCCCATCCCTCCATAGATATGTATATGTATGTATGTTGCTGTGGAAGTGCAGGATCCTCCAGGCCCTGCACTTCCATGTGTAGAACAACAGCAACCAAATTGTCACCATAGCCTTTTTATTATGCCACCTCACATACGTGGTACTGAAACTTTCCAAATCCATGACAAAACATGATTCTGTGCCACTGCAACATCATTCCACACCACAGGTGTGAATAACAGTTTTGGCAGGATTTGAAAAATGATAGCTGTCATGTTGATGGGGTGGTGTAAAAAGATGGCTATGTTGAATGTTTGGAATCAAAATATTTAAAATTACCAAAGTTGCATGCGAGCATAGCAGAATTTCAATGGATCTGCATAACTTTGCCATTTTTACATATTTCTACCACAAATTTTCAACATACCCTTCTCATGATCCCACCTCATGAACAAGGGTGGTGAAAATGTTGAAATCCTGACTAATAGGTGATTTCTGTAACTGACCATGAAATCATCATTCAGGCCAGATTTGTGTATTTCCACTAACGTTGTTCATGAGATATGATGTCAGAAAGGCCATGTTGAAAATTTGGTGTACAAGTATGCAAAAATGGCAAAGTTATGCCACAAAAATGCATTTAAGATCACTTACTTAGAAGTACTTTGTCTTATAGCAGTAGGCGGTTCAGCAGCAAGACGTGTCTTGGACTGGAGAGTGAATTTCCACCCTGGGACCAGTTCAATTGAGTGAGGCTGTGTGGTGGGGTAAGGGGTGGTGGTGGTTGTTTAGTGTGAGATTGGGGCAAGGGGTCAGATAGGTGAGGGACCATTTTCTTTTTTACAGGTTTTCTTTAAAAAAAAACATCAAGGGACAGTTTTCGTTATTACAGTGAGGATGGCCATCGAGGGTGGGGGGGGGTGCCACTAGACACCAGGGGAAAAAATATAAACAGGGGCATTTACAAGAGGGTAGGGGGTGTGACTAGACACCAGGGAAATATTATTTTAATAGGGGGATTGCATTGATGGGCCTACTTACCGTCCAAGGTGAGAAGGAAACAGGAGTGATAGTGATAGTGAACGTGCAAAAGTATGTCATGAATAATACTGTAGGTGCAATGAAAGGCCCTTCGAAATTGACTTACAAAAGTCTTTTCCCTTCTCTGTCTTAATAACTGCTGATCTGAGAGAAAAAAAGGCAAAGGTTAAAAGTGCTCATAATAAACAAATTAATATATGTGCACTGCATTTTCCCCTTTATACCCAGTAAAATAAGAAATAAAAAGTCAACATGGGAATTGCAAATGGTAGTTTGTACAAGGGTGTCAGACACATTCTGTGACATCCAAACTTTCTGTGCATATGGGAAATTTAATTTTGGGGTCACACACACATTTTCCAAGCACACAGAAAACTGGGTTTTATGTTGCAATTTCCCATGTACAGGGGAAATAGAGATTTGGGTTCAAACACATCCTGTACACCCACATCTTCTGTATGCACGGGAACTTGAGTTTTCAGGTTGCAATTTCCCATGCACATCTGAAATGAAGTTTTGGGGTCAGACACATTCTGAGACACCCAAATATTAATTGTGCACATTTTATTTATTTATTTATTAGAATTTCGGATAAATACCTTTGAGCCAATGGCTCTTTTACAAAGGTTCCACTTCAGTGTACAAAGAATAGAAGTAAAGTTTGTGTGAGATTAGCAGGCAAGCAGTTTGAATACAAAATTCAGTACAGGGTATACATGGTCTAAAAGCTACAAGTGTTATAAATAACAGTTAGAACAACATAATCAGGTATACCTTTAAGAATGATGAGTCACAACAAATGATATTTACATGAATTAAAGGTGGTAAAAGAGCATTGTCAAAGGGAAAGGTAGAGTGGAAAAAAATGGAGTTGCTGCCAATTGTGCCAGGTAGCGTAGGAAAGCTGAGGATAGAGTGGGTGTAGGGGGTAACTGGGAGGGAGGAGGGAGGTAGAAGGAGAGGTGGGTGGGAGGCAAGGATCGGGGAACAAGTGCAACATAGGGTGGGATGAGCAGATTAGAAAAGGGAGAGAGGAAGGGAGTTGAGGGAGGGTAAGAGAGGAAGGTAGTGGACCAGGGCTAGGCAGAGAGGCAGGGGTAAATATGGGGAGGGGGAGGGTGGTGGCAGGCAGAGGTGGTGATAGTAGAGAGGTGCAAAGAACAGAAGTGACTGCCTGGGAGGTTAGGAGAAACAGTCACAGGTGGCTCTGGACACAAGCATTTGATGCAGCTTGTGTTTGAATGAGCAGAGGGTGCCTCAGTTGGTGAGTTCACTGCTCAAGGAGTTAAACATCTTAGGGGCTCTATCTGCAAAAGACCACTGGCCTTGGGTGGTGCGACAGTGGGGAACAGCCAGAGAATAGTTGTCAGAGCTTCTTGTGTAATGGGGGTGGTTAGCTGGGCTTAAGAGAGACTGAACCCCAGGGGGCATGAGTCCCATCAATTACTTTTTTGCTAGTAGGCAGGTTTGGAAGGTAATCCTTCCTTGAAGTTGTAGCCTGTTTGACTGTTCATAGAGGTCGCAGGTATGAGTGTGGTGGTAAGCACCAGTAAGGAGTCTGCAGGCCCATTTCAGTGCTGTAAAAATATGCAGTAGTGCTGTAGCTGTGGCTGCTCCACAGATAGCAAGCCCATAATCAATGATGGAGACAATAAAGCTGTGTATTGCTAGCTTAAGGGTGTCAGGTTTCAGGCAGTATCTGTGTTTATAGAGAAGGCCTATATGGATATTTATGGATTTCACAACTGAATCAATATGGCTGGAGAAGTACAGAGTAGGGTCCAGGGTTATACCAATGTATTTGAAAGTCTGCGTCTTGTCCAGGGTCACACCCGAGCTGTTTTTTATTGCCAATTGTTGGTGTTTATGTTTGCCATGTGTGTCATGGAACAGCATAGTCTTTGTTTTTTTGTAAATTAGCACTAATTTCTGTGAGACGAACCAGGCCTCAACTTGCTTGAAACTTTCCTGCACTTGTTTCTCCAAGAGGGAGGGGTCAGCATTCTTAGAGAAAATCACTGCGTCATCAGCATAAGAAATAATGTTTTCATCACAGGCAGAAGAGAGATAATTCAGGAAGATGCTGAAAAGAAAGGGTCCCAATATTGACCCTTGGGGAACACCAGCACGGACAGGTAGTTTGGAGCAGAGAGAGTCACCAATCTTAACTTGTTGTGACCTTTTGGAGAGATAACTGTTGAACCATTGTAAAGTATCATGAGAAAGCCCTAAGTTGCCAAGTTGTTCCAGTAGTAATGGATGGTTGACTGTATCAAAGGCCTTCAAGAGGTTTATAAAGGTGTCACTGGCAAGTTGTCCTTGGTCTAGTGCTAGATGAATGTGGCCTGTAAATTCAAGGAGGGCAGAGGTGGTGCTATGTCCTTTGCAAAAGCCATGTTGCTGTTGGCATTGCAAGTTGTATTTCTCAAAGTGTTCTTCCAATTGGTCTGCGATGATTTTTTCAAGAGCTTTGGATAAAGGGGATAGGATGGAGATGGGCCTGTAGTTACAGTGTAATGTTCTATCCCCAGAGTTGTGTATTGGGGTCACCAGGGCAGACTTCCCCTTGAGCAGGATCTGGGAGAGCAATAGGGACTGGTTAATAATCTTGGTAAGAGGGTGCAGGACAATGTCAAGGGTGAGGGCGATGAGCTTCAAGTCAAGTGTGTCCCCACTTGATCTGGATTTTCCGAGCACATTGAGGAGGTATTTTTTGGCATCCCTTTCAGTAACTGCCTTTAAATAGAAATATGGATGATTTGTATCCTTAGTCTGTTGATATTGGGAGGCCATGGTTTGGTTGGTGTCATAGAAGTTAGAGGGAAGTACATGGCTGAGGTCAGTGAATGTCAGATTGAAAGTATCGGTAATTGTGGTGGGGTCCAGGGTGTTGCTGCCATCAAACTTTAGCATATTAGGAGTTGCTTTGGACTTTTTCCCAATCACTTCAGAGAGACTTTGCTTGAATTTCCTTCCATCCGACATCATGACATCAAGTTTTCAGATTCCACCCGCATTTTCCAATTTCAGATTGCACCCAAGTTTTAGTGCCACAGATTTTAGTGTTGCACTTAAATGTGCAGCAGTAAAATTCAGTTTTTGTGTCTCATATACTTTTATTCAGAACATTGCCATTTTACAATACTTTAGTCCCATATTTGTAATATACTGTTCACATTACCCTACATCATGAACAAGGTTGGTGGGAATTTTCAACTACAAGTTGAAAAGTGATTTCACAGTTTGTCTGCCAAACCCCCTTTTGGGCATGATTTAACACATTCTAGTGACCTATGTTCATGACATAGGGTCAAAATAGTTTTCATGTCACACATTTAAGTGCAACTTTAAAGTGAGACAGTAAAATTTGAGACACTACAATTGTAGTATTGCACATTTTAGTATTGCACTTAAATGTGCAACCCTAAAATCTGCAACACTAAAATTACATTTTTGTAGCTCACATACATTTACCCATTACTTGACCATTTTATAATATTTAAGTCTCAGATTTTGAAGATACTGATGACATGACCTATCGCTTGAACAAGGATCGTGAGAATTTTAAAGTAAAGGTCAAAAGGTGATTTCACAGTTGCTCTGCAAAATTATTTTTTGATCAGGATTTAACACATTCTAGTGACCCATTTTTGTGACATAGGCTCAAACTAGTTTTTGTGTCAAACAGCCAAGTGGCATGGAGGGCTAAGTCACCACACACATCACCTGCCCAAATGCTGGCAACAGGGGTTCTAAAACAAATGCAGGTTACCTGGGCGCCAGCTGGGGAGACAGGATTGAGCTTCCATATGACTGCTGCCCTTCCTCAGGGAGGGGGTTCTTGTTGATCTCTGTTTGTCTGTCACCCAAAAGTGTCTGGGTGACATTGCAGGTGAGACCACACATAAAGGGTTTGACAACATGCAAAGGATGCTAATGGCATCTCTCTGAAGAAGTGTAGCTCATACCTTGCATCCACTGCAGGTGAGGTGAGCTGATGCAAATTTCAGAAAAAACACCCCAAACCACAGGATGGCAATCAACTCCTCTTGTGTCCCACCCTGGTGACAGGCACCCCCTAATCCTGTGGCAAGTTGATGATGGTGGGAAAGTAAGTCATAGAGGGGCTGGGAGGGTTGGTCACATTGGGTGGCTGGGGCAGATAAGGCAGATAAAATGTGTATGGATATTTGGCATTTTTAAGTGCAATACTAAAGTGTGACACTAAAATTTGCACCATTATAATTTTCTGCACACACCAAAAATGGAATTCTTGGGTCACACTTGAATGCACACAAAGTTTTTCCTTGTTGCCGGGCTCAAATGGCCCTTGCATCATCATCTGTTCATGCATGTTCTGAAGGAGCTTGCGTGAATGAGGATATGATTCGACTATGTCAAAAGAAATGGAAATTCATTGACAAAAACTGTGTTAATGCATCCGTTAGGGTTCAACTGAATGTCACAAAAGTAGGGAAATGTGACATTAGGGTGTCCAGTCCTAACTCTTCACCTCCTAAGCAGCAAAAGGACAAGACCACACAAGTAACTGCAGACAGCCACCATCAGGTAACCTCAGATGATATAAGTGCAGTAGCGCTGATGTGCTACCCTGGTGGATTTGTACCTGTGGCATGCACTTGGGCAAAGAGTCCATCTCTCAGCTAGAGCACCTGGCCTTCTAGCACTCATAGGTTCACATGTGCAGGATACTTGTCAAGAGAACAGTTCTCTTCAATCTATGGTACTTGAGCCCGTGCAGGCAACCCTGCACCATCCCTTCCCAGGCTGGGGGAATGGTGTCACATTACAGCACTCTACCCCTAGCCACAGCCCATCCAGCTAGGTCATTGAGCTCATTTATGAAGTGGTATAAAATAAAGGCTATGCTGAAAGTTGCCAAAATACTGAAAGCTAATGAAGTTATGCATGAACACTGACATATTTCAATGTTAACTTATAACTTGGTCATTTTACCATAATTTTGCACCAAATTTTCAACATAGTTTTTCTTATTACCCTGCCTCTTGAAACTGCTAAATGAACATTTTCAAATCTTGGCCAAAATGTGGTTTTCTTCAGTAATCACAAAATCATCTATCAGCATTTATTTTAAAACTTTCAAATACCTTGTTCATGAGGTAGGGTCCCAAAAAAGCCATGTTGAAAGTTTGGTGGAAAAATATTGGAAATTAGCAAAATTCTGAGTGAATGTTGAAATATGTTAATGTTCACTCATAACTTGATCATTTTACCACATTTTTGTGACAAAATATTCAACATAGTCTTTTTTTTTTACACCACCTCATGAATCCTGTAGTTGAAAATGTTCAACTCCTTCTCAAAGGGTGATTTTGTGCATCAACTGTGAAATCACCTTTTGGATGGATATGAAATTTTTCAACTACTGGATTCATGAGGTGGGGGTCCCAAAAAGGCCATGTTAAAAATTTGGTGTAAAAATATTTAAAAATGACAAAGTTATGACTTAAAGTTAAAATCCTATTGAAATACATTAAACTAGACATATCTTATTTTCTCATATCATGGTCATTGGTTGCAGCAGCAAAATATGTCTTCAAATGCAGCATGGATCTACGCTGTGGGACATGTTCAGGTGAATGTAGGGTTGTGCACTGGTGGGTATGGATTGGAGAGTTGGGGTTGGAGTGGGTGGGGGTCTGGGGTCATATTTCTGGTGGACCATTTAAGGACCCACAAGGGATAGTTTTCTTTATTTTAGGGAACCCAGGCTGACACTGTGGAGTGGGTACTATGATGCCACCACTCATATCATGGTAAGGGGGAAGGCAGCCTGGTGGGGAATGGGTGGCAAGAAAAGTAGTAGTGGGGGAGGACATTAGTCCACTTATTACTAAATAGATAAATAAAAATATTAAATAAACATTTTAAAGGGGGCAGGTGACTTGGAAGGGTGGGGGAGAATGAACCACTACAGGAGTTGGACTCCCTGGTCTACATAAGAAATATATTAAATAGATAGGTGGATTATACAGACAGATAGATAGATAGATAGACAGACAGACAGGCAACAGGCAGGTAGGCAGGCAGACAAAGTGAGAGAGAGAGAGAGAGAGATCAGGGGCTTGGTGACTTACAGCTCCAGTTGAAGCTGGCAGCAAAACTCCAGCTGTGACTTAATATTTAAAAAAGTCCCACTAATGGACTTAGTTTTTTTCTCACAGTTCTTTCATGAGATCTCACAAAAAACAATGGTTCTTTCGTATGACTTCATGAAAGAACTGTGAAAAAAAACTTAGTCTTACACTTGTCTTTCCTGAGCCAATACACTTCCTTCGAGAGCCAACAGTAGACTTTTTTGAGATTTATGAAAAAAGTTCTGCTCACAAAAGAAGTGCAGAAAAAATTAAGCTCCACCATCTTCTTTTAAAAAAGAATTAATATATTTTATTTATTTTAACAACTACTAGAACAAAAATCACAACATAAACCATAAACAACAATAACAATAAACATCAACTGGAGAATAGCAGGAAACTCAACCCCCACTAAAACCTCTTCCCCCCAAGTGCTGCCCTTATAATCCCCAAGTATAATAAACCATCCATATAAGGCAAAACAAAAATACCATACCTACAATAAGAGAGTTAGTTACATAGTGATTAATCAGGCATATAAAAGTAACTATTGTTCAAAAAAACCTGAGATCTGTGGTGGACATTTGAAATTTTCAATTCTGCATTCAAGGTGCTGAGGATTTCAGCATACCACTCCATCCAAGACAGAATAGATGCTGACATCCAATCGAAAAATAACTCTTTTAGTCACTGCCACAATCAGGGAAATATAACTTGTAGCTAAACCCTGAAAATGCTCCACTAAAAACATTTCTAGGGTTAAGGCAGATCTCATACCAAATGATGGGTCCAAACGAGCCTTAATAGAGTCCCAAAAGGGGGGTCAACTTATCATAGGACCATAACATATGAAATAAAGTATCATCAGCTTCTTGACACCTGAAGTAGAGGGGAGAATCATCTAAGCCTGCACAAAGCAGTTTCTGTGGGGTATAATATAAATTATGTAAAGCATTAAATTGTTGTAATCTATACCAGTCTTGTTTAATGTAATTATATAAATCTCTCCACACCTGCTGTGTAGCTAAAATTGACCAGTTCAACTGAAGAATATTTTGCCAGTAGTAACAAACACACTGGGATTGGACATGGGTTTGATAGAAATTATAAAGACCTGATATGGTTTGATGAACAAAGCAACACAAATCAATTCTTCATAATCCAAATGGGCCAGGGAGAACCAAGGAGGATGTCTTAAATGAGAGGTCAAGGCATGAAAAGCTCCAAATATCTAAACAAGGTAGTTTGTGGGAGATTGTATTTCTGATACAATAAAGGAAAATCCAACAATCTACCAGATGCAGTAATCATTGCCACTGAAATGGATGGGTCTAGTGGGGTCTGCAACCTTTTCAGGATTGGGAGCCGCATGTCCTCCTGGAATGACCAGTCTGATCACCAGAGAGCCTTATGAGCGTATGCATAGTAGAGGTCCTTTGTAGTGCGTAATTTAGCTTAAACTCACCCAGCAATGCTATTTGAATAAAGCATATGTTAATCAATTGGAACACTGCACAAAAAAGCCACACTGGATAGTTTCCTCTCCAGATCCTCCCTAAAAGGATCAGAGGAGTTTTAGCCATGATTTTGTAGCTGAAAAAGCAAATGGTTAGTAACTGAAAATTAATTCCTAATACGTGCTTCAGGTAAATCTCTTGGAGCCACTGAAAAAGTCCGGCACTGTTAGCCTCTGTTCTCTGGTGCAACCTTCCTGTGTCTCAGCATAGGCAGGGGTGAGCCTGGCCACCCATACTACACATATTATTGGCATATATAGAATGTTTGGTTGGGACATGCCCTGGAATTAGTATTTTTTGGAAACTTTTGCTGTAAATCACTTGAAACATTCATCCACCCCTGCTGATGAAACCAAAAGCACCCCAGTCTTCTAGAAAGGCAATGTTCTCATCTATGATTGTTTTCTTTGTTGGGTGGGCCAGTTTATCATAAAATGTATGGCTGATTCAAGCATCAGTGCCACCCTAATATTGGCAAAGCTTTGTTTAACACGCTTAAAGGAACACTGTCAACTTACTTAAGCCTCAAAGTGTCCCTAGTTTAAATGCACATTTTATGATTGTTCACATTATATTCAGACTGTTTATGCAGCTGGTAGTTTGATTCACATCCCTTTTTTCTTTTAAAAAGTGAAAAACTAACTGCCCACCATACTGATGTTACCACACCAAAACATGTTTGCTTACATTTCTTGGCCACATCACACTGCACCTTTCCTGGACTCTGGAACACCCCCAAGACAATCTAGCCACTGATTATTCAGCTGGAGCAGAGGAGACTATTGTACCATGAGTGGCTGCACTGTTTGAGAGTGTTTCTAATGTTCAGGAAATGTGCACTAAGAGTAGCTCAGTGATATGAAGCAAATCAAAGCTGGGTATAGCTATACATTACCATGCATTTCAGTTTTAACAAACAATGAGGTAGATAAAACAACCAGCAACAATTTTAGAGAAAGTAAGCAATCATAAAATGTGGATTTTTACCTAAAATACAAAAAAGGTTGACAATGTCCCTTTGATATTTCGTGCAGTTGTATGACCTTGCATGCCTTGACTCAGTCCTCCTTCCATCTCCACAGCCTTCTATCCTGCCTGAGGAACAACTGCCTTTCTAATGATCTGAATGCCACATAGATGTAACTGTGGTTGTACCTCTCACCCCACCTAGATCCCAAATTATGTGAGGCTATCACAATAAAGTACATAAAGTGCTCAGCACCTGTTAAGAGATAGAGAAGGATGAAAAAATAACTGGCTGGACCATCCTGTGTATCTGAGGATAGGATTCCATCTGTCCCTCCCACTTGGGGCACTGATGTCTTAGTTAGGCATGGGTGGCTGGGCGTGGACATCTACCAGGGACAGTCTGCTATACATAAAAACATATGCCATGCCTGGTGCCTCTGCATTCAATGTCAAGTACTGCAAGCCCTGCTAACATCTGGCAACATTTCCTGAACTGCAACTCTTGGCCAGCATGATGCCTCCCCTTTGGTTACCAGAGAGCATTTGTGCAGTTGTGAGGCATCCAGATATAATGGTCACTGGGTTTGCTACTTGATGTGCAATACTCTGGACTTTGGCACCAACCTTGTTCAACACCTTGGTAAGCAGTACACGCTAACTATGATGTCATCAGGCAGCCGTGCCATGAACCTTTGAAAGTTTTCTCCCTCACATCCCACTGGCTGATGTCAGTAATGCAAATGGTAGCATCAATACTGGTCTGTAATATAGCGGACACTGAAATGCCAATAGCCTCTTATAAGTAATTATGCTTGACTTCCTCATATTGCTCCAGCATCAAGAAAATTGATAACTGGAACAAACTCCTAGAGGAGGTGGTGGGAGCAGGGACTGTGGGGGGATTCAAGGGAGCATGGGATAGACATGAGGGTCTCTCGGATCAGGGGGAGATGATAGGAAATTGCAAAGTTCAAGCAGCTTGTTAGGCACACTGGGCAGACTGAGTGGGCCTGGCAGTCCTTTTCTGCCTACACATTTCTATGTTTCTATCAAGGATATCAGTGTGTATGTGATATTGCATATTCAGTGCATGACCTCCACAGACAATCCCAAACTACTTTATTGTGGAGCAAAGTAGCAGAAATACTGAAAAACATAAAGTTGGACTTTTGAGAGTTAAGGAGATGCAGAGCTGCATGAACACAGACAAAGAGCCGCATGCGGCTCCCGAGCCTCACGTTGCAGACCTTTGTCAGGAAGAGAGTTCTTCAGAATGGGGAGATGGGCTATATGAAAATTAGGATTCAAGTAGAGGGGCTGACAAAGACTATGTGTAGAGGAAAAATGAAAATATTTAGTAAGTTGGAAATATGCATGAAGAGATAAATAAATCAGAGTCCTCTTCAAAGCCAGTGGAAGAGTAAAAGGAGCACTATACAACAAAGTGGGGAGCTGAATATTTAAGTTCTGACACAAATCTGTTTCGATGGAAAATCATTGCGAGACATATGAAGACACGTGTGAGTCTCTAGAGGAAGGACCCCATTTAAAATATTTACTCCAATGAGAAGCCAGATAATAAAAATAAAAATCTGGGAGACATAAACCTCCCAAAATCTTAGTTTCAAATAGGCCCTATGAATAGCCTCACCATGCCATATGAAAGATGAAAGATGTGCACAGAAGCACTGAAACAATATTGGAGGCAAAACAACATTTAACATCCCCAAGTGATATACAATACATGGCAAAATATTCATTTTGATTATGTGAATACATCCGCAAATGGAAAAAGGGAGAACCATCCACCTATCGGGATTGAACTTAGTAGAATGTAAAATCAATGATAGGTAGTCATAGAAATGTTTCTCAGTACTGAGGTATACCTGGGTATACTGAGGCAGAATGAAGCAGGATCAGATTACAGTCAATGCACATTTCCTCAGTGGTACCTCGAGGTACCTGGAAGTAGGAAACTTTTAGATAACTACCACTATAAGAATTAAGAGGCAGGACAGAGGTCTTCTCTAAATTGAGTTTATATGCTGAAAGAGTTCCAAAGACAGCAATCTCAGCCTAAGCAGCAGGGAATGTTCTGGATAAGAAAGATGCAATAACATATCATCAGTGTATGCTAAACATTTATATTCTTTCTGACAAATTTGTATACCTTAAACTTGAGGGTTAGTTTTAAGCTTTAATAATAGGTGCTCTGAATAGAGATTAAAAAGGAAGGGAGATATAGGGCATCCCTGATAAAATGCACATCATTTCAACTAATTGTGTCAGTTTCTTTCATTGGTAATGTTAAATCCTAGTTAATGGGCCACACATTAGAAAAAGCAATTTATGACCTACAAGCTATGACCAGTGTGTGTAATCATCTCAAGGTTGCCATGGTGGCCAAACCTCTCAAGATATGCTCTCGAGGTCCAAACGGTCACCCTGGAACCTCTCAATGAATACACATGCTTGTTATAGCTAGTAAGGCATACATTATCCTCTATGTTTTTCTGTAGTACATAACTGTTATGAGTTATCAATTAAAAAAAAAATATATATATAAAACCAAGACAGCTGTCATACAAAATAATTTTTTTCACAAAAGAAGAATTTTGGCTCATGAAAGAAGATTCTTCTTTCGTATCAGACATATAAATGACAGACCAAATCCAAGAGGGAAGCATCTTTCAGAAAAAGAAATGTGCAAGAACAAGGGGGCACAATCTGAAAATAGAGGGGGGATGACTCAGAGGTAATGTGAGGAAATATTTTTTCATGGATAGGGTTGTGGATGCATGGAACTGCCTTCTTGAGGAGGCTGTGGAGTCAAAAACAGTGGGGGAATTTAAGAATGCATGGGACAGACATAAGGCTATTCTAGTGGGGGGGTGTAGGAGGAAGTAGGCTGTTGGTTAACTAGGATCTGCAGCTTATCCATTAGGTAGGGAAATGAGTAGACTAGGTGGGCCAAGTGGTCCTTATCTGCCATCAAATTCTATGTTTCTATGACTCTATTTAGCATACTCAGAACTGATATTTCATATCTTTGTAACTCGAGAACAGATTACTATTTTATTTAACAAACCAAAAAAAGGGCACCTTTCTAGGTGAAGTCACTTCTAGTCTGAAAATTTTAGAACAAAATTACAAAACATCGGGACTGTAGTTGAGAGAGAAAAAAAGCCCCAAACCCCATTTTGTTTCCACATTTTGCATTATCTGGATCTCAGAATCTGGACATCTGACCATCACTAACTTGACAAATCAAGAGAATTTGCCCCTCATACTGCACATGCAAAATTCCGTGCAAGTCTGTGGAAAGGAGGTAAAGGTATTAATGTGCAAATGTAGAGGTTTAACATTAAACACCCAACTCAACCCTAACTATAAGGGCAATATTATGCCACTGTAAGTGCCACAATAGTTATGCCCGAATGAGAGGTTCTATAAAGCTGTGGAAAGTTTCACAATGGCAGTTTGTGCAGTTTCTGAAATTTGAAAATGTCATTTTCCTGAGACTTCTAACTTTTTTTAAATACTTAACCTGTGATTTGGGTTTCCTCCCATGTACAACCTACCTGGAATTTTTTTTTCTGAAATTTTCAGAGTAGAAGCATGCTGTGCCAAAGTAGTACCTCTGGACGGTTCCAGAGTTATAAGGATTTAATGTTTTGTTTTCATTCTATTCTGAGCATGCTTAGTAGGGCTTTTGGGACAATGTTCTGAAACAACACCAAACATGTGATGTTGTGAGACTATTTTAAGTTTAATGAGCTGCTGTGCTCATGGCACCAATTTTTGTTTATTTGTTTGTTTTGTGACAGCAGCTGTCTTGTTTCTCACCTCAGTAACAAACTACAAATTAAAACTTTCATTACAGTAACACAATAACAACAACACACAAATCATGACTCTACTTCATTAGAACATGCTGGTTCACATTCTTAGGCTTGTTTCAGTCAATCATGATTATAAATATGTTTTATGCATTTCTCCAGGCCATGTTTCTGTCATTCCCATTATTTGAATGGTGACATGCTTTTCTGTGTCACACCATCAAGTTGGTACAAATTAATTTAACTTGCAAAACTATTTTTTTAATTGCAATTAAACAAATGTCTGCTGGAAACATATTTTGCTTCTGGATTATAACTTGCACTTGTAAAATGAAAATTGGTTGTGTGACACAAAGTTTGATTGTGCATCATCATTTTTCATTTTCATGGCAAAAAAATGATTTCTCAAATTGAAATTTAATGGCATATCAACATTTTTCATTTTGCAGCAGAAAACTGGTTTATTTGCATGAAATTTAATTGTGCACCATGTTTTTGTTTCACAAAAAATTAGCTTCCTGACTTGAAATTTGATTGCAAATCAGAATTTTTGGTTTTGCAACTTAAATAGGTTTCTCACCATGAAATCTGATAATGCATCTTAATTTTCTATTTTGTGGCAAAAAAAAAATGCTGTTTGACAAGAAATTTCACTGGGGATCATAATTTTTCATTGCACATGACAAACTGGTTGCTGGACATGAAATTTGATTGTGATCTATAATTGTTAGTTTCCAGTGGTGAGAAATGCTAAACTAAATTTGACTTGAGAAACTATTTTTTAATTGTAAGTAAAAAAAAAAAAGTCTTTTGGAAATACATACTGGTTCTGGATAATAAGTTGTATTTGTGAAAATGGATAATGGTTGTTTGATATGAAACTTGACTGCAGATCATAATTTCCTGTTGCATAACTATAAGTTAGGGCTGTGCAAAATTAAACGTCCTCCAGGGGAATTTTGGTGAAAGTCAGAATTTCACTTTTATAAAATTTCAGAATGCACTTTGGCAACTTTCATGGAAAGTCTCACTTAGAACAGTGGAATACATATATGAATTGTGGATTTTTGTATTAAACTGCAGAAAAAAAAATTGCAGAACTGATAAATGTCAATGGTCAGTTCTGCTGAATTTTTTCCCACAGTTTAATACATTAATCTGAAATTCTTACATTCATTCTGCAGTTCAGTGAGTCACTGATCTGCAAAATGAATGTATGAATTGTGGATTAAAGATCATGTGCAAAGCTCTGTATATAGTGCTTTTTGTGTGGTTTAACTAATAAAGGTGTTCTATTACACATAGTTGTTATTTTGTGTCTTTACTTTTAATAAAAAAACATTTATTTCCTTACTTTCAGTGGCCTCCATTTTCTTCATATGCTCATGTGTTATTGTGATCCCTTCTGTAGTACTGCCGGGGGTCCGCGTGCATTGAAATGCATAATTCAGTGGCTGTTTCATGCATCTGCATGTCAGACTGTTGTTTCCAGACTATAGTTTCCCGCTACTACTGACAGCTCAAAATTACATGTGGCCATCATTTAACAGTGTCTTCTATATGGCCTCTTCTGTAAGTAATTTATTGTAGTGTATGTGTTATTACCTAACTCCTATATTGATACTAAAATTATTCTTATTTTATTTTACTATTTTGAGTGTTTTCTATGTGATTCGGTGTCATCGCTCATGTGGATTAACACACCGTGTGTATTTGTGTCTGACTTAGAAAATCAGAGTTTCACATACAAAATAGCTTGTTCTTTCTTTGGCTGTATTGAGGGAACATAGCTCATTTTAGCATAGGTTAAATTCATAAGGTGTCTGTTTGGTTAGTTTACTACATAACCACATTAGCTACTGCATAAGTGCTGTGTTTTTATATACTGCATGACAATCATGATTTCTGCCATAAAAGTGATCTTTCTGAATGAACTATCACAGCTGCTCACAATTGACAGGAAGGTAATCCAGATTACAAAGCACCATAATTAATCTGCTCAATGCTCATTTGCACATGTGTGTGTGTGTGTGTGCATTACACAAGGTGACAGATGCACATTACGAATAAATAAATAATTAATAAGGCAGTTTTATAAGACATGTAATTGTAAACTGAAATATTGAAACACAAGTCTCGTTTTTGTGTAAAGGGGGTGTGATTATTCTATTGGTAGCAGCAACATTTGTAGCGTTCACAACATAAAAAAGTCAATACTGAAAGTATACAGTTCATTTGCTAACTGTTCTGTAGCGTCATCGACTGCATATTTATTGCTGTCACTGTCATAATTTGCCACCAAGCTAGCTGATGAATTTAAGCCTGCCAAAGTGGTTGGAAAAATCTGCTATAGGGGGTTAAAGTGAGTATCAATGTATAGGCAGTATTGCTTTACAAGACAGAACCATCAGATTACTGGTGCCTTTGTCATCTAAAGACATACCTTTAGCTAACAAAACACTTTTTGTGTTTGGTTTTCTGTACATGCCAATACATCAAATCATCTCTTTGAATTCCATGCTCACAGAATTAAAAGGATAAGAAGAATTTCCAGGACCTGACCGCCAAATGACGTCACTGCACAGCTTGTTATCACCTCAGTATCTCAGTTGGCCCTGCTGGAAAGAAAAGCATCTGCTCCATCGCATGTGAAATTAAAAGTAGTTATTTAACATTACCAACTTCAACATGTCGCAGAAACTGAAGCAACTGGCACAACTACAAAGCAATACTGAGGAGATCTTGTTCTGTGTGGTGACATCATTTGGTGGTCAGTTGCGGGAGAAGCATGGACACAGAAATGGAAGGAAAAACCCAGATTATTCTTTTCTTTCTAGTTCTGTTAGCACGGAATTCAACGCACTGGTTTACCATATTGGGGTGTACAGAAAACTGAGCTCAAAAAGGGTTTTGTTAGCCAGAAACATGTTTTTCATTTTACAATGACATGCCTTTTAAAATCCCTTATTAATTATTTGTAATGTGCATCTGTCACCTCCTGTAATGTACACACATGCAGAAGTGTAAATGAGCATTGTGCATATCAATTATGGTGCTTTGTAATCTGGATTATCTAGCTATCAATTGAGAGCAGCTGTGATAGTTCATTCAGAAAGATCACTTCTAATGCAGAAATCACATTTCTCATGCAGTACAGTATGTAAAAACACAGCATTTATGCAGTAGTTTACCTAACTATAGACTAGCCAAACTGATACCGTGTGAATCAAACCTATGGTAAAACAATCTATTTGCCCTCATACAGCAAAAGAAAATAAAGAACTTGCTATTTTTATGTAAAACTCTGACTTTCTAAATCAGATGCAAAAACACACAGCTAATCTGTCAAATCACATGAGTGATGGCACCGAATCACGGAGAGAACACTCTGAATGGAAAAATGAAATAGGGATAATTTTAGTATCAGTATATGAGTTAAGTAATAACAAATGCACTAGAATAAATTACTTATAGAAGATGCCATATACCTGTAGAAGAGGCTGCAAAATGGTGGCCACACACAATTTTGAGCTGTCAGTAGTAGCAGGAAAGAACAAGCAGATGCATGAAATAGTCACCAAATGAGGCACTGTACTGTGCACGACCCCCCAGCAGTGTGTCAAAATAACACAGGAGCATATGAAGAAAATGGACACTACTGAATGTAAGGAAATAAACACTTTTTATTATAAATAAATATATAAAACAACAGCTACATGTTATACAACTCCTTTATTAGTTAAACCATGCAAAAAAGCACTATAAATAGAGCTTAGCACATGATCTTTAATGAATTATACTGTGGAAGGAAATTTTGCAGAACTGATTACTGAACTGCAGAATAATTACATGCATTGTGGAATAATCCATTAAACTGCAGAACAAAATGTATTAGGACTGTAATTCTACAGTTTATGTGTATTATCCCACAATTCATCCAAAACTTTTCACCGAACAAAGTGAAAATCTATCAAACACATTTGAAAGATTCTGGTCTTGCCAATGGCGGAAGTTCAGAATATTTCATGGGATTTGCAACTTTCACCCAGCTCCATAATTGTCCCTATCACAGAGGTCAAACTAACAGGTCTGTAGTTTCCTGCCTTGCTCCCACTTTTGTGGAGGGGAATAACATCTACCTTCCTCCAGTCCTCAAGTACCACACCATCCTCCCATGATTTGTTAAAATGGGGAGTCAGTGGTTTCACTAGTTCTCCCCTTAGTTCTTTTAGAATTCTGGGGTGAATTCCATCAGGCCCCATTGCTTTGTCCACCTTGAGTTTTAGGAATTATTTCAGGACCCTTTCTTCTGTAAATGGACTGGAATCGACCCCCATATCCAGAGTGCTTCTATTGTTTGGTTTAGGTACATCCCCTCTTCTTCTTTTGTGAATACTGAGCAAAAGTATTCTTTCAGGATGTATGCCTTTTCACAGTCTCCCTCTGCCCACCTCCTTCCCTTTATTGAGCCTCACTGTCCCTCTCTTGGTCTATTTTTGCTCCCTAATGTACCTATAAAAGGTTGTATTCCCCTTCTTAAATGAGTTGGCTATCTTTTCTTCTGTTTGGGCCTTTGCAATTCTGACTGCCTTCCCTGTTTCCTTCTGCTTTAACTGATACAGTTCCCTGTCCTGCTTCCTCTGTGATTCCTTATACTTCCTGAATGATATCTTTTTCTCCCTAATCTTCACCGCCACCTCTTTAGAGAACCATAGTGTTTTTTTTTCCTTCATTTTGTTTTGTTTATTTGCTTCACACAAAGGCTTGTTGCCTCTGTGATAGAAATTTTGCTTTTTCCCCATTGTTCCTTCATGCTTCCTTCCTGCCCATTTGCTAGTGCATTCCTTATGCACTCTCCCAATTTGCCAAAGTCAGCCCTCCTAAAGTCCAGTACCCTCGCTTTTGTATGGCTTGACTCAAGGGCTGTGTTTATTGTGAACCACACTGTTTGGTGGTGGCTTGTTCCCAGATGGCTACCCACTTCTATATCTGAGATCCTCTCTTCTCCATTTGAGAGTACCAGGTCTAAGATCGCTCTGTCTTGAGTGGGTTTCCAACACTAGCTGTCTGAGAGATGCATCCTGTAGTGTATCAGTCTCCTTTCTTGTATATATCTTTGCAAAAAACTGTGTTAATACACCAGTTAGGGTTCCAATTAATGCCACAAAAGTAGTGAAATGTGACTTTAGGGTTTCTAACCCTAACTCCCCCCCCCCAGCATCAAAAGGAAGAAAATAGGGTTTTGGATCTTCGGAGTCTTGATGGGTCCATGGTGGGGTCTCCTTGAGGTTGTGAACCCTAATGCTCACCCCTCACCACAGACTATAGCCTCCTGTATAAAGGACAAGGTACAGCTCTAAATCAGTGCCTCATAGTGATACCCTCTTCTAAAGGTTGGGAAGTGTGTCTTTCCACATGTTGCCAATTCAATTTGTTGTAGCTTTCTTTACACATGGCCCTGCAGGATCTGAGTGTGGAAAGGAGATCAGGTCTGACCTTGCTTGCTCAGGGAACGGGGCAGGCATTATGGCTGACAACCACAAGGAAGACCCCACCACTAATTTGCCAAGACTCTGGAGACCCAACACCCTAAAGTTTTTTCCTTCGGCTGCTTCAGGTAGTAGGGTAAGGAGTTAGGGTTGGAAAACTTTTTTTGACATTAACTTGAACCCTAACTGGTGCATTAACTCAGTTTTTTGCAAATAATTTCCTTTCTATTTGAGCTAGTGGAATCATATCCTCGTACACACAGATCTCTTTGGGACCTGCATGAACTCTTGCAGATGCACAGGGCTCAAGGGAAGAAAGGGAAGACTAAATCTGCCTAATGAAGTGCAGGGCCCTTGCAGGCCCTGCACATCCATGCAGCAACAGATGCCAAGAATGCATGGTTTATCTCTGGTGGGCTGCAGAATTGCAGGGCCCTCAGCTCCCTATGCTTCCATGTGGCTGCAGATATAGATGCACATGGCAAAGAGTGTATCTTTCAGCCAATGCACAGGGCCATCTGCTACCCATGGGTGCAGAAATACAGTGCCCTATGCCAAGATAGCATTGTCTTCACTGTATGGTATCTGGACCCATGCAGGCAACCATGCAGCTTTCATTCTCTTGCTGGGGGTGTCACATAACAGCACCATCCCCCCATCCTCACACTGTCCACCTTGGTCTCTGAACTCGGCCCCAAGCTCAGCTCTCCAGGACGGGATATCAAAGCATGCCCATTTTGCCCCCAACTTTTCTGCAGTTAATCTTTTTATTGAGTATCACAGGAATTAAAACAGTCTGTACAAAGTGGAGAAATGTTATACAATAGGTGCTAATGTTACACATTCTGCAAACAGACAGAACACAATGAATATGGTATAAGAATTATAATAGAACCAAGAAACTGAGCAGTATTTTTATGCAGTCTTCACTTAAGGGGAAAGCCTTGTGTGGGGGTGTTTAGCTTTACAGCTTTGCATCCTACATTGGTGCTGGAAGAGAAGGAGGAGGAGAAGAAGGGGGGAAGGGATGGGCATGCTGAGGGGTGGGTGGGAGAAGTGTGGATGGTGTCTGTGTCTATTTTCCTTGCAGAGGCTGAGGCCTGTTGAGGCAGGGTTTGATAGGAAACCCCATCTATGGAGGTTTCAAAAGATCCTTCATCCAATCAGGGGAGTTGCCTGCATTCTGTTTAAGGATGAATTCTAAATAGGGGCCCCATATGCCATTATATGTTGGGATAGCCCAGAGAGACAGAGATAGAGAATTTTGGAATCAATTGCCAGGTTATCTATGCCCTGATGCCAATCTCAAAGAGAGGGGACCATTGTGGAGCTCCATCTCTGAAGAAGGAGTCTTTTGGCTACAATAGAGGCTTGTAATATCCATTGCTTTTGTAATTTTCTAAGCACTTGTTCTATTATCAGAATGCCTAGTAACATCAAGGTGGGATCAAGGGGGATATCAACCAGCAGGATTTGGAAGCATGCTGTCACTACCTGTTTCTAGAAGGATCAGATGTTTGGGCACTCTGAGATAATGTGTAGCAGGTCAGCACCTGTGCCATCACATCTCCAGCAATTGTTTCTGGAGAGTAAACCCATCTTAACCAAGGCCAAAGTGGTACGATGCCATAAGTGTAAGATTTTATACTGGATCAAGAGACTTCTTTGGTCTTTACAGGCCGTATTCACCAGCCTCCATCAACCCATCCATTCTTGATCACTAATCTCTCTTTTAACCATGTGTTGCCATGTCATTTAGGCCAAATGGGAGGGATTCGGTTCCTCTTGTCTTATCCTTCTTTTTAGGCAGCCTGAAAGGCCTTTAGGATTTTGCAACCATACATGTATAGGAAATGTAGCATAAGAATTCAGGGGGTACATATTGCAAGTTAAACAGTTACATTTCAGCTTCTGAAGCGAGTGAAGGCAGTATAGCACAGTGGTTTAAGGCTCTGAGCTGCAAACCTGGAGACCTGAGTTTGAATCCCACAGCCCCCCCCGCTTGCATACTGTGTGACCCTGAGCAAGTCACTTAACTTCCTTGTGCTCCTAGGTCGCACCTGGAAACAAACTTCAGCTTAGTGTGCCTCTCCTGGTTAAACAATTTCCCCTTCCACATTTCCTTCTTTCAAGTTGCATACATACTTCTAAGTTGGAGGTACCTCCAGAACTCAGACTTTGGCATATCATACTGGGTTTGTAGGGCTTGAAAGGCTGCCATAGTGTAATTATCAGATTCAAGCATGTCCTTAACCAAATATATACCTCTTTTTCTCCATGTCTCCCATAGAACTGGGTGATTATCTATCAGGAATTGAGGAATGTTCTATATAGGGTGTGTGAGCCTAGGTGTAGACATGATTTTGAGAACTTCCCAACTTTCTGCCATGCCGTGTGGGTGGCCTTAATTATGTACCACTCTTGGTATGATTTAGGTAAATGAGAGGTCAAGAATACCGCTTGGTGGGCCCCTTTCAAAATATCTGTCTCAAACTGAACCCAGGCTGGCTGAAATAGTGGAGGGTCTAGGAACATACGACTAGACATGGTTAGTAAACAGGTGTATGAAAAAAGCCTAAAGTTAAGTAGGTTCCACCCTCCTCTGTCTTTTGATGCCTTAAGCTTGGCCCAGCTAAATCTAGTTTTGGCAGCCTCCCACAGGAATTTTTGGATTACTCATGTCACCTTCTCAAACCATATGTCTGGGATAGGTACCTGCAGGTGCGCAATGATGTAATAAATCCTAGGGACAATCATCATGTTAACCACCTCAATTTTGCCTGAGAGTGACAGTTGTAATTGTGTCTACCTTGGAAGCACCGAGTTTTCTCATCAGTGACAATGCCGACCTCCCCCACAGTGATGGCACAATACCGATGCAGGTATTATGCCACCTGTTGAATGGGTGTTTTCTGTGGGGAGGTGTGCCCCCCCACACCTGCCAAGCAGGGGGCTCTGCCCCCACACCCCCTGGACTGTAGGATTCCAACTCCAGGTCAGAGTTGATCCGGGGAGGGGGTGGAACACTGGGGGAAGGTGAAACAGGAAAAAGGACCATTACCGAGAACGTCGCCGTAATGGTCTTTTTTCCTGTTTCGCTGTTAGGGGTCGACGAAAAGGGGTACACCAGTCTACCTCACCTTGAATTTTCCAATCGAGGGTGTTGAGATTATCTGATGCTAAATTATGTAGGTTATTCTGTATCTGTATGCCTAGGTGTTTACTGCAGTTACTTGCGTGCACTAATCCCACTGTAGTGATGTGTGCTGGAAAGGTTGATGTTGGTCAGAGGGAGAATTTTGGATTGTTTACATTGATGCAGTGCCTTGATAGCTTTGCAAATTCCTATAGGAGCTGAAGAATGTGAGGTAAGTCTGTGGTAAAATTTTTCATCAGGATGAGGCAGTCATCCACGTATAATTTTATACTTATTCCCTTCCCCTACTCTAATACCCTGTATCTGTGGGTGTGCATGGATGGCAGCTGCTGAAGGTTTTATGGCAATGACAAACAGCATGGGTGAAAGAGGGAACCCCTGCCTGGTGCCTCTCTGTAATAGGAAAGGGTCAGAGAGCATGCTAATGGTGAGGAGTCTTGCTGCTGGAGCTTTATAAAGTGTGTGAATCCAGGAGCGAAAGTTTTCTCCAAAATTGACCCTTTTCAAAACTGCATGCAGATATTTCCACTCCACCAAGTCAAATGCTTTTTCCAAATCAACTGTTATAGCAGCAGCTGGAGTGGGGAATCTGGCAGCAGCTTGGAACAGGGCAATAAGGGCTCTGATGTGGTCTGCACTTGCTCTGCCCTTTACAAAACCCACTTGTGCAGGGTGGATTATAGTGGGTAGGATATTCTCTAATCTAGATGCCAGGAGTTTTGCGAGGACCTTTGAGTCTGCATTGATTAGAGAGACAGGGCAAAAGTTGGCCAGTTTTGTTGGGTTCTTCCCTTCCTTTGGAAGCACTGTAATTATTGCTTCTTGAAGTGTTGGGGGAAGATCTCTACCTGAGTGAGAGAATTCAAACATGTGTAGCATTGGCTCAGATACCGTATCGACAAGCAGCAGGTATACATCCACAGGGAATCAATCACTTCCTGGGGATTCGTGTGGAGCCATGAAAGAGATAGTTTTGTGGATTTCTTCTTTTGGAAAGGGGCGTCTAACCTGCTCTTCTGGGCTTCACTCAATTTGGGAGAAGGCAATGTGTCCATAAAGTTTATAAAAGATTGTTTCTCCCATTTGACAAGGGAGCTGTACAGCTCATAAAAACATATGAAGAAGACAGCAGAAGAAGGCCATTTGGTCTATCAAGTCTGCTCATACTGCAGGGTCAACAGCTTGAGCTAATGTCCCTACACTCCCTCCCCACTCCTCTCATCCTCCCTACCCATGATCCTTACTTTTTCCCATGCCTATTCCATCCTCTCTTAAAGCTGCCCACTGTCTTCAATAAGATGACCTCTTCCGACAGTGTATTCCAAGTGTCCACCACCCTCTCTGTGAAGAAGTGATTCCTGGCCTCCCTCCTAAACCGCCCACCCTCCAGATTAAGACTGCGCCTCCTAGTGTTATGGTTGCCATTCAGCTTAAAGAGATTCTCCTTATCAACCTTATTTATCCCTTTCAAGTACTTGAAGGTGTCAATCCTGTCCCCTCTCTCCTGTCTTCCAGGGAGTACATGTTCAGTGCCCTTAACCTCTCCTTGTATGCCTTACCACGCTGACCCACTATCATCTTTTTAGCTCTCTTTTGGACCTTCTCCAGCAGGTTAATGTCCTTTTTGAGGTGTGGGCACCAGTACTGAACTCCATACTCTAGATGCGGCCTTACCAGTGACCTGCACAATGGCAATACAACCTCCTCTCTCCTACTACTGATTCCCCTAGATATGCATCCCAACATCTCGTTTGCCTTTACTGATGCTTTTTTGCACTGCATGGAGAGCTTCAGCTGGAGCTCCTTGGAGAAGGACACCATAAGATTATTTATATCCTTGGGAGAGGTGTGTATTTTGCCGGGATGGTCTGACAGCTGCGCAATGTGCCTGTCAGTCTGCTGCTTCCGAAGTCTAAATGCTAGCAGCTTGCTATTTTATTCTCCTTCAGCCAAAAATCTGAATTTTGTGCTTTGTAATTGGAGTTCTGCTTTTCTGGTTTCAAGGGTATTTAGCTGAATTCTTAGAGATGTAATCCTATAAACAAGATCTGTGTTTTGTAGCTGTTTGGGGGCATTTTTATTTATTATTTATTTATTTGCTTTTGGTAACTGGGTGGGTGCACTAGGCATAGGAAATGCCTATTTTCAGGCATGACTCAGCAGGATACAAGAGGACACACATAAGTATACATGTGACGCAGCACATGAGATAATGCAACATAGTAAAGATGAGGACCACATGCAATCAAATACAAATTTGGAAAACATTTTCAGCATGATACAGTCAGTATGGTTTTGACAATCAAAAGAACGCAAGAAATGCAAAAAGCATGTGAGAGAAAACTGATATTCTAAACATGTGCAGTATGCAATAAGTACCATTATGTGACCATTAGGTTTAGGGAGAGTAGAAGCTAGGAGGAGAGGAAATGGAGAGTGATGGAAAACAGAGGAAGACGGTAAGGGATGATTGAGGGATTAGAATAGTTATGAGAGAGGCAGAGAGAGGTGTCAGAATTTGTTCCTCGGGTGGCAGAGGGTAGGAGAAGGATAATCTACAGAGGATGAAAGCAAGTGCAGGGACTAGTAGCCCGCAGATGATCACGGTGTAGTTTCTTGAAACTAGCATGGGTAGGAGTTTGATGAATAGTTTGAGGAATAGAGTTCCAGTACTTTGGAGCCGTGTGTGAGAAAGCACGTGCACCCATATTGGTTTTGCATCTGGGGATATGGAGAGGGGCTTGGTCAGTAGATCGAAGCCAATAGGAGAGGGGTTGTGAGTGAAGCAATATATATATATACACACACACATATATATACCTCCCTCTTTTGCAGTTTGCATTCAAGAACTGCTACCTCTCTGTCCCTCTTCTTCCATCTGAAAGCAGCATAACTTATTATCTTCCCCCTTAGATTTGCCTTAAAGGCCTCTCAAATACTAGCAGGGGATGCAGAGCTAAGAGGAATGTCAATGAAATAATAACCAGATTCTTTCCTTAGCCACATATAAAAGTTTCCATCCTGCAGTATGGAAGCACCTAACTGCCATTGGGTAGATTTTGGCCTTGGATCTAACAGGGAAAGTTTTAGAAGTATAGGGGCATGGTTGATCAAATATATGGGCTCAATAGTCACCTCAGGGGCAGCTGTAGTCAGCTGTGCTGAAGTCAGCCAAAAGTCCAACCTGCTAGCCATGACTTTAGCAGCTGAGAAATAAGCATAGTCTCGTCCTGCTGGATTGACTGCTCTCCAGATGTCCGTTAACTGGTGGAGGGACATTAGGCTGTAAAGGGCCAAGAGGGCATGCACATGTGGTTCCAGTTTGGAGTTAGAGCAGTCCAGACAATGATTGATGGTCAAATTAAAGTCTCTCCCCATGATGATGTGTGGGTTGTCAAAGATCATATCTAGGATGGCCTGAAAAATACTATTTATAAACTGCAGATCATCTTCATTAGGTGCATACAGATTTACTAAAATTAGGGGATCTCTAGAGGTGGCCACCTTCACCATTATTCACCTTCACTGATCTTCACCCTTGATGTCAAGTGTCTTCCACTTTAAGTTTTTGTGGCCCAATATAGACACCCCTTTTTGGCTGAATTGGGTACACTATGTACCTCCCACCCTACCCAGTCCCTTTTTAATTTTTGCACCTCTTTCCTTACTAGCTTGGTCTCCTGCAAGAATGCAATTTGGGTTTTTACCTTATTCCTCTTTACCTGAGAGTTTAAGCCCCTCACATTCCATGAGGTGGCCACTACTTAATTGTTGTTAGCCATAATCCATTGAAGTGCTCCTCAGCGTCATGACATTAGGTGCAAATCCCATCCAGAAAAGCAACCTCCTTTTAAGCCGTTCAACCCTACACCCCCTTTTCACCTCCCTATGATCCATTACCATGTATCCTCTCATTTCTTGGCTACTCACCATATCTTTACCACCATTGTTATAGCATCTTATAACAGATACTTGATCTTTACTGCTTCAGTTAATACAGTTGAGGCTGTGGAAGCCCCTTTCCCTGGTACTCATTAAGTGTATTTAGTAATGTTGTACATAGGGGGACAGATGAGCTTTCCCCAGCACCACATGGAAAAGCATAATAACTCTAAAACAAGGAACATTGAACATATTACAAAGGTTCCAGTTAGTCTTAACAGACAGTGTACTCTCAAAAGCCCTATAGGAAAAGGTCCAGCTGCCCTTAGTGGCCAACCAAAGACCACATAGAGCCCTGTTGGGGGCTAATTCTAACAAACTTTCCCTGGGATATCTAACAGAGCTGTCAGATATTCTACCAACTAATGCAACCGAGGTTAGGTAATCTAGGGGACAGTGAAACCTGAGAGGCCCCATTGCTCTATAATGTAGAGTTTAGTGACCCTCAGGAATCTCACTAATGTTTCTCCCTATCCGCTGCATCTTCTAATTTTCGCTGGCTATAGGGAGGGGTTGTTGATGAGGATGTGTGTCCCCTTCCCCCTTTGTCTCTTAATATGTCATGGCCGAATACCCAGCTGCTGGGGTTAAGGTACTGCACAGGGGTGGGGGATGGCATAACTGTGTCTACCCCAGGTTCTTCCCTGATCAGGATCCTATTAAGGAGGAGGATGGGCACATCTGAATCACATTAGTCCCCACCGCTTCCTTGAGAGGTGACAACTGGGGATATATACAGATGTTTGTGGCCCTTGTGTATAGCCAGAGGAACAAGTTTGGCATTCACCATGCTACACTTATATGTACCCCTAGGAGGTGCCCCTACACTGTTTAGAACCGCTGCCATATCTGTTATAAGCACCACAAGGGGCCCTGTCATTTGTATTTCTCAAATATTTCATAGTTTCCTTGCCCCCTTATTCTTCAGTAGGGTAGGGTAGGTCCTCATCATGGACAACCCTTGTTTACATAAACCCCACACCTGGGACATGCTATTACCCTGCAGCCCCTACCCTGATCAGTTCTCCTTTAAAATATGCATTGATTCTTAGCTATGCAATGTTTTTATCCTATCAGGGAGTACAAATCATTTGCTCAAAGGGAACAGCCTAGATGCTGAGACAGCATCACGGTGGTCGCTATCCATAGCTCCAACTGGAAGCTACCAGCAGTGGAAGCAGCAGCTTTTGTCAGGTTTCATGGGGGCCACATCTTTCATCAAGAACGATATGTCAGGAACTGATACATATCCAGACCAAAGTGATCAATAGAAAAAGTCATGCCAATACCACTGTGGTGTTCGTGGAGACTCTTCACACATGTCACTAGTCCACAAGCCTGGTTCTACACCCCGGATTGTAGAGATTAGGGGAGGTGAGACTGCCTGGCATCTTTGCCCTGGTCCATCACTGTGGCTCAGCTTAAGCTAGGAAAACAATTAGTGATGACAGCTCTTTTGGGATTAGTGGGCAAAGGACACATCAGCCACAGAACAGAAAATACTCAATCTCCAGTCACAGTTTGCATATCTGTGATTTGGTCAGCAATGGGTCCTTTGTGATCCTGAAGTGCAGGTGGCGGATCTTCAGGGTCTCCTTCTGCAATGCAAGCTGCCAACTCCTGGCAGAACGGGACCCAGTCTCCACAAGTAGCATTTTCCGGCAGAACCAATGGCACCATGGACTTTCCTATGGAGGACAAGTCCAATGAGGTGGGTGCAAGCTCACATAAATGCAGGAACCTGTTGCTAGTTTTAACTGAGGTATTACTAGGAGAGGTACAGCTGGCTTCCGAAAGATGATGCTGGCTTAGAAGGCTTTGGGAGTGGGCCTTCAGTGTCTGGGTTTTTGAACTTTGAGGAGCCATTTACCTTTGCTTTTGTCTACCTCTTTGCACTTGTTGCTGGGCCTCTACCAGGATGGGGTGGCTCATTTGGGTGCTGGTGCAGGGTTGTATGTCCATGGGGGCTTGCGGTACTGTTTGCCAGGCCATGCCATGAGACAGTATGTATGTGGGGCCAGAATGGCTCTGTTCCTGCCAGACTTGATCAAGAAATTGTTCAGCCTCCTGGGGACTGTTAAGTAGCATGTGGTCATCCTTGTACACTACCCACAGGAGAGAAGGGTAGCATAGAGAGGCCAATATGTGAAGGCAGTACAGCACCTGCTTAACACTGGAGTAGGTTCAGCATTTGTTTGACAAGTCCTGTGAGTAGTCTTGGGAAAAGAGTATTTTATGCCCCCTCCATTGTACCATTCCTTTCTCACAAGCTGCCCGGAGATAAAAGTCTTTCATGGGATACCTCAGAAAGCAGCACAGTATTGTCTGTGGGCATTCTCTGTCCCTGGGGTTGGGGGTCAGGAGTCTGTGGGCTTGTTCCAGCTCTGGGGGAGGAAAATTGTGCAGATTTAAAATTGATGAAAGGAATCCTTGCAGGAAGGATATCATGTCTTTCCCTTTGACCCCCTCAGGCACCCCAATAACTCTGATAGTATTCCTTTGTGCCCTGTTCTCCAGATCATCAGCTTTATGTAGTAAATATTGAATCTGTGAGTGATGATCTTGGAGATGGGCTTGTTGCATGTGAAGAATCTCCTCTTTGGTGTTAACATGTCTTTCCATGCCAGACACCTGCTTAGTCAAATGTTGTAAATCCATATTAGTTTTGGATGTGGTCTCCATTAGTTCTGTTGTGTCTGCTAATACTTTATTGAGCAGTAAAGTTATTTTTTCAAGTTGTACAGCCATATCTGCTTCACATGATGATGCCATGTTATCTTCATTGCAGGGCCTCTGAGCACCATACTGCCAGTTTGACAGCTGATAGCTTCATGAAATTGACACATTGGGGTTGCAGGCATTGCAGTGGAGCTCAACCATGAGGTAGGTGCAGATGATATTCCCCATCTCTGTATGCAGGCAAATTCAGACCCAATTGGAGTAAAAAAATATACCTTTCTGTAGCTCAGGATACCAGGTAGAAATCACTAGTGTTTATTCTATCATGAAGTTGCTCAGGTCTCAGGATTCTGTAGAAGAAGCCTCTTTAGATTCTCACCCTAAAAATTAAACTGCCACCATTTTAGTTAGCAAAGACCCCACATTGTCAAGATAGTTATTTTATTACTTCCCATATTAACATGACATGTGGCATTTACAGTATATTGGCCAAAACATCATCTCACAGCAGAAGTACAAAAACACATCTTGCCCAGGGTTTAAAGAGTGACATCTGTCATATTTATGAAGTGGTATGAAAAAATGGCTATGTTAAAAGTTTAGAGTCGAAATATTGAAAATGACCAAAGCTATGAGTGAATATTGAAATATGCAACATTCACTTATAACTTAGTCATTTTACCATATTTGTACACCAAATTTTTAGCATAGCCTTGTTATGACCCCGCCTCATGAAGCCAGTAAGTGACAATTTTCAAAACCCGTCTGCTGCGTCATTCTGCACCACAGGTGCAAAAATACATTTTGGCCAGGATTTGAAAAAAGGCAGCTGTCATGTTCATGAGGTGGTGTAAAAAAATGCCTATGTTGAACATTTGGGGTGATAATATTTAAATATTACCAAAGTTATGAGCAAGGGTAGAAATATTTCAATGTACACCCATAAATTTGTTTTTTAATATTTTTATCTCAGTTTTCAACATAACCTTCTTATGTCCCCACCTCATGAACAAGGACAGTAGAAATGTTCAAATCTTGCCCAAAATGTGATTTCACACAGCAACCGTGAAATTGCCTTTCAGACCAGAATTGAATAATTCCACTGTCCTTGTTCATGAGGTGGATTTCCCAAAAAGACCATGATGAAAATTTGATGTAAAATTATTCAAAAATTACAAAGTTATGAAGAAAAGTTAAATCCCAATTGAAAAACATTAAACCAGTCTTACCATATTTTCTGATATTGTAGTAACCAGTTCCAGCAGCAAGACACATTTTCGATTGGAGAGTGAGTCTATGCTGTGGGACATGTTTAAGTGTGGGGGTGTAGGGGGTGTGGGGTGGTAGTTGTGTGTGAGATGGCAGTAGGGTGTGTGGAGTATATGTGGGGGGGCAAATTGTAAAGGGATCATTCTCTTTTTTAAAGGTTAAAAAAATGAAAAGCAACAAAGAGAGACAGTTTTCTTTTTTGCAGAGGAAATTTTGACACTGGGGATTGGCATCCCATGTTCGGGCTAGTGTTTGGTGCCACCAGGCATATAAAGAGATGGGGCAGGCAACCTGGAGAGGAGGGGCATGAAGAGAAGCAGTACCAGTGGTGGGTACCCTGGTTTGCTTACAAAATTTGTAATTAAACATGAGTAAAGAGGAGCAGGTGACCTGGAGTCAAGGGGGGAGAAGGAAGTGGTACTGAGGGTGGGCCCCACCAGTCCACTAGATAGATAGATAGATAGATAGATAGATAGATAGATAGATAGATAGATAGATAGACAGACAGATAAAAAGAGACGCAGATAGAGCAGGGATCACCAGCTCACTGCTTCAGCTGAAGCCAGCTGCACAACTCCAGTCACTGCCTCAGAATTCAAGAATATCCCATCGTTATCATACTGAGAAGGCAGATGAACAGTTCCTGTTACTAAACTCGGCACCCAGGATTTTTGGGTGCCCAGAAACATTATTTCCACATCAATTTAAAAAAAAAATAAACACCAGAATCTAGCTATAATGGTTCCCATTTACCAAGGTTCAGGTGTTTATTTTTTGAAAATACATTCTTTGTTTTGTATTTTCAATGTTTTTGTGATTGAAAAAGCAAGGTAGTGTATGGGAAAGTGCAATTACAAATGGCATTCAATGAATTCCTAGGCTTGTTGTACCATCATAGTGACATCATACTGCTGTTCTACCATCTTGAGTACTACCATGGTATAACAACATCTAATGCCATTGCGTGCTCAACTGCCCCTGTCAACTGCACCAAACACTCATTTTTATTTATTTTTCTTACTTGTCACTGTCATCTGTCACTTCTGACAGAAAAACAAGAGACTGGGGATGGCTTCCCTGGACTTTCCTAAACTCTCCATTGCTGTGCAGAGCTGCCCATACACTATAAAAAGCAATAGATGGGCAACATTTAACAACAGTGTAGAGTTTACTTCTTGAGGTTGACATGATAACTGCAAACCTCTGGAGCTTCACTCTTCAGGTCTATTTGTTGTCACAACAACCTCTCAAAACAAACACAGCACTGTTGTTAACTGTTAACCATCTATTATCCTCTATATTGTGGTTGCAACAATATTTTTTTCTCATGACAAGTAAACCATGAAAATAAGCACTCATAATCTTTTCCACTTTTGTTACAGTTTACATTAGTCCAAAAACTAATCCAAAAATCAATATACTTTTGGAACTGTATATTTGTTCAAAAAACTTTGAATGGCAGACCCTTGGCCCAGGCCCCTTAAACACTGCAAATTTCAATAAAAAATTCCATACCACTGAGACTGTACATGAGAGCAAAAAAAAAAAAAAACCCACAATGTTAAGTATAGGGAAACCAAAAAGGGTGTTTCTTCAACTTCTTGTTGCTCTGTGTCTCGAAAACCAAACAAGATGCCATCACAAAACCTTTCATGTCTTGAGACTCTGACAGCCTGACTGCATTTGCAAAACTTTATGCTATTTCATCAGACAACACCAATGTTATTAAGGTGAAAAACTGGTATTTAACATTAAACAGCCTACTCAACCCTAACTATAGGGGCAATACTGTACCCCTGTAATATATTTATATCTATATCTATTTAAATATGGGATATGACATGGGTGAGAATGAAATAGTAAAAATATCTTCATGAGCTATTCTTGACTTCCATACTTTACCAGTGGTGATGCGAGTGAACACGTTCACACTTACATCTACACTTGTGAAGTCGCTGACTCATTCTCTGTTCTCATTGTGCACTCAGCTGAAGTTTTTAGACAAAACTAACTGAAATGAGTTTAAAACCACATAGAGTACACCTTTTTGTACAAAAGCTAGCTGATTGTAAACTTTTGCAAGCATGTCTTTACCACAGTGAACATCGCTTTATCATACTACACTGCAACATGAAAATGAAAGTAATTAGACCAGATGCTGTGTTAAATTGGCAGGATCAACCAGACAACTGTTTTTATATCACCTTAAAGAGCCCCTGACACAATTCGGAAAACTTAAAATAATGTGAGATTCAGACATGATTCAGTTTATATTTCATATATTTTCTATCATTCTTTCCCTTTTGTTATTTTTTACTGAGGAGAGTTGTATGAAAGAGGATTACTGTCCTTTAGACTTTATCTGCTCTTTCTGCATGCCCCCACCTGACATCATAATCCACTGTTTATGGCAGCATAATTATCTCAGCAGCAACAAATTAGGATGTCATAAATAGAACTGTGATGTCAGGTGTAAGCACATAGCCAGAACAGTTAGAACAGTGGTCCTGTTTACATACAAATGTCATTAGTAATAAAGAAATAAGGGAAAGAATTACAGAAAAAAATTTAAAAATAATCTGAGCCATGTCTAAATATTGCATTTTTCAAAGTTGTCACAATGGTGTCAGGGGCTCTTTAAGCTATCAAAATAATGGCTGGATCAACCATTTCACCTAAATGAAATCTGATCTGTGTCAGAGAAGGACTATTTTTGACCCCACTCCTTGAGAAAAACATTTCTAGCCATTTTATAAGATAGATAATCCACCACAGGGCATCCAGTTGTGCTCTGATATACACATGCCTTGGGTGGTTGAATGCATTCTGCTGTCACAACGCACACCAAGGCTTGCATACATCAGAAAATGACCTCACACCCTGTAGTGGATTATCTATTACATATACAGTATTATACTGTCACGGTAGCACCATTATAGTTAGGGTTGCTCAACAGGTATTATGTTAGACCCCATATTTGGCACTTTAATAGCTTTTGTGACATTTAATTAAATTCCTTGAAATTTGGCATACACCATCTAATAGGCAAGGTATAAATATGTTAAAAATGACAGGACGGCAGCCTATGAGGATGTCTAATTTTTTTCTCCATAATTAATATGGATTTGTTTTTGTTTTTGTTTTTTTTTCTATTTTTTTGCTCTCAGCTGCAGCCTTGACGGAACATAATTTTCCCCAAAACTTTCAGGGTAGAAGCAGCTTGTGCCATGGTAGTGTCATCTGAAGGTTAGAACTAATTATGTGTTGCAAGAATGTTTCTGGTTTCACACCACTTGCTTCTCACAACACAATTTTTTTTGTGTGCGTGTTGTGACAGCCAAGCTAAAAGAAAACATGGAAAATGGATAAAAATTGTGCATTTATAATAGCAAACACCTGAACCTAGCTACATGGGACCAGTTTACCTAGATTCTGGTGTTTGTTTAAAAAAAAAACATATTTTTCTGAGCACCCTATAATCCAGGGTTCCCAGCTTAGCAAGAGGAGCCATTCACACTAAATCTCTGCATGAGAACAGTAGAAGTTTCCTGACATCTGCAGCAGCAGATGGAGATTTTCTGCTGGCTTTTGTGGCAGCAGTGAACTGGACATGGATCTCTCTAAATCTGATTTATCTAGCAATCTATCTGTCTTTTCTGTAATTTTTTATTCCCTCCACCTCCCAGCTCAGCAGTTCTCCCTTGTGTTTCCCTGACAATGAAATACTAAGAAAAGCAGACTGAGGCGGTCACCCCCAGTACCACTTAACAACACCCTCCTCTCCAGGTCATCCCCCCTGATGTGAAGGTGGCAACACTGGGGAGCGCAATCCCAGTGCCACCATGGAGTTAAGCCAACACTGGGGTGCCCAATCCATTGTGTCAGACCCTATAGTAATTTAAAGCACCAGTGCAATGAAACTGGGCAAAACATTTGACTATCATTTTTTATTCCACTATAAAAGATTCCAGGCATCTTCCAGTTTTATCTGGTGGTACTGTATTCTAATTATACCAAAATCTGATGATTTCATGAATGTTTCAATTGAATTTTTTCTCAAGAAAAAAAAAGATGGCCACCAAATTTTGTATAGAAATTGCATTGCAGACCTGTCAAGCATTAGGATTGAAAAAATTAAAAAGGTTCATAGTGTCCAGCCTAGGAGGTACCTAGACATGTGAAATTGACAGGTATGCTAATATTTTTCTTAACTGTAACTGAACCTACCTTTTTGGAAACAGATTTTTCATTGCACTGCTGCTTTTAACCTGCAAAAAAGAAAACAGCCCCCAGTGTCTTGTATTTTTTAAAACTAACCTATTAAAAAGAAAACACTGACTTGATGATCTGACCCACAACCCCCACCTGTCCCAACCTGACCCCCATTCTGCATCCACCACCCAATTCCCCACATCCTCTGTCATCTGAACATGTCCCATGATGCAGATCCACTCTCTGACTGAGAAGATAAATTGGTTCCATGTGATAATGGCAATAGTGGAATAGCGATTACCATTTGGGCGAGTCTACATCACCAAAAATGAATTTCGGTGATGTAGACTGTCAGCAAACAGCAAAAGGACACCCAAGATTTAGGTTTCTTGCTTTTATACACCCCCCCCCAAATAATGGATTATCAACTACAGGGGGATGCATGTCAGGGGGTGCAAAAGTAAAGAAAAATAAACCCCAGGCCAGGTGCAAAAAAACACCCAGAACTGAAGAGCCCACCCAGAACTGAACCAGGCACTCTCCCAACCCCAGCCTGCCACCAACCCACCACACCACATGGTCAGCTCAGCAGACCACTGTCACACTACACCCCACAAACCCTCTTTCCCCTTCCACGTGTCGCACAGCATGGTCCCTCCCCACCTCCCTCGTGCACCTGTATATATAGCAACATCCCATCACTATATTTACCAAATTCCCTATCTGGTCACCCCCCCTGCCAGATAGCCCTGTGCCCAGGTGCCATGATTGAGTCACTCTTTTTGAAAGCGTACAATCGTGGTGGCCCTGTACATGGGATACTGATAAATCTTGCTGCTGGAACCGATGATTGAGATATGAGAAAATAAGATAAGTACTGCTTAACTATTTCAGTGGGGTCTAATCTTTGACTCATAATGTGTCATTTTTAAAATATTTTTTGCAGCAGATTTTCAGCATGATCTTTTTGGGACCCCAACTCATGAATAAGGGCAATGGAATTTTTCAAATCTGGTCCAAAAGTTTATTTCATGGTTACTGTGTGAAATCACATTTTGGGCAATATTTGAACACTTTCACCTAACAGGTTCAAGAGGTGGACTCATAAAAAGGCTATGCTGAAAATATGGTGTAAACTTACCTGTATGTTAACACGATCAAGTTATGAGTGAATGTTGAAATATTTCAATGTTCACTAATAACTTCTATAATTGTTAACATTTTTTTCCACCAAACTTTCATCATTACCTTTTTGGGACCATGCCTCATGAACAAGGCAGGTGACATTTTTCAAGTCTGTCCAAAAAGATGAGTTCACAGTCGCTACATGAACTCACATTTTGAGTGGGATTTGAAAATTTCCACCTACTGGGTTCATGAGGTGGGGTCATAAGAAGACCATGTTAAAAATGTGGTGAACAAATATGGTAAAATTACCAAGTTATGAGTGAACACTGAAATACTTCAACATTGATTCATAACTTCTCCAATGTTCAATATTTTGACTGCAAACTTTCAACATAGCCGTTTTTTCACATCACCTTATAAACATGACAGGTGTCATTTTTCAAATCCAGGATCAGATGTGTTTTCACACATGTGGTACAAAATAACATTTCAACCAGTATTCTGTAAATGCCACATGTCATGATTATAAGGGAGTGTCATAAAACAGCTATCTTAAACATTTGGGGTAAAGATTAAAAAAAATATATATATTTATTAAGAAACCTTGTGTGTAGTACCAGCCTTTACACCAGCAGGTAGTGCTCTGTGATCCCATGCCAGTGAGTTGAGTTTGGGGGTAGATCAGTGACCCAGCTGGATGAAGCAAGGCTGGGGGAAGGTGCTGTCATGTGACACCACCCCCCAAGCCTGGGAATGGTAGGTGTAAGGTTGCCTGCACAGGCCCAAGTACTGTATAGTGAAGGGAACTATTCTCTTTGTAGAGGGCCCTGCACCTCTTCATTCATGGGTGCCAGGGTGCACTCAGCTTCAGCAGAGAGATGGATTCTTTGCCCTGTGCCTCTGTGTTTGTAGCCACATCGAAGCACAGGACCCAGAGTGCCCTGTACTTTTGCAGGCCACCAGACAGCTACATGAATTTCTTCACATCACTTGCTGCACTTCTGTATGCGGGTAGAGTTTTCCCCTGGTGCAGGGCCCGAAGGGCCCTGCATGTCTGAATCCAGCCATGCTGATCCTGTGCAAATGAGGATATGATTCCACTATCTCAAAAAGAAAGGAAACTCCTGTCCTTTTACTGGATTTAAGCACTAGCAATTCCTGCTGACACTTCATTATGACAGAAAATAAGGAGAACTCTTTATTAGTATGTGAAGCAGGACAGGCTTCTGCTGGTCCAGTTTAAATTTTGCATAATCTTTACTATTACCCTTACAGGCTGTTCAAAATGGGGAAACTTTTCTCCTTCACATGCACTAGATTTCATCAGTCGGCAGGAACTTTACTACATATTGTGGGATTGTGTTGAGGTAGCCCCTCTCTGGAATGCTATTAGGGATTCTTTGGATCCTTTTTTAGGGTTGTAGGAGTTCTTCCTTCCTAACATTTATCTGGTTGTTGATTTTCTGCAGGGACTCATTCTTGTTCGAAAGGCCTACATGGCACTTATACCTACGGTGGCTAAGCCAGTGATTTTAAGGCATTGGTTGGATGATTCAGTCCCATCTGTAAGAGAATGTCACAATGAAATGATTACTGTGTTAATGCTAGAAAAGCATACTGTCAGTCCTAGAAAGCACCTCCACCATTTCTGTGCCAGATGGGAATTGCTCCTCACCCTTTTTTCTATTAGTTTGGGGTGATCAGAGACTCTCTGTTCCAGGCCCCCTTCCTTTGTTCATTTTCTCATTCCTTCCTTCCTTCCTTCTTTCCATTTTCCTACTTTTGTTTTTTCCTTTCTCTTGACTTATGTGGTACCCCTCAGAGACAGACAGTTAGCGAGGGATTGCTGGGCTGCAGGTAGGTTTTGGGTGGGTAGGAATGGGCTGTGTTTATCTTCCATTTACGCCTTTAAGTGTCTCGTCTGTTAGCTGCATTAGAGTTTGCTATTGTCAGAGTGCCCATTATATTATCACTTGTTGTCTTGTGTTGTGTTTGTTACTTGTGAACATTTTTAATAAAGTATATTAAAAAAAAAAGAAAGGAAACTCCTTGCAAAAAACTCCACTAATACAGCAGTTAGGGTTTAACTTACTGCCACAAAAATAGGGAAATGTGGTGTTAGGATTCCCAGGGCTAATTTGCCACTCCTACCCCCCAACTAGCAAAAGAACAATAAAATTAGGGTTTTGGGTCTCTGAAGTATTGGCAAATCAGTTGTGGGGTCTTCCTTTGGGCTGTCTACCCTAAAATGCCCACCCCCTCCCCTGAGCAAACAAGGTCAGAGGTGAAGAGTGCTACAACAGATTCTAGTGGCAACATGTTGTGAGACATACTTTTCTGCCTTTAAAGAGTATATCACTATGAGGCACTGGCTTGGAGCCATACCTTATGCTTTGCACAGCAGGCTGTGAAGTAGAGGGTGGGGTTGAGCATTAGGTTTGGCATCCCAAGGAAGACCCCGCCACTGATTCGCCAAGACTTTCTTCCTGTTGCTATTTGGGGGGTGGGTGTGGGGTGTTAGGGTTGGAAACCCTAATGCCACATTTCTTTACTTTTTTTTGCATTAAGTTGAAAACTAACTGGTGCATTAGCACAGTTTTTTTTAAATATATCTGTGTGTGTATGTGGCAACAGTGTACCATAATGCGGGTTGCTTTAACCTTCTCTTTCATAGCTCCCTATAAATGATTTGAAGAATAATCCTTCAAGTTGTTATGTTAGCCTGTAGTGACCAAGGATATTTCTTTAACAATGGCCCAAGTGCTATTATGCTAAAGTATTAATAAAGGATTGGTAACCCATGAAGAAAATCCATCACTTTATTAAAGTACAAATTACCAATACATGATTCATGGGTGTAATTAAGTGTTAATGTATACAGACTGACAGAGATTTATAAGATCAGTATATGCAGCAACTTTATTTTCATATTCAAAATGTCTCCATAGACTACAGACATGCATGGTTTTAATGGTTGAGGGAAAAATAATTTATTTGAAATTGCTTAGAATGTTGGTGCTGCACATTGAACCTTAGTCAATGTTCCATAGTATGTAGAATGTTGCAAGTTTGTTGTGGGCTATTTCTTTTATTTTAATGAGATTCCAGTTCAATAAGTATATATAGCAGGATGTTTCTCAAACTGAAGTGTTATGCTGAATATCTAGATATGTCACAGAATAATCCCTTTATTTTTATATGGTGGCTTGTTTTAAAAGGAATATACTTAATTGTTACTACCCTACTGTAGTTGAACAAGAAACAGAAGGACTAATTGCTTAGAAACTTGCATGTTATTCAGGCCTTCCAGTGTTTGTTTTTTTGTCACTGAAAGACAGGGTAAATCATTGGGGACACACAAAAAGACAATGGTATGCTCAAGAGTATAGAGGCACTATAGGGCCCCAATAGTTACAGTAGGGTGACTGATCACTTCTGTAACTGCAATTTTTGCCCTTCTTGTAGCCCATAAATTAATAGATTAACTGGGCTGAAAGTTGTACAGTTTAGGAAACTGTTTTAAACTTTTCTGAAGACATGGATGTTCCAGTCAGCATCTCCAAATTGATTTAGCCATGTGAGATTTTGCTTTTATTTATACAAAGATGGTCAAACACCTTATGGAATATTTTTGAACAATATCCATCTATTTATGTTTTGTTCTCTATTTTATGTTTTCTTTATGTACAGAACCTTGAGATTTGGAAAGTTGTTTTACAAAGAGTCTTTTGCTGTCTGCCTGCCTGTCTGTCTGTCTTTCTGTCTGTATATCTATCTATCTATCTATCTATCTATCTATCTATCTATCTATCTATCTATCTATCTATCTAGCTATCTATCTAGCTATCCATCTATCTATTTTTTTTATCACTGTATCTTGTGAGAATCTACTAACCCTAACATTTTCACCTTGATCCATTGGCCACTTTACATGGCAGATTTTAATATAAAAGTGCCAAACATTTTGCATTTTACCCCATGTTGTTTGCCAGGGGCTACAGCCCAAACATTGGCACATTAAGTCATAAAAATTGCCAGTCTAATAATTTCTGTATTCCATTGATGTTCTCATATCCAAGTTTAGTAGCTTTTAATTAAGTTGGCTTTAAAAGTATGTTCTGGGCATGCACTGTACAGTAAAGAAGATAATGTATCACATATGTAAAATATTGTTTATACTGAACATTTAGGTAGTTTGTAACAAGCACTGGATAATTGTCTGCTTGGTGCAACACAGATTTTGACTGACCCATAAACAGTTTACAACTATGAGTGAACTAGGCTGAAACTGTCATGATTAGGTGTTGATGTCAGAATCCACACTCCCTGAAATTGCATTTAGATACTACTTGAGGATTTGCAGGTGTTCTACAACATGCTAGCATATGAAAAGGCTTAGTAATAGTAACCCTATTGGTATAATAGTGGTTTAGTGCTCACCACCAAAAACGTCATGAATGCCAGCAAGAGGCCATCACTGGTACAAGTTAAGCATCCTCACCCACATCAAAATAAGAGCTTATCCATGGTGATGGCAAGCGTAACCCTCCCAGGTTGAAATGCAATAGCAGAGGCCCCTCCATAGTTCTGCCAAACACTTCCACACTCCCAAGATTAGGAGAAAAACAGGGATCTTATATGCAGAGCAACTTAACTCTTCCTTCATATAAACCCTCTAAACATTACCAGCAGTACCCTCCACTCACTTCATCTGACACTTGCAATCTAATTCCAGTCGCTGCATTTTAGTTGTATAATACCCATGAAAGGGTGAGTACTGAAAACTGACAGTTTCTTCAGTACAGTAGTAAAAACATGTGATAATGACACAGAGCAAGACATCATCCAAAGAAGTGCATTAAGCACAGTGGCAATTGTCATTCAGTGGATGGGGAGGTCATCACTGGGGGGATGTCACTAGACACCTGAATATATTTTGCATGAGACAGGATGGGAGGGTAACTCTGGATGGCAGGGACTGCTCTGGATCAGGCTGGGGAGAGTGAGGGGTTGCCCCAGGACTTTCTGGAAGTAGTTGCACATAATGGGAGAAGGGGGAAGGGGGAAATGGGAAATTGTTTAACCAGGAGAGGCACACTAAGCCGAAGCTTGTTTTCAGGTGCAACCCAGGAGCACAAGGAAGTTAAGTGACTTGCTCAGGGTCTCACAGTATGCAAGTGGGGCACTGTGGGATTCAAACCCAGGTCTCCAGGTTTGCAGCTCAGAGCCTTAAACAACTTTCTATAGTACCTCCTAAAGGAAGACATTTCACTGGACAACAGGGTGTGCTTTTTAGGTGACAAGATGAGAGATGGAGTGTCACAAATCACAGAAGACTTTGCACAAATGTGAGGAAATTCAGGGGATGCCACAGGACACTAATGTGTGATTGGCCAAAGATGGTTAATAGACAAGGGTGGTTAATGAGAGGGTCACTGAACAAAAAGGGTGCATTTTGTGGGAAAGAGATGGATGGGATGCAACTGAACAACAGGGAGTGATTGGCATAAAACAGAGTGAGAAAAGCTGGTGCAACCAAACATTAGGTCATTTTGTGCATAGGTCTGAGGAGAGAGAGAGAGAAGTACAACTGGACAACAGGAGCTGATGGGTATGGGCAAGGGGAAGCAAGAGGGTGTCTTTGGAAAACAGGGAGAGCTTTGGATTGGATGGGATGGGTGAGAGAGGAAGAGTCACTTGACTACAGGGAGTGCTAGCCATAGGATTGGGTTAGAAAAGAGGTGCCAAGGGATGCCACTGAATGCTGGGAACAGCACTAGGGAGACTTATAGGGATTCCAGTGAACCATAGGGGCAGCTTGGCATAGGATAGTGATAAGTTGCCACTGGACAACAGGAAGTGCATGTCACGGGATGGGGAAAGGGAGGGATGCCACTGGACTGTAGGAAGTGCTTTGGATGGGACAGAATAAGGAGATGTTAGCAATTAGACACTAGGAAGTCCCTGGCATAGGATGGAGAGAGGTAGAAGTGTCACAGAATACCAAGAATTGCTTTGCATAGGACTGGAAAGGGAGTGATATCAGCAAACAATTCAAAGTGATTGCCATGGTATAAGAAGACGGAAGCAAAGTGCAACCAGACAACAATGAGCTGATGAGTGAGGCCACTAGCAACAGGGAATGGCTAGCAAGAGACATAATGAGGCAAGAGGGTGCACTGAAAAAAAGAGTGCTTTTGAAGGGATATGGTACAGGAGGAGGTGACACCTTACACTAGAGTGCGCTTTGCATGGAGCTAGAGAGAGTGGAAATTGAGCCACTGGACTAAAGGGAGTGCTTAATAAAGAATGTAAAAGGGACAGCAAGGAGTGCTTTGTCTGGAGCAGGGTAATGGGGAAGCTATGACACTTGACACCAAGAAGTGATTGGTATAGGAAGGGGTGAGGTAGGGATGCCATTGGAAACAACAAAGTGATTGTCAAAGAGCTAGGAAGAGGATGGTGGTGCCAGTGCTTGCAGAGTTTGTCTGCTCTGAAAAAACAATGTTTTCCTCTCTTCCATCCACTGTAGCACCCTGAAAGCCTCCCTCCATCACAAACAAATGATTTAATATAATCATGCTCTCAGTCCCCTTCATTCAGACAATGGTCAGATGAGGTTGTGAGAGGAGAATCTGTGCTGGTCACTGTCCTCCTATACCTGCCACTGTTGCAGAGTTTCTTCAGTTAGGTAATGTTCCAGATGGGGCTGGAGGGTGGAAGCTGGTGGGTGTTGAGTGGGTAGGATAGGGGAGATTTCTTTGCAGTCTGGTGGGAAGAAGGCATATGCTGCTGGACCAGCAAATCAAAGTGCATGGGTGGGGGGTTGCTTATATAATGTTGATCTTGCCTAGGGGAGGAGAGGGGAAGGAGGATGAAAGAACATTTACTGAGCAAGCAAGGGAAAGTGGGGCACTAATATTAAACTACTTGGCCATTATGGGTCTGGGTGTTGGCAGAGGATAGGGTTTTGGGTTCTACAACTGGTGAGTGGTGTGAACATTATTTTTCTTTTTTTTTCATTTTTAACCTTTTTTTAACTTGACACAGCAAATTGCTGGTGACGTGTCAACTCTGCATTATTTATTCAAATCTTGGAAATACACATTTGAGCTGGAAGCTCATATGCAAAGGTTCCACATCATATTAAACAAAGTCATACAGAACAGGACAAGGGATTGAACAATGAGTTCAGAAACAAGTGCTTAACATGTTATATAGATACAATGGTAGACATTTGTTGTACAAGATTTGATGCAGCCAAAATATTGAGCATTGCTGATAGGGTGCAAGGGGAGGATGAGGACTAGAGAAGTGGTGAGGAAGCTGGGGAAAGAAAAAAAAGTGCACAATTAGAGAAGGGGGACTGATATGGGAGGAAGGCAGGGAGTAGTAGGAGGGGCAAGTAAGTGAGGGGAGGGGAGGAACAGGGCAGTGGACAGGGTATCTCAGCAGAAAGTGAGGCAGGAAAGGGATAAATAAGTGCAGCAATGCAGTCAGGACAGAGAAGAAAGGGATGCATGGCAGGGGAGAGGAGGGTGGAGTACAGTAGGTGAGTAAAGGAGAAAGAGGGGGCAGGGCAGGAGAGGGGCTATGTAAGGATCATGTACAGGGGTATGTGGGAGGAGGAAGAGAGTAAGGGAGTTGTGTCAAGGGAGTAGAGCCATAGTGGGCTAGATGAAGATCTAGCATGGGGTGGGTGAGGAGGAGGAAGGGAGGGAGGGAGAAGTGCCATGGGGGATAGGTTCACCTAGCAGTCACAGGTACCAAGAGAGGTAAGGTGTTGACAGAGTTTGTTCTTAAACGGCCCAATCCTGGGCTTACTGGATATATCAGAGGGGAGTTCATTAAGCTATCACAGAGCTCAGTAGGCAAAAGACCTTTGCACTTATGAAAATCAGAAGAAGGGAACTTGCAGGTAGCACCTGGTCATGCTCCAGGTCCAATGGGGGTTCTTTTGGCTCATATAAGAGGTCCTTGATTGCAAGGAGGGTAAGACAAAGGCTCATTTTCTTCCCTAGGAGGCAAACTTGGTAGCTGACTCTGCCCTAAAGGGTAAGCCAGCTGGTTTGCGTGTACAGGTCACAGGTGTTAGTAAGTCTAGGGGCTACAAGAACTAGTCTACATGTATTGTTTAGTGCAACTCTGAGATGCTTGAGGGTTGCATCAGAGGCAGTTCCATATACTACAAGTCCATAATCTAAGATAGACAGGATTGAGCGTTTTACAGCTAGTTCCAGTGCCTCAGCGGTTAAACTATAGTGGTGCCTGTATAGTAGGCCAGTTCTGGTGTTAACAACCCTACCAATAAGGTCAATATATTGGGCAAAGGAAAGGGAACTATCTAAGGTAACACCTAGATACCTGAATGAGTACACTTGCTGAAGTGGGGTATGCATGCCATTTAGAAGTCTTAGCTGGTAATCCTTGTGTTTGTTGTGAGGGTTCACAGATATCATGGTTTTAATTATTTTATAGTTCATCAGCAGCTTGTTCTTGGAGAACCAAGCCTCGATAGTGGTAAAGTCACTTTGGAGGTGGGACTCCAAGTGATGTGGGTTATGGCTTTGAGAAAAGATGACAGTGTCATGGGCATAAGTCAAGATTTGTTCTGAGCAGGCTGAGAGAAGGTAGTTTAGAAAAAGGCTAAATGTTAGCAGAGCTAGTATTGACCCTTGAGAGACACCCATATGAACTTGTTGGCTGTTGGAAAGAGTGCCTTCAGTTTTTACCATTTGAGACCTGTTACTGAGGCAGCTTTTAAACCAGCCCACCACTTCCATTGAGAGGCTGACAAAGTGAAGCTTATTGAGGAGTGTTTTGTGATTTACAGTATCAAAAGCTTTAGAGGTTGATGTAAATCAACCCCACTAACAGGCTGCTGTCCAGGGCCCCATGAAGTAATCCGGTATATTCCCAGAGCACAGTAGTAGTGCTGTGTCCCTTCTGGAAGTTGTGTTGCTCCGGACATTGGAGTTTGTACTTATCCAAGTAGTCAACAACTTGGTGAGACATGATTCTTTCTAGGGTTTTAGAGAGAGGAGCAGGATAGATATTAGGTAATAATTAGTATGGAGGGCTCCCACCACTTTTGTGGACAGGGTGATTACTGCAGATTTCTATCTCATAGGGAATTTCCCTAGACAGAGGGAGAGATTCTGAATTTTTGTTAGAGGTAGCAGTACTTCTTTCAAGGTAAGGGCAAGGAGCTTTAAGTTAAGGATGTCATTACTGTGGCTTGATTTACCAAGGGCCTGGATGAGATATTTTTTTTACCTCGACCTGGGATATAGTCTCATAGTGGAAGGAGGATCCAGTAAAGGATGCATTAATGGAGGATGTCACACTTACAGGAGTTTGCTCCTTGGTGTCAATGAAGTCTTGGGGTAAACAAAACAAAAGGCAGAGCTGCGATCCGGGAATAGTAAGGGTGGTGCAAGTACTGAAGGGGATCCAACCCATACATGATAAACCAGCTCAAGTAGTAAATGCACTCATAGTGTATACCTTCACAGAAAGATGCAGGTCCAGCCCAAATAGGATGAATAGCAAAAGAAGTTTATTCTCACAATAACAAAGACCAGACCAAAGGTCCACAGTGGAAGCTTACAACTTGCCCCAGTGCTTCGACTTGCAATGAATCTTCCTTAGGGGGTGGAGCTCACTAGAAACATGTGACCCTTGTATACTAATTGTGGTTTAAGTAATTAAAAACATGTGCTCAAATTTAAAGTACGTTACTAAAACATGAATTAAGTGTGAACCCTATCTCTGGACACTAGATGGTGCTGCTACTGAAAGTATCCCCATTTAATTATCTAGCTCAGTCAAACACCAAGACATTTCTTTTATGCAGACTTTAAGATTCAAGTTCCATTATTATTACAGAATGATGAAAGAAGGGGTTAGTTCAAACCTTCCTTTAATTAAGGCATCAGTGCCATCATACATGGCAACGCTGTTTTGGGACTGCCATGTAATTAAGATACACAGGGGAAGCCACTGAAAGTTCAAACCAAAAATAAATGAAGATAGACCTAGAGGAGAAAGAGAAAAACAAATAAATACATCATTACATACAACTTTGATTTAGAGTACTGCTATATTTACATTATTTCTTTATAAGAAATGGTTTTAAATTACATTTATTATTTAAACCTGTAGATTTGACACTTTGGAGCCTGTAAATCCACATGCTTTCCCTTTGTAGCAGGAGATTTGGTCTATCTCCTCCATTCTTCATAGGTGGAATACTTTCCAATCCCAAGAACCTAAGTTATGTCTCTGTGAAAAATGCACTCCAACAGGAATATCCTGTCTATTTTTGACTATTGAGTGATCATGCTTTTGTGTCCACTCTTTAAGAGGCCTGATTGTTTTGCCAACATATAGGAGTTTGCAAGGGCTCCAAAGTACATACGCTACATAGGTGGTGTCACATGTTATTATTTCCCGAATTTCAACTTTTATATTATCAACTATGGGATGTGAAAAGATCTTACTTTATGTCCCATATTTACAAATATTGCACCTGCTGCATTTGTATGTTGTAACAATCCTGTTTTCATGCATATGGCCTCAGTAATTAATAATGGGGATAAGAAATACAGAGTTAATGAGCAATATAAGCTGCTTTGTGTCCAGATATTATGTTTTTCAAAGTTCTTCTTGAGGTGTTGGTGGCTCTTTAAGGTTCAGTTCTCCTTTACAGTACCCTGCGGTGCACACCAGCACATTCTGTATCCTTTCCTATGAAATTAGAGCTGAATCTGGACTTTCTTCTGTCATTTTGTATATGGTTGTATAGGCATCTGGAAGGTGGTATAATGTTGTGTTGTTTTGTGAGGTTGGGGGAAATCCTACAACTGCTGGTGGATTGTGCAAAAACTTTGTCTTCCCCAAGGTCCTCATTCATAATGAACAGGACCTGTGCATCCTCCTCCAATGAAGCACACATTTTGTCTTGGGAGGAATCTAACTCCATATACCCCACCTCCCTCTTATGGCAATCATTATTCTTTACCCAACTCTCCTCCATGGTGTTATACTCCTCCATCACTCCCTGGGGTAAATCCCAACATACTGGCTTCTTTTCTGCCAGAATGGTCCCCCCCCCTTACCCTGCTTGCTGGAGTAACTGCCTGGCACCCATACCACCCCGATGTATGTGGCCTCTTCGAGGTGCAGCTTCTGACCCCACTTCTTGATTGGTGGATATCCCTAAAGTGTGCTCTTCTGCCCCACCCCTGGCCTTGCAGCTCCGTGAAGCCCATAATAATACATGGGGCTGTAAGAGTTCTGGATATTATAGCTCAGAATTTCCTGCACCCTCTGGCCACAGGGATAAATCACTACTATGCAGGCTTCTAACTGTTGCTCGGCCTGGATGTCTGAAAGGAGAGAAGATGTTTACCGGATGGAACTCTCATGATTCTCTAATTTCACCCCTTTCTGCAGTACCTCCTACCTCTCTCACTCCTTGAACCTTCATCCCCTTTCGCACTCTTAACTTCAAACTCTCTCTCTCCCTCAGTCTTTGGTTAAGCTCTCCCTCAGACTTTGGTTAAGCTATCACTTATTTTTGCTTGACTATGGAAAACCTCTATGATCAACACTCTTTCAAGATGAATCTCAGATGTTTTCACTGCAGTCTTATTTACCCTGGTGTCCATAATGCCCCAGAAAAGTGGAGAGCTGTTACCCTCAACTATTGCAGGGGTAGAAACCATATCATAGCTTTTACCTCTCCCAAAACTTTTTAGCTCCCCTTCCTAGCCTGGAAGAGAGACAATGGAAAGGTAGCCTTGCATTCTTCATTTCATGTATCCTAGTGATGGTTAACATGGCTAAGGTGCACAGCTCTGGCCACCTTTACAGTTGGTCCTGATAGATGTTAGAAAGTAAGGATGCATCAGATCCATGAATGTTAGGCAGCTCCCAGAATAACTCAATAGTGCTCACATTTATACCCTATGGATACCCCGCTTTCATGTGTCTGGATTCTGGCAGCAGATCCCACATACTCAGGGATGACATATTGCTAGAGAAGCCCTCCCTCTATCCTGCCTCTCTTCCTTTCTCACTCTTTCCTCCTTTCCTGCCTGCACACTTTCTTACTCTGAATTCCCACGAGTTTGATTTTTTTAACAGTCTGCACAGGATTCTCCCATCCCCCTTTCCACATCATAGCTATCTAGCCTATGATTGTGGCCATGCCCACTCCAGATACTGTACATATGAGTTCAGAGAGACCTAGGCTCCATTTCATGAACTGGGACCTAATTAGCCCCTTGCCTGACAAGATATTTCCTAGATAGTTCCTCTGCAGAAAGACACAGTCACTCCTGACTCACAGGGCATTGGGGACTAGAGAGCAGGAAACCTGCTGCTACTAAACCTTTAGCCTTTAGGCTTGTCCCTTTAATTTTCAACCAAAACAGTATTTGCTCTACTTAGTTATTTAGTTTATTCAGCTTCTGTGCCACCTTCAGTAATTATAGAGAGGGATAAGGATCTCACAGATGCCCAGCCTTAATTTCTAAAATTACTGTACTTAGAGTGTTACTAGTTCTACCTGTTATACATATATCACATTTCTGTCTATCTACATGCCTTATGCAAAGTACTTCGTGTTACAGTGTTCTTGTTTCATCTTGGAACTGTTTGCAAAGTTTGTTAATCTTTTAATTCACAGCACCACTTTCTACCTGTCATGTTGAGTCCTGAATGCAACGGTTTGCCTCAGGGAACCCAGGATGTGCAGAGGTCTTTCATGAGCCTGATGTAGCTCCCTACCCATTCATATTGATATCCGTCATCACGTTACCTTGCAGTTATGATCAGAACTGATCCTTCACCATCATGAGGGCAAATAATAGATGCCATAGCTGGAATGTCTGTGGTTTAACCTCTCCAATCAAATGCAAGCAGTCCTGACACATCTAACACGGCTCTGGACCCAGATAGCTCTCCTCCAAGAAAGACAAACTTAAACATCTGGAGTCTCAAAAGCTCAAAGGAAGCTGTGTGGGGCAAGATGTGCATAGCTCTTCAACATCTTAAAAATGGGGAGTTTCTATTCTAGTACATAAAAAAAAAAAAACACTACCCTGGTCTTTTCAGGAAACAAACCAGGACTTGGACAACTGCTGGGTTCTAGCCCTTTACCATACCCCCATGGCCAACTGCTACTGGGTAACTTGTATGGTCCTAATGTGGACCCACTCCCTTATTTTTTCACTCTTTAGCTCCACAGGTTACCAAATGTAATGACTCTAATGCACCTCTACTGTTAGGGGGAGATTTGGGAAATGGGAAAGCAGACCCCCATGACAGGGCAGCACAAGCAGTCCAGCTCTTGCTGTCCAATCGAGCCATGGATTATATCTATCATTCCCCAGTGCATGGGACATACAGCAGACTGGACATGTGGTTCCCATCCCAACAACTAACTTCCTTGGTCACAACTGCGCTCAGCAACCCTCTAGTTATTAAGGATCACACTCCAATCCAATTAGATATTCAGTTTGGTGCTGCTACCCACAAAGCCCCTAGATGATGTATGGACCCTGTCCTACTGTTAAGCCCCCAATTTAAAACATGGCTTTGGGAAATACTGGAAGAATTGTTTAGACTTAATGACATGGGGGACTCCTCAGTTTCCACCCTTTGGGAGGTCTTTAAAGCCTCGATTAGAGGACACATCATTGGATTTGCTGCCTGGCACCATGAATGACTGGAACAGGAACTAGTCAACCTGGAAGCTTGGCTTATTCAAAAGGAGAAGGCCTATAAATCCAACCTGAAAGCACTCCACAAAACCCCTATATACAAGGAGATCTTACAACTCAGGCACAACATTGCTGCCAGCACAGCCAGAAAAGTGGAATTGGCAATCCTTTGATTAAAGTGTTGCTGTTGTGAAGGTGATGAAAAATGTGGGAAACTGCTGGCTTACTGCCTTAAAAAGCAGCAAAAACATTATGAAATATTATACAATGGCAAGAAAGAATCCTGGCTCCTGATTGGTCAGTTGGCCATCACAGCAGGGATGTTATCCTGGCATAACATCCCTGCTGATCATTTGGATGATCACCCCATAGATTGTTGCATCTTTTCTTAAAAAAATATTTTTTAAAACACTAAAAAATAATTATTTTAAAATAATTTTTTTTCTGTATAAAACAATGTGCCATTATATAATAAGAATAATGCCCTCCAGAGTGGGTGTTATGCTGGGATAACATCCCTTCTCAGGTGTTGGACGCCCTCGGCCGGTGGCCTCGGGCCCAACCACCCAAGGTGGGATGTTATCCTAGCATAACACCCACCCTGTCAGGCCTTATTCCTTTATTGCCTCCCTCTGTAACACCATGGGCAAGCTCAGTGTGACCCCGACTGACCTGAACTCAGCCATGACTAAGTTTTACACCAGACTCTATTCCACCATGATGATCATGGATACCCACAAACTAGTTGCCTTCCTCTCTCTGCTCCATCTTCCCAAGATAGACCAGACCCAAGCTCTGACCCTTGACCAACCAATAACATCTGCAGAGATCTACATCGCTATCACAACTCTACCTCCATAAAGCACCAGGCGACGGTGGCCTCCCAACCGTCAAGTATTAGCACCTGAAATATCCACAATATTACAATGGTCATATGCAAGTGGGCCTATTTTCACCCACCATGGCTACAGCAATAAAAACAGTTCTTCTTAAACCTGGGAAATACCCCACGTTAACCGCAAGTTACCATCTGATTTCCCTAATCAGAGTAGACAGTAAAACATATACCAAAATCATGGCATGTTGTCTTGAAAAGCTCTTACCACACTTAATTCACCCCTCGCAGGTGGGATTTGCCCAGCCAGATTAAGCTCAGACCACAATCACACCCTCCTGGACCTCATGCAACCACAGCAACGGCAATAGATTTTGAAAAAGCTTTCAACTCAGTGGAGTGGGAGTACCTTTATGCAGTCTTGAAACATATGGGGATTGGTGACCCTTACATATCTGCAGTAAAAGCAATGTTCTCAGTGCCCCAGGCTCAGGTTCTCACTAATAGCACCATGTTAGCCCCTTCTCCCTGGCATGTGGCACCAGACAGGGCTGCCCTCTTTCTTCACTCTTGTTTGTCTTAGCAAGAGAACCCCTCATGGTGGCATTCCGGCAACACCCAGTTGTTAATGGTCTTCAAATAGGGGCAATACATCACAAAACTCTAACGCATGTTGATAATTTACTTGTCCTGCTGGATAATGCCCATTCCTCTATCCATCCACAGATGCAACTGCTGGAAATCTTCACTTCCTTTTCTTGGATAAAAATCAATCAAAACAAAACAGAGGTTCTTAATCACCACCCTCTCCCTTCAGACTTCATCTCCTTAGGCCTCTGATGGATGCTGGACTCTTATCGCCTATCTGGGGATTAAAATTATCCCTAAATGTGATTGACTCTACAAATTTAAACCTCAATCCACTTCTCAATAGATGAAACAGACTTGAAGAGATGGAAAACCCTTCAATTATCGCTAGTAAGGAAAATAGAAGTACTCAAGATGATCACAACCCCAAAATACTCCATCTCCTGGTGCATCAACCAATTTCCATGTCTAATGAGTAGTTTGCCCATACTGACAAATTAATGCGCCATTTCCTATAGGAGGGAAAACAACCCAGATATAGCAGAAACAAACTCCAGTCACACTGGCACAAGGGTGGAGGGGCCTACCATGTCTAAAAGGTTACTATTGGGCCTATAGAGCAGCCCAAACTCTGAGATGGCTTTCTGATCCTGACCATGTCTGCCCTATGTGGACAGATATTGAAGCTCACCTGCTTGGGGTTGTCTTCCTATCACATGCCTGTATGATACATTCATAAAATGGGTACAACATTTCCTAAAACTTGAGTGGCTGAAATACTTATCCATCCGTGTCCTTATCAGGACATAACTTTGCAACTGTCACTACTTTTGTCAACCTCACCCCACAACAAAAAGGTATTACTGTGTCACCCTAAGCAAAACAGTCATGTCAGCCTAGATTTGACAGAGGAGCAGGTTTCCATTCATTTGAAAGCCATGTTGTGGCAGCAACTGCGATGCTCACTGGTCAGACACATCTTTACGGGTGATGCTTACTGGACCAAAACTTCTTTATGCCTTTTCCATTAATTTAAAAATAAAAATCTAACCTCTGTTACTTCTCTACAGAAAGCTGATCCTGATGTAGTGATCATCGATGTGCCACCACAATGCAGCTTCAGGCTTTCAAAGGATAACAGAAACCTGCTCCTCCATCAGTGAATCAGATGGGATGACATGTAAGATTTAACTGTCAAGTTTACCTTTGTTTTCAAAACAGAGTGACTGGCATCATTAATTCAGCAGCACTAACTTTAGGGAAGCGGTAGTAAGGAAGACTGCTGACTATGGCACCTAATATGAGACACGCTCTGTCCTGCTTGGTCTCAGTGAAATCAGCTGCACACTTCATAAGTCACAGTGAGAAAATAAGAAATGTAAAAAAAAAAAAAAACACAGTAAAAATAACCATATTGTGCAGCCATGTGTACATTGGGAGGCGGGGGGGTGACAGACTGACTTGCTCCCGGGTGGGGGGTTACAGACACATTCGCTCCTGCTCCAGATGTCACTAAAATTGAGAACACAGCCAAACTAAGAAATATATAAAAATAATAATAAATAGAAACCACACTGTGCAATGTTTGTGTTTGTCTGTGTTTGTGTGTGTGGAGGGACAGACAGACACCACTACCCTCTAGTAAATTTCTCCATTATAAAATGACAAGGACTACTTTGTGTTATTTTCTGTTGATATAATCACATTTAGACTGTATTTATTTAAGTTTTTTATGTGCTTATTTAAATAAACTTTTTTTTACTAGGGGACCCATTTTTAAGCACAATAAGACACCCTGAGGTGTGAGTTATGGCCTGATAAGAGCACTTCCCAGGTGCCAAAGGCACTTGGCGCAAGTGCCTCATGCCTTATAACATACCTCTTATCAGGCCATATCCCAGTTTAACACATCCTGTACTGGTTGGGCTCAACTGGAATAATGGCTAAAGACAGAGCTCTCTCATCCTGCATCCACCCTTCATTGGGGCATTCAATCAATAAAATTATGTGAGATGACCATTGTAATGGGCATCCTGGCAGGATAAAGGCATTCTAACCCTGAATGACATCCTAATGTTAAAATGTATTACCCTGGTATCCTTCCAAGATCTCCAGTCCAGATATGTTCTTCACATATCAGAATTTTGGAGATATCTTCAACTAAGAAGTACCATCACCACTCTCATAAAAAAATCTCAAAGCTGCACACACACCTCTCCTCCTACACATCCTCACCAAATGGTTACCCAGAAATAATGGAAGAGCAGGTATTATCTACTCCCAAGTTAAAGATAATACCCCAGACCAAACCTTGCATGCCCAAACATATTGATAGACTGCCCTAAACAGACCTTTAGATGCAGACAAATGGCAGACCTGCTGGAAGACTAGACATGCACCAGACAAAAACAGCTGTAGTAGGCTCATACAAAATAAGATCCTACATTGTAGGTACCGCACACCAGTTATGTAATATGCAGACCACCTTATTTCATCTAATGCTTGATAGCATTGTGCCAAACCCAGTGGGGATCTTTAACACATCTTATGGATGTGCCCAAAGCTAATACAATATTGGCATCAAATTATGGCTGTCTTTCAACAGACTTTACAAGTACCTATCCCATCCTCTCCCAGTCTTTCTCTCTGATGCTCCAAGAGAGAAGCCTCTCATCTTCTGCAATCCCAGTTTGATCTGATGATCTTAGCTAGCATAGAAGCCAAGCGACTGTTGGTATGTAAATGACATACCACAGAAATTCCATCCTGAAAGGAATTCTTAGCTTACATGACTCAGCTGGCCCACAATAAATAGATGTCCCATCTGACCTCTAATTCTATGGTGCAATACTATAATGTCTGGTCTCCGCTTCTATCCTATCTACAATGCTTCTGCCACCCAGGAGGCATGTCACAACTGACACCAGCTCACCCTCCTTGAAAAGGGATATGCTAGAGCACTACTATGCTTTACCTTGGCTATAGGAAATTACCCCTGTTATCGTCTCTCCACAGCCTGGAACTCACTGATGGTGCTTCTTGTAGCGTTCTAGATAACCTCAAGACATAGACGCAAAACCCTCAGACTTTTATGTAACAAAGTAAATGCTTTGGTCTGTAAACAGTTATGGATACTGATAATTATTATTCATTATAAATTTCTCTCATATAGTCCACCTGATAATGTTTTTTTTTTTTTGCGATCTATTTTGCTATGAATTGAAATTAGGTCCACATGTTCTGATAGGTCACCTTATTCCCCCTTCATGAATCTGATAAGATTACTATCTCCTAATTGCATGTCAAGATAATGCATAGCCATCGACAACCTGCTTAGGCCATATAGTATTGGCTTGTACTCTATAAACTGGGTGTTTATCATGCATGTAATACTCTTGTGACTGTACTGAAAATCTGAATAAAAATCTGTAACTACAAAAAAAAAATTCTGACAAGAAAATATATCTTTCTTACCATCACCCAGTCACATCAGTCAAGTGCAGTGAAACAGGCACAGTGTACCTGATACACACAATGCGTCTTTTCTGCAAGCATAATTGCTTTTACGTACATTTTGCCTAATAAAACATCAACCACTTGATTACTCTAACAGAGTTAGTATTACATCATGCAACAAGGAAATTAATAAAAACTAACAATATTTTTCTCATGCTAAGGCTGGGGATGCCCAGAGGGGTACTGAAGGATTTGGAGCTGGGATCAGTCTTCTTCAATATATTTATAGGGGATGTTACAAAGGAACTGGAAGGGAAGGTCTATATTTTTGCAAATTATACCAACAACTGCAATAGAGTAAATGCTCAGCAGGGAGTGGAGACAATGTGCAGGGATCTAGGGAAGCTAGAGGAGTGGCCAGAGGTATGGCAGATGGGGTGATTGAATGGCCAAAAGTGCAAAACCATGCACCTAGGACATAGGAAACCTGGTAATGAGTATAGGATGGATGAGGTGTTGGCAGTCACTAGACAGGAAAGGGACCTCACTGTTTTTATTTCAGAAGACCTCAAGGTGGCAGTGCAGTGTGACAAGGTCATGGGCAGGGCTAGGGGGATGACGGGGTAGAGATGGAAGGGCATCACCAGAAGGAAGAAGGAGGTGGTACTGCCTATGTACTTCTCTCTGATACACCCCTACATGAAATTCTGTGTCCAGTTCTTGAGGCTGCATCTCAGGAAAGACATTGATAGGGTGGGGGTGGTACAGAGAAGTGCAAACAAGATGGTACATGGGCTGCAAGGGAAACCCTATGAGTAGAGACTGAGGGAGCTCAATATATATACTCTGGAGAACAGGAGAGCAAGGGGTTACATTATTGAGGCCTTCAGGTATCTTGTAGGACTGAACAGAGTGCAAGGAGAAAGCATTCTCCAAAAGTGGATGAGCTGCAGGATTAGGGACATGAAATGAAATTGGGAAATTTCAGAAAGGATCTGTGGAAATACTTCCTCACAGAAAGGGTGGTAGAAACATGGAACCAACTGCCATTCGAAGTTGAGGAGGCTAGACTGATAGAAAGCTTTAATCATCCATGGGATAGGCACAATGGAATATTAGTACAAAAACAGGGAGGAGGAAAGATCCCCAGAGATTATTTAGAGTCTTTGGAGGTACAATAGGCAGGGAACCTTTGGGCAGACTAGGTGCCCACAAATTCTCTATTTCTATGTTCTATGTAAAATAAGTTCAGCTGAATATAAAGGGGGGGGGGGGGGGGGGTGCATATTATCCAAAGAATATCATTCAGCTAAGCCATTTACTGTAATGAACAGTAATTATTTATACCATACTACAGGTTGTAAAATAATTTTAGGCAGTTGACTAGTAGTAGTAGTAGTAGTAGTAGTAAGCAGTACTCAACCTACCATCCTGATCAGATTCAGAACCAAAAGTTTGAGTCATGAAATGCAGCTGCTGTTTGCAAAATATGCTTCAGACTCTGGATTCCCAGATATAATTTTTCCTGTTCTTATTGTGTTCATGCTAACAACTCTGGCCTGCCTTTACCCAAGGGAAGTGATCAGTAACAGTTATTGAACCCCCATGAATTATTCATGAACAGTTCATGAACTGAGTCCGTGAACACACATCTGAGTTCAGCAATCATGTTTATGAATGCTCTTGAATTGTCAAAACAACAAATGGGTAAACCGTGTTCATGAACGTTCTTGAACATAACGGTTCATGAAAGTTCATGAAATTCCTTTAATGAACTTTAATGAACACAATACATCAACAAGTTTTTTGCTACCAGAAATACCCTGCTTTTATAATGTTGGTTAATTCATCAGGTGACCCTGTTTTAGCATATTCTCAAAATATGTTTGCCCTTTGATCAAAGCAGAGGCAGACCCATTCAACCATGAGTTCTTTTAATACCCAATCTAAACAATTTACTACGACAACTGATTTTTGCCATAACAAACTCAACATTTTCTAATGAATGGCTTTTCTTACAATGTAATGTACTTTATAATGGTATACATTCCTGACTGAGACATTTCTACAGTGACCTAAACTACAGTGACAACAGAGCCAGATCACTGTATTGTCTGGGCTTGACCCCAGTACTGCTTTCAGGTGTCTTGCACCCCCTACTCAAACCAATTCCAACTAGGAGTTGATTATTTTAAGTGGGGAGTTGCAGGGGGCATATCACCTCACATGACGGGTTTGGGGGGGCAAAACCCCCTGAAGAACACATGGTAGATAGTGACCGCCATTATGCCAGCCACAAATGTGGTCAACATAATGGTGTCACTGTAACAGAGGTCAACATCAATACTGTCGAACTCCAGTCATAGATCCTTTTATAACTAGTATCTTAACTAATACTGTACTTTAGTTTTTTTTTTGGTTTTCAGTCAAATGTAATCATTGCTCACAGTCCTTATAGTACTGAAAGGCCCAGTTGCTATTTACATCAGCAGAACCTGCAACTCTTTTAAAATGTGGTGGGTAAACATTTCAATCCGTTTGTGTGCTTAAATAGCTAATTGTCTTTTGCCTTGTAGAGCAAATATTTTCCACTCCTAAACTGAAAAAAAGTTCTGATTTTCAGATGCTTTATAAAGTTCACAGTGGAAAACAGTGCATTATGATATAAAAATTACTCATGAATTTTTTGTCTGTGTTCATCGTGGTTAGTGGTGGGCAAAGTGGGCTCAATCCGCTCCGTGAAGTGATTTGCGGAGCAAAGGCGGTTTCACTGAGTGCTCTGCAATGCAAAGCGGAGTACTTTGTATTATAATGAGGAATGTGAAGTGCATTGAAAACAGGTACTTCGCATTACTCCACCTCCACTGGTCACTTCTCTTTCAATTTTTAAGGCGAAGTACATTGGTGGCAGTTCACTTCGCCTCACTTTGCCTTGTTTTTGAGCTCCAAAGGAGGATTTTGCAGTGATGCATGGGAGTTCAGGTCACATGGGCCCTATATTGATCTGCACAGCCTCAATTCGAGGTAGTAGCAATCAATCAATCAATCAAAATCTTTATTTATTCAGGCGAACATCATTGAGCATAGCTCATTTACAAGATGGACCTGATTGGTCATAAGCAACAAAAGGGTATAAACTCACATATATACAAATATAGAATGAGTACAATAACAAATACTTTTTTAAGAATAAACAAGAAAGAATGAGCAAATAAAATAATATGTACATATATACAAGGCAATTAAACAGTGGTAATGGGCACCAGAGCAAATATAGAAAAAAAGTAAGGAGTAGGGGTTTAGGAGGTAGATAGTATCGAAGTTAATGGATGAATGCCTGAACAGATAAGGGAGGGGGAATCTAATGGGGGCAGGGGTGAAAAGGGGTCTGAAGGGGCTAGGAATTGTGGAAGCAGTTGCATATCTCTGGGAAAAGATTTAGATACAGCTTTTTGAAGGAGACTGCAGGAATGAAAGTGCTCAGCTTCAGGGTCTTTTGTAGAGAGTTCCAGATGTGTGCTAGAAAGTAGTTGATTGCAGTATGAGTATGAGTAGGAAGGAGTAGGAGACACTGTGCTCTGATAGCTGTCTGCAGGAATCTTTTAAAAGCTGTTCAAAAAGTATTTTTGCTTTTTTGGGGGGGATCCAACTGTAGTTCTTCGATTGTAAGAAACCTTCCTGTGCTAACATCATTGAGCAATTTTGTTTGTGTGTGGATTTTGAATGTAAGTTTACAATATTGGGTGTGTGTGGTGAAAGACAGTGAAGTGTGCTGTGTGGGGGAAGGGCGTATCTGTGTGTAGGTAGATTTAAGTTGGAGAACTAGTGATTTCTTTGTGTTTTGGTAATATTTTTGTTATATAACTGACTGTGTTACTGTACACATAGTAAAATTGTCAGTGATGGTACAAATGTTCTTGCTGCTTGTTGTGTGAATGTAGTGCAGCATTTCATAAGGCCAGGTTGCTTAAATTACAAATTTACATTACGTGGCACTGAGTACACTGAACTTTTGCATTTGCATCGCATTCCTCATTCAGTATTGTACACAAAGTGTTCTGTGTGGTGTGTGCAGTGTTCTGTGCATCAAATATAATACACCTTTTAAAATTTGTGACAGATCAGTGTAAGTGCAGCTAAGCGCAGCAGTGTGAACATGCTATCCACTGTAGCTGCCTGATTTTGCACTGCGATCGTGTTCTCTGTTCTTAGTGTTGCTGCTTGTAGTGCCGTAAAAATCAGCACAGTCTGTATTCAGTGCACCCCCCATGTTGAAAAGGTATTTTATACCAGACTGGATTGTTTTTGTGACCCCATCAGCATCAATGGTTACTGAAGTTGTTTTAATTCCATGACAGTGTCACAACACAGTAGTCCCTTTTCTGTTGCTGAAGCCACAGTTGTTTATTTTGCTTCACATCCAGCTAGCGAGTAGCGACTCTCCAGTCAGAAAGTGAATGTATCAAAATCTGAATTTGGTAATAATATTTGTGGTTGATCCCCCAAAATGCCTGGAAAGAGACGTGCAAGTAAAGCTGTTTCTGGCCATGGCAATGTTGGCAGTCAGAGGGTCTGTGGGCGTGGTAGTAGTACGCGGATGGAGAAGTGCATTGCTGATGTGAGGAAAGGTATTTCTCCTGCAATGTTTTTTACAGCTCAATCAGTAGCTTCACTGATAGTTGGAGGAGATGATGTTTTCCAAGCTGGTGGTGTTAGTGTTACTGGTGTTAGTGGTGGTGGAGGTAGTATTAGCATTGTTGAGTCAAGTTCTAATTCCGACCAGTGTACCATATCCAAACACATATTGAGTGTGAAGCAGTGCAAGTTAGTGACAGCGTAGATGATGTCATACTTCCCAGTAACATCCTATTAACTGAACCTGATTCTGATGATCATGTCAACGATAGCATACAATGTGCTATTCCATCCCCCGTGGCACTTAACATCACTCATTTTCCATGCAACAGTGATTCACAGTGTGGTGAAAAAATATCAGGTGATAGTGGTGTAGATGCTGATGATGAATGTGATGATGATGATGATGATGATGTTGCTGTTGTTGCAACATGCAGTCCACATGTTAGCATCCAAGCAGAAGATGTGGATGTGTGTGACAGTGACGTTGATGAATATGATGATAATTTAATTGACCCCAGTTGTGAACCAGAGAAAAAGAAATTAAAAGTGGCCATGTCTGAATCTGTTTGCAAGAATCCCCCCCACCATAAAAACTTGTGATTTGCTGTTACCGGTTTTAGTGGATGATGATGATGATGATGATGATGACGCAGTACTCAATATGATAGGTAGTCGTAGTGGTCAGTTGCAGTCCAGGTGTGCAGTGCCCGAAAGATCATGTGCCCCCCACCAGTTCAGTCCTTAAAATAAAAGACTTAAATAAGCCACATCATCATGGACATGTTAAAAGCAGAGCATCACAGTTCCTTGTTTGGGATTTTTTTGTTCAAGATGCAAATGATGATTCAGTTGCAATCTGCCAGGTTTGCCATGTGCGTATGAGTCAACGTAAAAAGGGGAGCCTCTTGGGATGGGAGGACAGCATACGCATCTTAAGAATAGTCTCTTGGCTCTGTGAACCCAGCACAAAAGCTGGCAGCTAATACCAGACTTGAGCGTTCACCCATATCACCGGCGGCAACCATAGACAGCCTGTTATCCCCTTCCATGACTGTTAAGCCCAGTAGGAAATTAAACGTGTGCAGTAGTGCTGTAATAAAAGCAGAGGATTACTACAGGCATGATGAGGTGGAGGTCCATAATGACTTTGAAATGTTGTCCAGTGTTGGTGAGAGAAGCAGTTTTTGTGGTGGTGGTGGTGAATGCAGTATGTCTAGTGCAAGAGGTACATCAACCCCGGTTGGTAAATCTGGAAAAATAACATCATTTCTGGGTTTGTCATCATCACCTGTGCAACCGTCTTCATCAAATGTCCACACTCCACCCCCTGTCAATGCCATTCATCACAGAGCACAACCATTTGTGACCAACGACACACACCATGTAAAATGTTTAAGTCAGCGCACGTTACAAAGTGTTTTTGCGCATAAGCTGAAGTATCCCCCAATCATACAGTGTCATGTGAACTTGATGCTTCTGTAGCAGAAATGCTGGCAATCGATCTTTTGCCCTTCTCCTTTGTGAAGAATTCTGGGTTCCAGTGGTTTGCTGCCCGTGCCTGTCCAAAATGGAAAGTCCCATCCAGGATGTACTTTTCTACCTGTGCTGTTCCTGAGTTGTTCCGCACTGTCTCAGACACAGTAAGACATGCCCTTCAACATTCCTCCTCTCCATTCATCCATTTAAGTATGGATATGTGGACAAGTGGCAAAACAGAAGGGAGTTCATATCTGTGCATAACTGCACATTGGACACAGGTGCCGGGGGTTGTTTGTGATGCCGGTAGTGTGAATAATCAGTGCAGGAAGGTGGATTGTCGCAATAGCAATCTTCCTGGAATTCCCCAGCATGCAACAATTGCTATGTGCAGTGTGACCTGTTCACACACTGGTGAGAACATGTTGGACACGGTACTGACTGAAACTGACAGATGGCTAAACCCTCTGTCCCTGAGAGCTGGGTTCATAGCAAGTGACAATGGGTCAAATGTGGTGAAATGCATCATGAATGGTGTTTTTCTTTGATGTTCCATGCATGGCCCATTGTTTAATTCTTGTGATGCAGGAGTTTCTGCAGCACCCTGATGTAAAGGAAATGCTGACCATTGTACAACGTATCTGCTCTCACTTTTCAAGATCTGGAAAGGCCCGTGACCAACTACGGCAGTTGCAGATACGAAACAGCCTGCCTCAGCACCACTTGAAGCTGGAAGTTGTCACCCGATGGAACTCCACGTCATACATGGCAGAGAGGTTGTATGAACAATACAAAGCCATCACAGAATATCTTGTTATGCACATTAGCCGTGACAGTTCTGGGGCCTCCATGTCTATGACGACTGAACAGTGGCACCTCATGGACTCTGAAACAACAATTTTGCGGCCTTTTGAACATGTCACACAGGCAGTGAGTGGCGAGTCTGCCACCATTAGCTAATCAATTCCACTGCTGCAGGTGCTGAGGCAGACACTGGTGAATGTACAGCATAGCTTGATGTTGCCAGAGATGGTGGTAGCAGTATGTTGCTGCAACACATCCTGACAGTATTCGACCAGAATCGTCACATTGTGAGTATTCAGTGTAGTGACAACTTTGCCATGGCAACAATGCTGGACCCACGATACAAACATAGAATTGTATCAGGACTGGAGGGAGGGCCTGAACAGGTGAAAAATATCAGTGATCAACTGGTGCGCTTGGTTCATGGGTCACAAAAGTCATGTGCCAAGGTTAGCAAACCTCTGCAGCGTAATCCAACTGACGGTGTACCTGGAGGACCAGCGAGCATATCATGCTAGGGTAAGGGGACCGTAGTTCCTGGTGGTCTGTCATCCAAAGTGGCTGGCATCAACCCGCTTTAGAAGGCTTTTTCCCAAATGGGTATTTGTGAAATCAGTTGATTCCGGGGAACAAGCTGATGCATCAACAATCGGACTTAGTGTGGCACAGAGAATGGTTGAGTCATAGTTGTCTGAAAACAGGCATCTGACAATAAGTGAAGATCCTCTTTCGTACTGGAGTGGAAAGGTCAGTGAATGGCCGGAGCTGACTGCAGCGGCACTGAAGTACCTCACATGCCCACAATCCAGTGTTAGTGTTGAGAAGGTATTCAGCTCAGCAGGTGCAATAGTCAGGAATCATCGGACAAACCTGTCTCCTGCAAATGTTACTTTGCCAACATTCTTTAAAATGAATGAGAGGCACATACCAGCACAGACTGCTCCTTCGGTATTCATACCCCAGCCTAGTCATGGTGGTCTTGCTGATGTGGAAATGGAGCATCCTGGTGGCACTGGCAGTGGCTGCCTGAAATGGCCCACCACTGACGTAGATGATGACACAATGGAGAAAGAATTTCCCAGTGGTCAGACTTCAGACATCGATGACTGTGAGGGCAGTTTTCTTTATGAGGATGAAGATATGGTTAATGTTGTCAGGTTTTAACTGCAGTATTTAAAAGGCAGTGTGCCCCCCCACCCCGGACCACCACCACCGGGACTGATGTTATCCAAGTCTGCTGCCACCATGAGGCTGTCTGCCCCCCATGGACCACCACCACCACGGGACTGATGTTATCCAAGTCTGCTGCCACCATGAGTCTGTCTGCCCCCCCGGACCACCACCACCGGGACTGATGTTATCCAAGTCTGCTGCCACCATGAGTCTGTCTGCCCACCCTGAACCACCACCACCACGGGACTGATGTTATCCAAGTCTTTGCCACCATGAGGTCTGTCTATCCCCATGGACCACCACCACCACTGGGACTGATGTTATTCAAGTCTGCTGCCACCATGAGTCTGTCTGCCCACCCCAGACCACCACCACCTGGACTGATGTTATCCAAGTCTGCTGCCACCATGAGGCTGTCTCTCCACCCTGGACCACCACCACCGGGACTGATGTTATCCAAGTCTGCTGCCACCATGAGTTTGTCTGCCCCCCATGGACCACCACCACCACTGGGACTGATGTTATCCAAGTCTACTGCCACCATGAGTCTGTCTGCCCACCCCAGACCACCACCATCGGGACTGATGATATCCAAGTCTGCTGCCACCATGAGGCTGTCTCCCCACCCAAGACCACCACTACCGGGACTGATGTTATCCAAGTCTGCTGCCACCATGAGTTTGTCTGCCCCCCATGGACCACCACCACCACCGGGACTGATGTTATCCAAGTCTGCTGCCACCATGAGGCTGTCTGCCCACCCTGGACCACCACCACCGGGACTGATGTTATCCAAGTCTGCTGCCACCATGAGTCTGTCTGCCCACCCCTAGACCACCACCACCACTGGGACTGATGTTATCCAAGTCTGCTGCCACCATGAGTCTGTCTGCCCACCCCAGACCACCACCACTGGGACTGATGTTATCCAAGTCTGTTGCCACCATGAGTCTGTCTACCCCCCATGGACCACCACCACCACTGGGACTGATGTTATTCAAGTCTGCTGCCACCATGAGGCTGTCTCCACACCCTGGACCACCAACACCGGGACTGATGTTATCCAAGTCTACTGCCACCATGAGTCTGTCTGCCCACCCTGGACCACCACCATCGGGACTGATGATATCCAAGTCTGCTGCCACCATGAGTCTGTCTGTCCACCCCAGACCACCACCACTGGGACTGATGTTATCCAAGTCTGCTGCCACCATGAGTCTGTCTGCCCACCACGGACCACCAGTCTACCAGTGCACCACCACCACCAGCTTCTTAATATTTAAACCATAAAGTGAGCATGTGCATTCATGTTTGTTATGCTGCCTCACTTCCTTAAGTTGTCGGTTTTGTTTTCTGTAGCTTTTCAGAGCTGCAGTGGCAAAACACATACAGTACACTTATTTTGTTTCTTTTACAGGAGAACAAAAATAGGCTCAATTGCTAATATTACTGGTTGGGAAAGATGCTGTAGCTATACCGTACAGAGAGGAAGTGATGTATTGTCCATGTGAAATCCACTGTGGTAAGTATGAAGATTTTATTTCATCCGTTTCATTGCTTTGTAAAGACTGCTGCAAATATTGCAAACAACACGTTGTCTTAATAGTTGACAAGATGTGCCTCTGAAATGTTACTTAGTTGACAATAGGGATTGAGATTTGAAAACCAGGGAGGGACACATAACAATAAGTTGTAGCTTTTTAGAAGTCATTCATTTCTTTTTTTTAGGAAAATTTGAAATACTTTGTTGTTCTGTCAAAGTGGCCTTATCCAAAAAAGTTTGTCAACATGATCAGGCACACCCCTCCCCAACCCGAGCTTGGGCACACATGCAACAAGCAGAAGTCATTTCATTCGATGACCATAACCATCACTAAGAACCGGACTCCGAAGGATGCTGATGAAATCTGTGAAGAAATAAAAGAATAAGAAACCATTACAGACAAAACTGAAAATATGACCACCCCCCAAAAAAATACTTACCTTCATCTGCTTGAGAGTTATCCATTTCCATTTAAGTGCAAAAAATTCTCATTGAGCACTGAACGGTGCACAGCAACAGTTCAGAGATGGAGTCACCTGTGTGTGATGCAGAACAATAGCATGAGTACTTGTCCATATCAAGTTCAACCCACCTCATCGTCACCTACAAAATACACAACTATATATATATATATATATATATATATATATATATATCTACTCACCAAGGCTACTATTACTGTACATCAAAGGGCACCTTTCAATCCAGTTGAAATGATCACTTTTCACTTTTCTGCACGCAAGGAGGATGCATTGTGGGCCTGCAGAAAAAATCTGGGGACTCTGTGCCACCACTGCGTGCATGACTGAGTGCGCCATAAATTCTGGGGGACTTTGCATGTGCTGAAACACTCTAATTTCACTGTGTTACCACTTGTCAATTTTCTGCACACAAGGAGGATAGATTTCTGGGGCTGCAGAAAAAATCTGGGGACTCTGTGCCACTTTTGTGCACATGACTGAGTGTGCCATTAATTCTGGGGGACTTTGTATATGCTGAAACAGTCTCATTTCACTGTGTTACCACTTGTCAATTTTCTGGACACATCGAGGATGCATTCTGGGCCTGCAGAAAAAATCTGGGGACTCTGTGCCACTTTTGTACGCATGACTGAGTGTGCCATTAATTCTGGGGGACTTTGTATGTGCTGAAGCACTCTCATTTCACTGTGTTACCACTTGTCTATTTTCTGGACACAAGAGAGATGCCTTTTATGGATGCAGAAAAATGAGGCACCAAAACAGCGCACACACACAAAACTCACAGACACTTAGCAGAAGGAAGGGGCCCCAGAATACAAAGTGTAGCACACACTGAAGACAACAAAAAAAGGGCATAATTACATACAAGGGTCAGGGATGGTGGAGGAATACATTTTATGACATAGCAAGGAAGGTGGGGGGGTGACATGGTGTGAAACAAAACTAATGTGGGTTCCTATGGTGATCAAGCAGCAGTTCCAGCATGGACATAATTTGAAGCTGATGTCCCTCTATGTCATCCAGCCGCTGCTCCTGGCACTCATCCTCTCGCTGTTCTCCTCAACAGCACTCCAGAGAACTGCCAAGTTAGACAGCGTTACCACGCGCCTCTGGTGTCACTCCTTGACAGGCTTACATGGTGGTGGTGGTGGTGGGGGTGCTGGTGGAGCAACAGGTGCTGCTGTGGCCCTCCTCTTCTTAGGGATGCCACTATGCACAGTGGCACCCTCTGCCAAGGAACGGCCACCAGGTGCAGACATGGTCCGTTCTGTGGCTGCCTGCCACTCCAACTAGTGGTGATTAAGCATATGGGTGAGCTGGCCCCCTGTCCCCAGGTGACTCCCCTGGGGGCCATGGCGCAGCTCCACTGCACATAGGCGACACTTCACCACACTGCTGTCCCCCCCAACACAGGCAAAAAACTGCCAAACAACGGATGTGCGGGGAGGACCAGGCACAGGCAGGGGAGGGCTAGATGAATTGTCAGTAGGCTGCTCACACTGCTCAACAGTACTGATGTGATCCACACCTGGGCCTGAGGAACAGGCACATCCTGCTCAAAAGACCTTGTGCTGGACTTGGTGGTGGTGGTGGTTGAACTGCCTCAGAGTCAAGAGATGTGCTGGTCCTGCTTATGAGGGTTGGACACTCACAAGTTTAGGGCGGTCCAACACAAATGGGCGCCCATGCCCCCCGATGCAAGACGGTAAGATGACGGGTACTACCACACTCCCCAGAGCTGCCCCCACCCCAGATAGTCCCTCACCCTGCTCCATCTCACGACACAAGCACAACACACACACAGTCACACAAACACAGACAAACAACTAAGTAGAAGGTAGAAAAATAAAATTTACAGAAAGAACAAATTAAGTAAAAACAGTACAGAAAGACAACAAAATGTAGCTTTTAAAAAAGCTGTTGGGTTAACTATCAATTTTTAACTCTCCTCCTCTGCAGTCAAAGCACTCCTCTCTCTAATACATACTCCTCTCTTTCAGCCTGCACAGGAGAAAGTGAAACTGTCTGCATGACTCACTTCATTCCTGCCTAGCTAGACAGCATGTGACATACAGTACTGTAAGCCATGTGATGTGTGGGGGAGCTGCCAAGTCTGAAACACCAAGTGGATCACTTAGAATCATAATGAGGAACATGAAGTCCATTGAAATCAATGACTTTGCCTTACTTCACGTTGTCATTCAGCCCAACTCGAGTGGTAATGACAAGGGGGTTTGCTAGTGGAGTACCTCAGGGCTCAGTACTGGGTCCAGTCCTCTTTAACATCGTTATAGGTGACATTGCAGAGGTCTGGAGGGAAAGGTATGCCTCTTTGCAGATGACACAAAGATCTGTAACAGAGTTGATACACAAGAGTGGGTAGAAAAGATGAGAAGAGACTTGGCAAGGTTGGAGGAATGGTTAGACATATGGCAACTTAGATTCAATGCAAAGAAGTGCATAGTAATGCACCTGGGAAACAAAAACCCAGGAGAAGAGTACACAATAGCAGGGGAGGTACTAACAACAACAACAAGCACTTGTCAATGCCGAATGTTTGCTCACTGGCATTGGCAGTGGTAGTGTAGAAGTTACAGAGCTGCGTAATAGGAATGGCAGTGAAGTATTGAACTGAAGCCAACCTCACCACCACCCTGCAGAGAGTGACAGGCATTGGGGTGTGCATTTGGGTCGTCAGGCATAACAGCCACGCCATTTCACCACAACCCACTCTGCAGAGACTCACAAGTGTCACGTGTTCCTTGGGGTCTTTGGCCCTTATGCGCACCCCATTTCATTAGGAAATATGGTGAGATGGGTGCGATATAGGAGAATGGGGTGAAGTTTGGGGCCGAAGAGTCCAAGGCATACCTCGATGCCTCTCAGTGACTGCAGGGTGTGGAATGCTATGAGCATCACAGGCAAGAATCCCAAGTCACACCCCTGATTCCTGTCATTCTATATAGGGTTGGGCGATTTAGTTGAAAAGTCTAATACCTCAGGCATTCATTGGTATTTTAACTCCAAATCTTCAACATGTTTGTTTTGTGACCCCACCTCACGAACAGGGGGAATATCAGTGAGGTAGCCGAAAGCTGCTTATGCACAGTGACTATAGGATTTAGCATCACAGATGCAAACATATTCGAACAGGCTGTAAAATGGCAGCTGTACTCTTTCATGGGAGGTGTAAAAATGGCTATGTTGCAAATGTGTAGTAAAAATATTTAAAAAAATGGTGAAGTCACAAGCGTACATAGAAACTGTGCAATGCACACCCGTTATATAAGTAGGTTGGGGATATTTTATATCAGATTGTCAACTCAGGCATTTTGGTGCCTCCGATCATGAACAGTGTCACTGTGATTTTCTTTATCTGTGCCGAACAATGATTTCCCATAACGACCACACATCTCTGCACTGAAAGTGTGAAAACACACTTTGGCCATGTTGTGAAAAATGTCAGCTGTACTGTTCATAAGGAAGTGTTGAAAAATGCCACTAGTGAAAATCTGGACTGGAAATATTACAAAGTCATGAACTAATGAGGATGCGTGAAACTGCACAATGCTCACTCGTAACACAGTCATTTTTGGACTTTTGTCACCAAATTTTCAACATAGCCATTTTAAGACCTCTGCTCATGAACAGTGTAACTGTGATTTTCTTAATCTGTCCTAAACATTGCTTCTTGCACACCAACAGCACATTATGCGCTACATGTGCGATAACACATTTTGGGTGACATATGAAAAATTGCAGCTGTACTGTTCATAAGGAAGTTTAATAAAATGGACATGCTGAAAATCTAGAGTGAAAATATTAAATTTGCAAACTAATGAGCATGCATAGGAACTGTACCAGCGCTTCGTAAAAGTCATTTTTAGGCATTTTTCACCAAGTTTTCAACATAGCCATTTAAGACCTCTGCTCATGAACAGTGTCACTGTGGTTTTGTTAATGTGTCCCATACATTGAGGTTGCACACGACTGCGCCATTGTCGCTACTAGAAGGCGGAAACATGTTTTGGGCAGGATGTGAAAAATGACAGCTGTACTGCTCATAAGGAGGTGTGGAAAAATGGCAATGTTGAAAATCTGGAGTGGAAATATTGAAAATTCGCAAACCTACGAGCGTGTGTGGGAACTGTGCAATGCACACTCATAAAACAGTCATTTTTAGGAATTCTGTCACAAAATTTTCAACATTGCCATTTTAAGATCTCTGCTCATGAACAGTGACACTGAGATTTTCTTAATATGTCCCATACACTGAGTTCGGACAACGACTGCGCCTTTGTGCGCTACATGGGTGGAAACACGTTTTGGGTGAGATGTGAAAAATGACAGCTGTACTACTCATAAGAAGGTGTAGAAAAATGGAAATGTTGAAAATCTGGAATGGAAATATTGAAAATTCGCAAACCTATGAGCGTGCGTAGAAACCGCGCAACGCACGCTCGTAAAACAGTCATTTTTAAGAATTTTTTCACCAAATTTTCAACATAGCCATTTCAAGACCTCTGCTCATGAACAGTTTCACTGCAATTTTCTTAATTTGTCCCGTACATTGATTTCGCACACCGACTGTGCCATTCTGCGCTACAAGGGTGGAAACACATTTTGGGTGAGATGTGAAAAATGACAGCTGTACTACTCATAAGGCGGTGTGGTGAAATGGCAATGTTGAAAATCTGGAGTGAAAATATTGAAATTTAAGCGAACTTACAAGCCTGTGTAGGAACTGCACAACATACGCTTCGTTAAACAGTCATTTTTGGAATTTTGGCACCAAATTTTCAACATGGGGGTTTTGGGCCCCCTTCTCATGAATGATTCACTGTCATGGTGGTATTCGGTCCTGAAGGGTGATTTCGCAGTCACTGCACAGTCACTGTGCGAAATCACCCTTCGAGCCCAAATAACGCCATGACAGTGACATCATTCATGAGAAGAGGTCCCAAAAACCCCGTGTGGAAAATTTGGTGCAAAAATTCCCAAAAATGCCCGAGATATGCAATAAAGTTGAACCCCTCCTATCTAGCCCATTATACAGCTTACCGGCATTTCCTCAGTTTGCGGTCGGCTTTGAAGAGTGCAGACGTGTTCACGGTCCACCGAAGATCGTCGCGCCGGAGTCGGAGGTAAGTATGGGGTGAGGGGTGTGTGGGAGGCTGGTGCGCAGTGGGTGGGTGCGGGTTGTGGGAGGGGTTTGAGAGACGCGCCGTGGGACAGTTTTGTTTTACAGGGTAAAAAACAAAAAGACATCGCTGAACCGCTTGCCAAGCTGGGGTGGGCCCCAGCGTGGCACAAGGACTTGGGGGTGTTCAGCCGGACAGAGGATTGGCACCCCGTCAGCAAAAAAAAAGAAAAAAAAAAAACTCAGGACCGTTTGCCACGCTGGGTGGGCTCCCAGCGTGGCACAATGTTTTGGGGAGGAGCACGTTCAGCCGACTGGGGATTGGACACCCCCATTGGCAACATAACGGATTGCCATGCTGGGGTGGGCTCCCAGCATGGCAGCAACTATTGGGAGGAGGAGAACAAATAGTTCAGCCGACGAGTTGGGCACCCGTCAGTGCTGCGTCGTGAGGGCGCGCACGCCTGCGGCTGGGGGAGCTGCGCGTGAGCAGCTTCTTATCGCTGCTCACTCAAGCGTAGCTCCCCCTTTCAACTGTATGCCACTGCATTTTGAAGCGTGTCATAGACAGCTCCAAAATGCATTGGCTTACAGGGACCGCGCCTGCCAGCCCAGTGCCTGAATTGGAGGAGGAGGTGACACACCTCCGAAATCTCCGTTCATGGCACTATGTTTCTTTCACATGCGTGCAAGCAAACATAAAAATGGAAAGGGACCTGGGGTAGTCATATCAGATGTCCTAAAGGTGGGTAAGCAATGTGAAAAGTCAGTAAGGAGAGCCAGGGGGATACTAGGATGCATAGGAAGGGGCATCACAAGTAGTAAAAGGGAAGTGGTTATCCCTCTGTACAGACGGTTGGTGAGACCCCATCTGGAGTACTGTGTGCAGTTTTGGAGACCTCATCTATGCAATGACATAGACAGGATGGAAGCAGTCCAGAGGAGGGCAACTAAAATGGTGCAGGGTCTGCAGCAGAAACCATCTGCAGAGAGACTGAGAGAGCTTAATATGTATACTCTTGATGAAAGGAGGGATGGGGGGGGACATGATAGAAACTTTCAAGTACCTCAAGGGAATCAACAAAGTCCAGGAGGGTAGCATCTTTCAGAAAAAGAGATGTAAGAACAGGGGACACAATTTAAAGATAGAGGGGATGGCTCAGGAGTAATGTGGGAAATTTTTTCAGGGAGAGAGTGGTGGATACATGGAACCACCTTCCTGAGGAGGTCGTTGGGTCTAAAACAGTGGGGAATTCAAACATGCAAGGGACAGACATAAGGCAATTATGGTGGGGTTGCAGGAAGTAGGCTGTTGGTTAACTAGAATCTGCAGATTATCCAGTAGGTAGGGAAATGGGCAGACTGGGTGGGCCAAGTGGTCCTTATCTGCCATCAAAGTCTATGTTTCTAGGTAAGGCGAGTAGGCACTTTGCATTGCCTACTCCGCATAGTGGAGTGGCAATGTGAAGTGCCCACTGTGATGCACTGGCCAGCGGATTTTAAATTGCTGCATCACTAATTGTGGTCTTTTAAAGTTTAGCAACTTGATAAACTTTGATGAACAGTTCTTGAACTTGGTTCATGAACTGAATTAAAAACCAATCGAGGAACTTTGATGGATGCTCATGAATCATTCATGAACATTCATTGAAGTGCATGAGTTAATGAACTTCATTTCACCTAGGGACTTGCCACTTATCATTTTTCATTTACTAAATAAAAGTCATATTTGCAAACTATGTTACCGCATACACAATGGGAGAAATGTTTTAGCAGACAGAACTCTGAATCAATGGTCCTGATTCACAAACCTCCCAAGCTGACACATGGTGCTTGTGTCAAACAGAATTTATGCAAGGAGTGCCTTGCATCAACACTTGCACAGTTCCAGATTCAGGAAGGCCCCCTGTGCCAAACCAGGGACTCTGTGTGCCAGACCAACTCTGCACCAGGTCTACGCCAAGCTGTTGGTTAACTAGGATCTGTGGCTTATCCTGTAGGTAGGGAAATGGGCAGACTAGGTGGGCCAAGCGGTCCTTATCTGCCATCAAAGTCTATGTTTCTATGTTCTATGTTACGGTTGTGCCAGGGCACTACGGAACTTACGGCACAAGCAAACTGCCATATCTCCAACTGGGGAATTCAAGAAACCCTACCAGAGAGCATTTGGTCTGAGACAGTTAGACCACCAAGGTGCTGGTCTAATGATCCATGCATCACCCCCACAGCCCTCTCTGGGTGGGTAAGAATATGTGCCATCTCCCACCCACAGTCTCCCATACCCCCATGACATCCAGAGCCCTTTGTGGTGTGGTGCATGTAGCGCCCAACCATAGTGCCCAGCATTCAGGCACCCCCAGCACATTGGCATGGCAGTGTCCTTTCTAAAACCCCACTGGGATGCTGGTACCTCCTCCCATCTGTGTCCCACCAGCCCTCCCTATGCATTGCCCCATCCACATGACCCCGCTAGCCAGCTGGTGGTAGGTCTCTTTCCTTAGGCAATGATGTCACCCATCTGCCCCACAGCTTGTGGCAAACTATCACTTGTACCATCTTTTTGCTGCATGGCCACATTTTCTGCAAGCTACAGGATGCTGATGCTGGGACACTACCCAAAAGTGAATTGGGCGCAGGGTCCCTGGCATACCAGTGATTTGCACTAGCTGCTGTTGGCACAGCTTGCACTGATCTTTGAGAATCAAACCCAATATGTTTTATATTAAGTCAGAAAACATACTTAAAATCAAAGAAAGGAATGCTTACTTTCAGCAATGCCAAATGTTCAGCATTTTCTGGTGACAAAAAATATCTTGTATCAGTAATAATGTTGCCAGTTAAACTGAAAAAAAAAAGTTCTAAATAGACACTACTCCGAGGACAGTTTGTCTACTTATTTCCAGTTTTTGTACTAGAGTGGGCCACATATTTTGTTGGTATTTCCAGTATTTCAAAGGATCAGCATTCCAGTCAATAGTGAGCTCTTCCAGATGCATCTCAACCTTGGGCTGAACTGAGCCTGAGTTGGAAGGTGGCTGAGGAAGTTATAATAACATCTTGCAAGTGGCTTTAGAAACCTGAAGCTAAACTAGGTGATTGTAAGGCAGTGCTACTTTTTAATGGTGTTGAAGATCCTGCAGCAGTGGCAGAAGAGGAACAAGCATTTGTCAATGCCGAATGTTTGCTTGCTGGCACTGGCATTGGTAGTGCAGAAGTTAGAGAGATGCACAATAGGATTGGCAGTGAAGTAGTGAATAGCGATGCAGTGAATTTTAAATCCACCGGCGAAGTGGACGTGAAGTGACCACTTCGCGTTGGTGGAGCACAATGCAAAGTGGTCACCATGAAGTGCTCACTTCGTCTTCTCATTATGACTTTGCATTGTCACTCTGCCTTAACATGAAGTAAGGTGAAGTGACAACAAAATAAGCAGTCCCCAGACATCACATGGCTTACAGTACTGTAAGTCACATGCTTTAACAAGGCAGGAAGGAAGTGAATCAGAGAAGCAGTTACTTCAACTTTCTCCTTTGCAGCTGTAGAGGGAGGAGGCTTTTTTGGTGAGAGACTGAGAGAGGGGAGCAGTTTGTTTCCCAGTGATTTTGTGCAGAAATAAAAACAGATTTTTTAAAAGCTACAACTTTATTTAGTTTTTGTATCGTGTTTGTGATTTTGTTTGGCACTGATTTTTTTTTATAAGTTTTGCTTTATTTTGTGTGTGTGTGTATCTGAGAGTGTGAGACTGAGTGCTGGTGAAGGTTAGGCATCGGGACTCATTGATAGTTGGGGACTTGTGTGCAAGGAACCTGGTACAAGGAGAGTCTGTGGCCCTTGGGCACAGGCACAGGAGAGGAGTGCTTGCGTGGGGTGGTTGGATATTACTGGACCACTCCCCGACTCTTGAGCTTTGCTCCCCATGGAAGCAGCAGGACCAGTGCCACCAGTGGCTACTGCGCACCCACCTACTCTGCTACTACCACCACCACCAGTAGAGCAGCTGCAGGGGTTCCAGAGCACCCTTCTACCACCTCCACAGCCACAGGTGGAGCCCCAGGAAAATATGAGGTGGTTCAAGGAGTGTATCTGGTCCACCCCTGCAGCTCCCCAGTGTGGGAGTTTTTAACTGTGTTGGGGAGACAGCACAATTGTGGTTTGCCATCTGTGTGGTGTGCTGGTGCACCATGGCCCAGGGAACACATTTGGGGATCAGTGGCCAGTGCACCTCATGACAAACCACCACAAGGTGGAGTGGCAGGCTGCCACCGAGAGAGGCCAGCGTCCACCTGCTGGCCCTTCTGTGGCAGTGGCCATGGGTGCTGGGGTGAAGTTGTGCCTCACCACCACAGCAGGAGGAGGGCAACTGCAGCAGCTGTTCCACCACCACCACTGCCACCACAACCACCAGCACCACCCTCCCACCACCATCACCACTACCTGGGTTTCCACGTGCAGTGGACCCTGCCACAATGCCTGCAACACAGGCTGACATTGCTCTGGTGTGGGCAGTCCTCAAAGGGAACAATGAGGGGGCAGGTGCTGTACAGCAGTAGATTGATCAAATCCATCAACAGCAGCTGCAAATAGTGACAATGCTGCACCTGCTGCTCAAACACCACGGCATCCCACATTAAGGGATGTTTTTCTGGACCCCACTACTGTGCTGTACTGTTTTTGTGTGTGTGTTTTGTTGTTTAATAATAGACATTTTACCTTCTGTTGTTGCAGTGCCTCAGTAATGTTGACTTTTTGTTTTGGAGTGCTTGTGGAAAGCTGTTGTGAGCAGTGCAAGTATGATGTGAAAATTGCATGTGCAGTCAGTGTTGTTTGTGTGTATGTGAGTGTGTGTGTGTGTGTGTGTGTGTGTGTGTGTGTGACATCAGACATTGTGCAGCATGTTGCAAACATATTGCTGTTGCTGACTTGTTGCAGTATTTATGCTATAAAGAATAGCGAGTAGAATAAGGTATATTTTATTGTCACCATCATCATCAGTGGACTAAGTGATACGATACTTTTTCAGAGGTGTCTGGCCAGAGTACACCTTAGTCACATTATATAATATACAACACACATAACTTTTAGGAGGGATGAGTTTTGTGCTATGATCTCACAAAGTCATGTGTGCACTCAGTGACTGAGGTGCACAGTGACCCGATACCTCTGATAAAATATCATATCACTTAGTCCGCTGGTGCTGATAGTACCAATAAAATATACATCAGGTATTCTTTGTTATCTTTATTCTTGATACTGCAACAAGTCTTACCATATATATGTTTGCATGAAGCTGGACAATGTATGCACACAGGAAAGAACAGTAATGGCACACATGCAGTTTAGCACAACATACTCGCATTGCTCAGTCTTCATGCTGTTTGCGAAACACTCAAAATCTGATTCATGAGTCCCGACACAATGTAAACATTAATGAGGCTGTATAACTATTTTGCTTGTGAAATAGACATGAGATTCACCAACTTACAGCATTGCACCCGATATATGGGTGCCTTACTTCCAGAGGAATCTTTCTTGCTCAACATGTCCTTACATAACGCAATACATTTCTGTGAAAACCACTCGTAATTTCATAACAGTGTATCACATCACAGAGGAATTTCCATTCATAAAAGCCGCCCAAATTCTGTCCCCTTTCTCAGCAATGTTAGGATGTGATGCCAGGGAGAGTGCGGGTGTGTGCTCCATTATAGTGAATGTCCACTTGTCCAGCAGCTTTCCAAATGTTTCTTTATGTTATAATGGTCAGTTTGTGGTGAAATGTGTGGTCACATTTCCAGTGAGAAGAGCCTTGTTAGTAGAAATGTGCCCACATTTCACCACAAAGTGAACCTTATAACATAAAGAAACATTCGATAGCTGCTGGACATGTAGTGGGCACTCACTGCCGGCATCACGGCTACGTAGCTGAGAGGGCTGCATTATCAAGGGAATTCTCATGACGGACACACAGCAATTCGTGGTTCTCGAAAACCGCCGACAAAAAGATTCCTGGGCGAAAACACCCACATAATAAGTTAGGTGCAACACCATAACTACATAATGTGGTGAATCTCTGTAAACCACCAGTGCAACAATCTGTTGAGAACTCTGACTATATTTTTTTTAATGCTATCATTACCAACTCCTTTCTTACATCCTGACTAGTGTGATACTATAAGTTTCAGTATTTGGTCTGCTGTGCTACCAACTTTTTCATGTGTGAGAATAATGAAAGGAGCATTCAGCATAACATGGTGCTGACCAGGTCTTTGTCAGTATTTTCTGCTGCTTTTTCTCCATCACATCAGTTAGTTGTTATATATCACTTCTGTTGTAAATTGTGGGTGCAACTGACAAGCTACAACAAGGATAAATGGGCATATCATCCTCTATTACTAACAACCTCCTTGCTCTGGGTCCCTAGATGCCTGCAATGGTCAAAGCCGCATCAAGCCTCAAGTGTTATTCTATTGACTACAAGTACAGCAACTGTCTCTTAAACTCCTACTCCTCCTCCTCTTGATATCAGGAAAGTGTCCACTCAAATCCTGGCCCTGTCTCCTACAGTACAACAAAGCCTGCCAAAATGGAGGGGACTCAAAATTGCTACCATAAACATCTGCAGTCTCCTCCCAAAACTGGCCTCCCTTCAAGTCTTTGCCAGCCAGCACAACCGGATATCCTTGCCATCGTCGAAACTTGGCTGACACCTAATACTAGATCATGCCATCTCTATACAAGGCTACACAAAATATTCAGGCTGGATAGGACCTCGAAAAGGGTGGTGGGTGTGCAATCTACATAAAGGACTACCTCACCTGTCTCCCTAGTTCTTACCCCACCACAGAAACCTCAGTGCAACTCCTCCCTATCAAGATACTACTTGAGTGCCCAAAACAAAGTCCTCACGATTGCTGCTGTCTATATCCACAAAAGATCCTGATTCTGGCCTACAGGCTGTCCTTGAGTTAAGTAAGTACACAACCGTCTGACATCGAACTCCTTCTCCTTCAGGGACTTCAATATAAATTGGCTTGCTCCTGATGCAGGGTCAAACAAAGCGTATCCTAGCAGCAAATTTAACACACGTGGTAAACTCCCCTACCAGGAAAACTACAAATCAGGGACCAGCACCCTCATTGACTGGATCCTTACCAGCCACCCTACCCATTATAACCAATGTAAGTGTTCTCCTGACTCGCTCAGTGATCACTCCAATAATATTGCCTGGACAAAATAAGTTTACGTAAGCTGCCTCCAAAAACCATCTATAGCAGAGTCCTACCTTATGGCAACCTTATTCATCTCAAGACCTGTCTTAGGCAGATAGACTGGTCCTTGATTTACAAAACCTGAAAATGTTGACCTGGCCTTGGTTACTTTATTTCTACTTTCACTGCCTGTGACACCTATAGTAAAAAGTGCAAAATCAAAGCACTCACAAATCCCTGGCTCACGTGAAGCTATTGGCACAACTCAAAAGTAAGGATCACCTCTGGGCCACTGCAAAGCTACTGGCACTCTGTCAGACATTCAAAAGTATAAACAGGCTCGTAACCACTGTACTAAACAGATCCAACTTGATGAAGCTCCTACTTCAAGAATACCCTCTCCAACTCCTGGAGCAAGGGAAATCCTTCTGGGACAACATAAAAAATATCATGGGTCAGCAGTCCAAATCCTCTCCTACAATAATGAATGTGGATGGAACACTACATTAGACCAGAGATCATTGCAAACACCTAAATGATACCTTCACGGACCTTAGTGGTGTCCTCTCATCTGATTTCTTCGCTGATGCTGACCCTCAATTTCTACTTTCTACTGCTCTCCAACCAAACCACCCTTCCATTTCAAACTAGTAAGCACATGAAGTCTATAAATATGAAAAGAGGCCATTTCTAGTCCGAGCAAACAGCGACACTATTGACCGTAAACTTCTGTCCCTCACTCTGGAGAAGTACCTGCTCCCCTCACAAAAATTTTCAATCTCTCCCTGCTACAGCCAATTCCCTAGAAATGGAAAGCTGCAGTTGTCACTCCGGTGCACAAAAGTGGTGATAAGTCACTGCCTGGTAACTTCTCGCCCAATATCAATACTACCACCTCTCTCTAAAGGCCCATGAGCGGCTTGGTGGTGGACCAACCTCAGACTACCTGGTAAGCCACAACATCCTATGCACTCAGCATGGATTTAGGAAAGGGCACAACACATCGACTGCCCTACTTGAATTCTCAGAACAATCCACAATGCCATGGACAAAGGAAACCTAACTGGAGCAGTCTACATTGAATTAACCAAGGCATTTGATACAGTTCACCATAGCCTACTTATCAAACAACTACTATCCCTAGGGCTCTGCGGAGTCCTGGTGACTGGGTAAAAATTACCTTGCTCAGCGCTCTCAATCTGTAAAAGTAGCGGACTTCTCTCAGACTCAAAACGGTTCGCTCAGGAGTTCCCCCAGGGATCCATCCTGGGCCCCTCCTTTTCAGCCTTTTCCTAAACTCCTCCCCAAATCCTGCCCTGAACAAATAATCCTCTATGCACGATGATGCCGTGATTCTTGCCACTCATAAAGATCCAACCTCTTACGCCTCAACCTTCAGCATGCTTTTCCAAAGTTGAGATGTGGTTCCTTGAACATAAGCTGGTTCTAAACCACAAAAAACTAAATCATGCTCTTCTCTAACCCACAAAACAAAAGCAGCAAGTCCACTCACCATTAATACATACCAGGAAATACCCTTGAACAAGTGCCAATTTTCAAATATCTTGGAATCAACTTTGATCAAGGCCTAACCTTACAACTCACATTGATAGTACAGCAAAACTATTAATCGCGAATTGGGATTCTGTATCGGAACGACCAGCTTCTTACCCATTCTGCACTGAGGTTGCCATCCAATCCTCTATCATCTCAGTTGTTGATTATGGTTTAGTTATATATGGATCTGCCACTACTACAGCACTTAGTCGCATTACAACATCCCTAAATAAGGTCTGTCGGTTGCTCACTGGTGCACACTGACGTACCCACACATGTGAACTCTATGTTGACTCAGGTTGGTTGCAACTCTCAAACCGGATAAAGTACCTTACCTGCCTGATGGTGAAAAAATCCACTCTGGGCCTCACTCCACCCTGTATCCAAGACCAGTTATGCCTGAGCGCTAGCACCCGTTTTACCAGAAGATCAGAACACCAGCCTCTCCAAGTCCCCCGATGCCAGACTTCTCAGGGACAAAGATCATTTGCCTATCGTGCCCCCAGCTGGCTAAACGCCCTCAGCACTCATATTACTGCCTCCACCTCTCTAGGTATTTTCAAATCAAGGCTTTCTCTCCCACCTGCCACCTCAGCTCTTGTGACTGCCCTGATTAAACCTCCTATTTCTCACTACCCACCCTGTCCCGTTATTTGACAAAGACAAATTTGGAAACCTTTTCTCCTGCTATTGTCTGCTCCCACACCTTTCACTTACCCTCTGTTCTGGACTTTTTCCTATTTGTTTCTCTAATCTGGCATGACCTCTTTCTTGTAATAATAATGTGATTATTGATATCTCATGTCCTTTTGCACGAATTATTTGATATGTATTTGTATATGTTCTTGCTCTTGACACAACACAAATTGTTGTGTTATCTATGTAACCTTTTGTACTGTACCTAATTGACGTGGAACCTTTGTAAAAGAGCCTTTGGCTCAAAGGTAGTAATTCTAGAACAATAAACTAAACTAAATTAACAGTTATGCACAGGCAGTGTTTTATGACCCACAGAACAATATTTATTGAAAAGCAGCTGCAAATAAATACAAACCTGGTCATAACAATACTGAAAAGTTAACTCATTTTTTTTTCATAAGTGACAAAATTAGTCAATGAAGTAAAGAAGACAGAAATTGTGAAAAAAGTGTATCATTCAAGTCATGACTGGAGTTAACAGTGGCTGGCAATGTAGTAGCAAAAAGTACATTTCAAAATTGTCACCACATTCTTGCAATGCTGCTATAATGGATAATGTCAGTATGACATCATGAGCTCACAATCACACAACACACAAAATGCATCCTCCTTGTGTCCAGAAAATTGACAAGTGGTAACAAAGAGTAATGGGATCGTTTCAGCACATACAAAGTCCCCCAAAATTAATGGCACACTTAGTCATGCCGCAGTGGTGGGACAGAGTCCCCAGAATTTTTCTGCATGCCTAAATGCATCCGCCATGCGTTCATAAAATTGACAAGTGTTAACAAAGTGAATATGGGATCATTTGCTTTATACAAAGTCCCCAGATTAAAATGAAGAATGCGGTGAACAGTTGGTGGTCCAATGTGTGATGTGATTCGAGCAAATGCAATGATCATCTCAGCTGGATGGCAGTGTGCCCTTTGTCTGTACACTAATAGTAGCCTTGGTGAATTGACATATATATATATATATATATATATATATATGTATGTAATATATGTGTATTTTGTAGTTGAGTGGGGTTGACATGGACATGTACTCATTGTATACTGTTCTGTATCACAGGTCACAGATACTGTTGGTATGCACATTCCAGTGCTTGATGCGAACTTTATGTGTAGAAATTTGAAATGGATAACTCTCAAGCATATGAAGGTAAGTATTATTTTTTTTTGAGGTGGGGGAAGCATATTTGCAGGTTTGTCTGTAATGGTTTCTTATTTTGTTACTTCTTCGGAGATTTCTTCTGCATCCTTCTCGAGTCTGGTTGTTAATGACAGTCATGGTCATCTAATGAAATTACTTCTGCATGTTGCATGTGTGAACCAGCCCGGGGGAGCCGGATATTGAGGAACTTGTTCGGATAAGGCCACTTTGACAGAACAACAAAGCATCTGGAAGTTTCCTAAAAAAAGAAATGAATGACTTCTTACAACTTAATCGTAATTTGTCCCTGGTTCTCAATCTCAGATCAAGTTACATTTCAAAACCATGTCTTGTCAAGTAACACAACCTGTGTGCAACTTTTTCAGCACTGTCATGGTCAGGGCTGCACAGCTGCAAGTTCAGAATACAGTGCACGAATGATGTCTTACAGAAATAGTTTTGGTGACGTAAACATGTCACCTAGTTTATGAATCATACTCAGTCGCATTTGCTGCAGTCTTTCCAAAACAATGAAATGGATGAAATAATATCTTCATATTTACCAGAATGGATTTCAAATGGATATTCCATAGGTTCCTCTATGCCGGTACAGCTGTAGTACCATTCCTACCGAGTTTCAGTGAAGGAGAGTTTTCTTAACCTGTAAGAAAACAAAATAAGTGTACTGTATGTGTTTGATCATCAGCAACTATGAAAAGCTACAGAAAACAAAACATACAAATAAAGGAAGTGAAATAGCATGACAAACATTAGTACACATACTCACTTTAGTCAGACTCATGCTCCAGAGGTGGCAGTGGCTAACATCAGTCCCATGGTCATAGTCTGGGGGTGGACATCGCATGCTCAGTGGTGACAGTGGCTAACATCAGTCCTGGTGGTGGTGGTGGTCCAGGGCAATCAGACTCATGCTCAGTGGTGGCAGTGGCTAACATCAGTTCGGTGCTGGTGGTGGTCTGGGGGTGGTCAGACTCATGCTCATTGGTGGCAGTGGCTAACATCAGTCCTGGTGGTGGTGGTCTGGTAGTGGATAAACTCATGCTCAGTGGTGGCGTGGCAACTTCACTCCCAGTGGTGGTGGTCCAGGGTGGACAGACTCATGCTCAGTGGTGGAAGTGGGTAACATCAGTTCCGGTAGTGGTGGTGGTCTGGAATGGCACACTGCCTTTTAACAACTTCAGTTAAAACCTGCCAACATTAACCACATCATCATCCTCATAAAGAAAGCTGCCCTCACAATCATCTATGTCTGAAGTCTGACCACTGGGAAATTCTTTCTTCATTGTGTCATCATCTACATAGTGGTGGGCTGTTTCAGGCAGCCACTGCCAGTGCCACCAGGATGGTCCATTTCCACATCACCAAAACCACCATGACTAGGCCGGGGTATGAATACCAAGGTTGCAGTCTGTGCTGGTATGGTGCCTCTCATTCATTTTAATGAATGTTAGCAAACTAACATTTGCAGGAGACAGGTTTGTCTGACAATCCCTGACTATTGCACCTGCTGCTGAACAGAATACCCTCTCAGTACTTACACTGGAGGGTGGGCATGTGGTACTTCAGTGCCACTGCAGTCAGCTCCGGCCATTCACTGACCTTTCCACTCCAGTACAAAAGAGGACATTTAGTTATTGTCAGATGTCTGTTTTCAGACAAATGTGACTCAGCCATTCTCTGTGATGCACTAAGTCCAGTTGTTGATGCATCATCCTGTTCCCAGGAATCATTTATTTCTACAAATCCCACCTTGGGACAAAACCTGCAAAGCGGGTTAATGCCAGCCACTTTGGATGACAGATCACCTGGAACTGCAGTCCCTTCCCCTTGTAGGATATGCCTGATAGTCCTTCAGGTACACTTTCAGCTGGATTATGCTGTTGAGGTTTGCTGACCTTGCACGTGACTTGTGCCCCATGAACCAAGCGCAGCAGTTGATCACTGATATTTTTACCTGTTCAGGCCCTCCCTCCAGTACTGATACATTCCCCGTTTGTACTGTGGGTCCAGCATTGTTGCTATGGCAAAGTTGTCACTACGCTGAATGCTCACAATGTGGCGCTTCTGATTGAATATTGTCAGCATGAGTTGCAGCAACATACTGCTACCACTGTCTCTGGCAACATCAAGGCCATGCTGTGCATTCACCAGCTTCTGCCTCAGCACCCGCAGCAGTGGAATTGATTGGCTAATGGAGGCAAACCCACCACTCACTGCCTGTGTGGCATGTTCAAAAGGCCACAAAATTATTACAGAGTCCATGAGGTGCCACTATTCAGTCCTCATAGACATGGAGGCCCCAGAACTGTCACGGCTAGTGTGCATCACAAGATATTCTGAGATGGCTTTGTATTGTTCATACAACCTCTCTGCCATGTATAAAGTGGAGTTCCATCAGGTGAAAACTTCCAGCTTCAAGCGGTGCTGAGGCAGGCTGTTTTGTATCTGCAACTGCCACAGTTGGTCACGGGCCTTTCCAGATCATGAAAAGTGAGACCAAATATGTCGTGCATCGGTCAGCATTTCCTTTACATCTGGGTGCTGCAGAAACTCCTGCATCACAAGATTTAAACAATGGGCCATGCATGGAACATCAAGGAAAAACACCATTCGTGATGCATTTCACCACATTTGACCCATTATCACTTGCAATGAACCCAGCTCTCGGGGACAGAGGGTTTAGTCACTTGTCAGTTTCAGTCAGTACCATATCCAAAATGTTCTCACCTGTGTGTGAACAGGTCACATTGCGAATAGCAATAGTTGCATGCTGTTGAATTCCTTGAAGATTGCTACCGTGACAATCCACCTTACTGTACTGATTATTCATACTACCAACATCACAAACAACCCCCGGCACATGCACCCAGTGTGCAGTTATATACAAATATTAACTCCCCACTGTTTTGCCACTTGTCCACATATCCATACTTAAATGGATGAATGGAGAGGAGGAATGTTGAAGGGCTTGTCTTATTGAGTTCTACACAGTACGGAACAACTCAGGGGCAGCACGGGTAGAAAAGTATGTCCTGGATGGGACTTTCCATTTTGGACAGGCACATGCAGCAAACTGCCGGAACCCAGAATTCTCCACAAAGGAGAAGGGCAAAAGATCAATTGCCAGCATTTCAGCTACAGCAGCATTCAGTTCACGTGACAGTGTATGATTAGGTGGTACTTCAGCTTATGTGCAAAAACACTCTGTAATGTGGACTGACTGAAACGTTGTACATGAGGTGTGATCACAAATGGTTGTGCTCTGTGATGAATGGCATTGGCAGTGGGTGGAGTGTGGACGTTTGATGAAGTCAGTTGCACAGGTGATGATGACAGACCCAGAAATGCAGTTGTTTTGCCAGATTTGCCAACCGGGGTTGATGTACCATTTGCACTAGACATACTGCATTCACCACCACCACCATCACCAAAACTGCAACTCTCACCAGCACTGGACAACATTTCAAAGTCATTATGCTCCTCCACCTCATCATGCCTGTAGCAATCCTCTGCTCTTATTACCTCACTACTGCACTTGTTTAATTTACTGCTGGACTTAACAGTCATGGAAGGGGATAACATGGTTGTTATGGTTGCTGCTGTTGAGGGTGATCTCCCCACTGTGGTATTAGCTGCCATCTTGTGCTGGGTCCACAGTGCCATGTGCCCTATTCTTAAGAGGCATGCTGTCCTCCTGTGCCCAGATGGCTCCCCTTTTACCTCGACTCACCACAGTACATGGCAAATCTGGCAGATTGCAACTGACTCATCATTTGCATCTTGAACAAAAAAAGTCCCGAGCAAGGGATTGTGATGCTCTGCTTTTAACATGTCCATGATGCTGCTTATATAACTCCATTCTTTTAAGCTCTGGAGTGGGGGGGACATGATGTTTCGGGCACTGCAGACCTGGACTGCAACTGACCACCATGACTACCTATCATTATTGCTGGGTCATCATCATCAACTTTAAACTGGTAAATCACAAGTTTTTACGGGGGGGGGGGTTACTGCAAACAGACTCAGACACATCCACCTTGAATTTCTTTTTCTCTGGTTCCCAACGGGGTCAATTACATCATCATCATATTCATCAGTGTCACACACATCCACATCTTCTGTTTGGATTCTGGCATGTGGACTACATGTTGCAACAACAGCAACATCATCATCATCATCACATTCATCATCATCATCTACACCACCATCACCTGATATTTTTTCACCACACTGTGAATCATTGCATGGAAAATGTGTGACATTAACCACCACAGTGGACAGAATATCACATTGTATGCTGTCGTTGACATGATCATCAGAATCCTCAGGTTCAGTTACTGGGATGTTACTAGGAAGTATGACATCGTCTACGCTGCCTCACTTGTACTGCTTTACACTCTACTATATTTTTGGATATGATACACTGGTCAGAATCTGAACTTGAGGCACCAATACTAATACTACCACCAACACTAACACCACTGGCTGGGAAAACATCATCTACTCCAACTATGAGTGAAGCTACTAATTGGGCTGTAACAAAACATTGCAGGAGAAATACCTTTCCTCACATCAGCAGTGCACTTCTGTGTCTGCATACTACCATGCCCACAGACTATCTTACTGGCAGCAGTGCCATGGCAAGACCCAGCTTTGCTTGCATATCTCTTTGCGGGCATTTTGGAGGATCAACAACAATATTATAAACAAATTTAGATTTTGTTACGTTCACTCTCTAATTGGGGGGATGCTGGATGTGAAGCCAAAAAAAACAACTGTGGCTTCAGCAACAGATAGAGACTGTCACACATTGAAAACAACTTCAGTAACCAGTGGTGCTGATAAGGTCACAAACAATCCAATCTAGAAAAAAATTCCTTTTGCCGGTGGGGGTGGCGGGAGCACTGACTGCAGATTTTTTACGGCAGTACAAGCAGCAAAACAAAGAACAGATACCATGATCGCAGTACAAAATCAGGCAGCTGCAGTGGATAGCAGATTCACACTGCTGCGCCTGCAATTACACTAGTCCGTGGCACAATAAAAGGTGTATTATTTGATGTCATGCAACACTGCACACACACTCACACAAATACACAGAACAGTTTGTCTACAATGCTGAATGCATAGCAAATTGAAAAGTTCAGTAATATGCCATGTATTGCAATGTAAACAACCAGAAATTATGAACTGCTGCACCAGTTCCACACAACACACAATCAGCAAGAAAATGTCAACAATTACTAACAATATTACTTTGTGTACTTTAACACAGTTATATAATAAAAATATAACCAAAAAACAAAGAAATCACAATTTTTCCAACTTAAATCTACCTACACCACAGATACACCCCTTCCCCAATACACACTTTCACTGTCTTTCACTACACGCACTCAATGTTGCACATTAACATTCAAAATCCATGCAAAAACCAAAACGCTCAATGATATGGGCACAGGAGTGTTTCCTGCAATCGATGAACTTAAGTTTGAACCCCCAAAAAAAAACTCAATAATGCCTTTCTAACAGTTTTTAGAAGGTTTCAATCACAGACAGCTCTCGGAGCACACTGTCTCCTACTGCTTCCTACACACACTACCCCAAACTAAAGCTGTGCAGTTCAATATAGAGTCCATGTGACCTGAAATCCCAGGAATCACTGCAAAATTTGCCTTTGGAGCTCAAAAACAAGGCGAAGTAAGGCAAAGTGCGTTTTTCTCAATGCACTGCATTTTAAGATTTTGGTGGAGTAGTGTTCTGGGAAGGCAGAGTAATGCAAAGTCATTGTTTTCAATGGACTTCACGTTATTCATTATAATGCAAAGTACTCCACTTTGCATTGTGGAGCATTCAGCAAATCCGCCTTTACTCCACGAATCACTTCACAGAGCAGATTGAGTCCACCATGCCCACCACTAGTAGTGAACTGATGCCGACCCCATTCCCATCATGCAGAGGTGACAGGCATTGTGGTGTGCTTCTGAGTCACTGGCCCTAACACTTATGCCATTTCACCTCATCCTACCCCGCAGAGACTGACAAGTGCCATGATATGCCTTGGGGTCTTAGGGCCTTATGCTCACCACATTCCATAAGGAAATATACTGACATGGGTGCAGTGTAGGAGAATGGGGGGAACATTGGGGCTGAAGAGTCCAAGGCACACCTTGATGCTTGTCACTGGTTGCAGGGTGAGGGGTGTAATGGCATGAGCATTACAGCTGACAATGCCAAGTTACACCCCGATGCCTGCCAGTCTATACAGGTTGTGGCATTATGGTTATAAACCCTAATGCCCAGTTCATTTGTTAGTATTTTCACTACAAATTTTCAGCATGGGCTGTTTGTGACCCCACCTCATGAACAGTGCAGTTTGTTTGCAAAAGGTGATTTTGTACAGCGACTGTGCATTTTGGAGCAACAGGTGTGAAAACACATTTTGGGCAGGGTGAAAAATGACAGCTGCACTATTCATGAGGAGGTGTAAAAGAATGGCATTGTCAAAAATCTGGAGTGAAAATATGAAAAACTGGTGACATCACGAGCATGCATAGAAACTGTGCAACACATGCCCATAACGCAGTTATTTTGGGTATTTGTTTAACCAAATTTTCAACATAGGCATTCTGGGAACTCCAGTTATGAACAGTGTCACTGTGATTTTGTTAATCTGGCCCAAACATTGATGTTCCACAGCGATTTCACCATTGTGTGAAATGTACGAAACACATTTTGGACAGGATGTGAAAAATGACAGCAGTACTGTTCATAAGGAGGAGTAAAAAAATGACAATGGTGAAAATCTGGAGTAAAATATAAAAATTGAAGTCATGAACAGAGTATAGAAACTGTGCAATGCATGCCTGTAACGAATTATTTTTGGTATTTTTACCAAATTTTTAACATAGGCATTTTAGACCTCCACTCATGGACAATGTCATTGTTTTTTGTTAATGTGTCCTGAATGATCGATTTCGCTGGACTGCATCATTGTGCGCCACGATGTGAAAACACATTTCAGGCAGGATGTCAAAAATGCCAGCTGTACTGTTCATAAGGAGGTGTGAAAAAAGGGCAATGTTGAAAATGTGGAGTGAAAATATAAAAAATTGTCACAGTTACGAGCATGCTTTAAAATTGCACAACTCACACTCGTAACATGGTTATTTTTTGGAATTTGTCCACCAAATTTGCAAGATAGGGTTTTTGGGACCCCACCTCATGAACAGTGGTGTCGTTTTGTTAATCAGTCCAGAAAGGTGATTTCATGCAATGACCACAAAATTACCTTTCGGGGCAGAGTAATGAGATGACAGTGCACGTGTTCATGAGGTGGGGTCCCAAGCACCCCATGTTGAAAATTTGGAGGCAAAATTGCAAAAAATGGCTGAGTTATCCACCTAAGTGTAAAAAAAACCATTTATGCCATTATACATCTTACTGGCATTTCTTCAGTTCGCAGTCAGCTTTGAAGAGTTCAGACGTGTTCCCGGTCCACCGAAGATCATCACGCTATGCTCCAGATGTAAGTATGGGGTGAGGGGTGTATGAGGATGTGGGGTGCCCAGAGGGTGGTTGCGGGTTGGGGAGGGACCTCATGGTGAGGGACCGTTTTCTTTATTTCAGGTAATTAAAAACAAAACAATCACCACAGACAGTTTCATTTTTTTCACAGGTATATGAAAAACTGTTGTGCACACCTGGGGTGGGCTCCCAGTGTGCCCCATGACTTTGGGGAGGTGATGTTGGCCACACTGGGGTGGTCTCCCAGTGTGGCACAGAATGGGGGAGTGGGCCAGAACATGCCTTCGACGGTCAGCTTTGATTACGGGAAAGCACACTGCGGTGGGCCCCCAGTGTGCCACACAATCTTGGAGGGGGTTATTTAGCATGCCGACAAAGGGATTGGGCACCCCTGAAGTTGTTTTTTTAGGCATTGTGCGGCAGGTGGCGGAACCACTGCTGCCATGTTTATCAAAATTCTCCATCAGGAAAGGCATGTCGGGAGGCGTGCTATTGTGCCGCTGCATGACAAGCTTGTCCTCATTGCAGTGGCACTTTCTCTACAAGTTTTGACCACTTTACATATGTCTTGTGTGAGCACCTGCTTGCTGGCTTATTGGGAATGAGGGACGCACCTACTAAAGGGTACCCTGCATTCATCCACACTGATGAACCTCTGATATCTGCTACTACTGCAAGATGTTGGCTTGCATGCAGGCTCAAGCCAACAAAAAATGGTGCAGACTGTTGTAAGACCAGAGGTGGGGCTGCCTGTTGATGTGCTGTGTTTTGAAGATTCTAAACTTTATTTTGTACTCCTTGCCAAGGAAGAGGAAGAAGAGGAAGCTACTGGAACACCAGAGCAGGGGCCACATGATACTGTGCTGTACCGTGAAGAAGATTGTTCTGAATCTGATTATGTATGTCATTCCATGGCGGCATGATCTTCATCAGCTCTTTCTTTTTATTTACCTCAACAGAAGTGCCATCACCATTCACATTGTGTTTTGATTTGTACCTTGGGCCCAAGATTGTTGCTTTAATCTATGGTCACACTGAGGCATTTTTTGTAGTTTTTCATCTTCACCATATTTTTGATCATTTGTATGGTTGTATCTTTTGTATTTTTGTGGGCAACCTTTTAGCATCAGCAGAGGCAGCATGTGGGATAGATTTAGCCTGGTGCTCTAAATTGTCCCTAATCAGATTCAATTAAAATTTAAACTTTTATTTTTAATTATCTTTTTTCATTTCTTCTATTTAAAAGACATATGACATATAGTTTGTCTTGAAACTATATTTAATAAATTAATAATGTACATATTAGATTACATAATATTTTCATTTAAAGACAAAGTATTGTGCTAGATAAATGAATCATAGCGTATATGAAATCAACATCAGGGGATTATACAGTTATATACCAAATAATTATTCTACTTGGTTATCAAATTCTTAGTGGAAGTTTACTCACCTGGTAAAGGCTATTATGAAAGTACCTTTTTCCAGCACTCCAAGTTCTTACTCATGGGTTCTAGTGCCATCTTCCTGTAGGCTGATGCGTAAAAAATTTGAAAGTTGTAATCTGACCCTACTCCGCCCCTTATCCTGGTGTGGTTAGCCAGTGTGATGACTTCCGTAGCTGTGTCCCTGAAAATAATGGTTACTTCAACAGCATAGATTCATATTACTAAAACACAAGTGCCATACCAGATCATATGGGATTAAATGAGATCAGATTTGATTTTTTGAGCACTGTAAATCAATTGCACCTGCATAGCTATCGCCTCAGATTGTCATTCGTAAAAATACATTCATATGTCCTCCTCTTTAGTCATGGTAATATTAATATCATATTAATATCAGCACGCTTCCTCATTAGGTGGGATATGGAGTGTTATAAAAAGGTACTTCCATAATCACCTTAACTCGGTGAGTAAACTTCCATTATTCTTTGTAACTTTTTACAGCTCTCCAAGTCCTTACTTATGGGTGATTAAGAAGCAAGACTCTTGTCTATACGGACAGGAAGAGGAGGCTACTATGAACATACCATCTGAAGGACTACCCTGTGAAGCCGTCACTTGTCCTGACCTCAAGTGTCTAGTCTGTAATATCTTGTAAATGTATTCAGAGTAGACCAAGTGGTCACTGCACACGTCTCTGCCACTGATGCAGAGTTATGTACTGCTCATGAGGTGGCTAGAGCCCTCATAGAGTGGGCCTTAAAATGAGCAGGCCGGTGTTGGCCTGACACCTTGTAAGCCTCGCTTATGGCCTTCCTTAACCATCTAGCTTATCAAACCCTTCTGGATGATATTGGGAGTGGTTGGGTTGATGTGTTTTGTGTTACCCCATCTAACAAAAAAAGGATCCAGTGTCTGTCATAGTTATGGTTGGTAAAAATTCTACAGGTCTGATCAGTGCCATCAGCTATAGATAGAGTGGGCTGTGTTGTATTATTGGACCGTCTATAGTAGATTCGGCTGGAGGGGCAGTTGTCGATCTGTCAGTATGTGATTGGAAAATGCCATGTCTGCCCCCACCCATTGAATGCCATTGGTACAACCGTGCTGGGGCTCTGAAGGTTTGGTGATAGTCTTGGTACCCTCATTATGGGAGGACAGACATGGCCCTTCTTATAGCATCATGGTGTCCAGAATGCATCCTCCCTACCAATTTCTTATCCCTGCATCTGAAGAGATGGCTCTGAACCTGTTTGTTGTGGGCCTACATCCTTAAGTCCCCCTGGGATATTCCGCACTGCTCTTGGATCATATGGAAGGACCTTGAGGGTTTACTGCAGCTATCCGGTTATAAGCGGTTGGTAGATCCCATCTGATTTTGTTTTCAGGTCCCTACTAGGTGCACTTAGATGGTCTCAGTGGGTGTGTGTCTGCCTAGGTCAGTAGCACCAATGTCTCTTCTGCTCCCCTCATATTTTTTTTACTTCTCCTCGTTATGTCATGTTGGATATGACAGCCCGTCTGTAGGATTGTACCAGGGGCTCTGAAGTGTCTGTGGGTGGGATAGACACAAGATAGACTGCCTCATTATGGGAGTGCTGATGGGGAGGCAGGATGCTGTTGGGGACCAATTCTCCCAATGCTGTCTTGGGTCCCATTACTGCTTTTCCGCCGGAGCTACTGGCATCTGTACCTATTGTTCTGGGGACTGATCTGTACATGAAGGCTCCCTGTTTCAAGTGTCGCATGGTATGCCACCCCACAAAGAAAGGTTGATGGTGGGAGGTGGAATGCACCATCACTAGGTGTAGTTTTGAGACCTGTGGTCCCCCTTGTTCCACTTCAAGTGCTCTAGGAACCTCATCTGTAGTCCCCCAATTGTGCCAACCAATGCATGCCACCATGAGTTTTAGGGACTGTGTCGGTTCCCAACTGCTGGCCATGTACAAGCCAGTACACACCCATAGTGGGTCTTTGAATTGTCAATGTGGGTGTCCAAGGGGCTGGGCATCCCTCAAGCCATGTCACAGGCTAGCCCCCTGGTATTCAAGTGTTGTTGTCAGAGTAAAGTGGGTCTTTTCTGTGTTGATGAGCCCTCTGTGATTGGTCAGCCAAGTGCTGCATTCTTCTGGTAGTATCCCGGGATGAAGTTACAGTCTTAGCTCAGATTAACCCATTGTCCAGGTACAGAATGATGTGTATCCCTTCAGTCCTCTGCTGGACTGCTATGGTTACCCTGAACTTGTGAATGCCTAGTGAGCCAATGTTGGCCGTATAGGAAAAAGCAGTTTGGGGCCCCAACTGGTAGTGCTAGGCATCTCTGGTCAGTGAGATAACCTTTTGGACTGTGAGGTGCGAGATGATGGACCCACAACAGTGTGATGAGATGGTTAAACATCCTTATGGTAACTAGTCAAGTGGTGGTGGAATAAGTAGACAACAGGGTCCATGCATATACCTGCCAAGTTTCTTGAATGCTCCTGCCCATTCCCCAGCCTGTAATCCACTCATAGTCATTTGTTGGCCCTCTGTGATGTCCATATAGTACTGTAGTCTGTGCAGTTTCATTACTAACATACTAAAATGCCAACAGAATTGGCCTAACGGTCTTTTGAGTCTACTTGATTGGTCAGCCCCCACCCTGGGTGCTGACCTTGCTGCCCCCCTCACCTTCTCTGGCTTCTCCCTTCCCAGTTCCAGATATTCTTGCTGCATTGGATTTTGCTTACAGAACCCTTCCCCTGTACCTGTCCCAGCCCCTCTTGAACCCCTCCACTGTCTCTGCCTCCACCAGCCCCCTAGGCAGTGCATTCCATGGCTCCACCACCCTCTCCGTGAAGTAGCACCTCCTCCTTTCTCCCCTGAATCTTCCCCCCTCCAGCTTCCACCCATGCCCTCTAGTGGTCCCTCCTCCTTCCTTCGAAGCACCCTGACTGTCCCTCCCCTATTTACCCTCTTCATGTACCTGAAGACCTCTATCATGTCCCCCCGGTCCCTTCTCTCTTCCAATGTGTACATATTTAGCTCTTCGAGCCTCTCCTCATAGGTCCTGTCCCCCAAGCCCCAAATCATTTTGGTTGCCCTCCTCTGGACCTTCTCCAGGAGTTTAATGTCCCTCTTTAAGTGTGGCCTCCAAAACTGCATGCAGTACTCAAGGTGTGGCCTCACCAAGCAGTTATACAGAGGGAGAATCACTTCCCTCCTTCTGGAGGTGATCCCCCTAGCGATGCATCCCAGCATCCTGTTGACCTTGGCTGCTGCCCTCCTACAAGTCACCGAGTTGTTCATCTTGATATCCACCACCACCCCCAGGTCCCTCTCAGCCATCGAGACTTGTAGCATTTCCCCCCCAGGCTGTACACTTGGCCCGGGTTTCTGGCCCCCAGGTGGAGTACCTTGCTTTTCCCTGCATTGAACCTCAGCTTCCACTTTCTAGACCATCTTTCCAGAGCCTTCAGGTCCCCTGTGAGGCCACCCTCCTCCTCCCATCCACCACCACCCCAGGTTTTGAGTCATCCATAGAGAGACTCATCTCACTCCTGATTCCTGTCCTTATGTCAGAAACGTAGGCGTTGAACAGGAGGGACCCAAGGACTGATCCCTGTGGGACCCCACTAATGACCCTCCTTGGGGATGAGACTATCCCGCCAACTATGACCCACTGGGTCCGGTCCTGGAGCCAATTGCCTATCCATCTGATCATCTGGTTTCCCACCCCCATTTCTCCCAGCTTATCCAACAGGCCCACATGAGGAACAGAGTCAAATGCCTTGCTGAAGTCTAGAACGAGGACGTCCACTGGTCTACCCAGGTCCAAGGCACTCGTCACCCAGTCATAGAACTCCACAAGGTTTGTCTGACATGAATTCTCTATGCCTCTGTGATGTCCTATCAGGTGTGCAGTCTGAAAAATGTTCAGCAGAGGTCAAGCTACTGTGTGAGCTGAGCAAAGGGACATATAATGTGCTTCTGATGAGAGGTGGCCTGAGAATAGATTGCAAGTGGACAGATGTTGCGATGTTGTAGTCATCTGAGGAACAGCATTGTATGAGAAGAACAAAGATTGAAGAGTTTAGTTGCAAACTCTGCTAGACATATTATCAGATCACTGGAGAAAGCCTAATGTATCATATGAACTCTGAGCAGAGTCTGCTGACAGTCTGCAATTACTGAGGTGCTGTAAGACCACAGGCCACAGCTGGAGAAGCCACGGCAACTAAGGGAAGTAATGTCTATGTTTGGCCCTCCCCTGAATGACATGAGGTGAGAGAAGTGTGGAGGGCATTGAACGTAGAGGTAGCTGGGAATAAGGTAGCCAGCTCTGCATCATCTCTTGCTCCCCACATTGAGAGGATGTGATTGCGGTTGTGGGGGGCCAGGTAGTTGGCTCTTCAAGGCTGTGACTGCTCAGGGGAGTGGGGTGTAAATTAAAAATAGTGGGTGCTGGGAGCTGGCTCACCATGACTGTGACTGCTGATACTGAGGGATGGATATTCCACTCTGCTAAGGAGTTCCTTCCATGGTGAATGGGCTGTGCTTCTATCCCATGACTGGGCCAGTCTTCTGTGCTTTGATCCACTCACAGAGGAATCCTAGTAAGGCATTAGTTAGGGAGAAAGTTTTGGGCTAGCTCAACTCCTGGGTACCATAGAATAGCATTCCTGTCCCCAAGAAGCTCCTAATGCTCCCCATATAAAAGTTGTAGTCTTTGAAAGCCTGAGTGCTGTAAAAGTTTGGTTCATAAATTTGTATTTATGAAGTGGAAGTTTTTCCCACATCGTTAAGACTGATATGAACTAAAAATAAATGGTACCCTTGGAGCCCTCCTCAGCATTGTGTTATGGATTCTAAGTTTTGGTTGGTGATTGTCTAATGGTGCCGTTTAGCTATTTGTGTGGGTGGAGATGTCAGCCTAAAACTGTCCAGTGCCCTGCTCATGAGTGGCATCTGGGGAGGTAGGCTAGGAATCCTCTGAAATTTGCGTGGGAGCAGCCATTTGAGGTGCTGCCTCGACCATCCATCTGAACAAGGTGAGCCAGGAGGGAGTATTACTTGGATCCTGCTGTGGGAGAATGGAGTTCAGACCAGAAATCAGCTCTCAAGTGGACTAAGCACAATCCTTTGTCATCCCATCAGTAGCTATTAGAACCTGAGGGTTTGGGAGTTGCTCGATCAGGTTAGTCTGATGTGCCATTTGGGACTAGGCTGCCATAAAACAATGAATGCACCACCACAAGGCAAAAGACACAGTCTAGGAGGGTAGGCACCCCCAAAAACCAACAGTGGTATTGGTAAAGTACAGTGACCGATGATTGATAGTCAAAAGACCAACTACTATAACATAATCACTTGAGCCCAGTTAAGATAAGTAAGGATAAGAATGTAGCACACATTTTCCCTCAGGGGCTGACTGTATTGCAACCTGAGGTAAACAAAAACTGAAGATAGTATTGAAAAAAAAACATTTTGGTGTAACCCCTTGTGGTCTGCAACAAGTGGCTGGAGGCAGGATACACACTTGCTGGTTGTTAGTGCTTATTACCATATGTGAAGGAGAGGAAAGGATGGGTGTTTCCTGGTTCATTTTACCCAGGAGTCTGCTAGGAGTAATGTAAATGTGTGGTGGCACTCCTGCCATCTTAGAATGGCACTATGTATGGGCAATTATTCCAAGTCAAAATGGCACTGACCAGACACGTCCAGTGAACCTGATGGGTGGTATAGCAATGGTGGCTAAGATCTTACTCCTTGCGAGAACCTCTGGGATAAAGGAGAAATTCCTGGTAGGTACAGATTTAAAGTGCTCTTCCAGTGGAGGTCATCCAGCGTTCCTTGAACTTGACGAGAAATGGCGGTCATGCTGTATCAGACCTTGGAACACAATGGTTGAACTGTGGACCCACTTATGGAGGATCTGCTTTAGTAAGGGTACAGATAGGAAGTGAGTCACATAGCCAGGTGCAGGAGTGGGGCCTCAGCCTCCATAAGGTGGGGGTCTGAGGGAATAATCTGCAGCAAAGAACATCACTGGGTGGTCGGGGGTGAGATGTCGACTCCCATGGCATGGGGTACTTGCCCTGCAATGTCAAAGCACAGACCTTGCTTGAGCCTGATATAGGGGAAAGAAAACTGTAGCAATCACTGAACCATGCTTGTGCCTAACATTAAGTGCTGTAGACCCACCTACCTGATTTCTAATGCCACTTGAGTGTCCAATGAACTGTGGAATTAATTTGTATTTATTTGTTTAACAATCTGTTATAACAGTTTGACTCAAGAACCTGTCACTTCTGAACCCATGGGCCAGCCCATCCTGGTGTTTAGAAATTGTTCTATCTGGTGAGAGAATCTTTGCTTAAGCAGCTCACCTAGGACTCCCTGCTGTGCTACTTGGGGGACAGTGCCTATGAGACTCACCCCATTAGCCTTTGTGTTAGTAAAAACTGGGGAGTTCCATGGGGGTTCCATTTCACTCAGTTATATATATATATATATTTTTTTTTCTAGACTCACATTGTAGTGCCTGGACTCTCTCCTCCCTGTAGCACTTTTTATTGCTATGGGCCACTGTATGTCCACATATCTCCCCAGAGGACAAGTTGCCTGGACAAAGGTTTGGATATACTAGTGGAGGTTCCAGAATGTGCAGCTAATGCCTGGCTGAACAAGGTAAGTTGGTTGTTCATCAGAGCACACTACCATTAAATGGTTGGAGCTGGTAGTACTTTTGAATACTCACTTGTGGCTCTGCCCTGGGTCTACCCTCAGCCACAGTAGACTGCATGGGATAAGTTCTGAGCCACAAATGGCTTGAGAAATGCATTATTATCCTCCCCTGAAACCCCATTCTGAATGAGGTGAGCTGGGGGGAGGGGGGATGTTCCTGTTGATTTTGAGCACATGTAGTTGTGGGCAATGACTTTTTTTTCCTTCATGCCAAGCCTGTCTATGTTGGATTCTTTGCTGCTATTCCCTGATGCCATAATTCTAATAGCTAGCCTGCTCTTACAGATGATCCATATGGGGGAAAAGTGCAGTCTTGTTCCCTACCAGCACTTGTGACTGCCTGTTGTCTTTTTTTTAATCTGGAAATCTGTATGGTTCCTTTTCTTTTTCTTTTTTTTTTAATGTTAGTAGTCTGCTGAGGGAGCTGATAGGGGACACCTGTGTTCTAGTTAACTGGATTAACAATTTAAAGTGGACTTACTCTCTAGAGATAATGTGTAGTTCTCCGAGAGCTGTGAGATATGTGTGACCAGCCTGAGGATATGCCCAAAGAGAACTGGTAAACCATACCAGGACAAGGGTTGGAGCAGGGTCAGATTACAACTTTCAAATTCTTTGTGCATCAGCCTACAGGAATACGACACTAGAACCCATGAGTAAGGACTTGGAGTGCTGTAAAAAGGTGCTGCGGATAATAGCACTGGTAATATCTGCTCTGTTTATTTCTGCATGGTTTCTTTTTTATCCATTGGTTCTGAATAATTTATTAATCTCTCTGTTTATTCTATATAACTCAGCTGAGTTTGCCATTTATAATTGAACGCTAGTAGTAGGAAGGCACAGTTTAGTGCTCAAAATCAGTCTTTTCTACATATACTCAATATGATCAAAATTTGTTGGGACTGTACATTAAGTTCTAAGTTTGAGAAATTGTTAAGAACAAAAATATTAAAATCAAAAGGTATGTCTTGTTTTAGTTTTTTGTCTCTTTATGTGTTGAGCATGCCTATAGTAAATGAAATAAATCTCCTATTCTGTTGCAATTATATCAATACCTAGGATCTTCCCTGTATCCCATTTTGTATAGTCTTAAGGGAGTCATATAAGCCCTTGACAATATTTTGTATTGTCTTGCTTTATTTTTTGCACATTGTTGTAGTTGGTTAGCTATTTGCCATATATGTGTCCAGTTGAAATGAGTGTACATTGTTTGACATTCATTGGCCCATTTTAGTACTCAAAGTATATCTTGTTATAACTGTTTTATTGTCACTTTGGTTATTTATCTTTTATATATTTTCTTTATAACTTCCTTTAGCTAATATGCTCATTTATTTTTCTGTTCTTCAATAATGGGGGCAGGGGTGAAAAGAGGGGTCTGAAGGGGCTAGGAATTGTGGAAGCAGTTGCATATCTCGGGAAAGATTTAGATACAGCTTTTGAAGGAGACTGCAGGAATGAAAGTGCTCAAGCTTCAGGGTCTTTTTGTAGAGAGTTCAGATGTGTGCTAGAAAGTAGTTGATTGCAGTATGAGTATGAGTAGGAAGGTATGGAGACACTTGTACTGATAGCTGTCTGCAGGAATCTTTTAAAGCTGCTGTTCAAAAGTATTTTTGCTTTTTTGGGGATCCAACTGTAGTTCTTCGATTGTAGGAAACCTTCCTGTGCTAACATCATTGAGCAATTTTGTTTGTGTGTGGATTTTGAATGTAAGTTTACAATATTGGGTGTTGTGGTGAAAGACAGTGAAGTGTGCTGTGTGGGAGGGCGTATCTGTGTGTAGGTAGATTTAAGTTGGAGAACTAGTGATTTCTTTGTGTTTGGTAATATTTTGTTATATAACTGACTGTGTTACTGTACACATAGTAAAATTGTCAGTGATGGTACAAATATTCTTGCTGCTTGTTGTGTGAATGTAGTACAGCATTTCATAAAGCCAGGTTGCTTAAATTACAAATTTACATTAAGTGGCACTGAGTACACTGAACTTTGGCATTTGCATCGCATTCCTCATTCAGTATTGTACACAAAGTGTTCTGTGTGGTGTGTGCAGTGTTCTGTGCATCAAATAATACACCTTTTAAAATTTGTGACAGATCCAGTGTAAGTGCAGCTAAAGTCCAGCAGTGTGAACATGCTATCCACTGTAGCTGCCTGATTTTGCACTGCGATCGTGTTCTCTGTTCTTAGTGTTGCTGCTTGTAGCCCATAAAATCAGCACAGTCTGTATTCAGTGCACCCCATGTTGAAAAGGTATTTTATACCAGACTGGATTGTTTTTGTGACCCCATCAGCATCAATGGTTACTGAAGTTGTTTTAATTCCATGACAGTGTCACAACACAGTAGTCCCTTTTCTGTTGCTGAAGCCACAGTTGTTTATTTTGCTTCACATCCAGCTAGCGAGTAGCGACTCTCCAGTCAGAAAGTGAATGTATCAAAATCTGAATTTGGTAATAATATTTGTGGTTGATCCCCCAAAATGCCTGGAAAGAGACGTGCAAGTAAAGCTGTTTCTGGCCATGGCAATGTTGGCGAGTCAGAGGGTCTGTGGGCGTGGTAGTAGTACGCTGGATGGAGAAGTGCATTGCTGAGATGAGGAAAGGTATTTCTCCTGCAATGTTTTACAGCTCAATCAGTAGCGCTTCCACCTCGATAGTTGGAGGAGATGATGTTTTCCCAGCTGGTGGTGTTAGTGTTACTGGTGTTAGTGGTGGTGGAGGTAGTATTAGCATTGTTGAGTCAAGTTCTAATTCCGACCAGTGTACCATATCCAAACACATATTGATGTGAAGCAGTGCAAGTTAGTGACAGCGTAGATGATGTCATACTTCCCAGTAACATCCTATTAACTGAACCTGATTCTGATGATCATGCTCAACGCATAGCATACAATGTGCTATTCCATCCCCCGCGGCACTTAACATCACTCATTTTCCATTAAACAGTGATTCACAGTGTGGTGAAAAATATCAGGTGATAGTGGTGTAGATGCTGATGATGAATGTGATGATGATGATGATGATGATGTTGCTGTTGTTGCAACATGCATCCACATGTTAGCATCCAAGCAGAAGATGTGGATGTTGTGACAGTGACGCTGATGAATATGGATGATAATTTAATTGACCCCAGTTGTGAACCAGAGAAAGAAATTAAAAGTGGCCCAAGTCTGAATCTGTTTGCAGAATCCCCCCACCATAAAAACTTGTGATTTGCTATTACCGGTTTTAGTGGATGATGATGATGATGATGATGATGACGCAGTACTCAATATGATAGGTAGTCGTGGTGGTCAGTTGCAGTCCAGGTGTGCAGTGCCCGAAAAGATCATGTGCCCCCACCAGTTCAGTCCTTAAAATAAAAGACTTAAATAAGCCACTCATCATGGACATGTTAAAGCAGAGCATCACAGTTCCTTGTTTGGGATTTTTGTTCAAGATGCAAATGATGATTCAGTTGCAATCTGCCAGGAGTTTGCCATAATGCGTATGAAGTCAGCGTAAAGGGGGAGCCTCTCTTGGGATGGGAGGACAGCATACGCATCTTAAGAATAGTCTCTTGGTTCTGTGAACCCAGCACAAAAGCTGGCAGCTAATACCAGACCTAATGCTCACCCATATCACCGGCGGCAACCATAGACAGCCTGTTATCCCCTTCCATGACTGTTAAGCCCAGTAGGAAATTAAGCGTGTGCAGTAGTGCTGTAATAAAAAGCAGAGGATTACTACAGGCATGATAAAATGCAGGTCCTAATGACTTTGAAATGTTGTCCAGTGTTGGTGAGAGAAGCAGTTTTGTGGTGGTTGGAGAATGCAGTATGTCTAGTGCAAGAGGTACATCAACCCCGGTTGGTAAATCTGGAAAAATAACATCATTTCTGGGTTTGTCATCATCACCTGGCAACCGTCTTCATCAAATGTCCACTCCACCTATCAATGCCATTCATCACAGAGCACAACCATTTGTGACCAACGACACACACCATGTAAATGTTTAAGTCAGCGACCGCTACAAAGTGTTTTGCGCATAAGCTGAAGTATCCCCAATCATACAGTGTCATGTGAACTTGATGCTTCTGTAGCAGAAATGCTGGCAATCGATCTTTTGCCTTCTCCTTTGTGAAGAATTCTGGGTTCCAGTGGTTTGCCGTGCCTGTCCAAATGGAAAGTCCCATCCAGGATGTACTTTTCTACCTGTGCTGTTCCTGGAGTTGTTCCGCACTGTCTCAGACACAGTAAGACATGCCCTTCAACATTCCTCCTCTCCATTCATCCATTTAGGTATGGATATGTGGACAAGTGGCAAAACAGAAGGAGTTCATATCTGTGCATAACTGCATTGGACACAGAATGCCGGGGGTTGTTTGTGATGCGGTCAGTGTGAATAATCAGTGCAGGAAGGTGGATTGTCTTAATAGCAATCTTCCTGGAATTCCCCAACATGCAACAATTGCATATGCAGTGTGACCTGTTCACACATGGTGAGATATGTTGGACACGGTACAGCTGAAACAACAGATGGCAAACCCTCTGTCCCTGAGAGCTGGGTTCGATAGCAAGTGACAATGGGTCAAATGTGGTGAAATGCATCATGAATGGTGTTTTTCTTTGATGTTCCATGATGGCCCATTGTTTAATTCTTGTGATGCAGGAGTTTCTGCAGCACCCTGATGTAAAGAAATGCTGACCATTGTACAGGCATTGTCTCTCTCACTTTTCAAGATCTGGAAGGCCACGTGACCAACTACGGCGGTTGCAGATACTGAAACAGCCTGCCTCAGCACCACTTGAGCTGGAAGTTGTCACCATGGAACTCCACGTCATACATGGCAGAGAGGTTGTATGAACAATACAAAGCCATCACAGAATGTCTTGTTATGCACATTAGCCGTGATAGTTCTAGGCCTCCATGTGTCTATGACGACTGGTGATGGCACCTCATGGACTCTGAAACAACAATTTTGCAGCCTTTTGAACATGTCACACAGGCAGTGAGTGGCAGTCTGACACCATTAGCTAATCAATTCCACTGCTGCAGGTGCTGAGGCAACACTGGTGAATGTACAGCATAGCTTGATGTTGCACAGAGATGGTGAGCAGCAGTAGGTTGCCGCAACACATCCTGACAAAGACCAACCAGAATAAGTCACATTGTGAGTATTCAGTGTAGTGACAACTTTGCCATGGCAACAATGCTGGACCCACGATACAAACATGAGGTGTATCAGGACTGGAGGAGGGGCCTGAACAGGTGAAAATATCAGTGATCAACTGGTGCGCTTGGTTCATGGGTCATAAAAGTCATGTGACCAAAGGTCAGCAAACCTCTGCAAGCAGAATCCAATTGGCGGTGTACTGGAGGACCAGCGAGCATATCATGCTAGGGTAAAGGACCGTAGTTCCTGGTGGTCTGTCATCCAAAGTGGCTAGCATCAACCGCTTTAGAAGGCTTTTCCCAAATGGGTATTTGGCAAATCAGTTGATTCCGGGAACAAGCTGATGCATCAACAATCGGACAGTGTGGCACAGAAAATGGTTGAGTCATATTTGTCTGAAAACAGGCATCTGACAATAAGTGAAGATCCTCTTTCGCACTGGAGTGGAAAGGTCAGTGAATGGCTGAGCTGACTGCAGGCACTGAAGTACCTCACGTACCACAATCCAGTGTTAGTGTTGAGAAGGTATTCAGCTCAGCAGGTGCAATAGTCAGGAATCATCGGACAGACTGTCTCCTACAAATGTTACTTTGCAACATTCTTTAAAATGAATAGAGAGGCACATACCAGCACAGACTGCTCCTTCGGTATTCATACCCAAGCCTAATCATGGTGATGTTGCTGATGTGGAAATGGAGCATCCGGCAGCACTGGCAGTGGCTGCCTGAAATAGCCACCACTGACGTGAATGATGACACAATGGAGAAAGAATTTCCCAGTGGTCGGACTTTAGACATCGATGACTGTGAGGGCAGTTTTCTTTATGAGGTAGGAAGATATAGTTAATGTTGTCGAGTTTCATTCCAGTATTTAAAAGGCAGTATGCCCCCACCCGGACCACCACCACCGGGACTGATGTTATCCAAGTCTGTGCCACCATGAGGCTGTCTGCCCCCATGGACCACCACCACCACCGACTGATGTTATCCAAGTCTGCTGCCACCATGAGTCTGTCTACCCCAGGACCCCACCACCACTGGGACTGATGTTATCCAAGTCTGCCACCATGAGTCTGTCTGCCCACCCCAGACCACCACCACCGGGACTCGATGTTATCCAAGTCTGCTGCCACCATGAGTGCTGTCTCTCCCCCATGGACCACCACCACCTGGGACTGATGTTATCAAGTCTCTGCCACCATGAGTCTTGTCTGCCACCCATGGACCACCACCACCCTGGACTGATGTTATCCAAGTCTGCTGCCACCATGAGGCTGTCTCCCCACCCTAGACCACCACCACCGGGACTGATGATATCAAGTCTGCTGCCACCATGAGGTCTGTCTCCCCCAAGACCACCACTACCCGGGACTGATGTTATCCAAGTCTGCTGCCACCATGAGTTTGTCTGCCCACCCCATGGACCACCACCACCACGGACTGATGAGTATCCAAGTCTGCTGCCACCATGAGGCTGTCTGACCACCCAGGACCAACACCACCGGGACTGATGTTATCCAAGTCTGCTGCCACCATGAGTCTGTCTGCCCACCCTGGACCACCACCACCACTGGGACTGATGTTATCCAAGTCTGCTGCCACCATGAGTCTGTCTGCCCACCCTAGACCACCACCACCGGGACTGATGTTATCCAAGTCTGCTGCCACCATGAGTCTGTCTGCCCCCCATGGACCACCATCACCACTGGGACTGATGTTACAAGTCTGCTGCCACCATGAGTCTGTCTGCCCACCCTGGACCACCAACACCGGGACTGATGTTATCCAAGTCTGCTGCCACCATGAGTCTGTCTGCCCACCCTGGACCACCACCACCGGGACTGATGTTATCCAAGTCTGCTGCCACCATGAGTCTGTCTGCCCACCCAGACCACCACCACCGGGACTGATGTTATCCAAGTCTGCTGCCACCATGAGTCTGTCTGCCCACCACGGACCACCAGTCTACCAGTGCACCACCACCACCAGCTTCTTAATATTTAAACCATAAAGTGAGCATGCATTCATGTTTGTTATGCTCCTCACTTCCTAAGTTGTCGGTTTTGTTTTCTGTAGCTTTTCAGAGCTGCAGTGGCAAAACACAACAGTACACTTATTTTGTTTCTTTTACAGGAGAACAAAAATAGGCTCAATTGCTAATATTACTGGTTGGGAAAGATGCTGTAGCTATACCGTACAGAGAGGAAGTGATGTATTGTCCATGTGAAATCCACTGTGGTAAGTATGAAGATTTTATTTCATCCGTTTCATTGCTTTGTAAAGACTGCTGCAAATATTGCAAACAACACGTTGTCTTAATAGTTGACAAGATGTGCCTCTGAAATGTTACTTAGTTGACAATAGGGATTGAGATTTGAAAACCAGGGAGGGACACATAACAATAAGTTGTAGCTTTTTAGAAGTCATTCATTTCTTTTTTTAGGAAAATTTGAAATACTTTGTTGTTCTGTCAAAGTGGCCTTATCCAAAAGTTTGTCAACATGATCAGGCACACCTCCCAACCCGAGCTTGGGCACATGCAACAAGCAGAAGTCATTTCATTCGATGACCATAACCATCACTAAGAACCGGACTCGAAGGATGCTGATGAAATCTGTGAAAGAAATAAAAGAAAAGAAACCATTACAGACAAAACTGAAAATATGACCACCCCCAAAAAAATACTTACCTTCATCTGCTTGAGAGTTATCCATTTCCATTTAAGTGCAAAAATTCTCATTGAGCACTGAGCGGTGCACAAGCAACAGTTCGAGATGGAGTCACTGTGTGTGATGCAGAACAATAGCATGAGTACTTGTCCATATCAAGTTCAACCCACCTCATCGTCACCTACAAAATACACAACTATATATATATATATATATATATATATATATATATATATCTACTCTCAGCTACTATTACTGTACATCAAAAGGCACCTTTCAATCCAGTTGAAATGATCACTTTCACTTTTCTGCACGCAAGGAGGATGCATTGTGGGCCTGCAGAAAAAATCTGGGGACTCTGTGCCACCACTGCGTGCATGACTGAGTGCGCCATAAATTCTGGGGGACTTTGCATGTGCTGAAACACTCTAATTTCACTGTGTTACCACTTGTCAATTTTCTGCACACAAGGAGGATAGATTTCTGGGGCTGCAGAAAAAATCTGGGGACTCTGTGCCACTTTTGTGCACATGACTGAGTGTGCCATTAATTCTGGGGGACTTTGTATATGCTGAAACAGTCTCATTTCACTGTGTTACCACTTGTCAATTTTCTGGACACATCGAGGATGCATTCTGGGCCTGCAGAAAAAATCTGGGGACTCTGTGCCACTTTTGTACGCATGACTAGAGTGTGCCATTAATTCTGGGGGACTTTGTATGTGCTGAAGCACTCTCATTTCACTGTGTTACCACTTGTCTATTTTCTGGACACAAGAGATGCCTTTATGGATGCAGAAAAATGAGGCACAAAACAGCGCACACACACAAAACTCACAGACACTTAGCAGAAGGAAGGGGCCCCAGAATACAAAGTGTAGCACACACTGAAGACAACAAAAAAAGGGCATAATTACATACAAGGGTCAGGGATGGTGGAGGAATACATTTTATGACATAGCAAGGAAGGTGGGGGGGTGACATGGTGTGAGGAAACAAAACTAATGTGGGTTCCTATGGTGATCCAGCAGCAGTTCCAGCATGGACATAATTTGAAGCTGATGTCCCTCTATGTCATCCAGCCGCTGCTCCACAGCACTCATCCTCTCGCTGTTCTCCTCAACAGCACTCCAGAGAACTGCCAAGTTAGACAGCGTTACACGCACTTCTCTGGTGTCCACTCCTTCGACAGGCTTACATGGTGGTGGTGGTGGTGGGGGTGCTGGTGGAGCAACAGGTGCTGCTGTGGCCCTCCTCTTCTTAGGGATGCCACTATGCACAGTGGCACCCTCTGCCAAGGAACGGCCACCAGGTGCAGACATGGTCCGTTCTGTGGCTGCCTGCCACTCCAACTAGTGGTGATTAAGCATATGGGTGAGCTGGCCCCTGTCCCCAGGTGACTCTGGAGCTGCGGCGCAGCTCCACTGCACATAGGCGACACTTCACCACACTGCTGTCCCCCAACACAGGAAAAAACTGCCAAACAACGGATGCGGGGAGGACCAGGCACAGGCAGGGGAGGCTAGATGAATTGTCAGTGGGCTGCTCACACTGCTCAACAGTACTGATGTGATCCACACCTGGGCCTGAGGAACAGGCACATCCTGCTCAAAAGACCTTGTGCTGGACTTGGTGGTGGTGGTGGTTGAACTGCCTCAGAGTCAAGAGATGTGCTGGTCCTGCTTATGAGGGTTGGACACTCACAAGTTTAGGGCGGTCCAACACAAATGGGCGCCCATGCCCCCCATGCATGCGCACTGTAAGATGACGGGTACTACCACACTCTCCCAGAGCTGCCCCTACCCCAGATAGTCCCTCACCCTGCTCCATCTCACGACACAAGCACAACACACACACAGTCACACAAACACAGACAAACAACTAAGTAAGAAGGTAAGAAAAATAAAATTTACAGAAAGAACAAATTAAGTAAAAAACAGTACAGAAAAGACAACAAAATGTAGCTTTTAAAAAAGCTGTTGGGTTAACTATCAATTTTTAACTCTCCTCCTCTGCAGTCAAAGCACTCCTCTCTCTAATACATACTCCTCTCTTTCAGCCTGCACAGGAGAAAGTGAAACTGTCTGCATGACTCACTTCATTCCTGCCTAGCTAGACAGCATGTGACATACAGTACTGTAAGCCATGTGATGTGTGGGGGAGCTGCCAAGTCTGAAACACCAAGTGGATCACTTAGAATCATAATGAGGAACATGAAGTCCATTGAAATCAATGACTTTGCCTTACTTCACGTTGTCATTCAGCCCAACTCGAGTGGTAATGACAAGGGGGTTTGCTAGTGGAGTACCTCAGGGCTCAGTACTGGGTCCAGTCCTCTTTAACATCGTTATAGGTGACATTGCAGAGGGTCTGGAGGGAAAGGTATGCCTCTTTGCAGATGACACAAAGATCTGTAACAGAGTTGATACACAAGAGTGGGTAGAAAAGATGAGAAGAGACTTGGCAAGGTTGGAGGAATGGTTAGACATATGGCAACTTAGATTCAATGCAAAGAAGTGCATAGTAATGCACCTGGGAAACAAAAACCCAGGAGAAGAGTACACAATAGCAGGGGAGGTACTAACAACAACAACAAGCACTTGTCAATGCCGAATGTTTGCTCACTGGCATTGGCAGTGGTAGTGTAGAAGTTACAGAGCTGCGTAATAGGAATGGCAGTGAAGTATTGAACTGAAGCCAACCTCACCACCACACTGCAGAGAGTGACAGGCATTGGGTGTGCATTTGGGTCGTCAGGCATAACAGCCACGCCATTTCACCACAACCCACTCTGCAGAGACTCGACAAGTGTCACGTGTTCCTTGGGGTCTTTGGCCCTTATCGCACCCCATTTCATTAGGAAATATGGTGAGATGGGTGTATATAGGAGAATGGGGTGAAGTTTGGGGCGAAGAGTCCAAGGCATACCTCGATGCCTCTCAGTGACTGCAGGGTGTGGAATGCTATGAGCATCACAGGCAAGAATCCCAAGTCACACCCCTGATTCCTGTCATTCTATATAGGGTTGGGCGATTTAGTTGAAAAGTCTAATACCTCAGGCATTCATTGGTATTTTAACTCCAAATCTTCAACATGTTTGTTTTGTGACCCCACCTCACGAACAGGGGAATATCAGTGAGGTAGCAAAGCTGCTTATGCACAGTGACTATGGATTTAGCATCACAGATGCAAACATATTCGAACAGGCTGTAAAAATGGCAGCTGTACTCTTTCATGAGGAGAGTGTAAAATGGCTATGTTGCAAATGTGTAGTAAAATATTTAAAAAATGGTGAAGTCTGGCGTACATAGAAACTGTGCAATGCACACCGCTTATATAAGTAGGTTGGGGATATTTTATATCAGATTGTCAACTCAGGCATTTTGGTGCCTCCGATCATGAACAGTGTCACTGTGATTTTCTTTATCTGTGCCGAACAATGATTTCCCATCATGACCACACACATCTCTGCACTGAAAGTGTGAAAACACACTTTGGCCATGTTGTGAAAATGTCAGCTGTACTGTTCATAAGGAAGTGTTGAAAATGCCACTAGTGAAAATCTGGACTGGAAATATTACAAAGTCATGAACTAATGAGGATGCGTGGAAACTGCACAATGCTCACTCGTAACACAGTCATTTTATGGACTTTTGTCACCAAATTTTCAACATAGCCATTTTAAGACCTCTGCTCATGAACAGTGTAACTGTGATTTTCTTAATCTGTCCTAAACATTGCTTTCGCACACCAACAGCACCATTGTGCGCTACATGTGCGATAACACATTTTGGGTGACATATGAAAAATTGCAGCTGTACTGTTCATAAGGAAGTTTAATAAAATGGACATGCTGAAAATCTAGAGTGAAAATATTAAATTTGCAAACTAATGAGCATGCATAGGAACTGTGCAACGCACGCTCGTAAAAGTCATTTTTAGGCATTTTTTCACCAAGTTTTCAACATAGCCATTTTAAGACCTCTGCTCATGAACAGTGTCACTGTGGTTTTGTTAATGTGTCCCATACATTGAGGTTGCACACCGACTGCGCCATTGTGCGCTACATGGGCGGAAACATGTTTTGGGCAGGATGTGAAAAATGACAGCTGTACTGCTCATAAGGAGGTGTGGAAAAATGGCAATGTTGAAAATCTGGAGTGGAAATATTGAAAATTCGCAAACCTACGAGCGTGTGTGGGAACTGTGCAATGCACACTCAAAAAACAGTCATTTTTAGGAATTCTGTCACAAAATTTTCAACATTGCCATTTTAAGATCTCTGCTCATGAACAGTGACACTGAGATTTTCTTAATATGTCCCATACACTGAGTTCGGACAACGACTGCGCCTTTGTGCGCTACATGGGTGGAAACACGTTTTGGGTGAGATGTGAAAAATGACAGCTGTACTACTCATAAGAAGGTGTAGAAAAATGGAAATGTTGAAAATCTGGAATGGAAATATTGAAAATTCGCAAACCTATAGAATGCGTAGAAACCCGGCATAGCATATCAGTAAAACAGTCATTTTTAAGAATTTTTTCACCAAATTTTCAACATAGCCATTTCAAGACCTCTGCTCATGAACAGTTTCACTGCAATTTTCTTAATTTGTCCCGTACATTGATTTCGCATACCGACTGTGCCATTCTGCGCTACAAGGGTGGAAACACATTTTGGGTGAGATGTGAAAAATGACAGCTGTACTACTCATAAGACGGTGTGGTGAAATGGCAATGTTGAAAATCTGGAGTGAAAATATTGAAATTTAGCGAACTTACAAGCCTGTGTAGGAACTGCGCAACGCACGCTCGTTAAACAGTCATTTTTTGGAATTTTGGTACCAAATTTTCAACATGGGGGTTTTGGGCCCCCTTCTCATGAATGATTCACTGTCATGGTGGTATTCGGTCCTGAAGGGTGATTTCGCAGTCACTGCACAGTCACTGTGCGAAATCACCCTTCGAGCCCAAATAACGCCATGACAGTGACATCATTCATGAGAAGGGGTCCCAAAAACCCCATGTTGAAAATTTGGTGCCAAAATTCCCAAAATGCCTGAGATATGCAATAAAGTTGAACCCCTCCTATCTAGCCCATTATACAGCTTACCGGCATTTCCTCAGTTCGCGGTCGGCTTTGAAGAGTGCAGACGTGTTCCCGGTCCACCGAAGATCGTCGCGCCGGAGTCCGGAGGTAAGTATGGGGTGAGGGGTGTGGGGAGGCTGGGTGCGCAGTGGGTGGGTGCGGGTTGTGGGAGGGGTTTGGGAGACGCGCCGTGGGACAGTTTTTGTTTTACAGGGTAAAAAACAAAAAGACATCGCTGAACCGCTGCCAAGCTGGGGTGGGCCCCAGCGTGGCACAAGGACTTTGGGTAGTCCAGGCGACGGGGGATTGGGCACCCCGTCATAAAAAAAAAAAAAAAAAAAAAAACTCAGGACCGTTTGCCACGCTGGGTGGGCTCCCAGCGTGGCACAATGATCTTTGGGGAGGGAGCACGTTCAGCCGACTGGGTTGGACACCCCCATTGGCAACATAACGGATTGCCATGCTGGGGTGGGCTCCCAGCATGGCAGCAACTATTGGGAGGAGGGAGACAAATAGTTCAGCGGCGGGTTGGGCACCCGTCGGCATCTGCTCTACGTCGCAGAGGCGGCGCCGCGCCTGCGGCTGGGGGAGCTGCGTGAGCAGCTTCTTATCGCTGCTCACTCAAGCGTAGCTCCCCCTTTCAACTGTATGCCACTGCATTTTGAAGCGTGTCATAGACAGCTCCAAAATGCATTGGCTTACAGGGACCGCGCCTGCCAGCCCAGTGCCTGAATTGGAGGAGGAGGTGACACACCTCCGAAATCTCCGTTCATGGCACTATGTTTCTTTCACATGCGTGCAAGCAAACATAAAAATGGAAAGGGACCTGGGGTAGTCATATCAGATGTCCTAAAGGTGGGTAAGCAATGTGAAAAGTCAGTAAGGAGAGCCAGGGGGATACTAGGATGCATAGGAAGGGGCATCACAAGTAGTAAAAGGGAAGTGGTTATCCCTCTGTACAGACGGTTGGTGAGACCCCATCTGGAGTACTGTGTGCAGTTTTGGAGACCTCATCTATGCAATGACATAGACAGGATGGAAGCAGTCCAGAGGAGGGCAACTAAAATGGTGCAGGGTCTGCAGCAGAAACCATCTGCAGAGAGACTGAGAGAGCTTAATATGTATACTCTTGATGAAAGGAGGGATGGGGGGACATGATAGAAACTTTCAAGTACCTCAAGGGAATCAACAAAGTCCAGGAGGGTAGCATCTTTCAGAAAAAGAGATGTGTAAGAACAAGGGGACACAATTTAAAGATAGAGGGGGGATGGCTCAGGAGTAATGTGAGGAAATTTTTTTTCAGGGAGAGAGTGGTGGATACATGGAACCACCTTCCTGAGGAGGTCGTTGGGTCTAAAACAGTGGGGGAATTCAAACATGCAAGGGACAGACATAAGGCAATTATGGTGGGGGGTTGCAGGAAGTAGGCTGTTGGTTAACTAGAATCTGCAGATTATCCAGTAGGTAGGGAAATGGGCAGACTGGGTGGGCCAAGTGGTCCTTATCTGCCATCAAAGTCTATGTTTCTAGGTAAGGCGAAGTGAGCACTTTGCATTGCCTACTCCGCATAGTGGAGTGGCAATGTGAAGTGCCCACTTCGCATGCACTTCGCCAGCGGATTTTAAATTCGCTGCATCACTAATTGTGGTCTTTTTAAAGTTTAGCAACTTGATAAACTTTGATGAACAGTTCTTGAACTTGGTTCATGAACTGAATTAAAAACCAATCGAGGAACTTTGATGGATGCTCATGAATCATTCATGAACATTCATTGAAGTGCATGAGTTAATGAACTTCATTTCACCTAGGGACTTGCCACTTATCATTTTTCATTTACTAAATAAAAGTCATATTTGCAAACTATGTTACCGCATACACAATGGGAGAAATGTTTTATGCAGACAGAACTCTGAATCAATGGTCCTGATTCACAAACCTCCCAAGCTGACACATGGTGCTTGTGTCAAACAGAATTTATGCAAGGAGTGCCTTGCATCAACACTTGCACAGTTCCAGATTCAGGAAGGCCCCCTGTGCCAAACCAGGGACTCTGTGTGCCAGACCAACTCTGCACCAGGTCTACGCCAAGCTGTTGGTTAACTAGGATCTGTGGCTTATCCTGTAGGTAGGGAAATGGGCAGACTAGGTGGGCCAAGCGGTCCTTATCTGCCATCAAAGTCTATGTTTCTATGTTCTATGTTACGGTTGTGCCAGGGCACTCACGGAACTTCTGCACAAGCAAACTGCCATATCTCCAACTGGAATTCAAGAAACCCTACCAGAGGGCATTTGGTCTGAGACAGTTAGACCACCAAGGTGCTGGTCTAATGATCCATGCATCACCCCCACAGCCCTCTCTGGGTGGGTAAGAATATGTGCCATCTCCCACCCACAGTCTCCCATACCCCCATGACATCCAGAGCCCTTTGTGGTGTGGTGCATGTAGCGCCCAACCATAGTGCCCAGCATTCAGGCACCCCCAGCACATTGGCATGGCAGTGTCCTTTCTAAAACCCCACTGGGATGCTGGTACCTCCCCTCCCATCTGTGTCCCACCAGCCCTCCCTATGCATTGCCCCATCCAGCATGACCCCGGTAGCCAGCTGGTAGGTCTCTTTCCTTAGGCAATGATGTCACCCATCTGCCCCACAGCTTGTGGCAAACTATCACTTGTACCATCTTTTTGCTGCATGGCCACATTTTCTGCAAGCTACAGGATGCTGATGCTGGGACACTACCCAAAAGTGAATTGGGCGCAGGGTCCCTGGCATACCAGTGATTTGCACTAGCTGCTGTTGGCACAGCTTGCACTGATCTTTGAGAATCAAACCCAATATGTTTTATATTAAGTCAGAAAACATACTTAAAATCAAAGAAAGGAATGCTTACTTTCAGCAATGCCAAATGTTCAGCATTTCTGGTGACAAAAATATCTTGTATCAGTAATAATGTTGCCAGTTAAACTGAAAAAAAGTTCTAAATAGACACTACTCCGAGGACAGTTTGTCTACTTATTTCCAGTTTTTGTACTAGAGTGGGCCACATATTTTGTTGGTATTTCCAGTATTTCAAAGGATCAGCATTCCAGTCAATAGTGAGCTCTTCCAGATGCATCTCAACCTTGGGCTGAACTGAGCCTGAGTTGGAAGGTGGCTGAGGAAGTTATAATAACATCTTGCAAGTGGCTTTAGAAACCTGAAGCTAAACTAGGTGATTGTAAGGCAGTGCTACTTTTTAATGGTGTTGAAGATCCTGCAGCAGTGGCAGAAGAGGAACAAGCATTTGTCAATGCCGAATGTTTGCTTGCTGGCACTGGCATTGGTAGTGCAGAAGTTAGAGATGCACAATAGGATTGGCAGTGAAGTAGTGAATAGCGATGCAGTGAATTTTAAATCCACGGTAAGTGGACGTGAAGTGACCACTTCGGCGTTGGTGGAGCACAATGCAAAGTGGTCACCATGAAGTGCTCACTTCGTCTTCTCATTATGACTTTGCATTGTCACTCTGCCTTAACATGAAGTAAGGTGAAGTGACAACAAAATAGGCAGTCCCCCAGACATCACATGGCTTACAGTACTGTAAGTCACATGCTTTAGCAAGGCAGGAAGGAAGTGAATCAGAGAAGCAGTTACTTCAACTTTCTCCTTTGCAGCTGTAGAGGGAGGAGGCTTTTTTGGTGAGAGACTGAGAGAGGGGAGCAGTTTGTTTCCCAGTGATTTTGTGCAGAAATAAAAACAGATTTTTTAAAAGCTACAACTTTATTTAGTTTTTATACGTGTTTGTGATTTTGTTTGGCACTGATTTTTTATAAGTTTTGCTTTATTTTGTGTGTGTGTGTATCTGAGAGTGTGAGACTGAGTGCTGGTGAAGGTTAGGCATCGGGACTCATTGATAGTTGGGGACTTGTGTGCAAGGAACCTGGTACAAGGAGAGTCTGTGGCCCTTGGGCACAGGCACAGGAGAGGAGTGCGCACACGTGGGGGTGGTTGGATATTACTGGACCACTCCCGACTCTTGGGCTTTGCTCCCCCCATGGAAGCAGCAGGACCAGTGCCACCAGTGGCTACTGCGCACCCACCTACTCTGCTACTACCACCACCACCAGTAGCAGCTGCAGGGGTTCCAGCAGCACCCCTTCTACCACCTCCACAGCCACAGGTGGAGCCCCAGGAAAATGTAGGTGGTTCAAGGAGTGTATCTGGTCCACCCCCTGCAGCTCCCCAGTGTGGGAGTTTTTTAACTGTGTTGGGGGAGACAGCACAATTGTGGTTTGCCATCTGTGTGGTGTGCTGGTGCACCATGGCCCACGGGGAACACATTTGGGGATCAGTGGCCAGTGCACACTCATGGCAAACCACCACAAGGTGGAGTGGCAGGCTGCCACCGAAGGGGCCAGGCGTCCACCTGCTGGCCCTTCTGTGGCAGTGGCCATGGGTGCTGGGGTGAAGTTGTGCCTCACCACCACAGCAGGAGGAGGGCAACTGCAGCAGCTGTTCCACCACCACCACCACCACAACCACCAGCACCACCTCCCACCACCATCACCACTACCTGGGTTCCACGTGCAGTGGACCCTGCCACAATACCTGCAACACAGGCTGACATTGCTCTGGTGTGGGCAGTCCTCAAAGGAACAATGAGGGGCAGGTGCTGTACAGCAGTAGATTGATCAAATCCATCAACAGCAGCTGCAAATGGTGACAATGCTGCACCTGCTGCTCAAACACCACGGCATCCCACATTAAGGGATTTTTTTCTGGACCCCCCCCCCCACTACTGTGCTGTACTGTTTTTGTGTGTGTGTTTTGTTGTTTAATAATAGACATTTTACCTTCTGTTGTTGCAGTGCCTCAGTAATGTTGACTTTTGTTTTGGAGTGCTTGTGGAAAAGCTGTTGTGAGCAGTGCAAGTATGATGTGTAAAATTGCATGTGTGCAGTCAGTGTTGTTTTGTGTGTATGTGAGTGTGTGTGTGTGTGTGTGTGTGTGTGTGTGTGTGACATCAGACATTGTGCAGCATGTTGCAAACATATATTGCTGTTGCTGACTTGTTGCAGTATTTATGCTATAAAGAATAGCGAGTAGAATAAGGTATATTTTATTGTCACCATCATCATCAGTGGACTAAGTGATACGATACTTTTTCAGAGGTGTCTGGCCAGAGTACACCTTAGTCACATTATATAATATACAACACACATAACTTTTAGGAGAGGATGAGTTTTTTGTGCTATGATCTCCACAAAGTCATGTGTGCACTGCGAGTGACTGAGGTGCACAGTGACCCGATACCTCTGATAAAATATCATATCACTTAGTCCGCTGGTGCTGATAGTACCAATAAAATATACATCAGGTATTCTTTGTTATCTTTATTCTTGATACTGCAACAAGTCTTACCATATATATGTTTGCATGAAGCTGGACAATGTATGCACACAGGAAAGAACAGTAATGGCACACATGCAGTTTAGCACAACATACTCGCATTGCTCAGTCTTCATGCTGTTTGCGAAACACTCAAAATCTGATTCATGAGTCCGACACAATGTAAACATTAATGAGGCTGTATAACTATTTTGCTTGTGAAATAGACATGAGATTCACCAACTTACAGCATTGCACCGATATATGGGTGCCTTACTTCAGGAATCTTTCTTGCTCAACATGTCCTTACATAGCACGCAATACATTTCTGTGAAAACCACTCGTAATTTCATAACAGTGTATCACATCACAGAGGAATTTCCATTCATAAAAGCGCCCAAATTCTGTCCCCTTTCTCAGCAATGTTAGGATGTGATGCCAGGAGAGTCGGGTGTGTGCTCCATTATAGTGAATGTCCACTTGTCCAGCAGCTTTCCAAATGTTTCTTTATGTTATAATGGTCAGTTTGTGGTGAAATGTGTGGTCACATTTCCAGTGAGAAGAGCCTTGTTAGTAGAAATGTGCCCACATTTCACCACAAAGTGAACCTTATAACATAAAGAAACATTCGGATAGCTGCTGGACATTCACTATAGTGGAGCACTCACCTGCTCTCCCCATGGCATCACGTCCTAACGTAGCTGAGAAAGGGGGGCAGAATTTGGGCTGCATTTATCAATGGGAATTCCTCCATGACGTGACACACTGTAATTAAATTACGGGTGGTTTTCACAGAAATGTATTGCACTATGTGGAGCAAGAAAGATTCCCCTGGAGGTAAGGCACCCACATAGTAGGTTAGGTGCAACACCATAACTACATAATGTGGTGAATCTCTGTAAAGCACCAGTGCAACAATCTGTTGAGAACTCTGACCTATATTTTTTAATGCTATGTTACAACTTCCTTTCTTACATCCTGACTCGTGTGATACTATAAGTTTCAGTATTTGAGTCTGCTGTACTACCTTTTTTCATGTGTGAAATAATGAAAGGAGCATTCCTTTTAACATGGTGCTGACCAGGTCTTTGTCAGTATTTTCTGCTGCTTTTCTCCATCACATCAGTTAGTTGTTATATATCACTTCTGTTGTAAATTGTGGGTGCAACTGACAAGCTACAACAAGGATAAATGGGCATATCATCCTCTATTACTAACAACCTCCTTGCTCTGGGTCCCTAGATGCCTGCAATGGTCCAAGCCGCATAAGCCTCAGAAGTGTTATTCTATTGACTACGAAGTACAGCAACTGTCTCTTAAACTCCTACTCCTCCTCCTCTTGATATCAGGAAGTGTCCACTCAAATCCTGGCCCTGTCTCCTACAGTACAACAAAGCCTGCCAAAATGGAGGGGGGACTCAAAATTGCTACCTTAAACATCTGCAGTCTCCTCCCAAAACTGGCCTCCCTTCAAGTCTTTGCCAGCCAGCACAACCCGGATATCCTTGCCATCGTCGAAACTTGGCTGACACCTAATACTCCAGATCATGCCATCTCTATACAAGGCTACAAAATATTCAGGCTGGATAGGACCTCGAAAAGGGGTGGTGGGTGTGCAATCTACATAAAGGACTACCTCACCTGTCTCCCTGGTTCTTACCCCACCACAGAAACCTCAGTGCAACTCCTCCCTATCAAGATACTACTTGGTGCCCAAAACAAAGTCCTCACGATTGCTGCTGTCTATATCCCACCAAAAGATCCTGATTCTGGCCTAGGCTGTCCTTGAGTTCAGTAAGTACACAACCGTCTGACATCGAACTCCTTCTCCTTAGGGACTTCAATATAAATTGGCTTGCTCCTGATGCAGGGGTCAAACAAAGACGCATCCTAGCAGCAAATTTAACACAGTGGTAAACTCCCTACCAGGAAAAACTACAAATCAGGGACCAGCACCCTCATTGACTGGATCCTTACCAGCCACCCTACCAATAACCAATGTAAGTGTTCTCCCTGACTCGCTCAGTGATCACTCTCCAATAATATGTACCTGGACAAATAAGTTTCGTAAGCTGCCTCCAAAAACCATCTATAGCAGAGTCCTACCTTATGGCAACCTTATTCATCTCAAGACCTGTCTTAGGCAGATAGACTGGTCCTTGATTTACAAAACTGAAAATGTTGACCTAGCCCTTGATTACTTTATTTCTACTTTCAACACTGCCTGTGACACCTATGCACCAGTAAAAAAGTGCAAAATCAAAGCACTCACAAATCCCTGGCTCACGGTGAAGCTATTGGCACAACTCAAAAGTAGGGATCACCTCTGGGCCACTGCAAGAGCTACTGGCACTCTGTCAGACATTCAAAAGTATAAACAGGCTCGTAACCACTGTACTAAACAGATCCGCTTGATGAAGAGCTCCTACTTCAAGAATGCCCTCTCCAACTCCTGGGGCAAAGGAAATCCTTCTGGGACAACATAAAGAATATCATGGGTCAGCAGTCCAAATCCTCTCCTACAATAATGAATGTGGATGGAACCACTACATTAGACCCAGAGATCATTGCAAACACCCTAAATGATACCTTCACGGACCTTAGTGGTGTCCTCTCATCTGATTTCTTCGCTGATGCTGACCCTCAATTTCTACTTCTACTACTGCCTCTCCAACCAAACCACCCTTCCATTTCAAACTAGTAAAGGCACATGAAGTCTATAAATATGTAAAGAAGGCCATTTCTAAGTCCCGAGCAAGCAGCGACACTATTGACCTTAAACTTCTGTCCCTCACTCTGGAGGAAGTACTGCTCCCCCTCACAAAAATTTTCAATCTCTCCCTCTGCTACAGCCAATTCCCTAGGAAATGGAAAGCTGCAGTTGTCACTCCGGTGCACAAAAGTGGTGATAAGTCACTGCCTGGTAACTCCTGCCCAATATCAATACTACCACCTCTCTCTAAGGCCCTTGAGCGGCTTGGTGGTGGACCAACTTCAGAACTACCTGGTAAGCCACAACATCCTATGCACTCAGCAGCATGGATTTAGGAAAGGGCACAACACATCGACTGCCCTACTTGAATTCTCAGGAGCAATCCACAATGCCATGGACAAAGGAAACCTAACTGGAGCAGTCTACATTGAATTAACCAAGGCATTTGATACAGTTCACCATGCCTACTTATCAAACAACTACTATCCCTAGGGCTCTCTAGAGTCCTGGTGACTGGGTAAAAATTACCTTGCTCAGCGCTCTCAATCTGTAAAAGTAGCGGACTTCTCTCAGACTCAAAACCGGTTCGCTCAGGAGTTCCCCAGGGATCCATCCTGGGCCCCCTCCTTTTCAGCCTTTTCCTAAACTCCCTCCCCAAATCCTGCCCTGAACAAATAATCCTCTATGCCGATGATGCCGTGATTCTTGCCACTCATAAAGATCCGAACCTCTTACGCCTCAACCTTCAGCATGCTTTTTCCAAAGTTGAGATGTGGTTCCTTGAACATAAGCTGGTTCTAAACCACAAAAAAACTAAATCCATGCTCTTCTCTAACCCGCAAAACAAGAAACGGCAAGTCCCACTCACCATTAATACATACCTAGGAAATACCCTTGAACAAGTGCCAATTTTCAAATATCTTGGAATCAACTTTGATCAAGGCCTAACCTACAACTCACATTGATAGTACAGCAAAACTATTAATCAGCGAATTGGGATTCTGTATCGAACGAACAGCTTCTTACCCATTCTGCACTGAGGTTGCCATCCAATCCTCTATCATCTCAGTTGTTGATTATGGTTTAGTTATATATGGATCTGCCACTACTACAGCACCAAGTCGCATTACAACATCCCTAAATAAGGTCTGTCGGTTGCTCACTGGTGCACACTAGCGTACCACATATGAACTCTATGTTGACTCAGGTTGGTTGCAACTCTCAAACCGGATAAAGTACCTTACCTGCCTGATGGTGAAAAAATCCACTCTGGGCCTCACTCCACCCTGTATCCAAGACCAGTTATGCCTGGCGCTAGCACCCGTTTTACCAGAAGATCAGAACACCAGCCTCTCAAGTCCCCGATGCCAGACTTCTCAGGGACAAAGATCATTTGCCTATCGTGCCCCCAGCTGACTAACGCCCTCAGCACTCATATTACGCTCCCCACCTCTCTAGGTATTTTCAAATCAAGGCTTTTCTCTCACCTTGCCACCTCCAGCTCTTGTGACTGCCCTGATTAAACCTCCTATTTCTCACTACCCACCCTGTCCCGTTATTTGACAAAGACAAATTTGGAAACCTTTTCTCCTGCTATTGTCTGCTCCCCACCTTTCACTTACCCTCTCTGTTCTGGACTTTTCCTATTTGTTTCTCCTAATCTGGCATGACCTCTTTCTTGTAATAATAATGTGATTATTGATATCTCATGTCCTTTTGCACAAATTATTTGATATGTATTTGTATATGTTTCTTGCTCTTGACACAACACAAATTGTTGTGTTATCTATGTAACCTTTTGTACTGTACCTAATTGACGTGGAACCTTTGTAAAAGAGCCTTTGGCTCAAAGGTAGTAATTCCTAGAACAATAAACTAAACTAAATTAACAGTTATGCAGCAGGCAGTGTTTTATGACCCCACAGAACAATATTTATTGAAAAGCAGCTGCAAATAAATACAAACCTGGTCATAACAATACTGAAAGGTGTGCTCATTTGTTTTTTCATAAGTGACAAAAATTAGTCAATGAAGTAAAGAAGACAGAAATTGTGAAAAGAAGTGTATCATTCAAGTCATGACTCGGAGTTAACAGTGGCTGGCAATGTAAAGTAGCATAAAAAGTACATTTCAAAATTGTCACCACATTCTTGCAATGCTGCTATAATGGATAATGTCAGTATGACATCATGAGCTCACAATCACACAACACACAAAATGCATCCTCCTTGTGTCCAGAAAATTGACAAGTGGTAACAAAGAGTAATGGGATCGTTTCAGCACATACAAAGTCCCCCAAAATTAATGGCACACTTAGTCATGCACGCAGTGGTGGGACAGAGTCCCCAGAATTTTTCTGCATGCCTAAAATGCATCCGCCATGCGTTCATAAAATTGACAAGTGGTAACAAAGTGAATATGGGATCATTTTAGCATATACAAAGTCCCCCAGATTAAAATGAAGAATGCGAGTGAACAGTTGGTGGTCCAATGTGTGATGTGATTCGAGCAAATGCAATGTGATCATCTCAGCTGGATGGCAGTGTGCCCTTTGTCTGTACACTAATAGTAGCCTTGGTGAATTGACATATATATATATATATATATATATATATGTGTATGTATGTGTGTATTTTGTAGTTGAGTGGGGTTGACATGGACATGTACTCATTGTATACTGTTCTGTATCACAGGTCACAGATACTGTTGGTATGCACATTCCAGTGCTTGATGCGAACTTTATGTGTAGAAATTTGAAATGGATAACTCTCAAGCATATGAAGGTAAGTATTATTTTTTTGAAGGTGGGGAAGCATATTTGCAGGTTTGTCTGTAATGGTTTCTATTTTGTTACTTCTTATGATTTCTTCTGCATCCTTCTCGAGTCTGGTTGTTAATGACAGTCATGGTCATCTAATGAATACTTCTGCATGTTGCATGTGTGAACCAGCCGGGGAGCGGATATTGAGGAACTTGTTCGGATAAGGCCACTGACAGAACAACAAAGCATCTGAAGTTTCCTAAAAAGAAATGAATGACTTCTTACAACTTAATCGTAATTTGTCCCTGGTTCTCAATCTCAGATCAAGTTACATTTCAAAACCATGTCTTGTCAAGTAACACAACCTGTGTGCAACTTTTTCAGCACTGTCATGGTCAGGGCTGCACAGCTGCAAGTTCAGAATACAGTGCACGAATGATGTCTTACAGAAATAGTTTTGGTGACGTAAACATGTCACCTAGTTTATGAATCATACTCAGTCGCATTTGCTGCAGTCTTTCCAAAACAATGAAATGGATGAAATAATATCTTCATATTTACCAGAATGGATTTCAAATGGATATTCCATAGGTTCCTCTGTACGGTACAGCTGTAGTACCATTCCTACCGAGTTTCAGTGAAGGAGAGTTTTTTTCTTAACCTGTAAGAAAAACAAAATAAGTGTACTGTATGTGTTTGATCATAGCAACTATGAAAAGCTACAGAAAACAAAACATACAAATAAAGGAAGTGAAATAGCATGACAAACATTAGTACACATACTCACTTTAGTCAGACTCATGCTCAGAGGTGGCAGTGGCTAACATCAGTCCCATGGTCATAGTCTGGGGGGTGGACATCGTCATGCTCAGTGGTGACAGTGGCTAACATCAGTCCTGGTGGTGGTGGTGGTCCAGGGGCAATCAGACTCATGCTCAGTGGTGGCAGTGGCTAACATCAGTTCCGGTGCTGGTGGTGGTCTGGGGGTGGTCAGACTCATGCTCATTGGTGGCAGTGGCTAACATCAGTCCTGGTGGTGGTGGTCTGGTAGTGGATAAACTCATGCTCAGTGGTGGCGGTGGCTAACTTCACTCCCAGTGGTGGTGGTCCAGGGTGGACAGACTCATGCTCAGTGGTGGAAGTGGGTAACATCAGTTCCGGTAGTGGTGGTGGTCTGGAATGGCACACTGCCTTTTAACAACTTCAGTTAAAACCTGCCAACATTAACCACATCATCATCCTCATAAAGAAAGCTGCCCTCACAATCATCTATGTCTGAAGTCTGACCACTGGGAAATTCTTTCTTCATTGTGTCATCATCTACATAGTGGTGGGCTGTTTCAGGCAGCCACTGCCAGTGCCACCAGGATGGTCCATTTCCACATCACCAAAACCACCATGACTAGGCCGGGGTATGAATACCAAGGTTGCAGTCTGTGCTGGTATGGTGCCTCTCATTCATTTTAATGAATGTTAGCAAACTAACATTTGCAGGAGACAGGTTTGTCTGACAATCCCTGACTATTGCACCTGCTGAGCAGAATACCCTCTCAGTACTTACACTGGAGGGTGGGCATGTGAGGTACTTCAGTGCCACTGCAGTCAGCTCCGGCCATTCACTGACCTTTCCACTCCAGTACAAAAGAGGACATTTAGTTATTGTCAGATGTCTGTTTTCAGACAAATGTGACTCAGCCATTCTCTGTGATGCACTAAGTCCAGTTGTTGATGCATCATCCTGTTCCCAGGAATCATTTATTTCACAAATCCCCACTTGGGACAAAACCTCGCAAAGCGGGTTAATGCCAGCCACTTTGGATGACAGATCACCTGGAACTGCAGTCCCCTTCCCCTTGTAGGATATGCCTGATAGTCCTTCAGGTACACTTTCAGCTGGATTATGCTGTTGAGGTTTGCTGACCTTGGCACGTGACTTCTGTGCCCCATGAACCAAGCGCAGCAGTTGATCACTGATATTTTTTACCTGTTCAGGCCCTCCCTCCAGTACTGATACAATTCCCCGTTTGTACTGTGGGTCCAGCATTGTTGCTATGGCAAAGTTGTCACTACGCTGAATGCTCACAATGTGACGCTTCTGATTGAATATTGTCAGCATGAGTTGCAGCAACATACTGCTACCACTGTCTCTGGCAACATCAAGGCCATGCTGTGCATTCACCAGCTTCTGCCTCAGCACCCGCAGCAGTGGAATTGATTGGCTAATGGAGGCAAACCCACCACTCACTGCCTGTGTGGCATGTTCAAAAGGCCACAAAATTATTACAGAGTCCATGAGGTGCCACTATTCAGTCCTCATAGACATGGAGGCCCCAGAACTGTCACGGCTAGTGTGCATCACAAGATATTCTGAGATGGCTTTGTATTGTTCATACAACCTCTCTGCCATGTATAAAGTGGAGTTCCATCAGGTGAAAACTTCCAGCTTCAAGCGGTGCTGAGGCAGGCTGTTTTGTATCTGCAACTGCCACAGTTGGTCACGGGCCTTTCCAGATCATGAAAAGTGAGACCAAATATATGCGTGCATCGGTCAGCATTTCCTTTACATCTGGGTGCTGCAGAAACTCCTGCATCACAAGATTTAAACAATGGGCCATGCATGGAACATCAAGGAAAAACACCATTCGTGATGCATTTCACCACATTTGACCCATTATCACTTGCAATGAACACTCTCGGGACAGAGGGTTTAGTCACTTGTCAGTTTCAGTCAGTACCATATCCAAAATGTTCTCACCTGTGTGTGAACAGGTCACATCATGAATAGCAATAGTTGCATGCTGTTGAATTCCTTGAAGATTGCTACGTGACAATCCACCTTACTGTACTGATTATTCATACTACCAACATCACAAACAACCCCGGCACATGCACCCAGTGTGCAGTTATATACAAATATTAACTCCCCACTGTTTGCCACTTGTCCACATATCCATACTTAAATGGATGAATGGAGAGGAGGAATGTTGAAGGGCTTGTCTTATTGAGTTCTACACAGTACGGAACAACTCAGGGGCAGCACGGGTAGAAAAGTATGTCCTGGATGGGACTTTCCATTTTGGACAGGCACATGCAGCAAACTGCCGGAACCCAGAATTCTCCACAAAGGAGAAGGGCAAAAGATCAATTGCCAGCATTTCAGCTACAGCAGCATTCAGTTCACGTGACAGTGTATGATTAGGTGGTACTTCAGCTTATGTGCAAAAACACTCTGTAATGTGGACTGACTGAAACGTTGTACATGAGGTGTGATCACAAATGGTTGTGCTCTGTGATGAATGGCATTGGCAGTGGGTGGAGTGTGGACGTTTGATGAAGTCAGTTGCACAGGTGATGATGACAGACCCAGAAATGCAGTTGTTTTGCCAGATTTGCCAACCGGGTTGATGTACCATTTGCACTAGACATACTGCATTCACCACCACCACCATCACAAAACTGCAACTCTCACCAGCACTGGACAACATTTCAAAGTCATTATGCTCCTCCACCTCATCATGCCTGTAGCAATCCTCTGCTCTTATTACCTCACTACTGCACTTGTTTAATTTACTGCTGGACTTAACAGTCATGGAAGGGGATAACATGGTTGTTATGGTTGCTGCTGTTGAGGGTGATCTCCCCACTGTGGTATTAGCTGCCATCTTGTGCTGGGTCCACAGTGCCATGTGCCTATTCTTAAGAGGCGTATGCTGTCCTCCTGTGCCCAGATGGCTCCCCTTTTTACCTCGACTCACACGTACATGGCAAATCTGGCAGATTGCAACTGACTCATCATTTGCATCTTGAACAAAAAAAGTCCCGAGCAAGGGATTGTGATGCTCTGCTTTTAACATGTCCATGATGCTGCTTATATAACTCCATTCTTTTAAGCTCTGGAGTGGGGGGGACATGATGTTTCGGGCACTGCAGACCTGGACTGCAACTGACCACCATGACTACCTATCATTATTGCTGGGTCATCATCATCAACTTTAAACTGGTAAATCACAAGTTTTATGCGGGGGTTACTGCAAACAGACTCAGACACATCCACCTTGAATTTCTTTTTCTCTGGTTCCCAACTGGGGTCAATTACATCATCATCATATTCATCAGTGTCACACACATCCACATCTTCTGTTTGGATTCTGGCATGTGGACTACATGTTGCAACAACAGCAACATCATCATCATCATCACATTCATCATCATCATCTACACCACCATCACCTGATATTTTTTCACCACACTGTGAATCATTGCATGGAAAATGTGTGACATTAACCACCACAGTGGACAGAATATCACATTGTATGCTGTCGTTGACATGATCATCAGAATCCTCAGGTTCAGTTACTGGGATGTTACTAGGAAGTATGACATCGTCTACGCTGCCGCTCACTTGTACTGCTTTACACTCTACTATATTTTTGGATATGATACACTGGTCAGAATCTGAACTTGAGGCACCAATACTAATACTACCACCAACACTAACACCACTGGCTGGGAAAACATCATCTACTCCAACTATGAGTGAAGCTACTAATTGGGCTGTAACAAAACATTGCAGGAGAAATACCTTTCCTCACATCAGCAGTGCACTTCTGTGTCTGCATACTACCATGCCCACAGACTATCTTACTGGCAGCAGTGCCATGGCAAGACCCAGCTTTGCTTGCATATCTCTTTGCGGGCATTTTGGAGGATCAACAACAATATTATAAACAAATTTAGATTTTGTTACGTTCACTCTCTAATTGGGGGGATGCTGGATGTGAAGCCAAAAAAAACAACTGTGGCTTCAGCAACAGATAGAGACTGTCACACATTGAAAACAACTTCAGTAACCAGTGGTGCTGATAAGGTCACAAACAATCCAATCTAGAAAAAAATTCCTTTTGCCGGTGGGGGTGGGGGGAGCACTGACTGCAGATTTTTTACGGCAGTACAAGCAGCAAAACAAAGAACAGATACCATGATCGCAGTACAAAATCAGGCAGCTGCAGTGGATAGCAGATTCACACTGCTGCGCCTGCAATTACACTAGTCCGTAGACAATAAAAGGTGTATTATTTGATGTCATGCAACACTGCACACACACTCACACAAATACACAGAACAGTTTGTCTACAATGCTGAATGCATAGCAAATTGAAAGTTCAGTAATATGCCATGTATTGCAATGTAAACAACCAGAAATTATGAACTGCTGCACCAGTTCCACACAACACACAATCAGCAAGAAAATGTCAACAATTACTAACAATATTACTTTGTGTACTTTAACACAGTTATATAATAAAAATATAACCAAAAACAAAGAAATCACAATTTTCCAACTTAAATCTACCTACACCACAGATACACCCCTTCCCCAATACACACTTTCACTGTCTTTCACTACACGCACTCAATGTTGCACATTAACATTCAAAATCCATGCAAAAACAAAAACGCTCAATGATATGGGCACAGGAGTGTTTCCTGCAATCGATGAACTTAAGTTTGAACCCCCCACAAAAAAAACTCAATAATGCCTTTCTAACAGTTTTTAGAAGGTTTCAATCACAGACAGCTCTCGGAGCACACTGTCTCCTACTGCTTCCTACACACACTACCCCAAACTAAAGCTGTGCAGTTCAATATAGAGTCCATGTGACCTGAAATCCCAGGAATCACTGCAAAATTTGCCTTTGGAGCTCAAAACAAAGCGAAGTAAGGCAAAGTGCGTTTTCTCAATGCACTGCATTTTAAGATTTTGGTGGAGTAGTGTTCTGGGAAGGCAGAGTAATGCAAAGTCATTGTTTTCAATGGACTTCACGTTATTCATTATAATGCAAAGTACTCCACTTTGCATTGCGGAGCATTCAGCAAATCCGCCTTTACTCCACGAATCACTTCACAGAGCAGATTGAGTCCACCATGCCCACCACTAGTAGTGAACTGATGCCGACCCCATTCCCATCATGCAGAGAGTGACAGGCATTGTGGTGTGCCTTTGAGTCACTGGCCATAACACTTATGCCATTTCACCTCATCCTACCCCGCAGAGACTGACAAGTGCCATGATATGCCTTGGGGTCTTAGGGCCTTATGCTCACCACATTCCATAAGGAAATATACTGACATGGGTGCAGTGTAGGAGAATGGGGGGAACATTGGGGCTGAAGAGTCCAAGGCACACCTTGATGCTTGTCACTGGTTGCAGGGTGAGGGGTGTAATGGCATGAGCATTACAGCTGACAATGCCAAGTTACACCCCGATGCCTGCCAGTCTATACAGGTTGTGGCATTATGGTTATAAACCCTAATGCCCAGTTCATTTGTTAGTATTTTCACTACAAATTTTCAGCATGGGCTGTTTGTGACCCCACCTCATGAACAGTGCAGTTTGTTTGCCAAAAGGTGATTTTGTACAGCGACTGTGCATTTTGGAGCAACAGGTGTGAAAACACATTTTGGGCAGGGTGTGAAAAATGACAGCTGCACTATTCATGAGGAGGTGTAAAAGAATGGCATTGTCAAAAATCTGGAGTGAAAATATGAAAAACTGGTGACATCACGAGCATGCATAGAAACTGTGCAACACATGCCCATAACGCAGTTATTTTGGGTATTTGTTTAACCAAATTTTCAACATAGGCATTCTGGGAACTCCAGTTATGAACAGTGTCACTGTGATTTTGTTAATCTGGCCCAAACATTGATGTTCCACAGCGATTTCACCATTGTGTGAAATGTACGAAACACATTTTGGACAGGATGTGAAAAATGACAGCAGTACTGTTCATAAGGAGGAGTAAAAAAATGACAATGGTGAAAATCTGGAGTGAAAATATAAAAAATTGAAGTCATGAACGAGTATAGAAACTGTGCAATGCATGCCTGTAACGCAATTATTTTTGGTATTTTTTACCAAATTTTTAACATAGGCATTTTAGGACCTCCACTCATGGACAATGTCATTGTTTTTTTGTTAATGTGTCCTGAACATCGATTTCGCACAGCGACCGCATCATTGTGCGCCACATGTGCGAAAACACATTTCAGGCAGGATGTCAAAAATGCCAGCTGTACTGTTCATAAGGAGGTGTGAAAAAAGGGCAATGTTGAAAATGTGGAGTGAAAATATAAAAAATTGTCACAGTTACGAGCATGCTTTAAAATTGCACAACTCACACTCGTAACATGGTTATTTTTTGGAATTTGTCCACCAAATTTGCAAGATAGGGTTTTTGGGACCCCACCTCATGAACAGTGGTGTCGTTTTGTTAATCAGTCCAGAAAGGTGATTTCATGCAATGACCACAAAATTACCTTTCGGGGCAGAGTAATGAGATGACAGTGCACGTGTTCATGAGGTGGGGTCCCAAGCACCCCATGTTGAAAATTTTGAGGCAAAATTGCAAAAAATGGCTGAGTTATCCACCTAAGTGTAAAAAAAACCATTTATGCCATTATACATCTTACTGGCATTTCTTCAGTTCGCAGTCAGCTTTGAAGAGTTCAGACGTGTTCCCGGTCCACCGAAGATCATCACGCTATGCTCCAGATGTAAGTATGGGGTGAGGGGTGTATGAGGATGTGGGGTGCCCAGAGGGTGGTTGCGGGTTGGGGGAAGGGACCTCATGGTGAGGGACCGTTTTCTTTATTTCAGGTAATTAAAAAACCAAAACAATCACCACAGACAGTTTCATTTTTTCACAGGTATATGAAAAACTGTTGTGCACACTGGGGTGGGCTCCCAGTGTGCCCCATGACTTTGGGGGAGGTGATGTTGGCCACACTGGGGTGGTCTCCCAGTGTGGCACAGAATGGGGGAGTGGGCCAGAACATGCCTTCGACGGTCAGCTTTGATTACGGGAAAGCACACTGCGGTGGGCCCCCAGTGTGCCACACAATCTTGGAGGGGGTTATTTAGCATGACGACAAAGGGATTGGGCACCCCTGAAGTTGTTTTTTTAGGCATTGTGCGGCAGGTGGCGGAACCACTGCTGCCATGTTTATCAAAATTCTCCATCAGGAAAGGCATGTCGGGAGGCGTGCTATTGTGCCGCTGCATGACAAGCTTGTCCTCATTGCAGTGGCACTTTCTCTACAAGTTTTGACCACTTTACATATGTCTTGTGTGAGCACCTGCTTGCTGGCTTATTGGGGAATGAGGGACGCACCTACTAAAGGGTACCCTGCATTCATCCACACTGATGAACCTCTGATATCTGCTACTACTGCAAGATGTTGGCTTGCATGCAGGCTCAAGCCAACAAAAAATGGTGCAGACTGTTGTAAGACCAGAGGTGGGGCTGCCTGTTGATGTGCTGTGTTTTGAAGATTCTAAACTTTATTTTGTACTCCTTGCCAAGGAAGAGGAAGAAGAGGAAGCTACTGGAACACCAGAGCAGGGGCCACATGATACTGTGCTGTACCGTGAAGAAGATTGTTCTGAATCTGATTATGTATGTCATTCCATGGCGGCATGATCTTCATCAGCTCTTTCTTTTTATTTACCTCAACAGAAGTGCCATCACCATTCACATTGTGTTTTGATTTGTACCTTGGGCCCAAGATTGTTGCTTTAATCTATGGTCACACTGAGGCATTTTTTGTAGTTTTTCATCTTCACCATATTTTTGATCATTTGTATGGTTGTATCTTTTGTATTTTTGTGGGCAACCTTTTAGCATCAGCAGAGGCAGCATGTGGGATAGATTTAGCCTGGTGCTCTAAATTGTCCCTAATCAGATTCAATTAAAATTTAAACTTTTTAATTTTTTAATTATCTTTTTTTCATTTCTTCTATTTAAAAAGACATATGACATATAGTTTGTCTTGAAACTATATTTAATAAATTAATAATGTACATATTAGATTACATAATATTTTCATTTAAAGACAAAGTATTGTGCTAGATAAATGAATCATAGCGTATATGAAATCAACATCAGGGATTATACAGTTATATACCAAATAATTATTCTACTTGGTTATCAAATTCTTAGTGGAAGTTTACTCACCTGGTAAAGGCTATTATGAAAGTACCTTTTCCAGCACTCCAAGTTCTTACTCATGGGTTCTAGTACCATCTTCCTGTAGGCTGATCTTAAAAAATTTGAAAGTTGTAATCTGACCCTACTCCGCCCCTTATCCTGGTGTGGTTAGCCAGTGATGAATTTCCCGTAGCTGTGTCCCTGAAAATAATGGTTACTTCAACAGCATAGATTCATATTACTAAAACACAAGTGCCATACCAGATCATATGGGATTAAATGAGATCAGATTTGATTTTTGAGCACTGTAAATCAATGCACCTGCATAGCTA